>CM050327.1:27623364-27883837 GCA_027475135.1 Bactrocera correcta
ATCTCTTACTATTATTACCATTATTATCCCCACAAACTGCTGTAAAACGTTTCCATTATATTGAGAAAATATTGATTTTTATCTGGGAGCCAAAAGATAGGCAACATCTCTTCCACGAATCTTGATAATACATAACTCATCAGAATTTAGTAGAGAGCAGAGAGAACTATATGTCTATCAACTATAGTCTTTTTATATACAAGAAATTATATTATTATATTAAAGTAATAATAAATTATTATGTTAAAAATTGTACTTCCTTATGTTATGAAGCCAAAGGATAGGCAACACTTTTGCTGCTACATTCCGGCATGCAATAGTTCCCAGAACTTTTATAGAAGAAATTTTCAGCCATATAATCGTATGCTACCTTAAATAAAAAATCATTAATATGAATTACTTATATTTTGCCGAAAATAATATTTTCCCTTTTCGCCAAAATGTAGGCAACAAATTCTGTCTGTTTTGGGGAAAGCCACAATTATTTGTGGGCATAATGCAAACTCATATTGAGGATCATTGAAACTGACTGTATTAACTATACAGATAACTAAATTAAAATGTTTGAATGATATTTTTCAGAAGCCTACTCCAATGTTTTTATTTATAAGATCTTCCTTCCGGGTCTTACAAACTTCGTGGCAAACTTAATATACCCTGTTGAGGCTATAATCTTTATTCTAAAAATAAATTAAATTGTTTGTATTTTCATAAGCCTTTATGTGCCAGGAAAGTTTCAACGTTATTTTCATACCCAAAATGCCATTATCTGAAGTCAAACATCTCATAGGAAATCAACGAGTAAACACGCTAAAAATTTTAATCACCAAAGACAGACTGCAAACGTGGAACGAACCTCATTAAAGACACGCACCAAGCGAATATAAAAAAGATACAAATAAAAATGCAAATGCCTGCGGTTAAAATTAAAATTTAAATATTGCATAATATTTGTTTGTAAATTTCAACGCAGGCAAAGGCGTTTTTTTACGATTTCCAGTTCACTTATTTTTTCATATTTTTTATATTTTTTTTATTAATTTTTTTTTTGTAATTTAAATAATTGCGGTCGAAGTCGCGCCCATTATTGTAGGTGTTGAAAGGTTTACCAAATGAGCGTATCTCGGGCGAGAGGAGAAAGGCTTGCGGGTTAGGGTGAACGTTGATGAAAAATGTGTCGAAAACGTGCTGATTAAAATGATTTGGGCATTTTTAAATTAGCAAGTAATCATTTGTGGGCATTGTACTACCGTATGAAGAGATATGTAAACTGTGCCGCTCAACTTTTCTTCATTTACATGGCGGGTTATGCAAAGACAAACGTTATGCGCGCATTCGCAATAATTGCGGTCAGCGATGATTTGACATTATTTGCCTATTAATGGATGCAAAATGAAACTTGTTGATGATGCTGCTGATTATTGAACCTTTTTAGCGTCTGATTGCTTGCAAAAATGTTTAAAAATATATTTTATATATATTCTTGGACTTTGAAACAAATTTTTATAAATAAACAATACATATTGTGAGGAAAAAGTACCCGGAAATTGTAAATAAAACGCAAAATATTATAATTAATCATCAATATTTAGGCTGTCGTCTTCAAAGTAATACTTCACAGATATAATACATTTATACTGAAGATTTTTTGCAATCTTCGAAACACTTTTCATAAGTACTTTTTGGGATGCATAGTCTATTTTTTTATTTTTAAGATCAAATTTGTTTGGCATTTGAATAATATGGTATAATCAACTATAATATAGATTAAACTAAAGTAATATTTATTTATAGTCAAAATAATATTTAATTACAATCAAAATAATATATTTAAAAAAACTATCTGTTTCCTTTTTAAAGCTAAAATTAACCGTTTATGCAATGCGCCAAAATGTAGGCAACGATTTTGTAAACTACTCCTTTTTTGATTAAAAATAGACGGAGTTTGTGTTTTTACAATTATCGTTCAGTACATTTACTGTTCTGATCGTAATTTTATAAAAAATTTGTCTAGCCGCTCAACTGATATATTTAAAACGAAACATCTAATTGTATAAATATTGGACGATTTTTCTAAAAAATGTCGGTCCGTTAAAATGTCATAAAATTTGTCATCATTATAGGTAAGGTTATTATTAAGGACAACGTGCTTGCTTATGCATCAATTGAAATATTTTTTTTTTTTTAATATTTTATAGTGAAAATTTTCTTGCATATTTTTTGGCACTTGAGAAAAAAAAAAACAAATTGAACTCTTCTCAAGAAAATCATAGCTGTTGAAAAACGATTTTGGTTCTATTCTTAGCTTAATTTCTTCATTAATAATTTAAATGGAAAATAAATAATTTATTGTTTTTATTGATTAATAAATCAAATCACTAAATTAGGCCAAGAAAAAGAAAACAAAATCACTTCAAAACAATAAAAAAAAAATATTTTTTTTTTTTTTAAACTATGGCTTACTTACAAGAAATGCTCAAAAATTACCTTTTTAAGTTGAGTACTTGCATAAAAATAAATAAAAAACTAAAAAAAAATATTTTAATTTTATTTCGCAGTCACCCTGTATGCCAGCAGCCACAACTGACGCATAAAAGTTTCCAAAACAAAGAACAAATAAAAAATACAAACATGTCATAAATTCAGTCTAAATTGTTTGTGTTGAAACTCGTATTCCTCCTTCTAACATACATTCTCGATATTTGCCGCGTTTTTGCACGCAAACTACGAGCATAACAAAAACAAAACACAAAAAATTAAAATTCATATCTTTGCCTCCAGCTTTTAAAACGCAGAAAAAAGCCATAAAACCATTTTGCCGCTATATTGAAAATCTAATTAAATGTGAATCGTAAATTGAATTCCTTATTACGCGCATGCAAAGCACAGAAAATATTAAAATAACCAATTTGCATACGCACGCTTGTTCGTTATGTAGTTGTGTGTGTGTGTCCCGCCAGTTCGTGTTGAAATTGTTCGCGCATCACGTGTTGACTGTCTTGAATTTTGTCAAATTTTGTCGGCGTGTATGCTGAAGGAATATGGGTTTTTTATTCTCCTACTGTCTACACACAGTGTGCCTGCACCAGCCTTAGATCCACACATCTACAACTTTGGGTGAGCACAGCGATCGAACTTGTATTCAAAATATTTAAATTTCTAAAGTTGTATGCTGGCTATTAAATGAAAAGATAGTGTTTTGTTATAATAGAAATGCTAAATAGTTAACGCTCTTTGAAGTCGGAATTTGATTTGGGAATTTTCGGTTTGAGGAAATGTATACGTTTATATATTCATATGGAAATATGAATTCGATTTTCTAATATAGCTAGTAGTTTCTTTATGCATATTTCAATCATGTCTTTATTGTATGTTCTTAATAATATTTTTTTCCTGATCGCACAGATAGTTTCTTTTATTGTATTTAAGAAAAGCCTTCAACGTTTTTGGAATAATTTTTGGGAAGCTATTGAGCTCGAAGATATTTCCGTTTATATGTAATTTCTCTTCATTATATAGTACATATATTATTGAAATATTTTTACATTATATTCGTTTACTTTAATCTTTCTTAACCTCAAATTGTCATCAATTTAATGGCTAATTATACAAACATGAAGCCGGTATGATCATATGGTGCGGAGCTATGGCTTTGCGCTAATGACAGAAGCATAAATATTTCAAACGTTTTAAAAATAAGATGCTAAGATGTATATTTAAGGTTCCTTCCTGCATTAAAAATGCTAGTACTTTTCGTTTAGGTCACGCAAATACAGTCGCCGAAGAAATAAGATTTCCAGCAAGGGTACACTGCAAATGATCAATGAAGCTTGTGAATGACGAAGCGAGAAATAATCTCCTAGACACATGTTTCTCTAGTAATTCAGTCAGTCAGTACGCAGACAGATCAAAATGGCTAAATTGACTCAGCTCGTCATGCTGATTATTTACTTATACATTTTATAAGGTCTCTGACGCTTCCATCTGGGTGTGCGAAACACCGTGACAAATTTATTACACCTTGTTCAGGGAATACTACAGTGATCAAATTGAAAGGTGGTTTGTTCATTTCATCTCCTTTAAAGTAATTCCTTCCAGCTGCAACTTAAGCCAACAAATTTTGCAGTCTTTATAGCACTTGGAAAAATCCTCCGTCGGGATGGCCATCAGAGCCTTCTTCGATTCAGCGTTTATATCCTCAATTGAGTCAAAACAGTGTCCTCGAAGTGGTTATGCGAATTTGCTGCATAGCCAGAAGTTACACGAGGGTAAATCAGGTCAATGCGGTGGTTGCGGCACGATATTAGTTGAAAATGTGGCGAAATGATCACGAATAACCAATGCAGTGTGAGATGGTGCATTTTCGCACTTCTTTGTTCAATAAATTCCGACATAGTAAAAGTCGAAGAATTCGCTTTTAGAGCCTCAAAAAAGGACACGTATCTCAAACACTAATGAATATTTGGATATGAAATTTGGCACAGATGTTACTAACTTACTTAACAAATCACAGAAAAAAATGTACCGATTCGAAAAACACGGGAGGTATAAATTAAAAATTCAGCTTTCAATTTGATCACAGTACTAATAATTGGAGCACACCGTCTGTACAAACAAAGACAGTTAATATCATAAATAAAAGACTAGAAAAATAAGAAAAACAGATTAGTTAGGAAGGTGACATTTTCTCAAGCAAAAAAGCTGCTTCTTCTTTATATAAAATTCCGCTATTAGAATACTGAAGCACTCCATACACATAAGTGCTGTTGCATGTGTTGCTTGTAGAAGCGATAATCAAATAAGTATAAACAAAAAAAATTATAAAGTATACAATAAGGATGAACTCGCCTTAGACGCAGGCGTAATGTATGTATAAGCAGACGTACATATATGTGCATAATTATTTGAAAAATTTCTATTTGCAAAAATACATATTTACATACAAGAGGACATTAGTATGCGTCAACAGAAAGTAAATATAAATATTATTGTATATATTAATTTTGCTTATATTTTTGAAAACATTTCCTCAGAGGCTAAGCACTAAGCTTGAAGATACTTCAGAAAAAATCATAAATGTACTTGGTGACCTATAAACCGCACTTACGTAAGGGTTTTCTTAAACTCAAGCGCTCTAAAACTATTTTCTTTCGTTTTTCTGTTTTTTTTTTTTATCTGTTTCTCAAACTCTAACAACTGTTTTCTTCGAAAATATTTTGTTCAACTTAAATAATTACAAACTTTAGAGTTATATGACAACAATTATTTGTAAGGACTGTGCCTCACCCTAATGTATAACAAATGCAAAAACATTCAAAATTTCCATAACATACTCAATTATATACAATAATTTCAAGTCTCTTCGGGGTAGTAGTAACCCGAAAATTTGCCGCCATTTACCTACCGCATAATTTGCTTTTATACACACCCATATATATACATATATTTATGTATAAATATATTACTAAATACACACATGTGCAAATATTATTAACAAAACATACATTTATTTGCAATTTGTTGCCAATTTTTGGCTTTATTACCTTCTGCTGCTGCCTCTAATGATCTCAGTAATTTATTAGAATATTCACTTTTGGCTCCCAGCTGTGCGGCTGCGTTGCGTTTCCAAGCAAAACTGTTTTGCCAAAATTATTTTTTAAAGCATTTTCGTTGAATGTTTTTTGCTGAATACACAACACATAATATTCTAAATGGTTGCACAACCGAAGCCTTGACTTTTTTCGATTTTTGGCGAGCAGTTATGAAGGTGTCATGTGTGTGGCTGTGAATGAATAATTATAAGAACTTTGCAAGTTGAGCTATTTGTATGGCTTAAGGCACTGATATGATATTATATACATGCAAATGAATATTTACGATTTCTTTAAACAAAAAAAATTAATTTTTTGCATAACATTTTGTTTAGGTGCGGCGATAAGATAGGTCACTTTGTAGTACATGGATATTGAAATAAAAATATTGAAATAATCGCACTATGGCGGGTTTATGGGTATCTTTTTAAGAACAAGGCAAAGAGCTGCGTAATATTAATTTTCGACACATTTTTGAAAAGGATGGGAAAATAAAGGACATTTGGTATTTTTTCTATAGAAATCTTGGAAAAAAAACTTATTTTACTTTATTTATTATTTCTAGTGAGGACCGTTTTTCTTTTGTAAAATGTTACATTTTCTATGTAGTTTTATTTATAGCTTTCAAAATTAAGTATAGAATTTTGGCATACGCTTTTGACTTTAGAGAACATTTTTGTGTAAGACCAAAATAGTATCTTTTTTTTAGAAAAAGTTTTTCTAATATCAGAATGTTATTTTCCCTTTATTTCAATTTTATTATTTTATGAATTTAATTTAAGAAAAAATATTAAAAGTTAAATGGTACTTTCATATCGTTTTTTTACAAAAATTTTACTTGCATTAGTTTTTTAATTTTTTTTTTATTAGAATGTTATTTTTTATTTTTTTATTTACGTTTTTATAAAAATGTTGGAAAAACAATATCTTCTTAACTTGAAGACAATCTTTTTTTTTAATATTTTTTATATTATATATATATTGTTTTTAGAAAAAACTATTCTTTTATCAAAATTTTACTTTCATTTTTTTTTAGTTTTTATAAAATTAATTTTAAAAAATTTATAAAAGCTAAATCATATACTTTTTAATGATAAAATTTTTTTTTGGATTCAATTTTATTTTTAATTATTCTTTAAAAGTTTTTTATTAAGTTGTTAATTTTATTTCTTATTTATATTTTTATAAAAATGTTGAGTAACTTAATTTTAAGCTTAAACAAGAAATTGTAAAAAAAATATATTTGTTTTAAGCTAAAACTTGCTTTTTACAATATTTTTTTTATTTATTCGAAAACTAAAACTGTTTTTCGGTTGAATCTTAATTATTAATATTTTTTTCATTTTATTAGTAGCTTAAAAATTTTTTTAATGGAATGTTAATTTTTATTTATATATTTATAAAATATTGAAAATGTAAATTTTTACCATAAAAAAAGTTGTAAAACTATTTTAGAGCAATATATTTTACAATATTTTTTTAAAACTAAAATAAAAAAATATATTAAAAATATATTTTAAAAATATATTTTTTTATTTTGTAAAACCGCAATTTTTACAAAAACTATATTTTTTTACAAAAAAAAAAAATAAAAAAAACTTTACAAAAAACAAATATATTTTTTTACATAAAAAAAATTTACAAAAACAAAAAAAAAAATATATATATTTTTTTACAAAATAAAAAATATATAAAAAATATATTTTTTTACAAGATATAAAGAATATATTTTTTTACAAAATAAAAAATAAAAAAATATATTTTTTACAATATTTTTTTAATAATATATTTTTTTACAATGTTTTTTTTATTTATACGAAAAATAAAACGTTTCTCTTCTTTGCGGTTAATAAAAAAATTTAGCTTCAAAAGATAGGATCACTATAGCTTAAAGCAGTCAAACAAACTGAACGAACGGAAACAAGTTCTTGTGTGGAAAATTTGTTTAATTGATGAGATATCTTCACCGAATGTGGCACAAATTATTATTTGAGCTCCTATTTATTTTCCAAAAACATTGTTTAGATCGAATCACTATATTATATAGCTGCCAAGTAAACTGACATTCGTAATCAAGACAAACGTCTACTTATACTCTTTCACGCTATCAAAAAAGCAAGTGTGAGAGGTTTTATAGCTTCAGCAGTCGAAGTTAACGGTTCTTATTTTTTGGGGGAACCAATAAAATTTTTTTTTAAATTTTGAGTAGTTTTTAGTATTTCTGAGTAAATTAATTTTTATTAAGAAAGTTGACTTACTTTTCTAGAGATTTTTTATATAGAAACATTATTTATTCCCTATGCATTTTTCAAACAAACCGCTGCGGAAATATCATTCAGCTCTTTTTAAAATACAAAATTATCAACGCATTTATCAATTGAAACTTCTAAAGCGTATTTGCAATTCTTAGCACAAGCCACACACACACACACGCACACACTTGCATAAGACGACATGTGTTGTTTATCGATTCACCTCAAGCGTGCCAAAGTCATTAAACGATAGACGTCAATACTAACGACTGCCAAACTGTCGACATATTGTTGTAATTGCATAATTTGCATTCCTTTCCGACACTCGTCGGCTATTCAGGGAGTGTAAATGGCGTCCAAAGGTGCGTTTAATGATTTCAAGTTCGTTGCTTAAGTCTTTCATATTTTATTCATTTACTTTTCATGCGGCTCTACACGCGTTATTTATTTGTTAAACCTAAAAGTTCATCGAAAAAAAAAACAATTATAACTAGCTGGTTGTTGCTAAGCAATGCAGGTGTGTGTATGTGTATAAGTATATACGTATTTCAGTATGTACGTATGCTTTTTTCTTACTATTCTCTGCTATTCGACTTTTTTACTATATTTCTACACACGCTCATGCATATGCATATATATTTGATTTATATATGTATGTATGCATAATTTCTTGCGCATTCACCCTATAATTATTTATTCGCAAAGCGCTTGCACAAAGCTTTACTCCCAAAACGAGTGAAATTAATGAGTTTGTGCCGTGTGTGTCTTGGTTTCGGACTTTTGCATATACATTTGTATATATATAAATACATACATATATGCATAGATACATAAATATGTTTCACTCATTAAAGTAGCATATGTGAGCACTTGCGCGTCTCTCAAGCTTTTATTTTTTGGGCGCTGCCGCTCGCCGTCTCGTGTCATCACAAGCGCTTAAACGGCAAGGTCAATCGGACTTTTGTTTGGTTTAGTAAAAGCATAAGCACAACACATGCGTGTGTACACATGCCTAAAACCAAAAATATAATATGTTGGGCTTCTTTTTACTTGCATGCCACTAAATGCTTTTGGCCCGACAACAACAAGCAAATCGCAGCTAACGCGCAGAAAAAAGTTAATATTTGACGGCTTTTGAATCAAATTTTAGCAGAAAATTAAATTGAATTATTTAATATTATTTCACTCTCATCTTCCTTGAACTACGCCCACTTCCATTGAAAGATTTGATATAACATGCCCAAAAATATTTCTTATCCAATTAATCACTTAAAAATTCATTGCCATTTCGGCTGTTACAATAAAAAATAATAAGCAACAACACTGCAGAAACAACAAAAACAACCCAAAGCCGCAGTTACATACGCAGGTATGTCGGCATTCGCGGCTTCAGTTGGATGCTGTGCATCGTCATCTGCCCACACCTTCTCTGCGCTTACCTTTTAGATAACCTCTAAATTAATTATCGCTGTTGTTGTTGTTCCTGCTTTTGTTTACACATGTCGGAGAGTCAATTAGTCAATGTATTGTGACCGATTTGTTTGCTTTCGTGTAAGCTATTACATATTCATAACAATCTATTTGCTTAAGCGCTTGTGAATGTAAATATTTGCCTTATATTTTTGCTGTGGCTGTAATATTTCCGTTTCGTATAAGCGATCGAGAGAATTGTTAATACTTATACCTGTAATAATAAGTTCACGTTAGTTTTCTGTAGACCTTACATTTTATATTAGAATTTAAACTGAAAAATAATTCGTATTCTGAAATATTTTTGGTCCACTTTTTTCAAAGAAATGGCTAAGCTGTACTAGAAAGCTTAATATTTTCCCAAATTAATTGACTCAACGCTATAAACATGAATTCGCTGAAGACCAGTGTGAGCCCGATATTGGCATACAGTGCACATGCCTTTGTACTACTGGTGACATTTGAATTTAAACTGTGCGCGTCGGGATTTGGAGAATTATTTTTTTTTTAGGTTAGTAGTACTGTCAGTCATATTTATGTCAAATTTCATGTAAAAATATTCATTAGTGTTTGAGATATGTGTCGTTTTGTGAGCTGCTAAAAGTAAGTTTTTCGTTTTTTGTGATGGCGAAATTTGTTGAGCAAAGAATTTGCATTAAATTTTGTTTACGGAATCAATTTTCTGCTGCGGATACGTTGAGGATGGTGCAGAAAGCCTTTGCTGATGAGGCTATGTTTAAAAAAAAGTGTTTACAAGTGGTATAGTGAGTTCCAAGCCGGCCGTGAACGTGTCGAAGACGAAGAGCGTCCAGGGCGACCATCAACCTCAACCGACGAAGCTCACGTTCAGCAAATCAAAGATTTGATGTTGAAAAACCGTCGATTAACAATAAGAAACCTTGCTGATGAAGTTGGAATATCGAAAGGCTCAGCCAATACCATTTGGGAAGATGTTTTGCGCCTCAAGCGCGTCAAATCTCGACTGTTACCGGAAACATTGAATTTTTTTTGGAAAAAAAACGTCGCGTTGAAGTGTGTGAAACGATGCTTCCCTACCACCAGGGTGTCATTAAATGCACTGGCGATGAGACTTGGAGCTATGCTTACGACCCCGAAACAACCGATCAATCGAGCGAATATCGTGCCAAAAGAGAGCCGGGATCAATAAAATCACGCCAAAGTCGCTCAAAAATCAAGGTCATGTTCACTGTTTTCTTCGATAAAAAGGCCGAAATTGTGGAAAGACAATTCTTGGTTTTTACACCACGATAATGCACCATCCCATACTGCCCTCGTAATTCGTGATCATTTCGCCAAAAACTCAACCCATATCGTTCCGCAACCGCCGTATTCACCTGATCTGGCGCCGTGCGACTTCTGGCTGTTCACCAAGCTCAAAAGACCGCTCCGGGGACACCGTTTTTATACGATAGACGAGATTCAAGCCGCAGCAAAGACGGAACTGAAGGCCATCCTGGAAAGTGACTACAACCGGTGTTTCGAAGATTGGAATATCCGTTGGCATAAGTGTATTGCATTGGAAGGGGATTACTTTGAAGGGGATGAAATTGATTTGGAAGAATAAATGAAGAATTTTCAAAATAAATACAATGTCACCTTATTTTTTGGGCACACTAGTATAGCATACATTTTAGCGTGAAGTTAATAACACCGGGTATTAGCTAAATGCTTTGAACATATATTAATTTTTTATTTATTGTAATACTAATTATAAACAAATGAACTGTTAATTACTCTACTTCAACTGATCAATTCAATCAATTCTTTTTTTTTCCAACTATATCATTAAATATTATTTAGCAACAATAAATTGCACCCTTTACATGATAAATGAGCATCTAGGCGTGACTTGAACGCATATATATATATATGCAATTTCCATACTCTGTAGCAAGGCATGACCAAATAAAAAGTACCTTTGCAATAGTAAATAAGTACACATCTATTTACATGTATGTTTATGAGTATTTACTTACATTAATGTATGCCATTTGGAGAGATGGGGCGTTATGTAAAAACATATATACAAGTATAAATACATAGATTTACCTTAAAATTTTTCCCCGACCAACTCAACCAGAATCAATAGTTTTAAAATGTCCGCAAATATTAAAAGTCTTTCATCATTTGTTGCGTTTATTTGCTGTCGTTAAACAAGAGTAAACTCAACTAGCCGAACCAAGTCAGCAATTAGTTGACCGGTTATCGGTTTAGGCGCTTCATGTGCATATTATTACAACATAAGAGTAAAATGAGGCAAGTTGCACGATTACTCAAAAGCGCTGCTTATAAACTATAAATATATATATATACATATATATAGTATGTTAGTATGTGTGTGTATGTAAAATAATGCGTGTAGCGAAAAGACTTAAAAAACATAAGAAGAAAAAACAGGCACTTTTTATGGCATAAAGGGTACCTATAGATCGTTATCTTGATGTTGAGCGGTCAGTTTATATGACAGCTATATGCAATAGTGGCCCGATATGAACAATTTTTTCATAAATTGTACCGATACTTTGGAAAATTTTCTATGTAAAATTTCGTGAAGATATCTCATCAAATGAAAAAGCTTTTCATACAGCAATTTACTCCGTTTGTACAGTTTATATGGCAGCTATATGCTACAGTGATCCGATATTACCGGTTTTGACAAATGAGTAGCATCTTGGTGAGAAACGGATGTGAGCAAAATTTAAGTATGATAACTCCAAAGCTGAGGGAGTAGTACGGGTATATGCAGACGTACCGACCTAAAATTGACTTATTTTAAAGAGTATCCTATGCTTACTTTTTGGTGTTACAAACTTCATTGCAAGTTTAGTATACCTTTAATTTCATGTTATAAAGATAATATTTTATATTAATGTTAATGATTGGTTATAAATATATTGGTAGTCGAAAAAGTCTTTTCGTATTTTGCCAAAAGATGTCTTTGCGGTCGTATATCTCCTATGCTACTAATAACATTGTGTCTTAATATGTAGTGTTGGAAAGTTGAGACTTTAAGCTTCATTTTACCAAAAAAAAAACAGAAATTCGGAGAAACTGAAAATAAGTTACCACTGTTCAAAAATGCGTGAAAATAAAGAAGAAATTCACTACACTTTGAAATTTTTGTCTTAAAAAGGGAAGAATGCCACGCAAGTCACCAAAGAAATTAGTGAAGTTTACGAAAACGATGCTGTATCAGTTCGTGTAGCGCAACAATGTTTCATTCGCTTCCCTTCTGGAAATTCCGAAATATCAATTTACACTGATGAAAGTTTGATACTTATGAAGTAAGGTCTCCAGCGGAAAAATGGCAAAAAGTGGTCGACTAAAATGGTAGATATTTGTTCATTTATTTTTTAGTATAATAATAAAGAAAAAATAAGTTGATGTTCGATTAGAAAAAGAAAGAAACGAAAAGACTTTTTCGACTATCCAATATTATGTATAAATATACTTATATGTGACTTGGTCTATGAAAAGGGGGCTTAGGTGTCAAAAAAAAAAATAAAAAAATTATAAAAAAAATAATAATAATAAAAAAAAAATAAAAAAAAAAATTGAAAAAAAAAAAATGATTTTTTTACACCTAATCCCCCTTTTCGTAGACCAGGTCACATATATACATAAATATAAATTTAAATGTATGGTATACATGAATAGATATTATCAGTATCGTATCGTTGTCTTAAAAATCAAACGCAATCGATTAGTGCACTCAGCTTATTTACATATAAAGTATATGACTATATGTATGTCAAATTGAATATAACATTGACTGCATATATTCATGGCTTATTGCATTTACACATATACATATATTTATTTGCATAAAGTGGTGCATTTTAGCTCAGCGTTAATGGTTTCACTATGTCAGCCACTAGTAATGCTAGCTAATACATAAGCTTATGTTCGTAAATATATATGTATATCATATATATAAATATATTTATGCATGTATGTATATAGCGTCCATTGACCACTCAGTCAATCGTCAGTGACTGCCATTACAAAATCTCTATTTAAAAAGACACACACACGCACTCACACACACAAGTGCGTATACGCTTTAATTGTGTTTGCTTAAATGGAATCGCGTTAAGCACTTGACCTTGAACTAGTTTATGTTTTCGACACAACACTTTATTGACCGCATTGTAGCTACCAAACGTAGAAAAAAGAAAACACATAAAGTAAATAAATGAAGCACAAAAAAAAGGTTTAAAAACACATTTCATGCAAAATACTTGGTGCTTCAGTGTGAAAACGCATTTCCATAAAGCAATATTCGATATATTTTGCCAATGCAATTAACACAATTTCCTATTGTACTGATGTGATGAACTTTGTGGTGCTTTGAGTGCGTTGACTTTTGACGATTTCATGCGAAAGCGAAAGTGAATTTCTGCAATAAAAAAGCGTTGCCTTCACCTTGACCTATATCGATAGTCTGCGCGTAATTGATGTGAATATTGCTGCGATTGCGAATTAATACATGTTATTAACACACATACATATATACGTATACATTTATAAATATACATATATACATACAGACGAATATGTGAAATTGTCTAGAGTTAAAAGATGGTAGGTAGGTAGGTAGGAGTGCAGCTCTATCGGGCTCAATTAGCACTTGATGTGCCATACACTGTTCGTAGAACCTCCTGTATCTGCTATTATATTTCACTTTCTCTCTCAAACCATTTTGAGGATTCGATGAAACTACTTATGTCCGATATGCTTTTAGTGGAAATCCAATCAAGAGAGAGAGAGTTAAAAGATAGTAGTGTATTTATTTATTTATTTTAATTTCACAAGTTCCCTCAAATCACAACGAGTTGATATCCAATATTGGTTTAAACTTAATAACACTTCAATTCAATAAATTTTAATCGATATATTGAGTCATAAGTAAATATGTAATTTCTCCGTTTATTGAAGTTAGTCTCCAACATGTTTTGACAACTGAAATTATTGAAAAAAGCGTCATTATTTAAACTATTTCACAGTAAATTCGCCACCGTGATGTTAGAGGCTCCTTTTTTGCTGATTGTGTGTTGTTAAAACTGAAAATGAAAGCAAAAGATTTCCAACACGTGGGATCAAACCACCACCATTTACTAAAATCGCAAATCTAGCTGTATGTGAAGGAAGAATATGAATTCAAATTCATTGTCAAGGCAACTCAAATAGTCCATAGAGCACTTAGCACAACTATCGCAAATTTTTTCTTAGATTTGTTGGGTAGTGTATTTATAGTATTTAGTAGAAGAGAAAAAATATGAACACCATTCTTTGGAATTAGGTTTAGGACAAGTAATTTTCTTTTATTTCAGACCCAAGTCCTCAGAACTCGCTTTTTCTGACTTATGTTTTTAAAATGAATGCATTTAACTCAGATTTTTATATGAGTATAAGGCATTACCTTCATAAAAACCAAAAAGAAAAAACAGTTTTTTATTATTTTTAGACATCGTGTAGCTCAAACTAGAACCAGTGCCCAAACGAGCTCAAGTTCCAAACAAAAGCAACGAGACTTTTGTTTGTGCTTCTAGTTCAGTCTGAGAAGACAGTGGGATTAAACCCAATTTGCCAGGCTTCTGGCCTTTAAACCAGGGGATCGGAGTCTAAGAAATTTTATATATACATATGTATACTAGGGTGATTCAAAAAAAAATTTTTTTTTTTCGATTGGTACTCGGAAAAATAAGTTCCTAGACAACTCTAAAAAAGCCTCTCCAAATATGAGTTTTTAATTGTAACGCGAAGGTCCTTCTACATACAGTTTTCTATTTTTTGTTAAAATTATTTTTTATTTAAATTTATATTTCGCTTCCAACTACTTGAAAAAATAACTTGTTCATTAGATTTTGTAGGAAATTGAATGCCCTAAAAAAAGGTTTCCACGATTTTTTTTTAAGCCTAACCGTTTAAAAGATATTAATAGTTAAAGTTTGATTATTTTTGGGAAAATTTTTTATTTCTTATGGATTTTATAACTCAATGAAAAAAATCATTATGAATGATGAAACTCATAGGTTTTTGGAGAGGCTTTCTTAGAGGTGTCCAGGAACATATTTTCCCGAGTACCAATCAAAAAAAAATTTTTTTTTTTGAATCACCCTAATGTATACTCTATATAACTCATATACTGGCCGACAAACTCGACATAAGATTCGTTAGAAAAACAAAAGTATCTTACATACAATCAAAAATCATATGGCGTAAAATCAGCCGGATATTCGAGAAGTCCTGAAACTTGTCAAGTTTTCGCTGAAATTTATACATTTTAGGCACAAAGACACACTGTTCCGAGCAAAATACACTTTTCATTTTTATTAAGATAACTCAAATATAGGCCGATAGATACAGCATAAAGTTACCAGGAAGTTCGAAAATCGGTTTATTAGGTATATGAGGGCTCAGGGAATTATTGGTCTGATTCAACACATTTTTGACAAACATGCATACCATTGTGAGAGAAGTATTCTCACTGAATTTCAATTAAATAGCTCAGACATTTACAGATATTTTCGTACAAAAGTCATCTATAGGTACTGGGGTCCACATTATCCGGTACCTAGGGGCTCGAATAGTTTTGGTAGGATCTGGACAATTTTTGGTCATACAGTGGCATATCTTAAAAGCATTATTAGAGCGAGCTTAGTCCCGTTATATTAATTTCTTCTTGATTTGTGTACTAGAAAGAGAAATAATCAAGTGGAATTTAAAATTGTGCTATGAGGGAAGTAGGCGTGGTTATTGTCCGATTTCGCTCATTTTCACAGCGTGATATAGAAATATGAAAAAAATACAATATACTAAAGTATGTTGAAATCGGTCAGTTGAGCCCCGTCATATGGGATTTCACCAAAAATTGGGCGGTGCCTCGCCCATCGTCCAATTTTCACACCGATTCTCTTAAGGCACCCTCATACTCGGTGGTAAAATTTAATGTTTAGTTATTGATTTAGCGCGCTTTTAGTAGTTTTGAACAATACCGTTATATGGGGAGTGAGCGGAGTTCTCATCCATTTTCACACTATTGGTAGAAGTTTTTGTAATATTCAAGCTTGGCGCATTTGGTTGTTGTAGATTTAGTGGTTTAGGAGATATATACATTAAACTTTTTAGAACGCGGTGCCAAGCCCACTTTTTCAAAAAAAAATTTTCCGATCCCCTATAGCAAATGTGAGTTTTTTATCTTAATTTAGTGCGGGGCGATTTGTGGGCGTGGCAGTGGTCCAATTACGCCCATCTACGAACTCGAACTTTTTTTGTACTAAGAAACCTGCATACCAAGTGTCATTAAGATATCTCAAGTTTTACTCAAGTTACAGCTTGCATAGACGGACGGACGCACAGGCTGACTGTTAACCGGATTTCATTCTTCTCGTCACCCTGATTATTTGTATTTATAAAACCCTATATCTATCTCGATTAGTTTTAGGTGACGCTTACAACCGTTAGGTGAACAAAACTATAATACTCTGTAGCAATTGGTTGCAAGAGTATAAAAATATGTTGAAATTTTATTAGAAATACGAAAAGACTTTTGGAATGTAATAATCTCCTTTCTTTCTTTATTATATTTTCATTTAGTTTACTTTTTTATCTTCTACTTTAAGGGGTTACATTCGTCGAGCAGCACCAAAAATGCGCTAAAAGAAAAACTTTTTTCAGAAGAAACAACAATAGAAATAAATATAAAGAAATTTCATATAAGGTTTATTGGTACTTAAAGTTTATAAAAAATGTAGTTTTTCTTTACAAAAATTAGTACATAAAATATCACGTGACCGAAAGAACAATGACAAAAAAAAAGGTTGATCCACGGTCTGCATCATTTATCCTTGAAATGTTAATAGATCTTTAAAAATAAAAAAAAATCTTATAAAATGAAGTTGAGGTTATAGTCTGTCGAGCCAAATTTTTAATTTCGAAAAATTTTACGGAATTTAGAAAGAAAGTATTTTTACGTCATAAATGTCACACTTTAATTATGTTTATAATTTTTTTTAATAAAAATATGGAAAATCCGGCTCGACAGACTATAGAGAAAACATTTTCGAATATTAAAAAAAAAAAATCGCATCAAAAAATGTTAAAAACTGTCTGAGTTATCATGCAGACCGTGCTGGGAAAAGTAGACAGGTAGACCTGTGTGTATTAAACTCTCGTCGGGCGGTCTGATTTTCAACCATAACTTTGTATCTATGGGGAATTTTTACAATCGACTTTCACAGAAATACGCCTAAAACTATAAAGAATAATAATGGACGTACATATGTAACCCCTTAACTTATTTTAAGTACGTGTTTATAAATAAAATATCCAAAATTTGTACAAAGCTCTTACACAAGAATCAGCACAGACACTTGTTGCAAGCACAAAACCACATTTAATGATATGCAACGAGCACTTGCTCATATCTGCCACACACACACACATAAAGTCGCATTTAAAAATATTATCTTTTTATGATTTTAAATCATTATATTTCCATGCTTGCATACATATCTACAGTAATATTTATTTCATCTGCATCTACATATGAATATATATGTACATAAATGTATGTATGTTCAAACTTGTTTAATAATTATGTAATCGCATGCAACTTACTACCACTACCGTTAAATAAATGTATTTGATTTTGCATTTATCGCTCATCATCGGCTTTTATCGTGCGCTCTCGCAGCAGCATTCGCAAAAACTATAAAAAAACATGTCTACACGTGCTTGTGTGCCACTATAAGACACACACACACACATACACATACTCACAAGCGAAGCCGAGTTGCACAAATAGGCACCAGGCACCAGGCACCGCTCCTCCCTCCGCTGCACTAGCAAGAAAAAGTAGCTTTTATTGAGCAATCGATACGCGTCACAGCTTTTCTTTGCAGCTGCAACAACAATTGCAACAACAACACTAACAAATATATAAAACACAGACAGAGCGCAATGAATATGTCACAGAGCAGCAGCAGCCCACTAACCCAGAGTCAGGCGAATGTTGTCAGTCCAAGAAATGGCGCAAATGAGTGGCCGACCGAGCGGCAGACCGAATGCACGCGACGTCGCAACGGTTCAAAACTGGCGGCTGTTGGCTGTCGGCGCTTCTAAGAGACTTTGCCAAAATCTCTTGGCTAGCCGCTTGTTGACAACAATCACACACCCACAATTGTTGTTGTCACGAGTGCGGCGCGATGTTGCAAAGCCAAACAAAAACAACATTGCAAACTGTATATTGGTGAGCGCGTGAATGCTCGAGCTTCAGCGGGCTGGTGATTAGGAAACGTCTGCCGCAAAGTATGGTGAAGCGCCGCAGACGACTGCTGTTCCGTGGACCGGCAACACCAGTTTTTGCATTGTTGACATACTTTTTTCTTTGTTTTCTGGTTGCCTCGCCGTCGCAATGTTTCTTGCGCGTGTTTCGTGTTTTGCTCGACTCTTCAGCGTTGTGGTGGTGGCTCTATTGATTGCTGCTGCGCTATAGAAATGCAAAGTGCAAGCGCGCGCTACTAGATCGGTGTGGTAGATTAAGAAATATACCGAACAACAAATGTAATGTGCAATAAAAAGTGTAAAGAAACTGTTTGAAAATAATAAAAATAATCACGTTGCAGTTGCGTTTTGCGATTGTAGAGGTTGCTGTGTGTTTTCTATATATTGTTGTAAATAATTTGGTTTTATGTGTTTGTTTGCAACACAAGTGTGCTACGAATTGTGGCATAATAGTTGTCGAACGACTGTTGATGAAAAGTGAATTGATTTTCTAAGTGAGTTATTTGAGAAAAGGCGGCAAAATGTTGATGTATTTAGTTATTAATAAAGCATAAAATTTGTTGACTAGTGTATTTATTAGTATTAGGTTTGTTTCGAAATTTTGTGGTCTGATTTTGAGTAAAAAATAGAAAAACGTTTTCATGGTGGTCTTAAAATGTTTATTTTTATATTTTTTGAATTGAAAATAATTTTTTAAGAAGCAGCAAATTGCTTCGGTTTTCTAAGATAACTTTTCTAAGCTTTTGATTGCTTAAATCAGAAAAGGGTGTACAGCAAGACATGTTTGTTTGTTAAAAAATATTTTTTTTTATACTTTGGGTGTAATTATTTATTCAAACAAACTTTTGGCGGTTATTGGGACTCTGTGCAATTTTCGCACCGGTTTTTTTTATAGTTAGATCGCTTCCTTAACCCATTTTCTGCCTTTGCGTTTTTGACTAGAGCTCATAGCATAATAATGAGTTTCTAATTTTTCTAAAATTTTATAATTATAAATTTAAATATACCATTTACAACGTACTAAATTAACTTGTATTATTTTTTATATGTGCGTTTTACTAACGTCTTCTCCTATTTTTATTTTTTTTTTTGCTTTTAAATCATATGTTTCTTTAACTAATTATATTTTTTTTTGTTTTTGAGTTTGATTTCCTATATTTTAAATTTTGGTAGCTTCTTAGCCCGCTTATTTTAAGAATTTTTTATACTTTTTTTAAATTCAATTTAATTTATTTATTTTTGTTTTATTTATTAATTTATTTTTTAAATTTTTTATTTCTATTTAACTCTTTTTAGATTTTATTTTCATTTATTCAATTTATTTTAATTTGATTTATTTAAGATTACTTTATTTTATATTTATTATATTTATTATTTTTACCAAATTGTATTTTTTTTATTTTACTTTACTTTATTTTTTTATTTTATTTTATTTTACTTTATTTTATTTTATTTTATTTTATTTTATTTTATTTTATTTTATTTTATTTTATTTTATTTTATTTTATTTTATTTTATTTTATTTTATTTTATTTTATTTTATTTTATTTTGTTGGAATAAATATATTGTATTTATTGTGAAATGCGCACTTGAGATTAGTTACAAATTTGAGTGGGAAAAATAATTGACCTGCCAGTTATAGTTCTAATTCGACAATGCCATTTTAAAAAGAAAAACTTATAATAATATACATAACTGTAAACCGCGAAAGTAGGTGTAAGTGAACAATAAATAAGAACATAAACTAAACATCGCAGTGTTGCCAGACTTATCCAAAATCTTATACATACATATTAAGCTTATTCTTTTACAATTTCAACATATTTTACTTTATTTTATTTTATTTTATTTTATTTTATTTTATTTTATTTTATTTTATTTTATTTTATTTTATTTTATTTTATTTTATTTTATTTTATTTCAATTTAATTTATTTTATTTTGTTTTATTTTATTTCATTTTATTTTATTTTACTTTATTTTATTTTATTTTACTTTATTTTATTTTATTTTACTTAAATATATATGTTTATTTGAATTTAACTAATTGTATCTAACATTTTCTAGCTCGTGTTATTTTAATCTATTTTAATTTCATTTCAGTTTAATTTATTTCATCTGATTTGTATAGTTTTATTTGATTTATTTTATATTTTATTTGTGTTAATCTATTTTGTCTAAAATTGTTATTTTTTATTTTTATTCTGTTTACTTTAATATAATTTATTTTCTATTTACTTGGGCTGAATTAATTTAATTTTATTTTTTTATATTTTGCAATTTAATTTGTTTTAATTTTTTATTTTAAATTAATTTACTTTATATTACTTTATATATTTTTATTTTGTAGTTTGTTTCTCTCATTTTGTTTTATTTATTTTAATTTAATTTGGTATTATTTTCATCACTCCATATTATTTTATTTTATTTTTACTTATTTTTATATTTTTACTTAAATTTAACTAATTTTTTCTAGCTCATGTTATTTTAATCTATTTTAATTTAATTTAATTTTTTTTATTTCATTTCATTTGTATAGTTTTATTTGATTTATTTTATATTTTATTTGTGTTAATCTATTTTGTCTAAAATTTTTATTTTTATTTTTATTTTGTTTACTTTAATATAATTTATTTTTTATTTATTTGAGCTTAATTAATTTTATTTTATTTTTTTATAATTTGCAATTCAATTTATTTTATTTTAATTTAATTTAATTTATTTTTTATTACTTTATATATTTTTATTTTGGATTTTGTTTCTCTTATTTTGTTTTATTTAATTTAATTTAATTTAATTTTTGCATTTTTTTTATTTATTTTAATTTAATTTGGTATCATTTTCATCACTTCATGTTTTTTTTTTATTTATTTTATTTTACGTAGAAATATTATTTTTTTTAACTTTTATTTTATTTTATATAACTTTTTTTATTATGTTTATATATATATATTTTTTTTTTTGGTTTTAGTTTGTTTATTACTATTATTTATTATATTATTTTAACTTTATATTTTCATACTTCATTTTTTATCTTATGTTATTTTATTTGATATCAGTTATTTAAATTAATTTTATGTTTTTTATTATATGTATAGTTATACAATTTTATTTTATAATTTTAATTAATTTTAAATTTATTTAATTTATATAATTTTATTTTTTATATTTTTATTCTTTTTTTTTTAATTTTTTTCCCCTGCATATTACCTATAACATTTATAATAAAATCCAATAAATTCTCGCTAGTGTAGAAAAAATTGTTAAATATAATATCAAAATTTCAAGTACCCAGTATGCAACTCAACACTTCTCCTTGATGCAGCCTCTGAAAAAATAAAATTTTCCGCGAAAATGCAACTTTATTTGCTTCTTACCAGCAAACTAAAGACTTAAGCGACGAACTCGCTTTACCTTATCCTGAAAGTAAAATAGAGCACTGCTTCTGCATATATTTATTATATTAATTTAATGACAATTAACAAAAAGCATTTTATTTTATTTATTATTATATTCAATAACATATTTATATTTTATTTATTTTCTGCTTGCAGCTCCAGCGAACCCGCCATGGCCACAAACAATGATGGTGGAACAGCAGCACAATGGAATCGGAACTCACAGGCTGCCGTGTCCGTGCGACATGCCTTCAAGACCTACGGCAAAAAGAAGAATGCCATTCCGGTGTTGAATAATCTAATGATGACCGTACCAAAGGGCACAATGTGAGTCAAATTTCTAGTTTTAAGAAGAATTTTTTTTTTATTTTTTGTGAAGAAAGGGAAAGTTATATACATGTAATGCTAACTAAAGTTAGTTCATATGATTTTTGTTTGAATGTATATATGAACATTAAGCTCAATTCTTGAACCCATGTTCGCACTAGTTTTCGTTACAACTCATCTTGTAGGAGCATCTAAATGTTAAAGATATTTAAAGAGTAACCTGTAATCATATAACAATACCTTCTTCAATTTTTACTGTCAATACGGCGCGCAATCACTTTTCAAAAACTCGGCCCACCATTGACAATTCTTTGCTTTGTCCGCCCGATAACCTGTCATATTAAGTAATTGCGGCATAGCAAACAACGCCATAACCTAAATACCCCATTGTGCATACCCACATAACCACTTTCATACGTATTTCTATGTTTCTGTGAGTGAGTGTTGACAAGTGCATGAGATTTTCACAATGAGCTAACAAATCAAAATGAAATGTGCAAACAAGAAATGTCAACGCAACTTAGCGCAGCACAACATAACATAGCAGGGCATAGCATAGCGTTCAATTATTTTTATTTAGCTTGTTTGCTTGGCTTGCGCTGGGAAATTCGGCTTACAATTGCGCGAAGCTGTTAATTTTCAAATCTGTGTTGCTGCCACAATCCGCCTTGCTGTTGCATAAGCATAAGGGCACTTAACTAGTTAGCGCCTACAACAGCGTGTCTTATGTGCAAGTGATCGAAAAGTAGATGCGTTATGCTAATTAGGCCATAAAAATGGTTGTAAATAATTTTTATTGAAAAATAGGCGCGTGAGAGCAAACATTTCTTATTTAAATGCCGAAAAATTTCGCTGAAGGTCCGCGTGCGCCTTCTCAACTTTGTATCAACGCACCAAAAATAATTCCAATAATCATAAAAAATTAATTTTTATATGCAAACATTTATTATTTTAGCCCATTTGCATTAGTAATTCTAAATATTTTTTAGTTGCTCACTTCTATTCTCCTCAGCTGATTTGCATGCAAATTTAAATGCCGCTAATTGCCGCCTCACTTATTTCATGCTTTTCATTATTATTTATGCGCTTTACACGCTGTTTTGTATACGATTAAAATTAGAAAAAAATTAAAAATTTAAAAATGCTATTTTTTGCTTCCGAACATTCTGTTCGACGATTTGTTCAATCAATTTGTGGCGCGTGCGTTTTTACGAGTCTCATTAAATGGCATTCCGATAATTATATTTTTTGCAATAAACTGTGTGAACGCGGTGCTTATTGTTTCCTAAAGAGTGTGCAGCGCAGAGCGCATGGAAGCGCCTGTAGTGTATTTGTAAGATGAGACTGCGCTGAGTAAGAAACAAGTGCCATTAAATACGCATTGCCAAAAAGCAATTTGTGCTTAAAATAAAAATAAAAACTTAAAGAACAACCAGAAGAAAACGTGAAAGACTTTATGAAGATGGATGAGACACCTGGCCGAGTCCATTGAGTCAAGTTCGTCTGTCAGTGCGAACAAGTCCCTCAGTTTTTGAGATATTGATGGGAAGTTTTGCAAACGCCTTTTTATCTCCACAAAGCAGCTCATTTGTCACAATCTTCGATACCGGACCACTTTAGCATATAGCTGCCTTACAAGCTAATGGACCAAAATCAAGTCCTTGTATAGAAAAGATTTTTATTTGTCAAGATATCTACACAAAATTGTATATATATTATTTCTCAAAGCAGTGGTATAATCGTCAAAGGAATCGCTCATATCGAACCGCTTTAGCATATAGCTACCATATAAACTGAACTGAACTCTTGTATGAGAAACTTGTTTATTCGACGAGATATCTTCACGAAATTTGGTATAGACTACTTTCCAAGATAACAGTACAATCTGCGATAAGATTGCTCAGATCGAACTACTATATCATATAGCTGTCATACAAACTGTTCCTCAAAAATCAAGAAAAATATTTTCATACCTTTTTATATTATAAGAAATGCACATATGAAGGGTATTATAACTTCGGTGGAGTCAAAAATAACGTTTTATTTGTATTGTTTTTGTATTTATTTTTACAAACTTCACATCTCTCATTGACAAATCTCCAAGAATATCTTTTTTATCAGTTAACTTTTTATAAATAACCAGCTTGATGATCAACTTTTCGAATAACAAAAAACTTCACATGAAAAATATTTATGCATTTGGAGCATAAAAAACCGTTAATTGCATATTAACCGTTTGAAAATGATGAAGAATGCGAAACATTGACACACTTCCTTTCCTTTTTGAAGGCGTTAATGGCATGAATACTGCAAGTGGGCAAAAACAATGTGAAATAATTAGAAATAAAAAATAAAAGACGGAAAAATAGAAGTAGAAGAGAAATAGAAAAATTTAAACAAAAAAAAAAAAACATTAAAATTAAAAAAAAATGAAAATATAAAAATAGAAATTTGAAATAAAAAATTAAAAAAAAAAAAATTTAAATAAAAAAAGTAAAAAAGGACAAAAAAAAATTAAATATTAACTAAAAAAAAAATAAAATTAAAAAAAATTAAACGACGTTATTTAAAAAACATAAGATAAATTCCTAAAACAAAAACAACAAAATAAACGACAAAAAAAAAAAACAAAAAATAGAAACAAAAACTAAAATAAAAATACACAAATTAAAAAAAAAGAAATAAAAATTGAAAAAGAAAATTAAAAAAGAAAATATTAACCATTATTAAAAAAAGAAAAACTGAAAATGAATTAAAATAAAAAGTAAACAAAAACGAAACAAAATTAAAATAAAAAGCGAAAAAAGAATTAAAAATAGAAAATTGCAATAAAAAATTTAAAAAATAAAAAAAAAAATAAATTAAACTTAAGAAAAAAACAATAAGAAATAAATTAAAGAAAAATAAGGAAAAACCCCCCAAAAAAGAATTGCAATAAAAAACGGAGAAAATAATTAAAATAAAAAACAAAAAAAAAACATTAAATAATAGAAAACCTAAATAAAAAATTAACAAAAAAATTGAAAATGAAAATAAAAAGTTAAAAAAGAAAATATTAAAGTTAAAAAATATAAAAAACATCATTAAAAAATAGAAATACTAAAAATTAATTAAAATAAAAAGCATAAAAAAAACGAAAAAAATTTAAAATAAAAAGCAAACAAAAAATTAAAAATAGAAAATTGAAATAGAAAATTTAAAAAATTAAAAAAAAATATATTAAACTTAAGAACAAAATAATAAGAAATATATTAAAAAAAAATAAGAAAAGACCCCTCCAAAAAAAACTTGCAATAAAAAAAAGTTTAATAAATTTAAAAAAAAGCTTAAGAAACATTTAAATAAATAACGGTAAATATTGAGTCACAAAATTTCAATTTTTACACACCAGCATTAGCACAATTTTTTTGCGTTGCTACCGTCAGCATTCAAGCGACACAAAGCGCATAATACACTTGCCTAGTGTGTTTGTTTACATACATTTATGTATATGTATTAAATAGATTTTCGTGCGTCTGTATGTATGAATCAAGTCAACTCAACAGCTGGGAATTAAGTGATTAAGCCACAAAAGCTAAAAAAAAAAACATAAATAAATGGTGCCGATTGCTGGTGGCAGTGTTGCGCGACTAAATGACCAATCGACCGGCACAAAGGCGCGCACACGCATACAAACTCACATTGAACGGCTTGACCCTCAACAAAGTTGCTGCGAAAAAATAGCAGCAATAAAATTAACAAGTAATAAAGGCAACAAAGTTGGTGGCGACCCCAACGCCAACGCCAGCAGCAGCTGCAGCGCGCAGAGTGGGCAGCGAGCAGGCGTAGCCATTGACCAGCGTGTCATTGCCGTTAACTCGAGCAGCTTTGCCAGCCAAATAAATTAATTAAAGAACTGCGTTGTTTTGTTTACATTTATATGTTTATAAAAACCTATATATCTACATACATATACTCTTATACACACTCATATATTACACATCTTGAAATGGCACACTTGTTTCTTGTATTGTCGCTTTTTTTGCTGCTTTTCGCTCAAATACGCCTTTATCAGCTGGAAAATCGCTTGCAATTATGTATAATAAATTGTAGAATTGCAATTAAAACAACAGCAATAAACAATAGACAGGTGTAAGGTACGTGCCACTGTCGAAAAGACCCTCAAGCGGCGCAGTTGTTGTTTGCTTTGTTTGTTTTTCAAAGAGATTTCCGAAAAAGTTGCCGAAACTGAGTTGAAAAATAAACATACATATGTACATTTAGTGCTGATCTTCATATGTATGTATATGCCTGTTTGTGTGTGAGCCTGTGTGTGCTCGAGACTCAAGGTGTCTGTCGCCGGTGTCAATTTGCTTTCTCAGCGTTCTTTGTTGCTTTTTGGTTTGACTTTTTGCTGTTTCAACGCTTTTAATCATATTTGCTTGCATGTACGTATGTATGCATGAATGTGTAATTGTATGTATAATACTATATGTATGTATTGACGCGGTTTATCTGCGCTTTTTGGTAGGTCGAACCGTTTACTTGGCCATTTATTTTTTTGTGTGTTATTATGTTTATTATATTTTGTTCTACTTTTTCATTTTCGTCAATTTTGTTGTTATTTATTTTTTGTTTGTTTTTCTTGTCATCTTGAACCGCATTTCAACTTGAACTGTACCGTTTAGCATTGAGTCGCGCATGTGCATGTCAATGTTCAAGTTAACTTTATATCTATGTATGCCAATCTTAGCAGATATATAAATTTTGTATACATATATGTATGTAGATATAGAGAGTATAGTTTGTATGTATTTATGTAGGTAAGAAATATTTTTACGGCTTGTTAGGGCCTCTTATAACAAAATTTTTATGAATCACAATGACACATATCCTCACGTAAAATAGAAAACAACGTATCATCAAAAAACAAAATAATCGAAAATCGCTGTCAGATATAGTAACTAATATATAACCATTTTATAACCAAACAATTTTTTTAATATGAGTCCATAATAACCAATATATAACCAAAAGATTCGCTTCAATTTGAGTGGTCACTATTCTATTGTCTTCCCTTCGCCTATAAACTTATAAAAATTGATGTTATGCTATTTTGCAATTTAGGTGACGATGTGTGGTTTCATAATTTTTTTTTAATATTTTTTCAAAAAAAAAAGAAATTTAAAAAATAATAAAAATTCCAAACAACAAAAAATTAAAAATTAAAAAAAAAAATAGTAATAATAATATTTTTTTTTTTTATTTAAAAAAAAAAATTTTTTTAAATAATAAAAATTCCAAAAAACAAAAAATTAAAAAAAAAATAGTAATAATAATAATATTTTTTTTAATATTTAAAAAAAATTTAAATAATAAAAATTCCAAAAAACAAAAAATTTAAAATTAAAAAAAAAAATAGTAATAACAATAATTTTTTTTTTATAATTATAGTAATTTTTGACAATAAAAAGGTGTGACTCATAAAAAATAATTATGCCTTTAACATTTTATATGCTTGCATACATATTATATAATATGTTCAAACAACGGTGGCCTTTAAACAGGCACTAAAAATGTAGGCCGCAATTTATACTTTGCTAGAAAGTTGTTTTAGTGTTAAAACAAGACAAAATATTAACTTCGCTCACACTAAAGCTATAACACCATTTACATGTGTATTTCTCATAGCATAAAAAGTTATAAAAAGTTTTCGGCATTATTTTATTCAGTCAGTTTGTATGACAGCTATATGCTATAGTGGTCTGAGCTGAATAATTTTTGCGGAAATTATAACGTTGTCCTGAATAAAAATTCATGCCAAATTTCGAAATGATATCTCGAAAATAAAATTTATTTCATTTACAAAAAACTACATTTTGACTGTTCAGTTCATAGACTCTCATGTACGACATATTCATTCGATCAAAAATTTTTTCCATACAAAAGAAAATCATATCGAGTTATATAATACAATAAATTCATTATGGCCAAGATTTTTATCTTTCGCAAGCAGCAATAATCTAACATAAACTCTTTAAAACTTGGGGCGTCGAAGGGAGAAGTTGCATGCTTTTAAACAACAGCATTTGACAAAATCTTCTTCAGATTTCACATTGAAAACTCTACAGTATGGAAACTGAGTTTCTATAAAACTAAACCTAAATTTGCTTGACAACGGAGCTTATTACGACTACGACCATGCCGTAAAACTATTAGGTCACAATAGGTCACTTTAGCAACACGTTTTAGCGATAAATGTGGAATTACTAAATTTCAAAATAATTTTTCCCTCAAAGCTGCGTAGGGGAAGATTGTTCAATTGTGATCTGCCGAACTGCTAGCAACCACAATATATCATATTTCTAAATCATACCTTATGTAATTGCTCCTTGCATACGAATCCCTGCATTCAAGCATAACTATTTGGTAGTTTAAGTGGAATCAAATCTAGGCAACAAAAAAAAAAATTGCAGAGAATATATATGAATATATTTGCAAATAATATTCGTCATTAACAGAGGAGGATGGACGACTTCCATGAGACAAGCTTTCGATGACTTCATTACTTTGATTGAATGATTTGTGTATTGGTAGTCAACTGTTCTAAATAATTCTGCAATATTTTAAAATATTTTGTAGACGTGTTTCCACTGGGGAAACAAAAAATTTCAAACAAACTCGTTACTCAATGCGTTTCGTGCACTTTTGACGTTTCAATCTGAGTCAAATTTGATATTTATTTACCATATCTTTTGCAAGTCTCTCAAAAATAAGGTGACATTTGAATTTAAACTGCGCGCGTCGAGGGATTTGGAGAATTATTTTTTTTAGGTTGGTAGTACTGTCAGTCACATTTATATCAAATTTCATGTCAAAATATTCATTAGTGTTTAAGATACGTGTCGTTTTGTGAGCTGCTAAAAGCGAGTTTTCCGTTTTTTGCGATGTCGAAATTTGTTATGCAAAGAATTTACATTAAATTTTGTTTACCGAATCAATTTTCTGCTGCGGACACGTTGAAGATGGTGCAGAAAGCCTTTAGTGATGAGGCTATATCTAAAAAAATGTTTACAGGTGGTATAGTGAGTTCCAAGGCGGCCGTGAACGTGTCGAAGACTAAGAGCGTCCAGGGCGACCATCAACCTCAACCGACGAAGCTCACGTTCAACAAATCAAAGATTTGGTGCTGAAAAACCGTCGATTAACAATTAGAGACCTTGCTGATGAAGTTGGCATAACGAAAGGCTCAGCCAATACCATTTTGAAGGATGTTTTGGGCCTCAAGAGCGTCAAATCTCGACTGGTACGGAAAACATTGAATTTTTTGGAAAAAAGGCGTCGCGTTGAAGTGTGTGAAACGATGCTTTCCGACTACCAGGGTATCATAAAATGCATTATAACTGGCGATGAGACTTGGTTCTATGCTTACGACCCCGAAACAACCGATCAATCGAGCGAATATCGTGCCAAAAGAGAGCCGAGACCAAAACAATCGCGCTAAAGTCGCTTAAAAATATCAAGGTCATGTTGACTGTTTTCTTCGATTATCGTGGAGTTGTGCATTATGAATTCCTTCCAACCGGTCAAACAGTCATCAAGGAATATTATTTGAACGTTATGCGTCGTTTGCATAACGCTAAACGCCTAAAGAGGCCGCAATTGTGGAAAGATAATTCTTGGTTTTTACACCACGATAATGCACCATCTCATACTGCCCTCGTAATTCGTGATCATTTCGCCAAAAACTCAACCCATATCGTTCCGCAACCACCGTATTCACCTGATCTGGCGCCGTGTGACTTCTGGCTGTTCACCAAGCTCAAAAAACCGCTCCGGGGACACCGTTTTTATACGATAGAGGAGATTTAAGCCGCAGCGAAGACGCAACTGAAGGCCATCCCGGAAAGTGACTACAACCAGTGTTTCGAAAATTGGAAAATCCGTTGGCATAAGTGCATTGCATCGGGAGGGGATTACTTTGAAGGGGATGAAATTGATTTGGAAAAATAAATAAAGAATTTTCGAAATAAATACAATGTCACCTTATTTTTTGGGCACAATAGTACTTTATATACATTACATATTGTGGATTGAACTCATTGGTCAGCTCTGCAGCTCAAATTACTTTCCTGGGCATCGCCTTGTCTGAAATCTCGTTTGGTATCGAACGGGTTGGAGAGCTCCTTTCCGATCCAAACGGAGCTTTTACGATAGCTCAACGTCAGTAGAATCGAAATTTTAAAATTAATGTTCCTGAATGTAAAAGTAAAATTTTATATCCTTTTTAATACAAACCAAATTTAAAAAATAACCTTTCTTAACGGTATTTTAAAAAATGAAAATCTTTTTTTCTCCTTTCAGCTACGGTCTATTGGGCGCCTCAGGTTGTGGCAAGACCACACTACTCTCGTGCATTGTCGGACGACGTCGCCTGGATTCAGGTGAGATCTTCGTGCTCGGCGGCAAACCAGGCACACGCGGTTCGGGCGTGCCCGGCAAACGCGTCGGCTACATGCCACAAGAGATCGCCTTATACGGCGAATTCTCTATACGCGAAACAATGATGTATTTCGGCTGGATATTCGGTATGGGCACCAAAGAAATAATGGAGCGTCTACAGTTTCTTTTGAATTTCCTCGATTTGCCATCGGAGAAGCGTTTGGTGAAGAATTTGAGTGGTGGTCAACAGCGACGTGTCTCCTTCGCTGTGGCATTGATGCACGATCCCGAATTGCTAATTTTAGATGAACCCACAGTGGGTGTGGATCCGTTGTTGCGCCAGAGTATTTGGAATCATTTGGTGCATATCACAAAGGCTGGCCAAAAGACAGTCATCATCACAACACATTACATTGAAGAGGCGCGTCAGGCACACACGGTGCGTATGAATGTTATGTAGGGAGGGGGAGAATAGTGGTTGATGCTGATATGCGCTGGAGGCGGGAGTTCTTTTAGTTAAATTTTTTTTTTTAATAATTTTCTTTTTGTTTTGTAGATCGGTCTTATGCGTTCGGGTCATCTGCTGGCCGAGGAGTCACCAAGCGTTTTGCTGTCCATGTACAAATGCATCAGTCTGGAGGAAGTGTTCCTTAAGTTGTCGCGCATGCAAAGCCAGAAGGGTGAAATCTCGAATGTGAACTTTAGGTGAATTTCGTTTCCATTTATTTCTTAGTTAATTAAGGTTTAGAGCAACTACTCGTCATACTTGCCACTAATAGCCTTGTCTTGTTTGCAACAAGTACACAACACTAAACAGACACACACACATACGCAACAAAATGCGGCATTAGCAACATTAGAATCTGGGCGTGCTGATAAGCCACCCAAAAACACTCAAATTTACATAATTTTTTGCACGTTCGTCATAGTTTTTTGGCCATTTTTGTATTTGCGTGTGTTTGTAGTTGTTGTAGCTAACCATCATTGTCATTCAAACATTGTACGCCACAGCATGAATATCAATTAATACATATGTACGATTTGTTTTTCGTTTTTATCTTATTCTTCACATATTTTAACGCATATTCACCACTCACCCTGTATACGTGATGTGCGCAATCGCCGTCGGCATCCTCGTTGTTGTTGCTGTTGTGCTCTTCACGGTGTGGGCTCGTAATTTGTGACTCATCGCTCGTTTAATGGCGTTGGTAACACTGATTGTGACGATAATTTCATTTATGCGGTTCACGTTGCAATCGATTTGTCTCTATTTTGTGGTTGTTGTGCTTTAATTATGCTCATTGCTTTTGGCGACTAACAGTAATAATATCTCATTACATGCCATGGCATTCGGCAGTAAAATGGATAAGCCCAGCTCGAGTCAAGAAGGCGGTGTTGTCGGACTGAACTTCCATCAGAGCAAAGAAGTGCTGATCAACGAATCGAATGGATCTGTCTTTACGGTTTGTTATAAAAGTAGAATTATTATTTCATAGTCGCTCATTTTATCGTTTACTACGCAATTTCAATTGAACAATTTTTTTTTAAATTAATTCTGTCGCTGCAAACGATTTTTGAGAAAAGTTTTAACAGAACACTTTGAAACGGCGTGATTGGAAGGTCTCGTTAATAGTAAAACTAATAAAAAATATTAAGCAAGCAATCGATTATTAAGATTTATTTTTAATCACTTATGGTAATAATAAATGATAAGAGTAACATTTATCGAATTTTAAAATTTTAGTTATCGATAAATTAGATATATTTAAAAAAATTAACTTACCTATAAAATGTATCTAATATGTAGTGTAAATTATCGAAACTTTTGGTTAATCAAAGTATATAAAATTTTTTTTAATCACTTATGATAAGTGTAACACTTATAAAATTTTAGTTATCGATAAATTAGATGTAATTAAAATAATTAATTTATCGATAATAAATATTATAGTTTATTATCTTATATTTTTTTATCTTATGTTAAAATAAATTTAATCGATGAATTATCGAAAGTTTTGATAAATCAAATGATAGATAAAATATATAAAGATTCCTTTTGAATCACTTATGGTAATAATATTTGATAAGATATAATAAAGTTCATCAAATTTTATAATTTTAGTTATCGATAAATAAGATATACTTAAAATAATTAAATTATCAACAAAATAATTTTTTTATTTTAAAATATATTTTATCAATAAGTTATCCAACAGCTTGATTAATCAAATGATCGTTAAAAAATATAAAAAGTTTAACATCAAATTTTAAAACTTTAGTTATCGATAAATTCGATACACTTAAAATAACCAAATTGTCGATAGAATATTTTTTATGTTAAAATGAATTTGATCGATGAATTATCGAAAGTTTTGAAAAATCAAATGATCAATAAAATATACAAAAACTCACATTTAATCACTTATGGTATTAATATTTGATAGGCATAACATTTTTTAATTTCTAAAATTTTGAGTTATCGATAAATTAGATATATTTAAGATAATTGACTTATCGCTAAGTTTTATTTTAATGAAATGATCGATGAAACAAAGTGTTTAATAAATATTTTGTTTTCAATTGCTGGCAATCGATTATTATTTTCTGTTTATTTATTTGTATACATTTTTTAAATCACTTATGATAATCTTATTTGATAAGTGTGACATAAATAAAATTTTTAATGTTTTGAGTGATCGATAAATTATCGATATTTAAGTTACTTATTTTATCGATAAAATAGCATTTTCTTTAATTATCGAAACGTAAGATAATTTATTCGACACCCAAATAATTTTTTCAATAAATTTTTTATGAAAATAAAATATGGCTGGATTTTGACGCTTAACTAAAAACAAACAATTTAATTCAGAAAATATTTTCTAAATATAACTTTTAACAGGAATTTAAGTCAATTTATTTGAAAATTTCAATCCATATATTTAAAGATATAAATTTCACGATTTCTGTGATTTTTTTGTAATTTCGATAATTTGTAATCGATAATTTAAATTATTAGTTTATCGATGAATAATTTAGACAATTTATAAAAAAAATTTTAAAATTTTGCTGCGACTAATTGAGTTTGAATTAACTCATTGTAGTTAATTTTGTGCAATAATTTCTTATTAGTAACAGTTTTAACACAGCTTTTCTATATCTTTTCGATAAATTTTGTTCTATTAATTAAAGCTAAAAACTAACCATTGCTCCCTATATAACTAATTTTCTATTAATTTTTTGTGATTTCGATAAATTGTAATCGATAATTTAAATTAATAATTTATCGATAAATACTTTAGACCATTCACAAAGTATTATTTTAAGTTTCTGTCTTGTGAAATTTTGAAGAAACAATTAGTTAATTTTATTCGATAACTTTTTATCAGTACGAGTTTTAGTACAGCTTTTCTTTAGATTTTCGATAAACTTTATTCGATACCAGTATTGCTCTCTATAGCATTAATTTTTTTAGTTCAATATTTCGTTTTAAAAGATTTAAAATTATCGATAATTTTCGATAATTTTTTTCAAGCCAATAATTTTTTTTTTTAAATATTTAAAAATACTTTCTTGCACATGAAAATACACATTTCCTCGCATTCCAAATCTTTTAAATTTTTTAAGGAAGCTCATTTTGTTGTGCAATTTTTATCAGTCATAGAAAAACACCGAAATATAATAATTTTATTATTTTTTTTTTTTATTTTATTTATTTCAAAAATATTATATCTTAACTGCAAATTATTATATTTTTAATAAATACATATTAGAAGTACAAATATTTTAAGGATTTTATGATTAAATAGATCGCCTATGAGAGTCTCATAGAAGCTTTAAAATAAAGCAAAAATTGATATCATCTCATTTCCTTTACATCACTAAAAAATATATCACTAAAAAATCAAAAACCAAAAAACCAAAACCACTATTTTTGCACCGACAGTTAAATCAAGAACCCTACGATCCGCCCCAAATAAAACGCAACAAACCCAATGATGAAGAGAGCTGTCAGGATTGCTGTGCGAACTTGTGTAAGGTAAGCACTACTCAAGCCAATCCTAGCCAAGTCTCAGACACGAAAATTCAATTAATATTTACTAAAAATTTTTCCTCGAATTATTTCGCACGCAGGTCACAACTAAGGGCAAAATGAAAGCATTGCTGACCAAGAACTTCCTGCGTATGTGGCGTAACGTCGGCGTTATGCTGTTCATTTTCGCTTTACCCGTTATGCAGGTGATACTCTTCTGTTTGGCAATTGGACGTGACCCGACTGGCTTGAATTTGGCTATCGTCAACAGCGAAATGAACAACACAGTAAGTACAAGTTCCCTCATAGGGCAAGTTTTCGAATGACAGTTCTAAATAAATGACTTATATTTTTAACCCTTAGAACATCTGTCATTGGGAGGACTCTTGCCACTTTACGAATCTCGGCTGTCGCTATTTGAGCCATTTGAATGACACTATGGAAAAGACATACTACACGGACTTGGAGGAGGCCAAAGATGCAGTGCGTGTGGGCAAAGCTTGGGGTGTGGTCTATATAACGGAGAACTTTACGGACGCTTTTGTGGCGCGTGTGGCATTGGGTATGTTCAAAGCTTATGCATTTTTATTCAATAATTACTCATTTAAAACACATTATTATTAATTTTTTGGCCTCCCTTCTGCGTTTTTTAGGACGTGATGCGGATGATGAGACCATTGATCAGTCGGAAATCAGAGTGTGGCTCGATATGTCAAATCAGCAAATCGGTATTATGCTGAATCGTGACATACAGCTGGCCTATCGTGCTTTCGCCATGGACTTACTGGATCAATGCGGCAACAATCCGAAGCTCGGCGATGTGCCAATACAATTCAGAGAACCCATTTATGGCACCATGAATCCATCATTCACAGATTTCGTTGCGCCCGGCGTCATATTGACGTAAGTAGCGGCGGTGGCATTCTCTTTAAAGGAAATCCGCACATTTATTTTTTTGTTTAACTTTTCATTCACTTTTTTAATTGTTTAATGGCATTGAAAGTCTTATTTGTTTTTATTAATTTATTTTGTTTGCCATTGGAATTTATAGCATTGTGTTCTTCTTGGCTGTTGCATTGACGTCATCCGCTTTAATCATCGAACGCACTGAGGTGAGTACATACTTTTTGCGCATAGTGTAAATGGTGACGTAGGCGAAATGAAAATAAAACTTGGTTGATTTCCTTTGCCAAAAAAATTATTGGCTTTTATCGTTACTTCGTTCGGATCCTCAGCACGTCTGTGAACCAAAAACAATATAATATAACCTGGTCTACGAAAAGGCGGCTTAGGTGTCAAAAATAAAAAAAAAATAAAATAAAAAAAATTGATAAAAAAAAATTGAAAAAAAAAAAAAATAAAAAAATTGATTCGTGTCACACGAATGAAAAATTGGATGGTATTACAAACTCTGTTGAATCTTTTTTACTCTACTTTGATGAAAGTGTGGATTTATTGAATTGAAAGAGTCTTTATTTCGGGCATTATATATGTAGGGTCGTAAGTTCTTGCGCCAAAAATTTCCAAAATTTTTCCAAAGAAAAAAATTAATTTATTTTTATTCTTACATACCGCTTTAATTTCAACTTTTCTAAATACTTTCAGGGTTTACTTGACCGCTCTTGGGTCGCCGGCGTCTCACCCAGTGAGATCCTCTTCTCGCACGTCATCACACAATTCGTCGTCATGTGTGGCCAAACAACGCTCGTGCTTATCTTCATGTTGGTCGTCTTCGGTGTAACAAATAATGGCGAACTCTTCTGGGTGATCGTGCTGACACTGTTGCAGGGTATGTGCGGCATGTGCTTTGGCTTCCTCATCTCATCGGTATGTGAGTTGGAACGTAACGCCATACAATTGGCGTTGGGCTCATTCTATCCAACATTGCTGTTATCGGGCGTCATTTGGCCCATCGAAGGCATGCCTATCGTGCTGCGGTGAGTTGGAGTTTTTTTTTTATAGATTCTTTGCATATTTATTCACTAGCTCTCTCATGTTTACTCACTATCTCTCTGTAACTGTTAATTATATGCGCTCGAACGGTTATTAATGTTATCTGTAACTGTTATTTATGTTAGTTTTATCCTTACTTGCTCTCTAACGGTTATTTATGTGTTCTCCAACTGTACAGATACATTTCGCTTTGCCTGCCGCTTACGCTCGCTACCACATCGCTGCGCTCGATTTTGACGCGCGGCTGGCAGATCACCGAGATGGCTGTGTATTCCGGCTTCCTGAGCACGCTCGCGTGGATCGTCGGCTTCCTGATACTGACGCTGTTGGTGCTGCAAGCGAAACGTGGATAGAAACACTGCGGGTTTTTGCAACAGCAAATTGGGAGCAACAAATTAATTTAATATCTATTATTTTTTTTTATCAATTAACTTACGATACTAGAAATTGTACAGAAATGAAATTAAGAGCAAAGAAAAACAAAATTGGATTGCTTAATGAATCCAAAACTGTATCTATATATGTATTTACATATGTATATTTGTATGTATATGCATATGGTGGGCAGATCGCACAGGAGATCTTGTGTAAAGTGAAAAAAATCGATCGCATAGTAGCTGAGTTTTTAGTTTTAGAGAGTAAATTTTAATTAAAGAAAAAACAACAACAAAGAAAAATTTATATATATAAATACAAAAACAACAACAATTGTTTAAGGTGTCTTGTCCTAACGTTAGCATTAATTCATATTAAGCATACTCTCTAGTTTATTTCGCACATACACATACACACACATGCGCAAAAAATGAAGTGCGGAGACAAAAAGAATAGCTACAAAGTTCAAAACACAGACAAAGTGTGAGAAGAAGCACGCAAGTGTAATTTGAGAAAAATTTTAAAGTTTTTTTAATTAAAAAATTAAAGAAATTAATTTTAAAAGTTTTGAAAATTAAAATAAAATTAAAAAATATTGCTAAAATAAAACTAAGCAATAAAAAAAATTAAAAAAATATTTTTTTTCACATTCTCATACTATTTCGATGAATATTTATTCATAAAAATTGAAAGAAATTAAAAAAAAAAATATTTTTTTTCACATTCTCGAACTTCAATAAATATTTGTTCATAAAAATTGAAAGAAATTAAAAAATAAATAAAATGTAAAAAATTAATTTTTTTTATTAAACAAATTTAAAAAATAGTTTTTTTTTCATTTCGAATTTCGATAAATATTTATTCATAAAAATTGAAAGAAATTAAAAAATAAAAAATTTAAAAAATTAATTTCTTTAATTAAACAAATTAAAAAAAAAAAATTTCACATTCTCGTATTTCGATAAATATTTATTCATAAAAATTTAAAGAATTTAAAAAATAAAAAATTTAAAAAAATTAATTTCTTTAATTAAAAAAATTAAAAAAAAAAAAATTTATTTCATTTCGAATTTCGATAAATATTTAATTTTAAAAATTTAAAGAAATAAAAAAAGTTAAAAAATTAATTTCTTTAATTAAACAACACATTCTCGAATTTTAATAAATATTTATTTTAAAAAATTTGAATAATAAAAAAATTAGGAAAAAATTTAAAAAATTAATTTTTATAATTAAAAAAATTTTAAATATTTTTTTTTTCACATTTTCGAATTTCGGTTAACGGCAAACCATACTAAAATTGTACTCAAACTGGCAACGCTTTCACAAATATTTAAGCTTTTCGGTAAAGCTTTTGCGCTAGATAACTCATTTTTGCCAGCGAAACAAGCAAGCAAGCGCTTAGCACACTTGTTGGCGCATGCGCAGGCGTTTCCAAACCCCGTCCACGCAGTTGTTGGTGTGTGCGTGTGCATGATTTTCCTAGTTTATTGGTTTTTTTCTTCACTAAAAATGTATTTTTTTGTTTTTACAAAATATTCTAATTTAATTTAGCAATGATTTAAGGTTTAGGTTGTATTAATAATAATTATTACGTTTATCTTCTTCTTAATTTAAGCCAAGTTTTATAACTTCCTTTGTAAATAATTGTGTATGCAATTTTCCAAAATGTAAGCTTCTAAGTAATTACGGAAAAAAAAACCGTAAAGAAGGCATTATTGTAATACACTAAAGCGAAAACAATAACAACAATAAGAGCAAAAAAACAAAAAATCAGAAATAATATAATAACAACAACAACGAATTAGTCGGAATATAGCTTATTTCTCTACTTACTCTTTCACGCACTCTCTTATATATCACACGCTCTCTTATGCGCGCTCGCTCTAACTCACTCTTACACTAACTTTTTCTCACTCGCGCTTACTTACTCACTCACTTCGACACTGTTATCACTTATTATTTGGTTGAAACACCTTCCGCGTACTCATATGTAACTTTCGTCGGCACTCGTGCCGCCCGCACGATTTTCTTGCTTAATCTCTTTATGAAACGAACTTCGAACTTAGACTTTTGCACTGCTGTCCAATTTTCTATAAATATTTATTTTATTTTTCACATTTTTTCGAGTCTTTTCGCTAACATTATCTAACACAAAAGGACTGTGATTATATTAATTTCCTTGAATTTTTTTGTAAACAAGAAAAGAAATATGTAATGAAATTATGTAATAAATACTTAATTACTGTTATTGGTTTTTGAATTCTTTGGCGCCTAACATATGTTTGTATACAAAAAATTCATTCATGTTTGCACATATGATTACATAGCAATACTATACAAATACATTTTTAAATACCTATGTAATTAAATACAATTACTTATATATAAATATATATGTAAAATGTATAGTTTATCTTGTATGTTTGTATGTGAAAGTCAAATAAAATAATTTAAAATAAAAATTTAATAATTTAAAATAATTAAGCTTGTCTCTTTAGTATATTCAGACGCTTAGAGACTCATGGACTCTCTAATATGAGTTCAAGAATAGGCCGACATAAGCACAGGAGACGTTCTAGGGTCTCTATCATGCTTAGGTCCCTGCACTTACCGCATGCATTATCGTTAATAATGCCCATACGGCTCTCATGTGAATCAGACAGACGAGCGTGGCTAAATCGACTAGGCTTAGGTTTTGGAAAAAATATTTTACGTTCAAAAAGTTATAGTTTATTCGAGATAATGAATAACTAACGTATACTAATTATACCTGCAAGACTAAAACGGCTGCATAAACTGGCGTTGAGCAATACCAAAAACTCCGTCAAGACCGGGAAGGACCTCTTCGAGCCCTTCGCTTCTAAACGATGTTCGGACAACGTCCGGTGTTTTTAACGTGGGTACCTGCTGACGACACGGCTCTCAAAAGCACAGCGGTTCAAATCAATGTGTTGACCAGATTAAGTCTCCGGTTAGACCTCGTAGCCGAAGCTACTACCAGTTGAGCTTCCATACGGCTCAGGACTGGGATGATGCAAAAATTCATTCAGAGGCCCATGCGCCGTAAGCAGAAAACCCAGACTCATACAAAATCTGAAGTCTGGATTATCCTCAACGAGTCCAACATCCCGAATGTACTCGTACGTCACTCGGCCGTTAGGACTAGTGTCCTAATGTTCTTGCCACTTACACCTAACCCTATCATCTAAAAGCCTCTTTTTCCTTAGATATTCCTCTCTCTCCACATCATCGTCGGAAATCCGGTCATTCCGCAGCAATGACACACTTAAGCCCCTTCTTAACCTGAATGCAACAGCACGCTGTATGGTAATCAGTTCAAGAGGCGGTGCACCTAACAAAACCTGTATCGCATCCATTGAGACGGAGCGACATACAGGCAAGCATGTGAGCATCATATAGCGCTGGATTGAGAGGCCCCAAGACAGTCGTGGCAGCCTCCCACCATACAGCGGCTCCATATGTGGTACAGGTCACAAACAAGCCACGACATATCGTGCGGACAGCACGACGTTCGAGAACTCAGTCACTCCTCAAAATGCGGAGTATTTCGCCTACGGTTGCCTGCAGTCCCTTCTTCACATTCTTCAAGTGTGGAGTAAAACACATCCTGTTGCTCATGGTCAACGCCAAATATTTGTCTTGCGTCATATATCTGATGCTGACCCCATTCACACGGACAATTGGTGGACGAACCGGTGACAATCTGCCCTTAAGTAGCATTGTCACCGTTTTTTTCCTCGATACGTCCACCCCCACACCTATACCCCAAGTTTTCACGATCTCTAATAGATCTCCTCCCGCCCGCTCTAGTTCAGACCGCGAGCGACCTTCGACCATAAGAAGGTCGTGCGCATACGCACAGCACTTAGAGTGGCTCGAGTGCTATATGGTACAGAGGCATGGACGATGACAACATCTGATGAGTCGACGTTACGACTCATCGGTTTAGTATTAGGTGCGCAACTAAGTTCTCGCTGTTTTTTCTAACGAAAATGCAAGTTTATTGTAAGGGAATGATTACAAATGAATTATTCGAAGTATTGCTTATCGCCATAACTTGTTCCCATATTTCTTAAAAACTCGAATGATATTACGGCACAATTGCTCATCTTTTTTCGATAGCGTCTTGTAAGTGGAACTGCTTCTGAGCCGGGTCAATTTAATAATAATCGATGGTGCAATATCTGAGGAATATAGTAGGTGGGGTAAGACTTCATATTTATGCGTTTCCTGGTAGATTTTAACGGGTTTGGCAATATGAGACCGAGCATACTTATGCAGCAGAATCACTTTTTGGTGCCGCTCCTGGTATTTAGACTGCTTATCGGGCAGTGCTCGCTCAACGTCAGCGGTTTCGAATCATAAGGAACCCACATTCCTCCTTCCTGAATCATTCGCAGCGCATGTAGTCGCTTTGAAATGGTTTATCCGGTGATTCCCAATGCTAAAACTCTTCTTGTGTTTGATAGAGATCCTCACCCAGCAACGGATCCAATTCACCATCTTCGAAGATTTTTAATCTTCATTTACGCGGACTGTCGTTAATATCGAAATCATTGTGTTTGAAGCCACGAAACCAATCACGGTACGTTGTCATCTGTGAAACTTTGTAGTTCCCGGTGCACTATCACATAGTCCTTGAGGTGTTCTACATTTGTACCTGTCATTCGGGCGGATAGCCTAGCTCCAGTCCGTTTGTGTTGAGTTACTTTCTGGACTCGTACTTCGGCGTATAACTTTCGTTACTCTGTAACAAGCTTCCTCTTCTATTTCAGCGATGATTCCAAGTATCGGATCCGCTGAAGACTAAAATGCAGTAAAAAGTTTTTGTTTTTGTTAAATTTGTAAAGTTTGAAATGATGAATGCATAGTGACAGCCGTGCTTGTTCAGAGATATCACTGACTAAAGGGCTGGGTTTTTTGACATGGAGTGTTCAGATCTTAAAATTCAAGTTGAAGTGTTTTTGCTCATGTGAAGCTAGGAGTGTAGGTTAATGGTGCTCAATTACTTCAAGTCTGAGGGACTACGGACACTTGACCTACTTTCTGAAAGCAAATGATCTACATCTCTCCTCAGACACACTTTTACGTAAATTTTGCGAAATCTCTTGCCTACTGATTAAATTATGATATGAAAGATGAAGTTCTAAAAATTTAGAGAATTAGGTTTAACTAACTTGGGGCATGGACAATGAAAAATATGTTTGAAACAGATGGTTCTAATTAATTTTTAAAATTTATTTGAAAAAAATATACAAAACAAATATTGTTGTGATTACAGGGATTTACATAACCTACAATATTGATTAAAAATAGCTTTGTTTATATATTTATTCATACATATATGTACATATGTATATAAGTTTGTCTGAAGCTCTTGTATTTTGAACAGTTTATTATAAAATAATTTAACAAAATAAAGATTTATATTCCACAAACGTGCATAGAGAGACAAATCGTGAGCAGAATACACAATAGCTCTGAGAATGTTGTTTTGAAGAATGATGGTATCGGAAAATTGTGATTATATTTACACTTTGCTTAACAGTACATAAAGATATCGTAATAATACTGAGTGAATAACGGCATGTATAACATCTTAAGTGTAGAACCAAGGACATTCTATCAACATATTTCAAATCTATTTGATCAAACATTTTATATATTGTTTTATTTTTTAATTTTTATTATTGCCATTTGCTTTTTTTTTAACATTTTACTGAAACATTTTTTATAGTGAAAACATTTGAACACTTTTTGAAAATTAATGTTCAGCCAATTACGCCAGAACGTACTTAACTAAAAAATTCATTTTGGTTAAAGATCACATTTGCTTTTGTGCCAGATAACATGATGACATAACATGAGTCCCTAGAAACATCTTCGCTCTACCAGGAATTTATGAAAAAAAAAACATATATGTATTTTTAGGATTGGCCTCATAGCCCCTAAGAAATGTTAACAATTTTTTTTTTTCATCAAATACATGTTTAATCAAGCCTAAAAGACAAAAAATCGATTTTTTCTTATTTCCCAGAATAAACCATTAAAATTAAGCCTTTTTGAAGGTTCTAGGCTGCCTAAACCTTAAAAATAAATTATCATTCTATAAGGTTTTTATTACGGCAATTAAAGAAATATAATTATAAATAATTATCATAAATAAGTATGTTTGAAAGTAATTACACCAATTGCACACTCATTAATTGGCGTGTTTACTTCACGAATATAAACAAGTGTTTGATTTTGAATGGTATCTACAAACGTATATATGTAGATATTATAAACACTTTTGTATTCCTGAATATAGTACTTCAACAGATTATTGTTTGCTAAATAAGGCTGTTTATGCAATTATCGCCTACTTAGAATGATAATTATTGTAATAATTGAAGACAATGCAGAACGCACTATCAAGAAATGTCGAACAAAAAGTGTAAAAAATATAAAAAACATAAAAAAAAAAAAAAAAAATCAATAACAAAATACAACTTATAAATAGATAAAGTTTTAAGAAAAGACAAGATTACACATATTATACATATGTGTTAAGAAGCTTAAATTGATCGTTTCATTTCCAGACCAACACATTTTTTTATATGCATATTTACTGGGCAGTATTCTACACTGGTTAAGTTAATCCGTTAGTCTAACAATCCACTCATAGAGCAGTTTTATGCTTTGGAATACACTCTGTAACTTGATTTTCGAATTTTCCAGCCAATTTTCGAATATTCGTTAGCTTTTAAGTTGTAGAAAGCAAAAACGAACATTCTATGTAAGGATTCTGGCACAGGGTGGTACAACTTTCGCATAATTATAAAGTAGATCCGAATTTCGAATATAATGCATTTACAAAACCAGATACACAATAGGGCTCCAGATAGAGTAATTTCGTTCTCCATAAGGCGGCTGTTGTTGTTGAGTCCATGAGGCGGCTCTTTTGTTTGCACGCACTCGACAAGAACGACACTTCCTCCAGTTTTTCAACCAATAGGGGACATACATTTAAGTGAATTGTATTAAATTGATGATGCGCTGCTTTTTACAAATTGAAATCTGTTCCAAATAAATATTTGTAGTATAATGGATGGATAATATGTGTTTTAATATATCTACTTACAGAGCTTTACATTGCAGATAACCTCTAACCGATAATCCTTTTATTCTGTAAAACATCTTTCAAAAATCCAAGAATCTCTGAAATGGATTATGAATGTACTCGCTGCGGTAAATAAACTTTTTTTTTTATCGAGTATTACCCACATTAGTCTTAAATGTTGTTGTGGTTATCTAATCCCCGCTTGGGTTGTAAGATTCAGGTTGGTTGTCATCGAAGGCTTCTAACGATTGGCCCAGCAAAAATTCTGTTTCTGACAGAGCATGCAAAGGGCTGGTTACAGTCATACGGGAACCTATTGCATATAGGACGTACACATATATGGATCAATTCTGGATAAGTGATACAGTGTCCAAAACGCAGATGCGCAAGAGTAACTCTAAATTCTCTGGGCAACACTCTGTTGTAACTCTAAGTACGCTACTCAGCGGGAGTAAATCTATGAAGACGTAATTCGCTCCATGCCGGTCAGTATGTGACTAAAGTTAGTTGCCTTCTAGTGGAATGTTTGACAACAACAACAGGTGACCTCTTAATGCTCCTGGGAGGCGGCTCAGCTTCAAGCTGACAACTGCAAACACGATCTTTACGAGCTACGTTGCTAAATAGTTGATGACCGGCCATCCGATTACCTTGCATATTGCCAGCAATGCGCTTTTACCTGAACTGCCGGCTAACGACTTAAGGATTTTGCTGCTTTTCTGTACTCTGGCAATAGCCCGTCCCAGTCATTTGCGCGGTGAAGGAGCGCAGGCCATCAAGTTGACACTTTCCTTTGGAAGATTTCATAGGTAAATCAATCACAAAAGCTTTGTCGGCGTTTTTAATCTGCAATTGCTTTCAGTAAATTCAATATTGAATCTCTATCCAACTATACCTACTACTTACTTGCTTAGGTGAAAGGAATTTATCACCGCTATAAACTAACCTAATATTTAATTTGTAACACAACAATTCCATCATCAAAACAAGAACAATATTGTATTTATTTTAGATGAATCCGCTACTTCTTGTTAGTGTTTTTTCTCGCAGCAGCTGTTGTTGTTTATGTATTTCAATCCTCTTTCATACCTCTTTCATTCCAATCAGCTGTTACGAAAATCCTGCAACTCCAAAATTCCTCAAAATACTCCCACAGTTGTTTAAAGCAAGCACCAGTTACGTTAACTTTGCAAAAGTTATGTTAATACGATATTATTACAGTTTTTATTATACAAGAATATTTAACTTAAATGTATTTTTCCTAAATATATATGCAGAATTGAAATTTTCATCCCTTTTTGCAAAGTTTTTCTTGTAGCTTCTAATGTTTATCAGCAAATTCACGTCATCTGGCATCACTACGAACCACCGGATCAAAGCGAAAGTTGTTTAAAAATACGAAAAGGTGTGCAACAATTATCAGATTACTCACTTAATATTTCTGTGTAATTTTGTGTAAATTTGCAAAATAATTTATCTAAAGCGTGGAGAAATGTCTACTAACTAGTTACTAAACGCTTAAACTTGCAGCTTTTGTTCGTATTAATAGCAAAATATTAATATGGACAAATCTATTTTGAATCAGTTCACTTCCTATGTTGAGCAGCTACGCAACACGGAATGCAGGTGAGTTTCATGCAATAAAATGCATTTGCCATAAATTTGACCAGCTTAACGTCATTTTAGTCAAAAAGAGAAGATTACGTACTTCCAGCATATTGCCGAGTGCATTATGTCGGCGGGGCTGGCAGGCCACATAAATTATGCCACCCACATTAATACGGCGACTACCGTGTTGCTGCTGTTTTGTGAGGATCTGGATCCTGTGGTGCGCATGAATGCGGAAGAAAATCTGAATCGCATATTTCGTGCGCTGGAAAAAACACGTGTCAGTCGAATACTAATGGATTTATATGGCGAAATAAAGCGCAATGGCAACCAACGGTTTGTGCATTTCTTATCACCATAAAATTAAATAAGCTTATTGGCGTTTTTGCTTGTTTACTTTTCAGCTCGTTGCGCATCTGTTTGAACTTATTTGCCTACTATGCTCCGCAAATAAGAGAACGCAATATTAAATGGTATGCTGTACGTTTATTGCCCTGCTTGCAAACTATAGCGCAACGTAAGGAGACGCAGCTTTGCGAGACGTTATGTGAATTTGTGAAAAATTTTGGAAAATATTTGCAAATGGGTTTGACAGACAGTGAATCCTGTAAACTGTTTGAGGTAGGCTTAACTAAAATTTAAGTGGTGGATAGTAAAATTTCTCTAGTTTTGGATTACCAAATTACCAATTGTGGGATATCTAAAAATGCTTCATAGTTTAAAACACTTTTTGGAAATTGGGAAATGCTGTCGATTTCTTATTCCATTGCTCGATAAAAATTCGGTTTCACTCCGGTTACGTTCAATTTTTTAAAAAGGTCTTAACTCTAATATCTTGAGCAGTGAGACGTAAAGCATTTGACTCTCCATCTCCGCGATAATAAAAAAAAACTGCTCTGTTGTGTCCTGGCTGATGACCTGTAACGTTATTTTCACAAAATGTATACTCATCCTCCGCTGACTTTCACGATAGTACTTCAGACAGCAAACAAAACGCAAGCAATTAGAAAAAAAAACTAAAAAATAAATCTCGCTATGTGCATTACCCTTAGTTACTATAGATGAGCGCGGCTGTTTTGGCGACATATTTTTTACCCTTTGCACACGACGTGCATCTTTTATAATTGCATTTGACTCTTCGCATTTTTTTCGAGTATTTTCCTTTTTTTTAATTGTTGTTTGTTTTTTTTTTTGGTTGTTTTGTAGGCTTTCATGGCAAATATTGGCGTCGAGTGCGCGGTGAAACGTCGCTGCTCTGCGCAAAACTGCATCAGTCTAATTGAAAATTCGCGCAATAAGAGTTTGATGGCCAAACATGGACTAAGCAAGGCATTTGGTAAGTGTTAGTAGTACTCACAAACTCATACACACGTACACACACACCTTGAGTTTAAATAAAATTGGGAGGTGTTTTTTTCTAGTGAAAACGTTTTAAGTGAAATAAATTATGTTTGGGTGTTTCACTAATTGAGGTTAAACTAAAAAAAATATTTATACTTTCGAGTGTTCGATACTCTTTAATATAATAACTTGAAAAAAGATCGTTCTCAAAAATCTTTATAAGCTTACATTAATAGCTTAAAGAAGGATTCTTTTTTCAAAGTTTTATATTCGATTTGATGACTAATATACCTTTTAGTTTGTCACCATATGGAAACGTTACCAAAATTATCTCGTTATTAAAACCAATTTCGTCTTGATTCGGCTGTTGTTGTTGTAGCGAGAGAAAACATCCCTGAAAAAATTTCGTGTTGCCCATTCAAATAGATGTACAACTCCGTTCCGGTTATGCCGACCTGACTGTAGTGGAAACGTAGTATTGATTCCGTTGTTGTTGTTTTAGCGGCAAAAAATATGCCTGAAGTAACCAAGGACTGTCAATTCGGCAGAATTCTGCCGCTACAACAACAACACCAACATGCCTGAAGTAAGTTGTAGGAATGCTGTCGAGCCGACTGTCATGAGAACGAATTATTGTTCCCGTCAAACTTGACAGTATCGAATTCCAAACCATGCTTCAATATAAATTATTGCAAACAGAAAAATATTGATTTTTTAATTTTGAGAACTGCATCTGAATTGACTGTCTCAGGCTTCTTTTTGTCCTATTTCTCATTCCACTTACATTCCATCTACTTTATATTCAGGTGCTAGAATGAATTCGGTGGAGATTGTATCAGTAGACGGTATAAACATGTGGATGCTCAAGCACCTAAGCTCAACGGGAGTAAAGTATTTCACCAACGTACTCAACTTGTTTCTGACCAGTATTCGCATACTCGATATGTAGAAAGTGGGAAGCATGGTCCCACTACTAAAACCTATCAACTCTTCTTTTCCTAGCCTCTTAAGGCGCCTATCTTCACACACTATTTGACACCAACTTGGTTTCTGTGAAATGCGTAGCCACATCACAGTACTTAGCGACATAAACTCACAAATCATGGCCTCAATCAAAAATTGTAATATGAGAGGACAATCTATGTACCGTTGAATTTGTCAAAAGCATTTGACACTGACAATCACACAATGCTATTAGTAGATATTGGAGAATCCACGCTTCTACAGGGCCGAAGGGAGATACCATGAATTAACTGAGCGTTCGTCAATCTTCCCTTTTTCGAGCTCTAAATTCTCAGCTAATAATAATTAAACAACAACCGGAATGTTTAACGTAGGTACCTGCTGACGACAACCTTACTCTACGGTGCTCAAAAGCACGGATCAAATCAATGCGTTGATCAGCGCCCTGAAAATGCCAAGCATCTTCAGTACCAATTGGCAGTGTGGAATGGACACACTAACCACCTTGGTAGGGTTCGAGGCCCATCTAAAACCTCTGCTGTCATTTGGGTCCGGCACCCGGTTGCAATGCAACTCCACATCGAACTGACAAAATGTCAATTCTACCCGCGTTTGGGTATAAACCACAACCACCACGATACTCCCCAAGGGGCCAGTCCGCATGAGCAGGTTGGAGTTACCTCCAAGGGCTCCTGCTCCCCGTGGTACCAGAATTAAGTCTCCGGTCGGACTTCGTAGCCGAAACTACAAATAATAATTAAACAGTTGGGTGGCAGGGTGGGGTCATCTTCGCACTACTCTTTAATTCTTAAATCTTGAAAGTCTCTCAACCACCAAAGGACCTCATATGCGGATAACTAATTGCACGATATTGACGTTGGGAACTGGTATCCATTGTATTCTTTCACTTCAAATACGACCGCTATCATTACCAAAATACAGAGTCGCAATAACATCCTCAAGTAGTAAGCGGACAGTATCTGGGTCAAATACAAAGAAACGTTTCTGGCCACCGTCAAGGCAATCAAAAAACACCACAGCTAGCTCAATTATGGTCGTCTGGTTGAAGTAGGACGCAGCTGAAGAAGATGTAGACATGTCAGAACACCGCAATCCGAATTATTACGGGATGTCTATTGATGTCTCCTTTAAAACATCTATATAACGACGTCCACACTTTCTGTTAAGGAGCTTAACGAACTTCCAAACAATTTATGTTGGAATATTTTCTACAAATCGTTCTTGTAACCATCTACTTGATGCGGAATCACCTCCTTCAACAGAACGTTCCTAAAATACATCGACGAACTACAGAACTGTCGAAATTATAGAAGCAAGACGTGTACTGGATGTGATTCACAGAGTAGAAAGGAGTCACTTTCATTGACGCTCACCTAAAGAATGTTGACCTTGAAGACGTAACACCACCACGACAGTCGGGTCTACGTAACCGGAATGGACCCGGATTTTTATCCGGCCAAGGACTGTCAACCCGGCAGAATTCTGCTGCTACAACAACAACAACGTAGCACCACCCATCATAGATCGTGAACTCAAGTTGCCGTGTGTAACCAGGGTGACCCTTTCGTAACTTCGTACTGGATACTGTAGTAGATGAAACACTACATTATCCAGAATCGACCCTTATATGTCAAACATATCTCGTGATTAATAAAAAAGAGTCCCCTCATGGCACTAACTACCTCTTTGGTGTATCCCTAACACTTCTTTGGTCCGACCAATCTCGTCAAAACAGCTCCTTTTCTGTACCTACCCCTGCTTTTGCACTTTTCTCCAGACAACTAAAACAACAGTAGACGAATATCTCAAGTTACTTGCTGAGACCCGAGTAACTTTATACTTTTCTAGATTAGACGTAAGAAACGAGCCTTTTTTAAACCATTCAGCTGCTATAACTGTTATCTGCATTCCGTTTCTTTCTGTTGCCGTTAGATGACGTCGATTTCAACATCTCGCTCGACCATAAACAGTTTTTCAATAATTGAAAATTTCCCACAAATAAAAATGTATCTAAAAAAGCTTTTGTTGTTGTAATTTGAATGAAAATCATAAAGTGTGCGGAAACATGTAGTGCATACATTTTTTATTTAGAAGTAATGGATTGAAAATAATAAATATTCATGCGCACACAATTTACTAATTACACAACAACACTCCCCTAATAATACTAATTTTTCAAAAAAAAACAAGTTTTTTTTAGAATTTTTTTCAAAATGATTTTGATACAATTTTTGCGACTTTTGGAAAAAAATCTCTTTATAAAAATATTTGCGCACATTTGCATTTATTTATTTTTATTTCGAATGACAAACGAATTTTTGAGCTACAAATATAATCCATTACTTAATGAAAATATGCGCTAAGCGCTGGCGCGCTCAAACACAAATGGAATTTTCGTTAATAAAAATAACATTTAACACTATGGGAAATCCGAAAAAATACCGTTAAATAATTTTGCTTAATTTTTTCTACAATTTAGTGCATATCCACACAAGTATGTGTGAGTGTCTGTGGGCACTTCATGTGATTTTTTCCAACTTCCGCTGCATTAGTGTGAAAAGCACATGCATAATACAGTGGCGTAAAAAAATAAAACAGCGATTGCATTAAAATGCATAATTTAAGTGATTCTTATATTGTCAAACATATGTATGTAGTTATGTACAGCAATTATGATATTAAAAACCTATTAAGCGATTCTTTATGCTTTCGCTTTAACATTTTTCTAACAAGCGCCAACAAAAAGCGGGTGTCGATTTCAAAAACCTAGTTTACATACAAATAAAACGAATTTACTTTGGCGGAATCGAAATTATAATGCCCTTCACAAGTGCATTTCTTGTAGCATAAAAGAGTTGTTTTGATTTTCATCGGTGCATTTGTATGACAGATATGTACTATATGCTATAAATGTCCGATCTGAATAATTTATTCTGAGATGGTATGTGATTTTCATCGTACAGTTTGTATGACATGTTGAAGAAGAAAGCGAGACGCATTTGCTGACAAAAAAAGAGAGTGGCCGAAATACGTGAATATGAAGAGCTTGACAAGTTGGTCGACAGGAGTTTTACGAAAAGATGCGGTGATTAACAAAAGGTTTTAAGACCGCTGCAAACTCTTGTAGAACCCCCAGAGGTGATCTAGTAAACGATGCCGAGATCATACTAAAATTATGGAGGGAACACTTTAATTCTGGCTGAATGGCATACGATGACGATGAAGCAGACATTCCAGTGCCCGACCATGAAGAAGTTCGAATAGCAATTACTCGTCTGAAGAACAATAAAGCGGCGGTGGCCAATGAATTACCGCCCGAGCTATTCAAACACGGCGGCGAAGAACAAATAAGGTGCATGCATTAGCTTCTTTGCAAAATATGGTCGGACGAAAGTATGCCCGATGATTGGAATTTAAATGAGCTCTGGCAAATCCATATAAAGTGAGATCCCACAATCTGCGCCAACTACCATGAGACAAGCCTTCTCAACAGCTCATACAAGGTTCTATCAAGCGTATTGTGTGAAAGATTTAAGCCCACCGTCAACAAACTGATTGGACCATATCAGTGTGTGCTTTGGGCTTGGAAATTCAACAACCGACCAGATTTTCATCATCCGCCAAATCTTAAAAAAAAAAAAAAATTGCCGAGAAAAGAAAATCGACGCGTACCAACCGTCGACTTCAAAGCTGGACGACAGCACCGAAGGAAGCTGACTTTATGCCGCGTTGTCTGAATTTGGTATCCCGGCAAAACTAATACGGCTGTGTAAATTGACGTTGCACAATACCAAAAGCCTCGTCCGGATCGGGAAGGACTTCTTCGAGCCGTTCGATACCAAACGAGGTTTCAGACAAGTCGGCTCCCTATCATGCGGCTGCTGCTGGTATATGCTTTCTCCAGACTGAATAAGGAAACAAAGCAAATGGGTCTGGTAGTGAACGAGGGCAAGACAAAACATCTCCTGTCATCAAAGGAACAGTCGTTCGGCGCCACTGCTGACAGTCATAACTTTGAAGTCGAAGATAATTTCGTCTATCCTGGAACCAGCAATAACACTAACAGAAACGTCAGCCATGAAATCCAACGCAGATTAACTTTAGCCAATAGATGCTACTTCGGACTGAGTAGGAAATTTAGAAGTAAAGTCTTCTCTCGACGAACAAAAACCAAATTCTACAAGTCCTGCATCAACTACACATAGACATCTTTATTCACAAAATAACAGCATGTTCTGCAATAAAAATAAAAGAATTGGGTCCTTGGAATTAGCAGAACTATGGACATAGTTATATCCTAAACCAAATCAGCGTTAATAAATTATACTACATTATCCCAATGCTGGACCCTCTAGACGAGAATGGAGAAGAGGCTCAATAGGGGAGGAAGATACCATCTCAGTCTTCATATACCGACGGGTCCAAAATGGACTGGGGAGTAGGCACGGGAATATTTTCCGAAGATCTAGACATTTCTCTCTCTATCCGTCCTCCGAACTCGGCTAGCATCTTTCAAGCAGAAGTACTGGGCATAGAAAAAGCCTGCGAAGCTCTTTTGGAAAACCACGTGAGGATACGTAAAGCAGCAATATTTATAGATAGCTAGGCGGTGCTCCTGGCATTGTCTTCGATTATGACAAATTCCAGCATAGTCCACAATTGCACAATTGCAAGAAAGCACTGAGCTCAATAAAAGACAAGCTCCACCTAGACTTGATCTGGGTTATCGGCCACATTTTCGGTAACGAAAAGGCAAGAGCTTTCCTTAACGAATCCGAGGAAGAGCTAACACCAAGCCCGGTCAAAAGAGAGATCAATAGACAATTTCAACAAGTTGCAAATAACAAATGGAAAAACATAACAAAATGTAATATAACTAAACAATTATGGCCAACATATGACAAAAAAGAACTAACGACTTGCTAAATAGGTTTAGGAAAAGTATCGACAGGGTAAAAGCTACCATAACGAGACACAGGCCATTTGGAGAACATGCGCCCAAAATCGGTATGCCCTACTACAATATCTGCCTAGGCTGCGAAATAGCTGGGAATAAGGAAACAATTTTCTACTTTCTTTGTGAATGCTCAGCCTTATCCCAGATCCAACACAGAACAATTGCAATTCATCAAGCACCAAACCTTGAATGGATTTCTACTAAAATCCTATCAGACATAAGTAGCTTCATCGAAACCTCAAAATGATTGAAAAGAGAAGGTGAAACGTGATAGTAAATAAATATAAAAGGTCTACGAGTAGTGCATCAGAATGCCACAGCCAGTGCTAATTGAGCAAGAAACAGGGCGGCACTCCTACCTACTCACCTACCTACTTACCTGCCTACTTACCTACCTACCAAGTTACTCAACATTTTCGTCCTACTATGTGGTACAGAGGCATGGACGATGACAAAATCTGATAAGTCGAAGTTACGAGTTATCGATTGAAAGGTGCTGTGGCAGATTTATGGTTCTTTGGTATAGAACTATAAGCTGTTCGAGATATACGACGGCACTGACATAAATCAGCGAATTAAAAGACAGCGGTAACGCTAGCTGCGTCATGTATTTCGTATAGATGAAATACGCTAACTCTGAGAGAAAAAGGACGAGCCCCAACAGAGTGAGGCTCCGCCTACACTTAGAATCTCCAATTGGTGCCGAACTGCGAAAATGAAGAACAACTGGCGCGCCGTTGTTAACTCGGTTATTCGGCTATAACTGCGTAAGCGCTGTCCACGCCATTAAAAAAGAAGAAATGAGGAATAAATCTCTTGCATAATAAGCCACGCTAAATTCATAAAGATATCTCGCAAAATATACAAAATGTCCCTACAGGAGCTTGAGTTTGTTCAATTGGTTTGTGTGGCAGCTATACACTATAGTGATCCGATATCGGCGATTCAATCACATGAGCAGCTTCTTGGAAAGTAGAGTATACGCGTAAAATTTAATAAAGTCTACGGCATTTCCTTCGCTCCACAAACTTCGTGGCAAACTTGTTATACGAGGTTTGACAATAAAGTAATGAGACTGATTTTATTGCCGCGCTTGTGGTAAACCTGTGACCTTGAAATTCCCTTTCTCTTTTTTCGGCATCCCTCCCCTCTCCATTGATATATGCACCATCGCTCTAGCTTGTTTAGTTCGCCTGCTGCGTCAAGTTGAGTAGACATGTGTTTGTAGTGCTCGTCACGAAAATGGAAAACAGAAATCAAAAGGAACGCGTCGCGATAAAATTTTGCGCCAGATTGGGCGAAACAGCTTCGGAAACGTACACTAAAATTGTAAGAGTGTATGGTGATAGTGCTCTTAGTCGTGCCCAGGTGTTTCGATGGCACAATGGTTGTCTCCGCGCGCCCCCCGCCCGAAAAAAGCTCGCATGAGCAAGTCGGAGGTGAAAATTATAATTATTGCCTTTTTTGATAGCCGTGGAATCGTCCACAAAGAATTCGTTCCACCGGCGAAAACTGTGAATCAAGTCTACTATTGCCAAGTACTCGAAAGATTACGAAAACGAGTCAACAGGGTGCGCCCAGACATCGCTCGTAACTGGATCCTTCATCACGACAACGCGCTGTGCCACACCGCCCTCAGCGTGTCCCAGTCTTTAGCCTCTAAAGGGATCGCCGTGTTGCAACAGCCGCCTTATTCGCCCGACATGTCACCCTGTGACTGTTTTTTGTTTTCTTTGACAAAATCGGTGGTCAAAGGAACCTATTTTGAGTCGATTACGGACATGCAGGCGCCCGTGACGAGGGTACTCGCGATCATTCCAGTCGAAGCGTTCCAGAAATGTTATGAAGCATGGAAAACGCGCTGGAATCGCTGTATAGCTGCCCAAGGGGACTACGTTGAAGAGAATGGCAGAGTTGTAGAATACTTTTCAAATATACGGTTTTTATGGAATCAGTCTCATTACTTGATCGTCATACCTCGTACACTGTAAAGGGTATAAAAATACAAATAAAGGCGCATAACTCTTACTTGCTTCACAAAAAAAATCGTCGAAAAAAAGTTCCACGAAAAAAATTGCCAAAATTGTATGCATTAAAAAAAATCTGTGGGAAAAATCGCTGAAAATCTCTTTGGCGTCGCAACCACAAACTGAACATGGAAATCGCGCTTAATTTGCATTAATAATGCATAACGGGATTTAAGTAAATATGCGTGTGCACGCATGTGTGTTTAGTGCATAGCTTTGCAATTAACACCGTGAAATTTGATATGTTACAACAACAAAACGAACAACAGCAGCGTGAAGCTTGCAGCCTTGCCACGCTGTAAAGCAACGCTTGTTTGAATGTATGCATGCGAGTGTGTGTGTGCGTGTGTGTTGGCATAAAAAATTGAGTTAGGGCATTAAGGTTGCTAAAATACTGCACGGATATGCGATTTTTTCAACAAACACTGCGGCTTACTGCCCTTCAGTGCTTGCCCCGCAACGCAACACAACCCCGACCTGCCACGGCCCGCCTGGGGCATGCACTGGCGTTGAGTTGGTGTGGCCAGCCTACGGAAAATCGCTATTAAAAATCAATCGCATTGCATTTCGAATGCACAACGGCCATTTGCGCTGGCAAACAATTGCAATTTAGCATGAAAAATGTATGCATTACACGGATTGTTGTTGGGCCGGTGTTGCCGCCGTTGTTGCATAGTTAACGGTGGTTACACATTTGTTGCAACATTAACAGGCGCAAAAATTTCAATAGACAACCGTTAGACAGACATTCGGCAAACCGATAACCACAAACACACACACACCTGCACACATACACACATTTAAGCATGCAAATTCATTTGCCCCGGAAGCGCAGTGTAATTCTGCAACCTTTGGTCCAGGTGTGTTGGCATGTGGCCGCTTGCAAACGAATTTCCGTCTCTTCAATAATTAATTATTTTCACTCTTAGTTGCATTGTGTTGAGTTATTGATGGCCAGAATGTATGCTTTCATTCTGAGTACAGTGTTACTTCGATAATTAATCCCTGGTTGAAAGTTGGGCTTGTCGGTTCGGAGTGCACCACATGTGGTGTTTTCGGCTTCGGCTCACGTTTGCCACGATATACGGTCGAGCTTTTCACTTTTCTCAGGTCCAAATGATCCTTCAAAATGGACAGATATCACTTACAGTCATACCAACCTCAAAAAAAGTTGTTTGACGAATGGGTTATCGGCAAATTTTAAATTAAAAAGTTTTACTATTTTTTGCCCACAGTAGTATTGTATAGTGTTCCGATATCGGCTGTTCCGACAAATGCTCAGATTCTTTTCAATATCATTAAAATGGAGGACTAGACTGACGGGCATTGCCCAATCAACTCAGCTTCTCAATATATTGTACGAGGACTACTATATATATTTCTGGCCTAATAATGAAAATAGGAATATTTATCAACGAAAATGGTTTTTTGTTTTAAATATTCTTCATCAAGATTTATACACTTTTGCATGCGCTCAAACCAATTTTCGAAGCACTTTTTCCACTCCGATTGAGACACCTCCAAAACATGGTTTTTGAATGCTTCAACAGCATCTTCTGGCGACGAAAATCGTTGACCACGCATTATTTTCTTGATGTGTGGGAATAAAAAGAAGTCATTGGGTGCCAAGTCAGGGCTTTACGGCGGATGACCCATCAATTCGACGTTTTGGCCGGTCAAAAAGGCGCTGGTTTGAGCCGATGTGTTAGAGCTCGCATTGTCATGGTGCACAATGATTCGTCTTCTCTTGTTCGTTTTTCGAATTTCTCCGAAGACTTCAGGCAAACAAATGGTGGTGTACCACACAGAATTGACCGTCCTACGTTGCTCAAGCGGAACAGTCGCCACATGACCAGTTTTGCCGAAGAAACAGGCGACCATTTGCTTCGAAGTGCTTCTTCCACGAACAACTTTCGTTGGATTTGTCTCGTCTTGGAAGACCCACACGGTCGATTGCTGTTTTGTTTCGGGCTCATACGCATACATTCATGATTCGTCACCTGTGACGATCTTATAAACGTCTTTTGAAGCACCGCGATCGTATTTTTACAGCATTTCTTTACACCAATCCAAACGAGTCTTTTTTTGAGCGATTGTCAAATTGTGCGGGATCCAACGAGAACAAACTTTTTTACGGCCAGGTGTTCATGCAATATCGAATGTATGCTGGTGGGAGAAATGCATAGGCATGCCTCTATCTGAAGGTATATAACATGACGGTCTTGCATTATCAGTTCACGATGTTTTCTGGCACAACGGCTGTTTTTGTACTACCTTCACGGAATTCGTCTTTGAGCGAGCGTCGGCCACGACTGAATTTGTTGTTCACAGTGCTATAGGATGGTGCTTCATAGCCATACAAAGATTTTAATTCATCGATGCACGCTTGTCGTGATAATCCACGTCGAAAGTTGTGAAAAATGATCGCACGAAAATGTTCACGAGTTAATTCCATTTTTTGGCGAGATGAATTTTTTAATTCCCTGTAAATAAAACAATTCACGATTAATTGACAAAACGTTCTGAGTGATGTTATGCTAAAAAATGTCAAACTTTCCAATGGAAATGTCAGATTGCACCTGGCAATACTTAGTGTTGCCTAGGCCAAAAATATATATAGTAGCCCACGTAAATACAAAACAAAGCCTGGCCCATTTCGATGTTCCCTACTTTTTCAAAAAACTTCAAATTCTATGGCGAATATTTATTATCATTCAAGAACATTCTTTTACATTTATTTTTTGAGGATTATCTCTTTCAAATGTTGGCCGTGGCTACAAGTAAGATGGTCTATCCGTTGAGTCCAATTTTCGTAAGTATTTCCAAGTTGAAATGCCAAACAATACTGAACAAAGTAACATGACAGCTTGACTCGATTCACGCATGAACTGTTAAAAAAGGCCATTGAAAAAATACCTCTACTTGGATCACCTTTTACATATTGTTTTTTTTTTTCCAATATTTGTGTATTTGATATCCAAATACCATGTCGTATGAATGTTTATGCAATCCAAAGAGCATCAGTAAAAGCAACTAATCATTTTGCTACTTTTTTAGTTCCTTTAAAAGGGGGGTTACTGTGCCTATGTATCTCAGTACTAATCGGATAGACGCTGCTTACATTTTGCAAACAATTCTATAGAATTCAGTTCTCTAAGCACCGAAATTTACACGAAACTGCAGTAAAGTATCAAGATTTAATTTGAAGTAATTTTCCCGTTTGAAGATTCAGGTTTCTCTAAACATATACTTTTCTGGGAAAAACAACTCAGAGTTCTGTGCGTCTCAGATCTGAAAAGAATGAAGAGCTGACAAAAAATAATAGAGGCCAGCTGGGCTTTTCAGACTTACAGTACCGGCGCGATTGTACAAATGAAGGAGCATCGTTAGGCAGTCAGTGTGCCTTGATTGAGGTTACAAGTTTAGCATAGTGCTTCTAAAACGATCTACTATACCACCACCTATAGTCCAAACGCGGAAGTTAGCTTCAAAGTAAATGACTACAATTCAGTCTTACATTCCGAAGTTATTAGCATAACAGAAGACGCCAAGTGGGTTTCTGCTCTATACAGCACGTCAATAAAGGCTATCAGTAGCGCCAATACTAAGTCTCAATACGTAAGGTTATGCAAACGGGCAATAGCTAGACCCTCAGCTGGTAACTCGGTTAATATCGTCTTGGTACCAAGTCATATAAGGATAAAAGGAAACTAGCTAAACTTGGGAGTTAGCCTCTTCGTGGCCATATCTGGGCTGTAGGGCGGCTGCGGAAGCGTTGGGATGCCAGAGTTGATTAGGTAGCTGTTCACTAGAAAGTCGGTGCGAGCCGGGGCATTGTCGTGGTGCGACTTCTAATCGCCTGCGATGTCTTATCGGACCCGCTTGACCCTTCATTTGAGTTTCTTGAGTACTTCCACGTAAAACCTGGCGTTGACTGTTTGTTCAGGAGGAACAAATTAATGGTGGACGATGCCTTTGATGTCAGAAAACACGATAAGCATCGTTTTCAATTTGGATTTGCTCATTCATCAGCGGACTCTTTCTGGCCCTCCAAAAAATCCAGTGCCACCAAAACACACCACTTCTAAAGCAAAAATTTTGCAAGTCTGCTTGAACATAACAAACGTCTTTGTAGTAAATTTACCGAGTTTCATACAGAATTTAATCGCGTACCTCTGCTCCAACGAAAGCTGCATTTTCGGCTTGCACCACTCACAGAAATACGTCGGGCGAAAATGATTGTTCGACTCTCCAGTTGCTCGAAAACAATTGACTAGCCGCTTGTTCGTTAGTCTTACGCCCTCTATCGAATCCAGTTGGTGCGCTCACGCTCCGAAGTACAGCCGCGAGGAGAGAAAATTAGTCCTATATTTCTTTCCAGACAAACCCTGCACTCGTTATAAGCCTCGGCTTGAATGGCCTTCAGTGCCTGCAGCGAATTCTGGTACTTGCGGTTTCTGACAATTTTTGGAGTGCCAGTCGCTAGATTATCGGAGAGTCATATTCCTAAACCCTCATCTTGTCAACAGTGGTGATGCCTTGATGAATTTTGGGTCTCAGCTACGCAACTCTTTTGCGCCATCTTGTCGATGTTATTTTTAAAAAATATTCGGTTTTGGCTGGAGTCTAGAATTAACAAGCTTCATGTTCAAAACATAAACTAAAATGTGTTGAGTCGATTCGTAAGAGACGTTGAGATTCTCTGTTATCTCTCTGATGCCAGCACGGTGATTTTCGAGCACTGTTTCTTTTATCTTTTTAAATTTTTATTTAATAGACGACTCACATAGAGCAAGCTATCTATGCCTTTACGACCGGCAGTGAATATGGACTGTCTACAATTTTAACTAATCTCCAGTCACTGGAAATATATACGTTTTGCGTATGAATATCAGAAGTCTTTAACATTTTTTTCTCGTCTTGAAGAATGAAACAGCAAAGATTGCATTGATGAGATTTCCCGCAGCATTATGCTTTAAATTTCGCTGTCTGAGGATCTGTCTGCCTCTGAAAATTTCTCTCTTTGTTTAAGTGAATAAAAGTTTTCACAGAATTACTTATTAGTAAAAAAGAAGTCATTGTATCAAAGAGCCATATCGAAAGGTTCTTTGAACTTCAACAAAGAATAAAGCCTCGATTGACCTTCATATACGAGTAAAGCCAACACTAACTTTAAGAAGACACCACATTTTATTGTTGCTTGTGAACTCAGCCAAAACCACACTCACGAAAGCAACTGTAAAAGGGGAACTAATTGAGTAATGAAGTTACAAGCGTACTGAGACAATCTTCCACATCTGTATATACAGGGTAGGCCATTTAAAGTTGACCCATTTGTTTCTAAAAAAAAGAACAAAAGAAAACAATGTTTTTTTGTTCATTTCAAAAATAATTTATTTTGGTCCAAGGGGATTTGTTTCAGCTAATATTTAAAAATTAGATCGCGTAAATGGGCACCTTTAGCTTTGACAGCTAAATGCACTCTTTTTTCGACATTTTCCATGACTTTGGCCAATGTTTCGGATGATATGGCGGCTGTTTCACGTCGAATGTTGGCTTTCAGTTGAGCTAAGGTCTTTGGCTTATTAGCGTATACTTTGGATTTCAAATAACCCCACAAATAAAAGTCTGGTGGCGTCAAATCTGATGATCTCGGTGGCCAGTCAACATCACCATTTTTCGATATCAATCGCCCGGGGAAAAATGGTCGCAATAAATTGATTGTTGGTCGAGCTGTATGGCATGTAGCCCCGTCCTGTTGAAACCAGAAGTTATCCATGTCATTTTCGCGAATAATGGGTATCACAAAATCCGTTATCATGGCTCGATAACGCTCACCATTGACTGTTGTCGTGGCTCCATCATCGTCTTCGAAAAAATACGGTCCGATGATCATATTCGCGCAAACACCGCACCAAACTGTTACTTTTTGGTCGTAAAGAGGCTGTTCTTCAATTAATTGAGGAGGATACGCCTCCATTCAACGAGAAATGTGCCTCGTCTGACATGATGAGTTTTCGCCAAAAGTCAAGTTCGTTTTCAGCCATTTCGATGGCCCATTTGCCAAAATTAAGGCGTCGCGGATAATCAGCTGGGTTTAGTTTTTGTGCCATTTGAATTTTATATGGAAACATCTTCAAATCTTTATGAATTATGCGTCGGAGAGTGGTGCGAGAGATGTCTAATTCCTGAGAGCGGCGATAACTCGATGTCGATGGAGTCTCCTCAATACTGGCTCGTACAGCTTCGATATTTTCATCAGAACGTCTTGTGCGTTGTCTGGATGCATGACTGGCATTACTGAGATTACCGGTGTTCACAAATTTTGCGTATAAAGACTTAATTGTGTTCTTAACTGGAGCACTTTTCACTTTATTTTTTTTGCGAAACGCACGTTAAGTTAACACAATTGAAAAGTTATTTTGAATATAAAGCTGAACAATTTCAGCGCGTTCTTTTGGAGTGTACTGTTCCATGGTATAAATTGTCTTCGAATGTCGCTTCTAACGCGGTATGACATTAGCCGATTTGTCAGCGCTGTTAAAAGTTACAGCGTTGCCAGATGGGTCAACTTTAAATGGCCTACCCTGACGGTGTCGATGTAAACCTCATTGTCAGTTGAAATTTCAAGAGTAAGTTTCATAAGAAGGCAATGTGTGTCTCCAAACCAGCTACCCTCTAAGCTCCATACGTTTGTTAGTGATACAAAACAGGAGAATTATACCATCGCCTTGGCACTCAAAGGCCTTCACAGCCAGTCTTTCATCATCACTCACCACTCTCTGCACCCTAGACTGTGCTTGGCTGCATTGCCTCACCCGCATCGAGCTCATGTGCTGCGTATAAATATTACATTAAAACTTTTCTCAACAAGATAAATTTAATTGGCGGCAATTTGTTGCAAACATTTTCCGCTTACAACAAAAACAAGCACAGAAAAAGCATGAACTTACTTTGCAAGCCTTACTCTCACTTATGCACACAACCCTCCGTGTCGCACTTTCACCAATTCGCAATCTTGTCTATGAAATGCTATCTAGTTGCTTGTTTGCTTTTGTTGTTGTCAAAGCTTCAAATATGAAATACATATTTCTGCTCGCTTGCATAAAATACCGAAATATTCTTAACACTGTAAGTTGTTCAGGGGCTTGTAAGCGAGAGTGAACTCGACAAGGCAAATGACAGAAACAACAACTAGAGCGTTGACATGTAGCATTGCAAAATCAAAGCTTGACATGGCAACAATGGTAGAGTCTTGGCATTGCAACAGATTTTCTATCGAAATAAAAGGAAAGTTTGAAAGTCATCAACTCTCTTTCTAGAATTAGTTTATTTATAATGATGTGCAAGAGAGGAATAAGGAAGGCCATAGTTGCATGCATATGAGTTCGTAACATAAAAGGTGATCCATTTCGAGGTTTCCCACTTTTTTAAATATAAAAACAAAAACTTTAAATTCAATGGGGAATGTTTGTTATCAAACGAAAGAACATTCATTGGCATTTATTTTTTGAAGATTACCACCTTCAAATGTTGACAGCGGCTACATCTCAGATGGTCCATCCGTTGAGTCCGATTTTCGATGATTCGTTCGAGCATTTCGACTGGTAACTAGCGAATGGCAAGCGTGATGTTTTGCTCCAAGGCCAGAATCGAAGCGGGATTGTCCTTATAAACTTTAGACTTTACATATCCCCATAGTCTAACGGTGTAAAATCACAAAATCTCGGTGGCCAATCTACCGGACCAACACGTGAAATCATCTGCTTACCGAAGTGTTCTCTCAATAAATCTCTTGATTGATGCAATGTGTAGGAAGTTGTCCGTCTTGGTGAAACCAAATGTCGACGAGATCACGATAACGGTCGCTATTGATGGTTACGTTCTCACCGGCATCATTTTTGAAGAATTGTGGACTGATGATCCCACCGACCCACACTAAATCGTTGTTTTTTCTGGACGAAATGAGGCAAATTTGTTTGTTTACATAACTATTGAGCCAGAAATAGGTCACATCACTGAACAAAATTTGGCTCGAAAATGCCGGATTTTCTTTAACCCTTGCTTCTAGACGAAATTAAAACCCAATTAATACATTAAAACAATTCCTTCAAAGATCGGTTCAAATCTCTCAAATCATTTCATTAGGGCAGATACATACATATATATGTTGTCTTTTATATTGCGTGATTTGGCAACTCTAGTTTTGTGTTCTGGCAACTCACAACTTTATCGTAAAGATTGACATTTTTGATGTATTTGTGTTGTTTACAGTTACTTAAAATATTCATCCTGGCCAAAAAATACAAGGTCTGTCGCAAAAGAAACAGAACTTTTTAAATATAACGGTTTATGGTGGCGCCACCTATTGTTGAGTATATAAAATAAAAAGTATGATCTCTTGTTGACATTTCCTAAAAAATTTAAGACAATTGGATAACTACAATCGATGTTATCGATCAAAAAGTGACAGCAGCTTTTGGTCATCGGTCGTAAAATGCATTTTGAACAAAGAGCAAATATTAAGTTTTGTTTTAAACTTGAGAAAACGTGTACTGAAACATTTCAAATGCGGAAAAAAGATTATGGTGATCAGTGCCTATGGTTTAAGCGATTCCAAAAAGGTCGTGAGGACCTTTGTGACGATCACAAGTCACCGAAAAAAGGTCGTCTTCAGAAGTCAAAAATAAAAACAATGCTGATTTGTTTTTACGCTTCCGAGAGTATTGTACACCGAGAGTTCGTCCCACCTGGCCAAACGATTACGTCTTTTGTCACGCATTCGTCGTGCTCGACCACAATACCGTGAGGCAGGGTCCTGGCGCCTGTTGCACGATAATGTGCCGAGTCATCGGTCGACGCTTGTCACTGACTTTTTGACAAAAAACCTCATATTAGCCATTAATTACTCGCCCTACTCACCTGATCTGGCACCCTGTGATTTTTACCTATTTGGAAAACTTCATTTGTCCATAAAAGGACACTGGTTTCAGGACATTTCAGCTATCCAAAAGGCGACCACAGATATTCTCAAGAGCATTCCGAAAAATGACCTTAAACATTCATTTGAAATGCTAATTGCACAAGCAAACTACTTTGAATAAAAAAATATAACTTTTGAAAAATATTAATTTTTTTTTTGTTTTTTTTAACAGTCCTGTTTCTTTTGCGACAGACTTTGTAGAATTAAATCACGAACATTTTCTGTCGATTATTTTTTACAATTTTCGACGTGGATTAACGCAGCAACAGTTCATCGGTCAACTCCAATATTTGTCGATGGAGCTGGATTCATCAAGGATTTAACTGTAACCTTTTATTGACTCCCTAACGCTCCTGTGATGAGTATAGTACATTTATCCCGAACAATAATTGTTCTTGAATAAGTGTAAAGAAGAAGAACTAAAGTAATCGATTGTACTGCAGCCGAGTTTGAACTGACGCCTAGAACTTACCAAGGTTCCGTTTATTACGGAATGAATCCACCGACATAAGCCTGACTTGAGGTAGCTGAAAACTGTTTGCTTTAATGCTACAAGTGGTTCTGGGTTTTTTAGACCATCATTAAATTTTCGTTTGCTGCTGTTAAGGTTTTCAAAGTTCTGTCTCACTCCAATGAGATGTGTGTGCCGTGCCATTGATATTTTGTTAAGTCCACAAGTTTCAGTTTTTAGTAGGTTGATGAATGGCTTGGATAAGTCGGAATCGAGTCGAATTAAGAAAGTTTTAAAACTACCAAACTGTCCAGAACTTGAGTGTACAAAAATTTTCAGATATCATCAGGCAATTTTAGTGTGGTTTTTCGTTGACCTCTAGCATTTTCTACCAGATAAAAATACCCTTATAGCTTCCAGTTAGGAAACACTGGATGTCTTGTGATAAGGTGGGCAGATCCCTCGTTGTCATAATGTTTTGACTCTCCTCAAAAGAAGGTATTCATTGAGGTGTAGAGGGTTGTTTGTCCTCTCATCTTTGTTTTATGCGAGGAGGCTGAATCGAGTCCTTATTATTCTATACTATTCGGTTGACAATAAGTTTGTAAGGCTCAAAGGAAATTTCGTAGACTCAGCAAAGTATTTATATGTCATGTCCGCCTGTTTGTATATACCCTCAGTTCTTGACATATCGATCTCAAACTTTTCACACGTTATTTTCGTGCAAAGAAGTTCAGCATTTGTCTGTATAACCGATATCGGAGCTCTATAGCGTACAGGGTTGTTCTGTAAGTAATAGGACTGATTTTTTTCTGCCGCGACTGTACATCGGAGCTTGCGCGCATTTGGTAGAGTGCGTTTCTAGCTAATGAACGAGGGGCTGGTCAGTTGTCTCCGAGCACCTGGAGATTTAGGACAAACATTTTCGAAAAGCCGAAAGTGCAGCGTTCGTTAGAGCAGAGGTACGCGACTAAATTCTTTGTGAAACTCAAGCTTACCCGGATGTTGCTTTAGTAAGAAGTGGTGTGTTTCGGTGGCACCAGGCATTTTTTGTGTGTCGGGAAGAAGTCGCTGATGAATGAGCAAATCTAAAGTGAAAACGACGCTCATTGTCCACTATGAATTTGTACCTCCTGGACAAAACGGTCAATGCCAAGTTCGGAAGTCCTCAAGAGACTCGAACGAAGCGCCAATCGGCTCCAACAAGACATGGCAGCCGAAAACGCTCCAGCTCACACCGCCTTTCCTGTGAGCAGCTACCTAACCAAGGCCGGCATCCCAACGCTTCCGCAGCCGCCCTACAGTCCAGATGTGGCCCCCTGGACCTTTTTTGTTTCAGATCGGTTCACTATAGCATATCGCTGCCATACAAACTAACCGATTAAAAAGGTTAAAAGGTTAAGATGCTTTTATACCCTTTTGTGTTATGAAAAATACTATACATTTCTAAAGAGAGAGAGAGCTTCATATTTTTTAATAAAATCATTTTCGTTTACTCCTTATACGTGCTGCTATCACATAAACCTCCTTTACGATTTCAAGCATTCTTCATGCGAATTTTTAACCTTAAATGATAAATATTTGCACATGAAAATATCTTAATTTTCAACTCGTTTCCACTTTGCTCTTCTTCAACAGAATTTCTACTTGCCGACCAGCAACAACACAACGTGGTCGGTGTGCTCGGCTTCCTGCGCTTGCTGCTGCCATTAATCATACATGGATTCAGCACTGACTGTCCGGACGATTGCGATGATGGCCACAGCACACAAGCACACGCCGGAGTCAATAAAGGCAAGGCAAACAACACACGACCGACAACGACGACGAAGACAGGCGCCGGAGCAGGCGGTGCGCACACAACACAAGCCACTGCAACATCAACTACAACAACAACTGCAATGCCAATCAACACTGAGTGCAGGCAAATTATTGAAATTTTCGATTATTGTTTGCATTTGTTGAACATCAGCAGTGCTTCTCAGCATTCCATCATAAATGCCGCACTTGAGGTCATCAATGCTGTGCTGCAGGCACTCGAAGCTGCTGCTGGCAACAACAACAACAGCCACCAAGGCAACAGCAACGGCAACAACAATGATATTTTAAAATGTTTGCAAGCAGCATTGTGTAATCAACAATTGCAACATGCCGAGTATCTGCGGCGAAGGAAATCATTAAAGAATCAAATATTCCAATTGAGAAATTACGAGGCGGCAGCCGCAGCAACGGTGGTGGTGTCGACACCTGCATGGCAGCAGCGGCGTGGCATTGCAAGCGATTTTCATGAATTGACTGGAAAAGACGTTGAGTGCGAAGATGAAGGTGAAGGTAAGTCAAGTCGAGTCAAGTGATGATGATGATGTTGATGCATTTGCTTTGCGCTGCTTTGATTGATGGGTGGGTGGTTGGTCTGTTGGTGCTGGTTATATCATTTTGGTGTTGGGTGTTGGGTGTTGGTGTGTTGTCACATGCAGCATATAAATTAGGAATGCAAAATATCGCAAATATACAATTGAGCGCTGCCACAATAATAACGGTAAAAACGCATATAAAAGCAATCATATACAATGGTTGCTGTCGCGCGCCAGTTGATCAGCAGCAATTACTTTGACTTCGCCTCTGGCAGCGGCGTCCGTGGTGACACGTTCTCACAAATAGCATCGCTGTTGTTGGCTTGATGATGGCTTGATAGCTTTGCACCGCAATGCATTTGTGCCCTCGTGTCGCTGCTGTTGATTTGATGATGTTGACTCGCTGGTGCTGCTGTTGCTGCTGCTAATAATGCAAATAACGGCAAATCTACTGTATTTTAATTCGACTTATTTACCTATTCGCTTCAATCATAGACTTCAATCATCGCTTGCTTGCTCGTGTGCGCTCGCTTGCCAAGGACGAGTGGCTTGGTTCATGTTTGCTTTCGATGTGTGTTGCTATTGTTAACTGTAATTTTCATGCGTTTTCAAGCGTTTCTGGTTTTTTTTTTTTTGTGGAAACTCTTTTTCTTTGTTTTTGTTGTTTATTTTCTCTTTTTTTTAGTTGTTTGTTTATCATTTACTTGCTATTAATGAAATTATAAGTAACGTGGCTTCAAAATGCAACCGTGCATACGACACGTGACATTTATATATCTTCGCGTTGAAGAAAAAAAAAAGCCAAAAGAACAAGCAAAGTAAGTACCTATCAAGTGCTCTTATATACTAAGAGTAAAAGTCAAGAGCTGCGACGAACAACGTTTTTTCTTTGCGAACATATCAGTGATCGCGAATTTTTAAAGAAGGAACGTGAACTACGAGTTCAGGAATCCCTCAAAAAGGAATACAGAATAAAGGGTACCTGAAACGCTAGCTATGAAGCACTTGAGAGGACGACATGTCAAGGTGATCGAGTGAGAAACCAGCCATTGTATGAAAAGATAAAGATAGAGACCGTTGAGTCGAACCAATTTAAAAAAAAAAAAAATAAATTCGGTTTGGCGAATTATTTTTTATTTATTTTAAAGTACAAAAATTTATGAACATAATCATAAATTCAGGATCAACTCACTTTTGCTCGATATGACCACCTTTTGCCTTAACTATGGCCTTGAGACGGTCAAAAGACGAATCGCAAGCTGCTCGAATGTGACTTGCCGGTATTTTGGCCCACTCACGTACAAGGGCTTTCTTCAGCATCTGGAGACTGGGTATTTTTTACTTCAGACCTTGTTCTCCAAAATAGCGCAGAGAGAATAATTCATTGGATTCGTATCTGGTGATTTCGAGAGTCGTAATGAAGTTCGGAACGTTGTTTTTCAACCATTCTTGGTTCACTCGCACTTTGTGAGACGGTGTTGAGTCTTGTTGAAACTTCCATGGTATGGGCAACGTGCGACTTCTTCTTTTTCGAAGAAATGCATTTGCCCATGAAAGGAAAGCGTTATGCAGACGTAGATGCCATTAAAAAGGTTTGCACTGGCATACTGGTGGCCATACCGGCCAACGAGCTAAAACACTCGTTCGACATGCTTTTGGACCGTGCAAAAAGCTGCATTGAAGCAGAAGGAGACTGTTTTGCTAAAATAAATTGATTTTGCCGAAAGAAGCATTTGTTCTTTAAGTCCTGTTTACTTTGGAAAGCATTATATTTTAATTATTATTATATTTTCGCGAAATATTTGCCATGCCAGTCTTGATATTAAGTATTCGGACCTCGTGAATTTCCACGATATTTTTTTATGAATGAATTATTTCCTGAAATGTCTTTTGAAGTTTTATTTTTGTTTTTCACTTGGTCCTATTTTAAAATCGATAATCGTACAATAATACAGTGTCTTATATGAGATCTAGTAAAACGAAATCCATTATTTTTCGATTAGATGGCTTTACTAACCTGTTTCTCGCGTTGCCTAAGTGCGTTGAGGTTTTTATGATCCTGGTACAGTAACAGTCAATCACGCGCCATTTTCGGTTCGTTGATTCCGTTCTGGCAATATCGACGCCAATATCTTTGACTGCGCTCTGGAATACAAAGTGTCAAAAATATACACAAAATAATGATAATCGTCGAGTCGATTTGTGGGTGCCTCATAAGATAACTCATAAGCCTCTCATAAATGGAATCATCATCTTCGGTTTACAATGAAATCGGTTCCGAAAAGTGGGTCAATCGGATTGCGGCGAGTCGTCGTAAATGGTGCGGAAGCAAGAATCGGCAATTTATCGAACAAATCGGTTTCGCTAAATATAAACCTTCAACTTAAAGCAAAAATAATGATTTTCTTGTTCTGTAACTTACTATTGTGTCCAAAAAATAAGATGACATTTGAATTTAAACTACGCGCGTCGAACGATTTGGAGAATCATTTTTTTTTTAGGTTGGTAGTACTGTCAGTGACATTTATGTCAAATTTCATGTCAAAATATTCATTAGTGTTTGAGATACGTGTCGTTTTGTGAGCTGCTAAAAGTGAGTTTTTCGTTTTTTGCGATGTCGAAATTTGTTGAGCAAAGAATTTGCATTAAATTTTGTTTACGGTATCAATTTTCTGCTGCGTATACGTTGAGGATGGTGCAGAAAGCCTTTGGTGATGAGGCTATGTCTAAAAAAATGTTTACAAGTGGTATAATGAGTTCCAAGTCGTCCAGCTGGACCATCAACCTCAACCGACGAAGCTCACGTTCAACAAATCAAAGATTTGGTGTTTAAAAACCGTCGATTAACAATTAGAGACCTTGGCATATCGAAAGGCTCAGCCAATACCATTTTGAAGGATGTTTTGGGCCTCAAGTGCGTCAAATCTCGACTGGTACCGAAAACATGGAATTTTTTGAAAAAAAAAGGCGTCGCGTTGAAGTGTGTGAAACGATGCTTTCCGACTACCAGGGAGTCATGAAATGCATTATAACTAGATGAGACTTGGATCTATGCTTACGACCCCGAAACAACCGATCAATCGAGCGAATATCGTGCCAAAAGAGAGCCGAGACCAAAAAAATCGCGCCAAAGTCGCTCAAAAATCAAGGTCATGTTGACTGGCCATCCCGGAAAGTGACTGCAACCAGTGTTTCGAAGATTGGAAAATCCGTTGGTATAAGTGCATTCCATCGGGAGGGGAATACTTTGAAGGGGATGAAATTGATTTGGAAAAATAAATAAAGAATTTTCAAAATAAATACAATGCCACAGTAGTATATACAAGTATTGCACTTAAGACAGTCCTTTTTGACCCCGATTTATATGCGACATTCCAGTTGAAAGAGGTATAGTATTGCCTGTCGTTTTGATGGTATTTTCTTTAACCCGCTGTTTATGACAAGTAAAAAAACCAATCTCATCTCCAAATTGCCAGTGCCATTAAAAATATTTACCGAACCCCCTCCCACTAATCGGAGCGTGATTTAGATAGCAAGTTTTTTCCCCACTCAACTCGCATATTTACATATTCCCTCATGTGTGTGTCTGTTCTTTTCATCCTTTCAGTTGTATTGCGTCGAGCACCGAATATGCGCTTTACCGGGCGTAGCGTCAGTGAATGTGTTATTGACGAAGATGATGATGAGACGCATAGAACCGCATTGTCAACAGATTTAGTTGCCGTTGCGCATACTGATGTCGATGCTGATGCCGATGCCGATGGCATTGGAAGAGCTATCTATGCCGATGGCGTTGTCGGTGTGCTTGTCGATGTGGATGACGATGACTTTACAACACTTTCGGAAATAAATGAACCACAACAGCTTAGGGCGTCGACGGCAGTTGCAATGGCGCCGCCATCCTATGCACTCACAACAACAATTGACGTTGATAATCTGATTGATGCAATTGACGCGACAACAACAACGGCAACGAAAACGACGACGGAGGCCGCCACAAGCAGCAGCACCAGCACCAGATGCGCCACCAGCAATCGCAATCGCACTGATATTGGCGCTGTGCAAACAAAAATGCAAGGCATGCAACCGCAAAACGAACATCAACAGCAGCAACAGCAACAACAGCTGCAACAACAACAACAAGGGCACATCGAGCAGCAATCTCTCGAAAGACAGGTAGAGCCGCAAAATTTGCTTACTGCTCCCTCGCAAATTGGTGCTGTCGGCTTCGGAGGTGCTGGTGTTGGCGTCGATGCGGGTGGCAGCGGCAGCGGTGATGACAAATCACAACATTTGAGTGACATCGACAATGAATCCTTCAATAGCATTGATTTTGAGGCGGAAATCACCATAGCGGGCATGACGATGGGCGGCGCGGCGGGCACCAGTGCTTTTGGCTCGCCCACAAAAAGCAATGCTGAGCTAACAGCAACAACAACAAGCGGTATAAGCGCTGATACGGCGCCTGCTGGCACGGCTGCAGCCGGCGACAACGCTGCCGGCAACAAATTGAGCAGCAGCGGTGACACAATTGGCTCGTTCTTCAACAATTTGATTTCGAATGCAGGTGAGCTATTTTTCTGTTGTTGTGATTGCGATTGCGATTTTTTTCTCCGTGGCGCAGCCAAAAATAATGATGCTGCGGGCGTAAGTTGAAATGGCATATTTGAAATTGTTGTTGTAGTTGTGCAGTATTTTCCATTTTGCATAATTTTTTTTGGTCTCATGTTTATTTTTTCAAAGCATTTTCAGTTCTATTCCATTTGCAGCGCATGCCTTATTGTTTTTGTTGGCATTGAAGGTTTTGTTGAAAATTTCTATTTATTTTTCTGTTAAAATTAACTTTTTTTGTCTCTCTGCATTCATTCCTTGGGAGCTGTTTCTTAATTTTTTCTTTGCTTAGAAATGAAATGACGAGTTCCACGTGCGATTTGTACTTACTCGTTGTTTACCGCTCTTCTTTATTGGCGTAGACACCGCTTACACGGTTATAGCCGAGGATGGAGCCATGTGGAGAAGTTCAGGCAAGTGAGGAGAGGGGCCAGAAACGATTCTTTTACATACGGCTTAAAAAGCACACGAATTCCGGTGTTAGACCAAAGATCCCCTGGGTAGCCAACAAATATCCGTTTGAAGGCGAGCTAAAGAGAGATGGCGAATCATTCTTTCCCTTGGTTGTGCGCTGGGTTTGGGGTGGTTTACCGCTATTCCTAGAAAGTTATTGAATACCCTTGCGAGATTCGCATTATGCTGGACCAGTTTCACTTAGATGATAAGAGGTTTAACTTCTTCAGAGTTTACAGCTAATCTTTTGTGAGTGAAGATTCTCGATATGATCCCAATATCTTAAAACTCATCTGGTAGCCCTCTTTTAAGCAGTACCGATAAGAAACCCTAGACTAATAATTATAACTAAAATGGTTTGCAATATGTCAAACTACGGGACTGTTTGCCGAAGAAGCGAATTGCAGAAAATTCTGAAAATAAAAAGAAAAACGGAAATTGGCCGTATCTATTATCTTCTCACAATATTTCTCACTAGGAATGTTTTGGTGCCTAGCTACTATACATTTTAGATGGAAAGGACTATTGTATAGCTTTCATAACCAACGAACACGCTCTATAAGATCTTTAATCTCTACGTCGAAATCCAGCTGCGTAAATATATTTCCACAAGTATATTTATATCAGGGATTTTGAGCTTAGAGTGAGTGGGTGGGCTTAACACAGAACCCTGACCGTCTTTCTACAGAATCTTTGCAGCCTTTCGAACTGATAAGTTTTTCAAGTTTTCAATTTTTTAATCTTTTTGAGTTTTCAAACTCAGTTACTCTGAATCTCCCAACGTAAGGGAATGATGAAAAATTACCATAAAACTTATCGCGGCAGTTTGAAACTCTCCGCGGTCAAAATTCAAAAGGCCCAACAAAGTGATTAAGATTGATAAAGTCTCACTAATATTAAGAATAATGATTAAGTACCGACTGTCTTCATTTTGGACAAGTAGACTCGAAAACTCATTTTGACTTTATATTTTCAAAGGATTGGTAAGGTTTTGGTGGTTGTCATGTCATACCTACAGCTTCTTTGAAATGCCGGTCCAGACCAAACCAGTCAGCAAGATCCGAGGCTTAAGAGCGACTTCATAACTAATTCTTACACTTCATCTACTTTCTCGAACTGCGAAACTCCTAGATATCTAAGCCGCGTTCTAGATTAGGTCGGACAACGGCCAAGGAGGTGGTCTAGCATCTTTCTCATGCCTACTTCCCTGCACTTTCTATATGTGTCATCGTTAATAATTCCCATAAGGCTTCCAGGTGCTGCCAGTAAGATGTGACCTGAGTAGGCATAAAACCGTCCTGTAGACTGTGTGAGTAAAAAGCTCGCATGTTTTCCTTAGTTTGCACAAGACTTTGGCGATCCTGTAAGTCCTTTATACATTCGATCTGACCGTGATCTGTCTGTCAGCACTTCCAGGGATCTTTTTTGTGTATCAGTTTAGTGACGTGCTGATTTTTTGTCAGCACTTCCGGGGATCTTATTGTGTATCAGTTTAGCAACGTGCTGATTTTCTGTACGGGCTCGGTAGCCAAGCGGGTGCCACTTTTGGCTATTTCATCGGCCATTTCGTGTCCTGAAATGTCCTTGTGGGCCGCTGTTTGACAGTCACCATATCCAGTCGCCTCTTTGCTTCTAAGAACATTTTTTTAATGCGATGTGAGCGTTTTTTTTTTTAAATGCCGTTTGACTATCGATGTTAATTATGCCGTTTCCTGTGTTATTAGCTATCGCTGTAGCTATCCTGACCCCGAAGATTTTCGTCTCGAAGTTACAATAGTATTTCGGCAACATAAAGCGTCGTCTGAAATCTAGTTCCGCGCTTTAGATCACTGCATCCATTCCATCAGTCATTCTTGATTCGTCCGAGTAGATGTTGAAAGTTTCGCCCTTGGGTGCCTCTGCGCCATCAATCTGCTTTTAGTGTGACTTGAAATTAATATGACCAACCACATAAAGCGTGAGGGTATGATGAGGGTATAGTCACCAAATGGAAATGAAAAATAATTAGAATACACTGAAAAATGTCGAAGCACAGCAGAATAGAACAGAACGTCGAGGCAGATTTTATGGTTTTTTAAAACTTTCCGGTATCCTAGTCTTACCCATCGGCGGTCTGACCGCACTGCAGATATTGATCATGCTTCTAAGCATTTGTAAGTTGAAAGTGGAAAAGATCTTCTACAATTTGTTGTCCTAACTGCAGCTAACCTAACTTTTGTAAACTAGATCAGTAGAAACATATCAGCTCTTTCTTTTTGCCAGATTAATACCAGCGGCAATTGAATTTGAGACCTTGAAATTTACATTAGCTTCATTTACTTCGAATGTTAGTGATTTTAAAGCACAACGAACACCGTGCCACACAAACACACGGCAGCCTCAAAAGTTTACTGCGCTTGCGGTGTATTTATGTACGCTTCCTGACAGATTAAGAGTCTGCACTTTGAGGCGTGTCGTGGCTTAACCAGAAAACACAAAATACACAAACAATATTCCCAAAAAACTAAGCAAGCATTAAGCATCTTACAGACACCACGAAGGATTAGAGAGCGCACGGGTGTGGCGCAAAAGCTCTAATTAAGCGCATGACGACGACGCGACGTGACAGCGCAGCGCACAGCACGACTAAAGTGGCGCGATTCGTGTGTTGAGGTCTGACGGTATTTTGTTTTCTGTTTTTTTTTTTTTTTTTTTTTTTTTGTTGTGATAAAAAGAAAATCGGCGAATCCGCAGACGCACGCACCACACATACATGTATTCGCACGCGCTTGCAAGGGATTTGTTTGGTGGCTTGAGCTAAGCTGCGTTTTGTAGGCGTGCGCTTACATTTGCGCCACAACCGCAATGCAACTTTAATTCCGCCGATTGATGGCTCTGCAGACAGTTACGAGTGTACAGAGTCTCGCAGCAAAAGCGTGTATGCCTTCTAACGGTATAAAGCCGAGCAAAAAATACACTTGCCACTAACAAGCGGCATCACTTAGAGAACGCGTCGTTGCTTCGTCGCTGTAGCTCCGCAACTGCATTACTTTAAAACACTTTTTTCTTATAGCACTTTGTTCGCAAGTTGTTGGTGCTTCTTGTTAGTTTGTTTTTGTGTTGCAGCAGCACAAAGTAGTTGTAAGTAAGCAGCAAAATGGATAAGACAAATGGGTTACGTGATAAAATGTGGTTACTCAAATCGTATCAGTGCCTGGAAATTGTGTGTGTCTTATTGTTTGTTGTTGTACAACAATTGTTTGCATGCTGCGTGGTTACGCCGACGCTCATTTGTTGTTGCCTTTGTGTTTTTTGTTGTATGTTTTATTTTTACATGCTTGCTTGTGCGCTTTTTTTGACTGACTCGTTCTTAATTTTCATTCTGTTTGTGCAACAAAGTGATGCATGTGCTTTATATGGCCACACAAACAAAATTTTGTATATGTGCATATGTATATATGTTTTTTGTTGTATGTATATATGTTTTTTTTTGTATGTATGTATAAGTTAACACCAAATTGGTTAACACCAAAATCTACATAGCTAACACAGCAATAATACAAGCGAATAAAAATACAAATAAACAAATATTGCTGACGACATGTCTGCATTAGTTCAACAACAGGAAACGCAAAATAACAAATTGCGGAAATCAACAACAACACCACAGCAGAGTTACAACGACAGCGCAGCCGAATTTTATACGGTCACATTGAAGTGCAATGTGACCAAATTATTATTGATAGGTATAAATTAAGAAATAATTGTTAGTATTAAGCAGTCGAAATGTGAAGTTCAATAAAGCAAGAACAAACTTCAAAAAATTTGTTTTTTTTCCACATCTAAGTGGAAGAATGAATAATTGGCGCCCGAGCTAAAAGAAAGTGTTTCCTTCGCGTGGATATAGTAACTTAGTGCAACAGGTAAAGCAGAAAGTGCTACCTAAATTGAACAATAACGCATATAGTGCAACAGGTAAAGCAGAAAGTGCTACCTGAATGGAACAATATCACATAAAGTTCAACAGTGCTACATACTACAGTTCAACAGTGCTACAAACTACAGTTCAACAGTGCTACGTACAACGGTGCTACATACTACAGTTCAACGGTGCTACGTACAACAGTGCTATAAACTACAGTTCTACAGTGCCACATACTACAGTGCTATAGTACCACGGGTAAAGCAGAAAGTGCTACCCAGAATACAACACTCCACCCGAGGAACACAACGAGGCAGCATCACGGGAAATAAAGGCCCCTCAGTAGGATAATAAACGAATCCAAACAGGACGTCATAGGACAGCCAGCCCGGAAAGCAGAAGCCTTAAATAATATGCGACTCAAAATATTATTAATGTAAGTAAATCGATAACCCAGACAAAATAAAATTATTCTTGAACACCTTTGTTTTAAATAAATAAATGCTCACGTTACATTTCAAATGTAAATATATAATTCTAAATTCAGTTTACAAGAGACAAATTTAAGAAATTTAACAAACTTGTCTAAATAAATACCATATTAATAAACTTTAAGCAAATAGATATTATATTAATAAATTTATCTAAAAATAAGTACTACTAGACCTTGTTATAAAATAAGAAGACAATATCTTTCATCTTTTGATTTCTCCGAATACATACATAGTTCGAATCAAATAAACTAGATTTAGGTACATATTTAAAATCTTATAATATAAAACACGGCTTGTACAGCCAATAATTTACAAAAACTAAAGCTGCGATTCACCACCTTCGGGGGGACCCTCCAGCTTATAACAAATAAAAGCTCTGCGATTCACCACAAAAGGGACCCTCCAGAGATTTATAAATTATAAATTAAATAATAAAAGGCTCGTACAGCCAGTAACTAAAAATAAATAAAAACCTATAACAACGCTTAACTCTGCGATTCCCCCGGACCCTCCAGAGTAGAAAAGCTACCTTTCCTAGAAGGGTTAACAACGAAAAAATAGAAAATATTAGTTTTAGCGAAAATAAAATAATAAATAGAATTTTTTTTAATATTTCGTAATCCTCAAGTTAAGTAAAAGAAAAAAAAATGGCAAATCCAAATAATCTCATAAGGCCACCAGTACTACCCTCACCTAATCCAATTGCACCCAACGTAACAAATCCTGCACAACCCGATTTAGCAAATCAAGTAAGAGAACTACTAGGTCAATTACTACTCACAGATGGACGAAACATAATACAAAGTATAATTAAGAATGACATGATCCCAGCACCCATAGTGGACCAAACGATTGACGAACGTTATAGGAACAATCTTTCAGATATGGACAAAATCCCAGACGTTGTCAGGTCACTTAGAGAATTTAGCGGAAACCCCACCGAATTTAGCAGTTGGAGGAAAAGCGTTGAGCGCATCCTCAAAATCTATGAAAATTTGATAGGCACTCCAAAATATTTTGGAATCTTAAACGTAATTAGGAATAAAATAGTTGGTAAGGCCGACGCGGTACTCGAATCTTACAACACACCGCTGAATTGGACAGCGATCTCTAAATGCTTAACAACGCATTACGCGGATAAAAGAGATTTAAGTACATTGGAATATCAAATGACGTGCATTATCCAAGGACGTCGATCGGTACAAAGCTTCTATTCGCAAGTATACGCACATCTGTCACTAATTCTTAACAAAATCGCCTGTATGGAGATGAGCGAAGAATCAATACAAATTCTTTCTCGAACCTATAGGGAGAAAGCACTCGATACATTCGTACGAGGACTTTCAGGAGACCTCTCCAAATTGCTTGGTATGAAAGAACCTGCCGACCTGCCAGAAGCTCTGCACCTTTGCATGAAGCTAGAAAACCAAAATTTTAGAACCACACACGCGAACAATTACAATACACCCTACAGAATGGATAGACCACAACTTCCCCCAAAGCCACAATACCAACATTTCCAAAGACAAGTCTATACACAACCCTCTCAACAATATTTTCACCCAGAGCTCGCATATATGCCACGCACACAACAAGCGTTTTCGCCAAACGCATACCGCCCACAACAATTCGCGCAACGCACCTATCAACCATTCAACAGCCCACAGTATAACACCTATAACAACCCACAATATAATCCTTACAACAATCCACCCCCAAGACCTCTAGCGCAAAAACCATTACCAAAACCGGAACCAATGGACATAGACCAAAGTATTAGAACAAACGCAATAAATTATGCCAATAGACCGAACTTCAAGTATGCCGGAAAACGACAGGAAGGACCAAGTTCGAATTTTACGAATCCACCCCGCAAAATTCAAAGAAATTCCCATATAAACTGCTCTCAGATACAGCCAGAAGGCCCCAATTCTGCAAACCCTCTTGAAGAACCAACATACCACCATATTCTTGACCAGGACTCTCTCAACTACAATCAGAACCAACCCGAAATCCTAGACCCAACAGATATACATTTTTTAGAATGAAAACTTCTTCGCTTCCTTACTTCGAATGTAGAACAAGGAGCGGAGAAATTCTTAAAATACTACTAGACACAGGTTCTAACAAGAACTACATACAGCCTCATTTAGCAAGGAAAATAATAGAAAATAATAGCCCATTTCATGCAAACTCGATAGGAGGCAAAATAAAGATCACCCATCACACATATATAAATCTTTTCAAGCTCAAAAATCAATTAAAGTTTTTCCTACTACCCACCCTAACCACATTTCACGGAATATTAGGTAATGACAGCATAAAAGAAATTAACGCAATAATCCATAGTAAGGATAATTTTATGATTATAGCAAACCACACGAAAATTCATCTAAAAGAATACAAAACACAGGACGTAAACGCAATCCATATTAGGGACACGCATATGAATACTCAAGATAGACAAGAAATGAAGAAACTCATCCATAAACATAGCCATCTTTTCTCCGAACCTAACGAAAGACTGACCTACACCACCAAAGTAGTGGCCGAAATAAGAACAAACTCCGAAACGCCAGTTTACTCAAAATCCTACCCTTACCCATTTTCCCTCAGGGACGAAATAGATAAACAGATAAATAAATTATTAGAAGACGGCATAATAAGACCATCCAGATCGCCCTACAACTCTCCGATATGGGTAGTCCCCAAGAAAGAGGACGCATCGGGAGAGAAAAAGTATAGAATGGTCATCGATTATAGAAAACTGAATAGTGTCACCGTGTCAGATAGGTATCCAATACCGGAAATAAACGAGGTACTTTCTCAACTAGGAGACAACAAAATATTTTCTGTAATCGATCTGAAGAGCGGCTTCCACCAGATTCCTCTTAAGGAATCCGATGTTGAGAAGACAGCTTTTTCCGTGAACAACGGAAAATATGAATTCACGCGACTACCCTTTGGGCTTAAAAATGCCCCTGGTATATTCCAACGAGCGCTTGATGACATCCTAAGAGACCATATAGGGAAAACATGCTACGTCTACATAGATGACATAGTCATATTCAGCAAAGATAAAGAGTCCCACCAAAAACACATTGATACAATTTTTGACACCCTAAATAAAGCTAATATGAAAGTTCAGATTGATAAATGTGAATTTTTTAAAACCAAAGTGGAATTTTTAGGCTTTATTATTTCATCAGATGGCATCTCAACCAACCCCGCCAAGGTTCAATCAATAGTCAATTTCCAATACCCCAAAAACCTTAAAGATTTGAGGTCATTCCTCGGCCTTTCAGGATACTATAGACGCTTTATAAGAAGTTATGCTTCACTTGCAAAACCATTAACAACCCTACTCCGCGGCGAAGAAGGTCGCATCTCGAAAAATATGTCAAAAAAAGTCCCCATTACACTTAATAGCGAAGCAAAAGAAGCATTTGAAAAAATTAAATCTGCACTCACTTCCGAAGATGTAATTCTTCAATATCCAGACTATAAAAAGGAATTCTCTCTAACCACCGATGCTTCCAAACATGCAATAGGAGCAGTCCTAGAGCAAAATGGAAGACCAATCACTTTCATTTCGCGAACTTTAAGCAAAACAGAGGAAAACTATGCAACTAACGAAAGGGAAATGCTTGCCATTATTTGGGCACTCAATTCCCTCAGAAATTATTTGTATGGCACTGCTAAAATAACCATTTATACGGACCACCAACCCCTTACGTACGCACTCAGTAATAAAAACAACAATTCCAAATTGAAAAGATGGAAGGCAATTTTAGAAGAATATCATTATGAAATAAAATACAAACCAGGTAAAGCAAACGTTGTTGCAGACGCACTCTCCAGACCATTTGAAATAAATTCGTTATCAGTTGCCACTAATTCAGACGAAAGCTCTTCGCATAATTTAATTCCGACCATTAATTGCCCAATAAATGTATTCAAAAATCAAATTTGGATCTTAACAGACCAAATCGATAGCTATCAATTCAAAATACCCTTCCCTACGTACCATAGGCACATTTTGACTAAACCTAATTATTCAATAGACGACTTGACAGCAATACTAAAGCGCTACCTCAACCCTTCAGTTATTAATGGAATATTCACAACCGAAAAAATAATGGGGCAGATTCAACAAATCTATCCCCTACACTTCAAGAACTACAAAGCTAGGTACACACAAACGCAAGTTAAGGATCTCATTACAAACGAGCAACAAGAGAATGAAATACTACGAACACATAAAAGAGCTCATCGAAACCCAGTAGAAAATAAACAGCAATTAATAGAAACATTTTATTTCCCTAAAATGCTCCAGAAAATTAAAGCAATAGTTAAACAATGCGGCGTATGCGCAGAAAACAAGTACGACAGACATCCCAATAACCCAAAAATTCAAGCAACTCCTATTCCCGAATACCCAGGACAGATAATCCATATAGATATCTATATTACCGGAAAAAAACTAATACTGACTGCCATAGATAAGTATTCAAAATACGCCCAAGCGAAAATATTAAAATCAAGAGCTACAGAAGACATTAGAGAACCACTTAGACAGATCATTTTCAATTTTGGAGTTCCACAAAACATAATAATAGACAACGAAAAATCATTAAATTCCAACTCAATAACTTTTATGTTAGAAGACCAACTCAGAATAAAAATACATAGGATACCTCCACATACTAGTACAGCTAACGGTCAGGTAGAACGATTCCATTCAACCCTATCAGAAATTTTAAGGTGTTTAAAATCAGAAAATACAGAAAGAACTTTTGAAGAACTGCTGGACAGGGCAGTATATGAGTACAATTATTCAATTCACACAACTACAGGACAAAAACCGATTGAATCATTTTTTGGACGAAGAATATTCACTAATCCCGACCAGTACGAAGAGGCAAGACAGAATAACATACAAAGACTAAAACAAAAACAAGAGAAAGACCTAATATTTCACAATAAAAACAGAAGCCCATTTAAAGAATATAAAATTGGACAGACAATCTATGTTAGAATCAATAAACGTTACGGAGATAAGTTAACTTCACGGTACAAAGAAGAAATAGTAAAAGAAAATAAGAATTCTACAGTTTTAACACAAACCGGCAAGGTAGTCCACAAAAGCCTTATAAAAAGTTAAAAAAAAAAAAAAAAAAAAAAAAAAAAAAAAAATATGAAATAGGAAAAAATAATTAAAAATTAATCAAAACAATGAACAAAAAATAAATAAAAAAGAGCGCATAGTACGCTTATTATTAAAAAAAAAAAAAAATAATAAAAATAAAAATAATATTTTTTTCTTTTATAAGGATAAAAAGAGCGCATAGCACGCTTATTATTACACTTTTGACAGAAATATATATATTTGTTTTTTAGACTTTTTGCCTGCATGGCATACGGAAACGTACAAATACTAGACTATTCATCATCCCAACTAGTCACAATCGACGCAGGTCCCGCAAAACTACAAACAGGCACATTCAAAATAGTCCATACAATTGAATTACAAGACTACGACAACACAATAAACCGTGTAGAAATGACAATTAATGATAAATTAGCAAATCATCCATTGAAACCCATCCTGACATCCCTCATAAACCAATCGAAAAATTATCTTGATCGAATTAGAATAAACAGTAAAGTTAGGAGATCACTAGACTTTATAGGCTCCGCATGGAAATGGATTGCCGGAAATCCAGACCATGCCGATTACAATATCTTAATGGAAAAAGTCAATAATGTGCTAGGAAGTAATAATAGACAGCTAATAATTAACAAACTGACAAATGCGAAAATAAACGAAATCATAGACAATACAAATAAGATATCTAAAGTGGTGAGAGAAGAAAAAGAAATTGCGAATGACTTAATATTACAAATAAAATTTAAATTAGAAATTATAAAGGAAGAGCTAATTAATATAGCATACGCCATACACTGGGCCAAATCTAACATAATAAATTCATACATATTGTCTGATAAAGAAATGGAAATAACTAAACAATTTTTAATAGATGAAAACATACCATTCGTTAATGTAGATGAAGCATTAGAATTTGCTGAAATAAAAATAGCTTCAAATAAAGAAAGCTTAATTTATATAATAAATTTGCCTACCACAGAGCAAAACGATTGTAAAACTTTAGAAATAAGACCAATAAAAGAAAAAGAATTAATAAATAAAATCGAATTTAAATCAATTTTAATTTGCCAGAATAAAGTTTACGGAAAAAGTAAAGAATGTAAGTCATATAATAAATTATCGATATGCTCAAGAAATATAGTAGAAGATATTACGAATAGCACATGCATAGCACATCTGCTAAAAAGTAAAGTCGACAATTGTACGAAAATTAATAATCATCATGTAAAAGAGATTGAAGAAATAACAAATGATGTATTGTTTCTAAACCAATATACAGGTTTCGTAAAATTTGAAAACGAAACAATGAAGTTAAATGGCACGTATTTAATAAAACACTACAATACTAATATCGAAATAGATGGTAAAAACTATTTTTCTAAGATAATAACTGGTAGCAATCCTTTACCAGCAATATTGCAACCAATGGCAAATAATAGTAAAGTAGAAGAAATGTTATCTCTCAAGTCCATAAAAAAACTACAATTAAATGAAGAAAAAGAAATTTCTTTGCTAAAGACAAAAAATTATATTTATTTTTCTGCAAATGTAACAATTATATCAATAATAATAATTGTATTCATATTTGTATTATTAAAAGCAAAATTAAAAAAATATAGAGTAAATAGAAGATTAAATAAAATAACAACCGGCTGTAATACCACGAAAGTATGCGTTGACGATCTACATAAATTTTGTGAAAATCCTTCGAACGAGGACGCTCGAATTTAAGGGCGGAGGAGTTAACACCAAATTGGTTAACACCAAAATCTACATAGCTAACACAGCAATAATACAAGCGAATAAAAATACAAATAAACAAATATTGCTGACGACATGTCTGCATTAGTTCAACAACAGGAAACGCAAAATAACAAATTGCGGAAATCAACAACAACACCACAGCAGAGTTACAACGACAGCGCAGCCGAATTTTATACGGTCACATTGAAGTGCAATGTGACCAAATTATTATTGATAGGTATAAATTAAGAAATAATTGTTAGTATTAAGCAGTCGAAATGTGAAGTTCAATAAAGCAAGAACAAACTTCAAAAAATTTGTTTTTTTTCCACATCTAAGTGGAAGAATGAATAATTTATACACTTTATTTACTTGACTCCTTTTATTACAGCTTTTTTAGTCTGTGTGCTGCCTTATTGTTGTTGCCACTACTCATGTTGCTTAGTTTGTCCGCATGTTTTTGCTATTGTTTACATAAGTTGCAACTTCATGGTTCTCATATTAGTTTATTGGTATCTTTATCATTGTTTACCTTGCAACTGCTTTGACTCATACATCACCTGTGAAAAGTTTTGTTTCCGTTTCCGTTTCCCATACCTATTGCCTCTTTCATACATATTAGGTTAGGTTTATGACTTGGTAAGGAGTCTAAGCTTAGGTATTTGTTAGCATTAAATTTATATATACGAGGTATGACAATTAAGTAATGAGACTGATTCCATAAAAACCATATATTTGAAAATTATTCTACAACTCTGCCATCCTCTTCAAAGAAGTCCTCTTGGGCAACTACAGCGATTCCAGCGCGTTTTCCATGTTCTGTAATATTTCTGGAACGCTTCGACTGGGATGTCCGCGAGTACCCTCGTCACGGCCGCCTGGATGTCAGTAATCGACTCAAAATGGGTTCCTTGGACCACCGATTTTGTTTTAGGAAACAAAAAAATCACAGGGTGACATATCGGGCGAATAAGGCGGCTGTTCCAATACGGCGATTCCTTTAGAGGCTAAATACTGGGAAACGCTGAGGGCGGTGAGGCACGGCGCGTTGTCGTGATGAAGGATCCAGTTACGGGCGATGTCTAGGCGCACCCTGTTGACTCGTTTTCGCAATCTTTCGAGTACTTGGCAATAGTAGACATGATTCACAGTTTTCTCCGGTGGAACGAATTCTTTGTGGACGATTTCACGGCTATCAAAAAAGGCAATAATCATCGTTTTCACCTTCGACTTGCTCATGCCAGCTTTTTTCGGGCGGGAGGCGCGCGAAGACAACCATTGTGAGCCTGAGCACGACTAAGAGCACTATCACCATACACTCTTACAATTTTAGCGTACGTTTCCGAAGCTGTTTCGCCCAATCTGGCGCAAAATTTTATCGCGATGCGTTGCTCTTGATTTCGTTTTTCCATTTTCGTGACGAACACTACAACCACACGTCTACTTAACTTGACTCAGCAGGCCAACTAAACAAGCTAGAGCGATGGTACAATGAAGAGGGGAGGGATGCCGGAAAAAGAGAAAGGAAATTTCAAGGTCACAGGTTTACCACAAGCGCGGCAATAAAATCAGTCTTATTACTTAATTGTCAATCCTCGTATGTATTAACGAAATTGAAGAATTGTTCTACGGTCATTAATTCTTTTATAAAAAATTCGGAGGATTAGACGAGTGTTCTTAGTTCTGGCTTCGTTCCGTAGCCGGAGACCTCACTGTCGTGAGCCAAGAAAATAGGAATTATTCTCGAGTAACAGTAAAGTTCTCAATCAGATTTTCTATTTGATTTCATGCTATTCCATTGGACTCATAGTGATGGCTAGGGCACTGTTTATAAATGTCCTTTTTTAGGTTGTCTTTAATAAAATTCTGTGGCAATGAATACGAGATAACTTTGTCGATTCGTCTAACTTGATTATGCATACAACAAAGTCTAGTTAAAGAAAGCCATTATTTTGGCCTTATAACCCTATTTTGGTCGAATGGTCATTGTCGTCTTGTTCGAGAACTTGTTGTCATTTTGAAGGTAGTTTAAATAATGCCACATTCCTTTAAGGGAGTATTCTACTCTAGAAATCAAAATTTGGGCAGGTTTTTAAACTTCATTACAAAAAAACCAAAAATATTTTTACTATCCATTTTTTATGAAAAAAAAATAATAGTTACTAAAATAATTAGAGGGGTGGGGGGAGAGACAGGTGTTAAAAAAAATGGCGCATCCTGGTGACATTGATCCTGACTCTCCTGGTGGTCTGAAAAAAAAGTCAAAAGAAATTCTTAATCAGTAAGAATGCTGTTATAGTCTGGGAACACGAAAAATTTTTTTTTGAAAAATGGCGACTGCCTGAAAATAAAAATAATTTTTTACGCTTTTTTTTGAAATTTCTGAATTTTTTTTAAATACTAAAAACAAAAGTTTTGACACTATGCTGGTAGGAATGATAAAGGATTATATAAAGAAGGTTCACACAAATTTTCAAGTAAATCGGTTGTATAGAACTTGAGATAATGCCGGTACCGTGTGGAAAAAAGTAGTTTCGAGAAAAACGCGTTTAAAGTTTAGGAGACAATTCTAATGAACACGGACGCCACCTCAGAAAATCGGCTGTATCTCCGAAAATAACTCGAATTTTGAAAAATCCTTCCAAGGTTATATTTTTTGAAAGTCTAAACTTTAAATATATGAAAAAAGTCGATTTTTTAAAAATTCTAGAGTAGAATACCCCCTTAAAATTCGCGTCCCCATAGCGACTGGTACAGTGTGGGTTACTATTGGCAAATAATTAGAGAGTTTCACAAGCTTCTTTTTTCACCTGCAAAATTATTGAACATGGACAGGAACGTATAGTAATTGCCTGGTGTCAAGTCCGGGTTATTACCTGGGTGCATAAGAACCTTCTAATCAAGCTCCCGGAACCTGATAGAACACGCCTCAAGATCAAGATCAAGGCTGGTCGCTTCTGGTTTAGTGTTTCCTTAAACGGCCCAGTTGTTGAAAATACAGGTTCGAATTAAGAGTTTGGTGTAAAACATTTTAGACCGCCAATCATGTTTTGCACATCATTTACACCACTCTTCATTACCGGCAAGCATCCGCTTTAGAAAAGGTTCCATTACGTTCTGACCCAGCAGAAACTTCAAGATGAAAATACTGTCCATGAGGTTCTTTTGAGTTAACTCGTGTGACATCCATACATCCAGCTTTTTTTTTTGTAACTAGCCTTACTAATTGGTTCCAAGCAGGTTTTCATACAATGCCAAGCTCCTGGGAAATCAGAATATTGCTTACGTGTTGGTCAAACTGGACGATTTATTTATTATATTTTATCGAGATTTTCGGGTCCTCCAGAGATTGCTGCATCTTTGAAAACAAAATTACCTGGAATCGATGGGATCAAAGTTGCACGTGATTGGCTATTACAATATCCGGACCAGAAACATTTGTCACATCTTCAGCCGACTGGCTGCGTTTTCGCTTTTATAGCAGAAAATAGAAACTGTAACATATTGTGTATTTCCTCTTTGCTAGTGTCCATCTTCGACGCGTGATCAAACAATATTATGTCAAGCAATCACAAAGCTGTCTGAGAAGAGTTTTTGGTACGAAATATTATCTTTCTAACGTCATTTAACGTAATCCGATGGCATTTATACGAGGCGAGATACAGAATATCAGAGCCACCTAATAGAAAAACTATGAACTCTTTTTCACTAGACCTTAAACATATCTTCGAAGATAACGATTTTTTACCATCAAATCAGTACGAGGCATGACGCTAAAATAGCGAAAGCGAATTTAAAAAATTAACGCACAGTTGAATTAACTCAAAAAATAGATTTTTACAACTTATAATGACCATATGGCTCTCTCTGTCGCTGTGTTGGGGCAAATAAGTCATACAAGATCTACAAAATGTTATTCCACAATTAAAAAGCGTTTATCGCGGGGTAAGTTCTCTTCGGAGAAAGTGAAATAGTCGCTGTATTTCGATATTGATGCTTTCTGCTTCACTTTTGTCTGTCAAAAAATGTGAAAAAATTATTAGAGGTCAATGGTCACCACTTCTAAAAATATCTCCAGAGATGATGCCTCGTTATATTTTGGCCATTGAATGCAGCGGAGAGTTTGTAAAAAAATTGTAAATATGTAGTGAATGATCCTTACTTTTAAAAATATCTTCAGACATTTTTCCTCGACATTTCTTTCGGCTTTTCTAAGCAGGGGAAGGGTTGCGCTTTATCACCTAATCGCTGACGTCTTTTCTGATTTCAAAGATTTATTCGCTCCATAAATGACATTCTATTATAATGACATAGGAACTTTGATTAAGAATCTTTCATTGCAACTCTTAACTGTCTTAACTTCAAAAATATCATTAGACAATAATTTTAAAATATTGTAGAAAACTTTTATTTGCCATTTCCTGTGTTACGTCAAACTCTGCACTCAATGCATTGACACAGCTGCCATCTGGCCTTGTCATGTCCTTCCGTTTGCAACTCGCTAATTGCCAAATAACGACTTTCGTCGTTCGTAACTCTGCACTTGATGGGAAATAGATCTCAGCGCCGTTGGTTTGCTTTTAAAAGTTAGTTAAAAGTCAGCGAATTTGTCAATGCATAAGTGTGTCCAAAGTTATCTTAGTTAGATGTGTTATCTGCGCATTTCCGCTCTTAACTACGCGCTTAACTTGCAACTTTTGCTACCCGTCAAAGTAACGGTTCTATTGTGCTGTTGTGCTTATTCTCTATTTTTGCTTCTAACAAGTTTTCGAAAATCTTTTCGCCAGAAAAATAGTTTGGACTAACAAAATATCGAGCAAAAAACTTGTGTGGAAGCATGTCTTCCGCCACTATTCCTGCGTTCTCTCTGCGGCGTAGGCAGAGAAGGGTTACAACCAATGTGGTACAGCGAGATTTTTAACACAACAACCAATGTGGCAAATATTTTTGATTGTGTCAGTGGAGATACCCAGTAAACAATTTTTTTAGGCTTCCTTCAGTTTTACTTCTAGCGTCATCGTACTCGTATTTGTAGTACGAGTGTAGTGTTGTATCATCTGTTTGGCTGTTCCATAGCCCCAAAAACAACATTAAGTGTCATTATTTCACAGCGTAAATTTCGACTGAATATAGTGAAACCCTGCGCTGAGTTCATATTTGTCCTCAGTGATCACATTTGAGGTTAAGGTTACGGATACAAGTGTTTGTTTTGCTAGTTCTTGCGCTTTGCTAGTTTGCTGTGATATGTATGCCTAACCAAGTCTTCGTATTCCATACTGGAACACACTATGTTGGTTTGTTTCACTTTTCATTATATTCCACTACTGCCATTCCAGTCTTATTTTGCATTAATCTCCTATCTTTAATCTCACACAGTTAAATTTTGGTATGCTCAGCTAAACCAGCTTGAAGCGTTATGAACTATACCATTTCGTTCCTTTATGTTCTATTCCAATTCGTTCCTTTATATAACTAATATTTATTTCCCTATCTTTTCGATCAGTAATTATATCTACTTTTTGGTTTAAATCCATTTATTCATTCCAATTGTTTCAATTCCATTTTGTTTCTTGATGTAAAAAATTAACTAATATACATATCTTTGATGGTATTTTTAATCATTAATTAAATGCTTATGCTTTGCAATCAAATCCTTTTTACTATTTTGTTCCCTTATGTTCTGTTCCATTTCGTTCCTTTCGAAATGAACGAACTAATATATTTTTTATTTTTTATTCGACCTTTATTTATATCTTTTTTTTATTTAAATTTATTCTATCATTCTAATTTGTTTCGATATGTTCTATTTCATTGCGTTCCTTTATATAAAAAATATTTAATATATCTTTTCTTGGCTTTTCGATCATTATCTGCAGATTCTTTCAATCTAATCCATTCTCTTATTTCAACTTGTTATCGCTCACTATTAATATAAATTTTCATTTTAATTCATTCTCTAATTCCAACTTATTCCATTATGTTCTATTCCATTCGTTCCTGTTTATAAAACCGAAATAATATATCTTTGCGATCACTATTTACATAAATTTTCAAGCAAATTCATTTTCTAATTCCAACTTATTCCAATATGTTCTATTCCATTTCGTTCCTTTATATAAAAACGAACTAAAATATCTTTTCTTGTCTTGGCGATCACTATTTACATAAATTTTCAAGCAAATTCATTTTCTAATTCCAACTTATTCCATTATGTTCCATTTCATTTCGTTCCTTTATATAAAAACGAACCAATAAATGTTTTCTTGTTTTTTCGCTCACTATTAATATAAATTTTCATTCATCGTCTAATTCCAACTTATTCCATTATGTTCTATTTCACTTCGTTCCTTCATATAAAAACGAACCAGTACATGTTTTCTTGTCTTTTCGCTCACTATTAATATAAATTTTCATTTTAATTCATTCTCTAATTCCAACATATTCCATTATGTTCTATTCCATTTCGTTCCTTTATATAAAAACAAACTAAAATATCTTTTCTTGTCTTTGCGATAATCTTTACATAAATTTTCAAGCAAATTCATTTTCTAATTTCAACTTATTCCATTATGTTCTATTCCATTTCGTTCCTTTATATAAAAACGAACTAAAATATCTTTTCTTGTCTTTGCGATCACTATTTGGTCTATTTTTCATTCAAATTCATTCTCTCACTCCAAATTGTTCGGACATAGAAATGGAAATTCGATATAGAATAGAATTTCGTTTCTATATATAAAAACTAACACATAAATCTTTTCTTCTCTTCTCGATTACTGTTTGATCTAATTTTCTTTCACATTCATTTAAATCCATTCATTCCCATTTCGTTCTATTCCATTCGTTCCTTTATATCAAAACCATCTAACTTGTTTTCCCTTCTCATTTTGAATACTTTACTCCATTTGATTCCCTCTTCTTCATTGCCATTTTTTTCAAGTATCCTTTATTATCGCTTACTGGGTATAATCACTAATATTCGCAGCCGATATTTATCACATCTCGCTAGACCTTTAAGTGCATCCATCAGCATCCGTAATGTTGCAATATGTTTAGTGGTTGCATGCAACTTGGCCATTGGTCAAACCACATAAACTTCGAAGCATGCAGCAACTCATTTGTCGTGCCACAAATAACAAGGATCTGGCCAATACACTACGGCCATGAATGCATCACACACATAACCTCACTTTTTGGTTGCAAGTATTTCACAGGATGTGCGAAAATTACAAGTTTTAGCTGAGCGTGTATTCACTCGTTAATTTTCAACGCAAAACCACATTAAAACTTTTTCAAATTGGTTTTCCGAAAAATTCACGATTTCTACCACATTCTCATCCTAGCTTTACTTTTATAACTTTTGTGTGTGCTTTTGGTCTGCTGCATCTTCCATTATTTGCTGCAAACACAAATCAAATAATTTGCTTCCTTCTCTATGATCTCATCCTTTTAGCATCTGAATCGATGAGCAAACTGTTTCGGCCGTCTTCAGTCGTACGTGCCACACCCACAAAAAGCGTGCCGCCCACCGCAAGCGATAAAAGTGATGTCATCTCCACCGCGTCCGCGGCGCCCAGTACGGCACCAGCGGATAGCATCTCTTTGATATCAATGGCGAGCAGTGGCAATAAAGCGCTGGATTCGGGTAACTCTGTCGCCGCTGATCCGCAATCCGACTCCGTGCACACATACACACATTCGATTGCCAGCTCCTCTTTGGGCACGCATGACGACACGGTGTCGACGGCATTGTTGGTGGATACAAGTTTGCATAGCGTGAGCGAATATGACACGGAGCGGGCGCCTGCACAGGCTGAATTGATGGGCAGGGAGCGACGCGTGCCAAATGGTAAGTTTACTGTTTGTTTGATTCCCTATAAAACAAAATCGCATATTTTTTGTGTTTACTTACGCTGCTGTGTCCGCTTATTACTACATCTCTTCCAGCAAACCCTTTCTTGAGTGACAGAACTTTAATGGAACAGTCGGCTTTGGGTCAATTATCGCAGCTCACCTTAAAAATAGGCACACCATTCGAGCAATCCATTGTACGCTACACGGCGCGCTTGATAGCCGCACGTTTCCTGCTTGCAGGACAAGCAGGCGCTTTGTTGCATGACACGCAAATACGTATCTCCATCAAAAGTCTTTCGCTGTCGGTGCTGGCGCATTGCGTGCGCTTCGATCCAGAGGTGTTGCAACTACCCTTGGAGATAACCGCGCGTGAGTTGCGGGATGTTAGCAAGCAGTCGCCCGCGCTTGGCTCTTCGGCGGTTATACCAAACTCGTCCAAAAGCTCAAGCGCCAGCGCCAGTCCGCAAAGCGACGACAATGTCAGCGGCAGCAGCTCAAATTTGGGCAAAGACTATGAGCACTTGGACGCTGTGGACTTCATTAAAAGCAGCAGCGCGCAACCCACAGTGACAACAGCCGCTGCGGCACTTAATGATTTGCCCGCTGAATTGCAGCTGCTCGAAATTAAAGATGATCATTTCGGCAAAAGTACTTGTGATTATTTACTGCACTCCACAACTGAGCTCAGTAAGAGTGCCGATCCGGTGCTGATGTCACAACAAATGCGCGGTACACCCGGCAAACCGGCCACGCAACAGCCTTTATCGAAGTCGGAAATTATTGCATCGAAAACTTCGCAGAAGCAGCCACCGCAACGCGCGCCAAATCAGTCGCAATCATCGCCTTACCGCGTCACCGAATCCGTGGAGGATGCGCCACCACAAATGCTGCCACCGCGTCCGCCTAAGCGCACGAAATCGCAGCGCAAATCGATTGCAGCCGCTACAGCCACGGTCACAGCGCTGATGCAAATTGATGAGCATTTCAGTAGACGGCCTGCACCAGACGCACCTTCCCAACAACCGCAACAAGTGACAGATGTGCTGCTCTACTATAATCACAGCGATCCGATGTTGCGCGGTGGCGTACAGCAAATTATTGGTGGATTTTTGCAAGCGATGGGCGTGAAAGATTTAGGCGCCAGCTTAAAGTTGAATGTGCAACATCTATTGGCGATGCTTGTGAAGGTGAGTGAACAATAACTTAAAAAAAAGTCTCGTTTTTCTTACTAAATGATCCGATATAATGTGATCGCTCTGTAGACATCTAACAAGTAGATACAGGTAGACCTTTGCTCTGGTTCCCTGAAAACAATATACAAGGTGCGTTCCAAAGTAAACCGGACTTTAATAATAAAAAAAAACAGAACAAATGCTTTTTTCTGCAAAATCCATTTATTTAACTCAAAATAGTCTCCTTCTGCTTCAATACAGCTGGTTGCTTTTGTCCAAAAGCATGTCGAACGAGTGTTTCAGCTCGTTGGCCGGTATGGCCACCAGTATGCCGGTATGGCCACCAGTATGCCGGTGCAAGCCAAAAAGTCCTGTTTATTTTGGAACTCACCTTGTACAATGTTAGGATATACCACCTTATCAAATTGGACCCAAACTGATAAAAAAACTACATTTTCATATTTAATCATCATCTCCTTTAAAAGAGATTCCTTTTTTAGTAAATTTCAACGCTTTTCCATTTTTCCCATACCCTGTTTATAAGCCTTGGCTGGGATAACCTTCAGTGGAGTTTGGAGCTCCATTCGCTAGATTGTTGGACAGTTTTTACGTCATATTCACAAAGCAAACGGCGCGTTTGATGAATGTAGAATGTCCTTACCTACGTTGGCAAGTAGCATATCGTCCGATATTGACCGTTCCGACAAATAAGCAGAGTCTTGTTGAAAAAAGGATGGTGTTCTTTTGAATTAGAATGATTTGAGAAATACATGTTTCAAGAAGGCACGACATTTTCAAAGCGAAGGAAACTATTAACTGAAAAAAGCAGCCCTGCCGAACATCAAACGGCTGCAGAGATCTCCGGCTTTGATCCCCCGTCTGACTTGTTTTTATCGGGCTTTTTAAAATTAAAGTTTCACGACAGCAGTTTCTATCCGTCTAATCTCGACGAAGCAACACTTCGTAGTCGTCCTACATTTAGATGCTCTCGAAACTTGTTATATAGCCCAAGACAAGGTTTACATAATGGCAATTTTACTTTTACAATTTTACTAATCAGATGTTGTCATCGTCCATGCCTATACACCATATAGCAGGTCGGGAATAATGAGTGTCTTATAAAAAATGGTTTTTTGTTCGACGAGAGAGGACTTCACTTCTCAATTGCCTACTTAGTTCGAAGTAGCACCTGTTAGCAAGAGATATTCTGCGTTCGTTTTCGAGGCTGACGTTGTTGTTGCTGTTACCAATGGTTCCAAGATATACGAAGCTATCTACGTCTTCTAAGTTATGACTGTCAACAGTGATGTGGGCGCCAAGTCGCGAGTTCGACAACTGTTTGTTTGATGACAGGAGATATTTCGTTTTGCCCGCGTTCACCACTAGACCATTTTGCTTTGCTTCCCTGTCTAGAAAACCGCCCTAACGGCGCGGGTGTTGAGGCCAATGATACGCCAGCAGCTGTACACTCTTATAGAAGATTGTACCTTCTCTGTTTAGTTCGCCAGCTCGAATTATTTTCTCCAGCAGCCTTGTCTGAAACCTAGTTTGGTATCGAAAGGCCCGGAAAGGTCCTTTCCGATCCTCACGGAGCTTTAGTGTTGCCGTACTAGTTTTGCGGGGATACCAAATTTAGACATCGCGGCATAGAGGCAGCTCCTTTTCGTGCTGTCAAAGGCAGTTTTGAAATCGACGAAGAGGTGGTGTGTGTCGATTTTCCTTTCACGGGTCTTTTTCAAGATTTGGCGCATGATGAATTCTGGTCAGTTGTTGATTTGGCAAGCCTAAAGCCACACTGATGAGGTCCAATCAGTTTGTTGACGGTGGGCTTCAATATTTCACACAATACGCTCGATCGACTTGATCGATACGCGATGTTAAGGAGACTTGTTCCACGGTAGTTGGTGCAGATTGTAGAGTCTCCCTTTTTGTGTATTGGGCCGAGCGCATTTCCAATCGCTGGACATACTATCGTCCGACGATATTTTACAAAGAAGCTGATGCATGCTCCTTATCAGTTCTTAGCCGCCGCGTTCGAATAGCTCGGCCGGCAATCTATCGGCCCCCGCTTGTTGTTTTTCAGACGTGTAATTGCTATTCGAACTTCTTCATGGTCGGGCAATGAAACGCCTGCTCTATCGTCATCGATTGGGGAATCGGATTCGCCTTCTCCTGGCATTATATTTTCACTGCCATTCAGCAGGTAGGGGAAGTGTTCCCTCCATAATTTTGGAATACTCTGGGCATCAGTCGCTAGTTCGCCATTGGGGGTTCTACAAGAGTATGCTCTGGTCTTGAAACATGTCAGAAAATTTAACATAGATTATTATGCGAGGCGATGCTATAACACTGAAACATGTTCAGATCGGACCTACAAAATATATTGCTGACATACGAACCGACTGAACAAAATTGATTTCTTACTTATAGTTTTTTTTATTTCTGAAGTGTACTTTAGCTTTGGTACAGTCGAAGTTAACACTTTTTTTGAAATACTATTCTGTAATAATGCTCTTGAATGTTTCTAAGAATATATAATCCATGCTAATGTCCTTCAGAAGATGAGTTCTACGAAAAAAAAGTTCAATTTCCTTTGCTATCTCTGTGAGCTCTTCAATTATCTACAACTTATTGCGTACTCAGTATAGTAAAATGCAGAAAAAAAAATCTAAACTGCCAGTTAAGTTGCTGAAAGTATTTCGTATTTGTTTGGATTTGCAAACATTTGAAAATGCTTATCCGCTTGAAGTTTTCGCTCGCCTGCCGGCAGCTGGCCTTTTCAATTTCCTTCGGGCTTGGCCCATTAAGAGCGCAGAGCGGTCGCATGCATGCCTTGTGTGCTCAGCGCTAACAAGCCGAACAATAAAATATAAAGGAAAAAAAAAAACGCAAATTCTTTCAATATCAGCCAAACAACTTGTAGGCGCAAGCGTGCGGACGGGAGCGCGGAACAATTTTTCGCAAACATTTTATTTTACTTTGGACATTTTTTTTATTAATTTTTGTGCGCATTGGTTCTATGCCCACATACACATCTTCTAGTATATATAATTGCTGTTTATAACTGTATATATGTATGTATGTGTTTTGGTTTGTTCGTTGCAGGGCCTGCAGGACGACATACACACGGTGGTCATACAGGCGTTGAATGCATTCGAGAAGATATTTCCGTATGTGGTGTCCAAATATTTGATATTGCCGGCAGCGCATCATCAGCACAAGCAACAAAAACTGCAACAACAACAAGCACATGCCGGCAGCGCTCAAAGTACGGCAACTGAGGCAGCTGAAGCCGTTGATAAGAGTGGCCGGAAATGCCATGCTAATGCCGCTGGCCAAGTGCCACAACAGCAACAACAACAACAACAGCAGCAGCAGCAGCGCACTAACGATGCAACAAAATCTGGCTTCTACACACACGTTGGCAGCAAATCGCCAGCAAATGCCACTGCTGCTAAGACATGTCCTCGAACGCTTTTCAACGATAATGATGCGCTTATAGCTGCACTTTTGAATGATTTTCAATTGCAATCGAAATCGAATCGTAACGACAGCAACAGCAACAACGACCAGCATACAAATGATACGGCCACTCAGCCGCAGACAGCAGCCGTGGCAGGCAGCAGCAGCAGCAGCAGCAATACAACTGATCCACTTGCACAGCCACTTCCGCTTCCGTTGGCCGCTTTGCGCATTTCACCGAAATTGCTGTTGAGCAAACTTCGTCTATGTCATTACAACAAATATTGGTTAGTTCAAAATAAATACGCCGAAGTTATTTCGAATTTAAATTATGCTGCCTTACATGCGGCCTGCAACGATTGCCATGGCCACTGTTGTGGCACGGCGATTGGCTGTGCATGTGACATTGGCGGCGGCGTCGGCGGTGCTGAAGTGCTGCAAGACGGCGGCGCTGTTGTTGTCAGTGGCTGCTGTGACGTCTTCGTTGCTGATAACAATACCGTTAATGCCACATTGCCTGCCGGCGGTGGCGCTGCCACTGCGTATGCGTGTGGGGAGGATATGTCATACAAGGATTTAGATGATAGTGTCTGCATTTACGAGGTAAGCCAACGACGTCCCTTTCAGTCACTTAGCGATGCAGTGTTGCGCATTTACTTCGAATTTAGCTTTATTGTGTTCTTAGTTGGTCACACACATACTCGTACTCGTACATATGTAAGGTGTTTTTTTGTTGTAGTTTTGTTTCCTTTGAATTTTTTGCTATGCGTTCCTTCTTATGTGAGCAGCTTCCTTGTCTCGAGCGGCCTTATAAAGTGTGGCAGGAAATAATGTTTGTATAAAATAGTTTTCGGATTCGAAAATGGATTCCTTTATTCACAATTTACATATGTAGTTGCTACCAATTTCTCCAAAATCGAGTAAAAGTTGTCGAGTTAAAGTTTTCCTGCGGTAAAGGAAAATCCGCTAGAGAAAGGTTTAGTGAAATTAATTGTGTTTTAGGGGATGGTACTCTATCACTTCGAACTGCATTTTAAACCATCTGCAGAAGGCTGGATACACAAAAAAGCTTGATGTTTGAGTGCCGCATAATTTGACGCAAAAAAACCTTCTGGACCGAATCAACGCCTGCGATATGCCGCTGAAACGGAACGAACATGAAAAACGGATCACATAATACAACATTGAGCGAAAACGGTTGTGTTCGAAGACCGGTAAATCGTCTCAAACAGTGACCAAGCCGGGATTGACAGGACAACGCCAGACTACACACTTCGTTGATGATTCAGAAGCTACGGTAGCTCGGATGAGAGGTTTTGTCGCATCCACCATACAGCCCGGACATAGCGCCTAGTGATTACCACCTGTTTCTGTTCATGGCGAACGCGCTTGTTGATGTAAAGTTGAACTCAAAAGAGGCTTGTGAAAAGTGGCTGTCCGAGTTCTTTACAAATATGGACGGGGGCTTCTACGCAGCCTCTATGAAGTTGCCATCTAGATGGAAACAGATTAAATCCAATCACTGTAACGCTCTTTATAAGGCATTGAATAAAGAGCAAAAAAGCGGAAGGGAGACATATTCCAACCTAATATTTAATTTGTGGATTTACATTAATATTTAATGTACAAGGCGTACTGTCCCACCTTGTTCGACTGAAAAGATATAGCCCAGCCTTGGCGTCTATCCCTGGCAGATATCTAACTACATTATCAAAGTAGGAGAGAAGATCTATGCTGTGGCCTTTAGGCTACTTAGTTTCACTTCCTTTTTATTAAGAATTAAGGAAAATATGATAAATCACAAAATAAGATGGAATGCCCTGAAAATTCCAAAACATTCGAATCAGCGTGCTTACAAAGCAGACAAGTCAACCAATATTACACTGTAGGAGTTGACTGCGGAAATCCAAAGTTGGTGAAGAAGTGATGCTATGCGCTTTCCTAGACATCGTAGGTGTTGTTTTAACCACACGTTCCATGAAAGTGTGGCAAAAACACTAGAGAAAAGGAATGTGACGGCACCAGTACGTAAGTGGATGGATAGAGGTCGTACTGTGGCCGAGGCTGAAGTGATACAGAGACTCGTATCGGCACGACAAGAAGATGTACACACGGTGGAGTTCTATCCCCCTTTTTTCCTAGCTTAGTCGAAGATGATCAAAGGGGCAGTCTCTCATCCGTGGCTATTTTCTTCTATTCATTGGTGTTTTTTACGTGGCGGGTCCCAAACTAAGCGCACAACGCTGGGGATGACATGTTTCGCCTTCTTATTTTAGCTCGGCATCAAACTTATGATTTATATCTACCAAGTGGATACTTGGTCTAAGACCGAAAGTCGTGAGCTGCTTGAGCCATATATAAAATTCTGGCCACTTCCAAGTGAATTGTGTTCATAGAACTTACCTCACTTGCAAGAACTTCTACACATGACTACGTCCTCTACACTTGGAATCTCCGATTCGGCGCCAAACAGCGAAGAGGGCGACGTTGCTGTAAACAAGGCTATAACCGCGTAAGTGGTGTCTACGCCTATAAAAAAGAAGTCAAATTTGATCTTCTTGAGCTGCTTACTAACAATGGAATCCGTTGTTAAGGATATGCGGATGGCATTTTTATGTTAGTATTTTCGAATTGTATTAGCAAATTTGAGAACACTCTATGTGATATCGTGCAAAAGGGATTCGGCTTAACAAAGAGATGCTGCCAGGTTGGGCTGAACATCAACCCGACAAAAACAACCATTGTTCACGAAAAGAAGGTCCCTGCCGGCCCTTAGGAACTTATTTCTTAGCGGCAGAGAGTTGGAGATAATATAGTATCTGGGTCTTACTCTGAATTCCAATCTTCGGTGGATCTATACACGGTCAAAGCTACAAAAACACTTATGGTGTACAATCGACTTGCTGGGAAATTTTTGGGCTGTAAGCCGAAGATTATCAGATGAATGTACACCATGATTGCGATATCGATTGTCACATTTGGAGCGGTGGCTTGGACCTCGAAAGCATCGCAGACGTCGCACTGAACGTCATTCTGAAACTCACACCGCTTTAACTAGTAATCGATCTGAAGGCTAAACATACAATGCTTTAAATGACAGCAGAAGAGTTTGGCAGAAAAAGTGTAATCTCGTCCAAACTAATGGTTTTTCTTCCGAGGTACAGCTTTACCAACAAGGCCAATTTCTCAAAGAAGTTTAAATTAGCCTTGGCAGACCGATTTCACGCTTTGCCGACGGCTAAGAAATATCAGTATTAAGCGGTCAGAGGGAATTGGTACAGGAGTCGCAGGAGCGGGCACCAAACTCTCCAAACCTTTGGGACATTTTCCGAGCATTCTTTAAACACAGACCCTTGCTATAAGTAAGTCTATATGTAAATCAACTATCGTAACGACAGTATCGCTTTACTCGGCGATTGCCAAGCGACACTTAAAGCGATCTTCTCTGTCACAACGACTAACATATGCCCAACACACTCCTAAATTCCAGTATACTGCTGGTTGCTATTGAGGCGATGTGATGCCTATTCGGATACATGGATCCAAGGGCATTAATCCTGCATCCGCAGACTGACTTAATTACATTTTTAAATCTAGTGAAGTTGTAACCACCAATTGGTTACATTACCTGGCAGATGCCATGGAATTGTTGGCAATACTTCTGCTTACCCCCTCTTTGCTCCTTGCAGCTCCTTTATGTTATATATATATCTAATCAATCTGGTTTGCTAACATTCATTATTTTTTAGGTTCATGCTGGATTTCGATACAACAATCGATATTATTATATAAAACGGCGTAGAGAAAGAACTACTGATTATAATTGAAATTTTTAATATTATATTAAAAAGAAGAAATTGGAAATTGATCAAATATCGAAAACCGATGGCCTGATTATTAAAAATAATTTACAAAAACCTTTGGTATTTGATAAAGTAGCGATACCAATCCAATTAGCGATATGCTTAAATAAAATCGTAAATTAAGTCTTTTTTCTAAAATTGATTAAAAGTTATCGATGAAATATGTATATTGATAAAATATATCAATGAAATATATCAAAAGAATATATCGATAAAATAAATCTATAAAATATATCGAAAATATATCGAAAAATATATCGATAAAATATATCGAAAAATATATCGATAAAATATATCAGTAAAATATATCGGTGAAATAAAAAAATATTAGTGTCCTTTTTATCACCCCCTAATGTCCATCATTTGCGAAATAAATAACATTTCGATACATATCTATGTATATAGTATAGTCAATATAAAAATCGACTAACTGACAACTATTACAAAATTCTTTGAAATAAGCTTCACAAAAATCAGTCGTAAATTCTGAACAAAATTCTTACGTGAAAACGTTGTAGACCCTATAAAGCATATACACATAAAATCGATTAGCGTGACGAGCTAAGTCAATTTAGACTTGTCCGAGCAACTAGTCACTCAGTTTTCGAGATATTGATCTGAAATTTTGCACACGTCCATTATTTTATAGGAAGCTGCTCAATTTTCGGAATCGCCAAAATCGGATCAGAATAACTTACAGTTACCATACAAACTGACCGATCGGACCCAAGTGCTTGTATGGGAAACTTTGTCTTTTGATGAGATATCAACAAGAATTTTGGCATGGATAATTGTCTAAGGCAATAATTCAATTTCCGAGAAAACTATTCTGATCGGATTACTATAGCATATAGCTGCCATACAAACTGATGGATGGGAATTAAGTTCCTAGATGAAAAACTTTTAAATTTGTGAAGCTGCAGCCAAGATTAGCGCTTTTTTCTTGTTTAATTTTTGTTTTTAACACATTGACGGACAGTAGGAACAAGTAATGTTCGAAAATTGACACTATGTGTCAGTGTCTGTAAACGACCGTTTCGTTTTAGACGGCTATCGCCGTCATGCCACATAGTGAACTTCGCTTTGACAGCTATAGACGCAAGTGTCCGTCAACGTGTTAATAAACACATTTGGCAATTTTTTTTTTATCTTCATTTCCGATGTTTTTTTTTTAGTTCGCTCTAAATAAATTTTCGTTTTCTTAATTACAAATTAAACAACTTAGTACTATTAAGCCATTATTTTCAACAAAATTAGCTTCTATAAAGTGTTACCTTTTGTATTCATATCTTATACTCGTGAGAAAATTGCTGCTTGCCGACTTTTACATATTTCAAGAGAGGCAGCACATAGGCTTTCATTTCCGGCGCTTTCAACCGATTCACCTAGTAAGTCATTTGCTGAATGCCAATTTCGCACCGTTAAAATTGCACTACAATTTCGCTTTTGTTTTTTTTCGCTTTTACTTCTTCTTATCCCCAATCAAGCCGCTTTCGCCAAAGCCATGCATATGTAATTTCCGCTCTCACTTAGCCGTTGCAATTTGTTGAAGGATAATGCAATAATTTTTGCTTGATGACTACTCTCGAATTCTTAAAATAGACTTTTAAGCCTATATGCGCGACATGTATGAAAGCGGAGTGCGAACGGCATCCGAAAAAACGGTGCCAAAGTGCAGGAGAACATCGTTTATGCACTTTAAACTTTTTACGTGCGCACAAACGCCCAGCATGTTGACATGCATGTGCTCATCCTATCTATGATATGTGAGTGTGTGTGTGTGCATGCTCTCTGTGCTTGTGTGCGTTGCTCGCTTTGCGCTGGTTTCGTTTCCGTTTTCATTTTTGTGAAATTCTCTAAACGGAAATGTGTCAAAAATTGCATGGAGCATAGTAATGATGTTGCTCATACGCACCCGCGCACTAACTGAGCCCCGCAGTGAGTGTGCCGCGCTCATAACAATGTGCCAGCGGCGGCAACGGCATTGTAGCTGTGTGTATTTGCGCGCTTGTGTGTGTGTGTCAAAGTGCATATAACGGCGTCTGTTATTAACGGGTTCTATGCTCCGCTACACACGCGCTCTACCACGCCTTCACATACATAACGCATGTATGTTTGTATATACATATGTATGTAGTATTATCTCCGCATACTTTTATTTTTTCGCAGAATTTTCCATCACTCTGCCGCTTAGTCAATTTCTACAGCTTGAATCCTTCGGCTTAGGCGGCGTTTTACGCCCAGCACCGCGTTTAAGTTCGCTGCCTTCGTGCTCATATTAAACTTTGCACTCTGCTGCGCACTGTAACTACTGCTCAACGTGTGCGTGTATGTGTGCCAACATGAGTGCCTGCATATTTGCCTTTGTTATTGCACATAATGGTCGAACAAATTTGGCTCATTTTGGGCTACTTTGTCTGCCCTTCGCCTCCTGAAGGCATCGTACCATATGTGTACGTATGTATGTTTGTACATATGTATGTGCCGATATTGACTAGAATTGCAAACTTCTTCTTTACAATATGGATGGCTATCCACAACTGATCTCGGACGTCTAATGGATTTTTTGAAAACTTTTCATTGTAGAATTCTACTCGAACTTTTTCTTTTACTTGCCGCGCAAGAGAAATCACTTTTGTAGCAATTTAGGTGCGATTTTAGAACGTGGACCGTAGTCTAGTCATTAGATCTTATTTCTGCAAACATTAACAAATATGTGTGCTGTTTGGACTACTCATGACTGGATTTAAAACTGAGTTTATTTCGATCACATAGACCCGATGTGGTGGGCTAGGTATTTCTATGATTAGGAAAACCTTTTGGCCTTTTTTTCTATGCAAATTAGTATAAAAACACATAATAGGTCCCTGAAGCACTTGTTCATTTGTTTACTTTTTTTATTTTATTTTTTTATTTCTGTAAATATTGAAAATAAAATTTTCCTTTATCCGAAAGAATTTTTGATAGTAAAAATAAACATTTCAAACAAATAATATTGCTTCCTATAAAAACCTGTTTTATATATTGGGTTTATAAATATACCAGGTTGTTCAATAAGCTTGGTCGTTTGATAAGAAAAACACAATTTTTCAAGATTCAAGACACACTTTATTCAGTATTATCTCCCTGAACATTAATGCACTTGCTCCAGCGATCCTCCAATTTGTGGTTTCTATTCCTGAAGTGAGAATTCGGAAGGTCTGCAAAATACGCTTTAACAGCGTTATGACCTCTGCATTTGATGAAAAACGGTTGCCACGCATACATTTTTTGAGTTATAAAAACAAATGGAAATCGCTGGGATCCAAATCTGGTGAATACGTTGGATGCTCCAACAATTCGAACTTTAATTCTAGGATTTTAGCCATTGTCAAAATGGTCTTGTGACACGGTGCATTGTCTTGATGAAAAAGGATTTTTTTCTTCTGTAAACCGGGTCTTATTCACGATTCTTTTCCTTCAACTGGTCCAAAAGGTTGCAATAATATTCAGAATTAATTGTTTTACCAGTTTGCAAGTAATGCAGAAACGAAATTCCTCTCGCATGCCAAAAAACTGATGCCATAACCTTCTTGGCTGATTTCCGGGCACGAACTCGTTTGAAAGCCGAAATACAAGGTTCACACCACCCTTTAGTCTCTTGTTTTGATTCAGGATCATACTGATGGACCCAAGTCTCATCTATAGTGAGGAATCGACGCACAAAATTCACTTTATCCTTTTTAAAACGCTCCAAATGTTGCTGAGAAAGTCCCATTCGAATGTGTTTTTGTTTCATTGATAGCGAATGCGACCATTATTGTGCACATAGCTCTCTAAAATCCGAAATTTCACTTAAAATATGGCTCACACTGCCTAATGAGATGTGTAGAGCCTCTACTAAATCTCCCTTAGTCAACCGACGATCTTCCAAAACCATATTCTGTATTTTGACAATGATTTCTGGTGTTGATGCGCTTTTCAGACGTCCTTCACTTGGATCGTCTTCAAGGCTTGTACGACCATGTTTAAATTCAGCAACCCATCTTTCTACTGTTCTAATTGTCATTATACACTTTTAACATTCGTACGTAAATTTATTTTGGTGTTACGCCTTCAAAAAATAAGAATTTTATCACTGCATGATATTCAATGTTTTTTCATTGGAAAAAATACTGCGACACGGCAACACTAAATGGCTTGTAAATAAACAATGCATTGACAGATTGAAATGAAACATATGAACGTAAGATTTGAAGAGTGTACCAAATAAAAAAAAAAAAAAATGGCTGGAAGCAACGCCCTCTCTTATCGAACGAAAAAACTTATTGAACAACCTGGTATTCGCGGTTATAACCATATAACCGTTGTCTACGCTAATAAGGAATATATGTATTCCTTCGGTTTTTTTTTTCTAATTTGAACGTTTATTTAAGAAGAAAATTCTTCAATAATATTCAGCATGTTCATTAGTATTATTCAAAATATTGCACATGCGAAATTACAACATGTTCCCGTCTCTCTTACAGTTTGTGAATTCTATCCCAAAAAACTGTCTTGATCGCCACAAGAATAGATCAATCAGTGAAGTAAGTTGTTGATATCCTGTTGTGATGTGAACCGCTTTCCAGTGAGGGCTGTTCTGCATCGACCGGAGCAAACGATAGGCAGAAGGCACAAGGTCTGGGTTATGAGCAGTTAAGGCAAAACTTCCAAGCCAAAATTCTACAAATAGTTAACCAGTCTAGCAACATGAAGCTGGACGTTTTCCTAATGAAAAGTTATTGCCTTGTGTCTGGTCGTGAATTCTGGGCCATTATTCGTTTTAATTTCATTCCGTTTTAGAAGCTCATAATACAGCATGTTCTTTTTCCAAATATACAGTATTATCTTGCCGGTTTTTGGAGAGGCTTTCTTAGAGGTACCTAGGAACCTATTTTTCAGAGTACCTAACGAATAAAAAAAATTTTTTTTTAATCCATCCTAATATGCATTGATGATTGACGATGAATATCTCGTAAATGCTTAATTTAATCGAAAAATCGTAGGAGACCATTTTTATAGAGCAGTAAATTTCCTACAAAACTATGAGTTTCATCATTCATAATATTTTTTTTTTCATTGAGTTATAAAATTAACAAGAAATAAAAAATTTTCAGAAAATAATCAAGCTTTAACTATTAATATCTTTTAAACGGTTGGGTTTACGAAAAAATCATAGGAGACCTGTTTTAGGGCATTCAATTTCCTACAAAATCTAAGGAACAATATATTTTTTCAAGTAGTTGGAAGCGAGATATAAATTTTTCTATCTGATAATAAGAAAAAATAGAAAACTGTATTTAGGCGGACCTTCCCGTTACAATTAAAAACTCATATTTGGAGAGGCTTTCTTAGAGGTGATTAGGAGCCTATTTTTCCGAGTACCAATCGAAAAAAAAAAAATTTGTTTTGAATCACCCTATTGTTTACGTTTCCCATATATTGCATATTCTGAAAAGTCGTACAAATCGATTTCGAAGTCCCCTACTTTTTTAAAGAAAGAACACAGAAACTTCAAATGTGGAATGTTTGTTATCGTTTGAAAGAACATTTTTTATCATTTATTTTTTGAAGATTATTTCTTTTAAATGTTGACCATGGCTACGACTCAGATGGTTCATCCGTTGAGTCGAATTTTCGATGACTCGTTCCAACATTTCAACTGGTGAATGACATGCCTGATGTTTTGTTCCACGGCATGAATCGAAGCGGGATTGTCTTCACAGCCCTTAAACTTTACATATCCCCACAGGAAAAAGTCTAACTGTGTGATATCACACAATTCTGCTGGCCAATCCAATGGCCCAAAACGTGATATTATCTTTTCACCGAAGTGTTATCTTACTAAATCCATCGATTGAGGCGATGTGTGGGAAGTGGCGCCGTCTTGTTGAAACCGAATGTCGCCGAGACCACGAGCTTCAATTTCAGGCATCAAATAGTCGGTTATCATGGCGCGATAACGGTCGCCATTGACGGTTACGTTCTCACCGGTATCACTCTTGAAGAAGTATGGGCCGATGATTCCACCGGCCCAAAAATTACACCAAATCATTGTGTTTTCTGGATGAAAAGCAGTTCCTGAACCTCTTCATGGTGCTTTTCATCGCCAAATGGGGTTAATTTAGATTGTTTTACATACCCATTGAGGCTGAAATAGGCTTCATCACCAAAAAAAAAGTATTTAAGCCATTTTTCATAGGGATCTGCTGTCTTTAATCTGTTCATATATATATATATATATATATGTTTATGTGTGTATGAGCTTCTGCACTTAAGTATGCTTCCGCAAGCTCGCAAGGCCTTTGCCATTTCTGCCGCTTGAACGGCAAGTTGCCTCTGCTCATAAGTTATCAGTTCACCTAAATAACGTCTTACATGCTCTCGCGCACACACACACACAACGCATATGCATGTGTGGCTGTGTGCGTGTGTGTGTGATTCGTCGACAAGGACATCGCACGCACGCAACGTATTCATGTCAGTCGCAACCTGATTTTCGTGTGCATTCGCCTCGTTTTGCCGCGTTTGTGCTTCATTTGAGCGTATTTTTGTGTTGTGGGCGGAGGAGTAGGGGGCGGGGGCGTTTTAGGTCGCTTTACTAAAAATTTTCATTTTGCGCATTTACTTGTTTTTCAATTTGCACACAACACTCACATAAGCACGTACATACATACATACACATATGCAATTACATACTTGTACTTCCATGTAAATATATATGTCTGTATGTATGTAAGTACACTAGTTTGTGTGTGTGTGTGTGTGTGTACTGAACGTGTTCTCATTAAATGAAGTGACTTTCGCCTTCTACTTGGCCTTTTTCCTGATGCCTACAATGGCGTGAAAAAGCAACATTACAACAATGATGAATTTTCCACTCACAGACCTCCACGAGCTCCCGCGACCCCTACTCCTGATTTATAAAAAGTTAATCTGCTGCCATTGTGTATTTCGTTTTCATATTGATTTCTTGCCGCGCTTCTGCTCTACTTAGCGCCTACATTATTTATCTACATACCGTTATTTGTTATTCTCATCACTTCTTCTTTTCTCTTTCTTTCTCTTTTTACAGTCACAATTTTTGGATGAACTTTTGCAATTGATCGGCAACGATGATTTCCGTGTCAGAGAAAACGCCGCGTTTTGCCTTTGCCGCTTCATCGTGCAAAATGCACAACACAAGCAACAACAACAACAACTACATTCCAACAACCCAACATACAACTCGTCGAATAAAATTGAAAATTCGGGCGTTGCGCCTTTCGGTTTTGGTTTTGATGTTGCTGCTGGCAATGCCGCCGGCGCTGTTGCGTCTGGTGACGACAAATCGCTCTCGCCGGCCACCTATGAGACTAATTTCAATTTGCTGTGGGATTTTTTCGACTATCGTCTGTTTAGCGGTCTGCCATTGCCGTTACGTAATTTATTCAGAGCCACGTCAACGCCAACATTGCCGGCGACGACAACTGCCACAGAAGTCACAGCAGCAGCGGCGTCGTTGTCCCTCCATAGTAACGGTGATTTTGACGGCGCGCTGCCACAACGTCATCGCGCGGAAGAGGAGAAATTGTTGGCCAAAGTTTTGTATCGCATGACAAATAAACTGATGGAGCTCGAGGATAAAAATGCACAGGTGAGTGAGTGTCTGCGTCAGCTGGCTGACAGTTGCCCAGTGGGAAATGCTTTTACGGCAAAGATTCTTCTGATTTTTTAAGAAATTGTTTGCAATAGAAAGTCCTTAACGGCATTCTTATTCATAATTCTAAGGGGTGAGTTAGGTTGAAAACTCCTAACGTCAGATTTCGAAAGTTTACCCGAGAATACACATAAGTTGGTCTCCAAAAACCTGCAGTAATTTTATATCAGGCGGGCACGGACATTGTTCTCGTTGTTAGAATATTAGTTCGATATTGCTGTGGTCTCCGATTAGCGCACAGCCGTCCAAAAGCTAAGAAACTAAATTGGGAAAACTTGAATGGCTGACCTTGATAGTTATAACACTTTGCCATCTTTTTAAGAATTTGTGGATTCCAATCCAAAAATTGCGCCGGCTTGGCGACTAAGAATGAATGAATCCAGTTAGGGCCTTCTGCATCGACCGGCCCAAATGGTAGACAGAACAAGAAATTCTGGGCTATAAAGCAGATCAGATAGAGTTTCAAATCATTGTTCAAATAGTTATTAACCAGACTTCCACACTTGAGGCCGAACGTTAGACTTAGACTTTTTGTTTCTTTATTGTATACAGCGTATCCAGTTGGGTGTAAGGCTTTTGAAATGGCTGCTTGAGGACCCCCAAAGATTCTGTGTGTGTTTTATTTTAACATTTTTTGGCCGCTTAGAACATTCTTCGTCTTAAGACGTAATAAAGTCTTCGAAACATTTTTCTTAAGCACTTTTTGGGATGGCCTTCAGCTCTGTCAGCGAATTTTGTTTTATCTCTTCGATTTAATGAGCGGCAATTTCAGTTTGGGGAACAAAAAAAATTACACGTAGCCAAATCTGGCGAATACGGTGGTTAATCGATGGCATTCATTGAGTTTTTGGCTTAAAATTCGGTCACAAGCGTAGCTCCATGCGATGCTGTAATATCATCATTAATTGTTCTTCCATAATTCCGACCGTTTTCGATGGATGTTCTCACGCAAACGCCTCAATGCGGCCAAATATAACTCTTTATTGACCATCTGTCCCTCCAAAACAAACTCATGATGCACTAAACTGCGAAAATCGAAAAATAGCCCCAAAAATAATTCGAACGGACTCGCGAGAGATGTGGAGCTCACTTGCCAACTCTCTAACACTTGCTTGACGATTATCAAGCACCATATCCTTCACTGTTTTATTACTTTCATCAGTTGAAGAGGTCGAGGCATGTGTTCTACGATCTCTCGACTTCTTTGAAGACTTTATACGACTTGTAGACTTATGTTTTTGATAAAACTGAAACACCGTAAGCCTTTTTCAACATTTGCAACGATTCCGCAAATGAAATTTGTTTAGAAATGCATAATTTGAGACAAATTATTTGTTCGATATTTTTATCTGTTCAAAAAATCGCAACGCACTACGAACGAATTTAAATTACAATTTATAGACCCAATACATAATTTCCACACAGGTGCCTTTTTGAAGGGCAATGTTTACATTTCTATCTACTTATAACATAGCTTCGATGCCATCACTGAAAAAACTCCTTAAATGTAAATATTTTAAAGTAGATGAGCGGAGAGCGCAAACATATTATTTTAAAGCACTACGCATGGTTTGCATAACTGCTTACTTCACTTATTTCGCTTTTATTTTATGTAAAAAATATTGGCGTACGAGTAAAACGGCGCGAACACGACTAAATAATAAATAAATCGTAACTTTTTGCGCCACTGAAATGTTTTGCATATTTTGAGGCTACAATTACTGCCGAATTGTTTGCAATTCACACAGTGATTTATCACTTGTTCATACATACTTGAGCGTTAAATAAAATAATGCAACTAAATAATGCACAGCATAAAGTTTATAACTGTAAAAACACCTACATACGTGTGTAATAGAATGTAAAATTGCTTAAATTCCAAAAGCGCCAAAAGATATGCAACGATTTTCGAAATAATTGCTTAAATTTCATTTAGTTCCGCGCGCGCACTCTCTCTCTATGTTATGCTATGCTGTTTGCGTCGACTAAATATTTAATAGAATCTGCGAGTACCCTAAGCAATCACCTACGCATACTCATACACATTCACCTTTTTGTAGTCATACTCCAATGCCCGCTGCTCAATTTCTCCAATTCTATATTTACTTACATGTAACCAACGAATCCATCTGCACTTCGGCGCTCAACAGTTCGGCATAATTTACACATTGAAAATGTTGCTGCAAGATTTTAATTTCATTGATTACCAGCGCGCATGGACGGAATTTAATTTCATTGAAATCTGCCAAAGATTCTCCTACCACAATTATGCCACGGCCGTGGACTTGGCTTGCCAGAATGATTTGATTGATGTTACTGGCAAACTAATGGCAGGTAAGTGCTCCAATTTCACCAAAAACAAATATAAATACATATACATACATATTTACTTATATATATATATTAGGGTGATTAAAAAATTTTTTTTTCGTTTGGTACTCGGAAACATAATTTCCTAGACACTTCTAAGAAAGCCTCTCCAAATATGAGTTTTTAATTAATTTAATTCAATTTTTTCTTATTATCAAATAGAAAAATTTATATCTCGCTTCCAACTACTTGATCTTGTTCCTTAGATTTTGTAGGAAATTGAATGCCCTAAAAAAAGATCTCCACGATTTTTTCGTAAACCCAACCGTTTAAAAGATTTTAATAGTAAAATTTTGATTATTTTTGGGAAATTTTTTATTTCTTATGGATTTTATTACTCAATTAAAAAAATCATTATGAGTGATGAAACTCATTGGTTTTTGGAGAAGCTTTCTTAGAGGTGTCTAGGAACCTATTTTTCCGAGTACCAATCGAAAAAAAAAATAAAAAATTTTTTTTTGAATCACCCTAATATATATATACATACATATATGCTGAACGAAACCAAATGCGTGTTAGTGAAGATTAGTAACTGTCAGACGCAACTGCCAAGACTACACTCTTGGCTGATGTGTGCGTGTGTCTGTTTATGTGTTTAGTTTATATTTACATACACATTTATAGTGTATATAAGATGTTAGCTCTCATATAGATCTATTATGCATGCGAGATATGCTTAGGTTAATGCTTATAGCAGCAATATTAGGCAGCTGGCTTTCTTACTGCCAACATCCATCATTGATTTGCGTCAAAATGTACGTTAGCAACGGTTGCAAGCAGTCAATTTGTCAGTATGTCAATGAGTAGGTCACTACGCGCAATCTTCAAACCCTGTCAAAGAAGGCGTTAAGTTCGATGTAAGTTTCCGATTAGTCGCCAAGACGGATGCGACTAATGGCATGTTTGATCTCTTTACATGGATCTCTTTGTTTTACCGTACCCTAAGGAGAGACTTAAGGCTACACTTGTGCTCGCTATTCATCGAATAGTTGAAAATTTCTAGCGTACATTTTCTTTACTTGTTCAAGTGTTAATAAGACAAAGACGCCCGAAGTAATGAAAATATTGGCAAGTGTTGCTTGAACAGCGCAATTTGTCGATGTCCAAGCTGTTCTCAAGATTTGGGACTGCCTCAAAGTAGAACCTGGCGGAGATAGGATTTCCGCTTGCATTTGTATGAAATTGTTCTCACTTAAGAACTGAAGCCATTGGTCCATTCTAAATGACGTGAATTTGCTGATTTTGATTTGGAACAACGTGAAAACGATAAGGATTTTTTTTTAAGAAAATAATTTTATTCTATGAGACACGATTTCATTTGAGTGGTGCGGTAAATAAACAAAACTGTCGATTCTGGATTCGAAGAAAATCCACAAATTATATACGAACAACCATTACACTCACCTAAATTGACAGTTTGGTGTGGTTGTTGGCCTGGTGGAATCATCAGTCCGTATTTCTTTCGAAATGAAGCCGGCGTTACTGTTACTGTCAATGGAGAGCGTTATAGATCGATGATAACCAACCTTTTATGGCCGGGATTGGAAGAAATTGGTCTTGACAACATGTGGTTTCAACAAGTCGAGGCTACGCGCCATACATCACGTGCAACCACCGAATTAGCGAAGAAAGTTTGGAGATTCAATTATTTCAAAAAGTTGTAACATTGATTGGCCTCTAAGACGCTTTGATTTAATACCGTTAGACTACTTCTTGTGGTGTTATATGAAGTCATTGGTCTTCAAATCAGTAAACCAGACTCTTTTCAAAGGTTTGAACTCAACATTACGTGCTATTCGTGACATGCAACTTGATTTAGTGGAAAAAGTAATCGAAAATTGGGTTCATTGAATTCTTTCCTGCAAAAAAGGTCACAGCAAATTTCAAATTTAAGTGGGAATGTTTATTATCATACTAAAGAACATTCTATGGCATTTATTCTTTAAAGATTTTATCTTTCAAATGTTGGACCCGTCCGTTGAGTTCAATTTTCGATAACTCATTCGAGCATTTCGTCTGTTAACTGCCGAATGACAGGTGTGGTGTTTTGCTCCAAGGTCCGAATCAAAGTGGGGGTATTCGTATAGACTTCAGACTTTACGTATTTTCTCAGGTAAAAGTCAAACAGTTTGATATCACACGATATTGTTGGCCAATTCACCAGCCCAAAACGTGAAATTATCTGCTCACCGCAGTGAGTCTCAATAAATCCGTTGACTGGTGCAATGTTTGGGAAGTGACGCCGTTCTTGTTGTAACCGATTGTCGGCGAGATCACGAGCTTTAATTTCAGACATTAAATAGACGATTATTATTAAATTGGCAGCTTTTGAACCTCTTCAAGTTGCTTTTCGTGCGATATGCAGCAATTTTGCTTATTTCCATACCCATTGAGCCAGAAATGGGTCTCATCGCTGAAAAAAATTTAACTCAAAAACGTCGGATCTTCTTGGAACTATTCTAGAGTGCATAGAGTGAAGCGATGTCATTCCTTACTTCAGTCCGAGTGTCTGCGAACGTCGCCGAATCGACTCTCCACAGTCTTTGTGTACACTCTCAGCTGAAATAGTTTCTTCATTACGTGCTGGACGTGGTCTATTTTGTCGAATACTGTCCAATAATGAATGCTTAGTTTCAAAATGAGTGACGGTGTTGCGAATAATACGCTCAGTAGGCCGATTATATTAACCGTAAGTTGAGCGAACAGCGCGAAACACATTCTTCACAGAAAGTGAATTTTCGGAATAAAGTTGAACGATTTGTAAACGCTGTCCGGACGTAAGTCTTTTCATGATGAAATACATAACAATATTGAACAAAAGTAAGGGGTCGGCTTTAGTATACCATCCCAGGATTTCGGAAATAAAATGGGTATGGTAACATGACAGCTTGACGCGAATCCCCTGTGATCTGTCAAAAAGGCTAATGAAAAAAGTACTTCCACTAAGATCACCCTCTATGTTTTGACAAGAAAGCAGGGCTTAAGCATAGTGAGCAAAGATGTGGCGAACTAGACGTCATGAAATATGCCACGGAAAATATAATCAAATTAGATTTGAGCACACCATTCAGTTATTCATAATTATTTAATAATGCATTTTTAGGAATATAGATATTTGTAAATATAAAATGCGTTCATTTTATTTCAATGAATATTAAATATTAATTTAATTAAGAAGTTTTTAGTAGTCAAAAAATTTGAAAATCAATTTGTCAAAATTTTATGAAGTCATTTAGAGAAAAAACGTTCATACGATAGCAATGATTCTCTCTTTTAATTAGTGTTACAAATATAAATTGAAAACAATGAAAATGCAAAATATGAAAACCTTTATTAAATATACATGTGTTAGTGTTCGCATAAAGTTCGAACAAATAATTTAACGTGAATTGCAAAGAAAAAGCAATTTAAAGCTGCCTTTATTGCATGTTTTATAAACAGATGGCTGTTGCAATATTTTCACTTGCAGTGACCTGTAGCCAAATGGGATCAAGTCGCCTATTAATGGTTTCACGAAGTGAATTGATACGCTATACGAATCGGTTTTTTGTGTTTGTGTATAAGTTGGTGTATACATATGTATGTAGAGCAATTTAATTGGTGATGTATGTATTACGCAAATGAAACGAAAATTTAATACGTCCATATACTATATGTAATATAAAGAAATCAGTGAGAGGCAAACGCAGGCTTACTACTGTGTCCAGGGGCGAATTAATTTTCTGTTGCGGATACATTAAGGATGGTGTAGAAAGCCTTTGGTAATGAGGCTATGTCTAAAAAAAATGTTTACAAGTGGTATAGTGAGTACCAAGCCGGCCGTGAACGTGTTGAAGACGAAGAGCGTCCAGGGCGACCATCAACCTCAACCGACGAAGCTCACGTTCAACAAATCAAAGATTTGGTGTTGAAAAACCGTCGACTAACAATTAGAGACCTTGCTGATGAAGTTGGCATAACGAAAGGCTCAGCCAATACCATTTGGAAGGATAATTTGGGCCTCAAGCGCGTCAAATCTCGACTGGTACCGAAAACATTGAATTTTTTTGGAAAAAAAGCGTTGAGTTGAAGTGTGTGAAGCGATGCTTTCCGACTACCAGGGCATCATGAAATGCATTATAACTGGCGTTGAGATTTGGATCTATACTTACGACCCCGAAACAACCGATCAATCGTGCGAACATCGTGCCAAAAGAGAGCCGAGACCAAAAAAATCGCGCCAAAGTCGCTCAAAAATCAAGATCATGTTGACTGTTTTCTTCGATTATCGTGATGTTGTGCATTATGAATTCCTTCCAACCGGTCAAATAGTCAACAAGGAATATTATTTGAACGTTGTGCGTCGTTTGCGTAACGCTATCCGCCTAAAAAGGCTGGAATTGTGGAATAAGTAAAAATGACATTTTCAAAATCTCTATCAATATTCCCATGCGCTCAAGCGAGTCGCTTTGTCACAAGTTTTTCAGTCAACAGAGGCTTCTTCATTGTGTTGCGCCATTTCAGATAATGAGTATGAAGAAGGGTTCGGATAGTTTCGTAGGATATATCTTAACCTTTTGCCATTAATTTTGCTTGTCCATGCCGCATTGTTAAAGCAGGATTCCGCGAAACAGATTCACTATTCTTTTTTCATCTTTTTTGTTCACTTTTCCTATCGAACCACGTTCTGGTAAATCATCGACATTTTTAGCCACTTTATATCACTGTATCCACTTCTATACAAATGCCTTCGACTTTCTCATTTATTTAGCAGCCGCTGATTGCGATATTTTGGGACCTTTCGGGTAGATGCAAAGGAACACAGCCTCGTAACGTTACGCGTACTTAGTACTCATGGCGTTTAACGTGATTCTCTTTCATAAGATCAACGACAACTGAACCTTTGTTGACAATGCATCAAGGACAAAACTTCCCTCTATCGGCTCGCGAAGGAATTAAAACGAAATCTTTCATTAACTGTTGGTAAAGTCGACCATGCTCTTTCTTCTTTCACCTTCTGGAATGAATCAACACCTGTAATACGCTGCTGAAACGAAATGATTTCGACCCATTTTTGAAGCGTGTGGTAACTGGCGATGGAAAGGTAGCGAAAACGGTCGTGGCCAAGCCGGGATTGACAGCCAGAACAGTTTTGCTGTGTGTTTGGTGGGATTGGAAGGTAATCATCCACTATGAGCTGCTCCCATGTGCCCAGAGACTTAATTCTACCAACTACTGCGAACAACTGGAACAGGAAGGGAGTAGTGTTCCACCAGAAAAACGCCAAACCACACACTTCTTTGATGACTCGTCAGAAGCTACGGGAGCTCTGATAGGGAGCCTTTTTCGCATCTACCATACATCCTGGATATAGCGCCAAGTGATTACCACCTGGCCCTTGTTGGTGTAACGTAGAACTCAAAAGAGGCTTGTGAAAAGTGGCTGTCCTAGTTCTTCGCAAATAAGGAGCGGGGCTGCTACGAGGGGGGTATTCTGAATTTGCCGTCTAGATGGAAAAGCGGAAGGGAGATATTTGAAAACCTAATATATATTGTGTAGTCGAAAAAGTCTTTTCGTATTTTGTCAAAAGCTTACGTTGCAGTCGTATATCTCCAGTGCTGCCAATCACATTGCGACATACCATATAGTGTTGGAAAGGCGACATTTTAAGCTTAATTTAACCAAAAAAAAAAATATAAATTCGGGGAAGTTGAAAAATAGTTACGGCTGTTCAAAAATGAGTGAAAATAATGAAGAAATTCGCCATATTTTGATATTTTTTTATAAAAAGGGAATAATGCCACTTAAACCACTAATAAAGTGTGTGAAGTTTACGAAGACGATGCTGTTTCAGTTCGTGTAGCACAACAATAGTTCGCTCTCTTCCGTTCTGGAAATTTTGAAATTTGGATTATCACTGATGGAATAATGTCTCGAGTGGAAAAATGGCAAAAAGTGGTCGACCAAAATCGTACATAATTGTTTATTTATGTCTTATTATAATTATAAAAAAGTAAGTTAAAGTTTGATTAGAAATACCAAAAGACTTTTTAAACTACTAATATTTAAAAATTTTTATGTACTTTATTTTAAATTAATTTCGAAAAAGTTTGGAATCACTCGATCTCGTAGTCAATCTCAGAAAGGACTCCGGAAAACCTAGCCAAGCAGTGGGGAAGATTTTTCTGCTGAAAATTATATAAAACCCCAAAAAAATTGTTACAACAATATATGAATATAGGTAAAGATCGATTATTAGTCAATATTTTAGTTTTTGACAAAATTGCGGTTTCGAAAAAACGTTTTTTTTTTTTGTTTTATTTTAAAAATCATATTTCATCGATTATTACTTGAGAAATCTATCCCAGAAGTTTATGTACGAGGGCTGCTATATATATCCACGAAATGTTTTTTTTTTTTTTGTTTTGTTCGTCGTTGGAGTTGGCTCGTACACGGTCGATTGCTGTTTTGTTTTGGGCTCATACGCATAGATCCATGATTCGTCACCTGTGACGATCTTATAAACGTCTATCTTTTCAGCATTTCTTCAATCCACACGAGCCTTTTTTTGAGCGATTGTCAAATTGTGCGGAATACAACGAGAACAAACCTTTTTTACGGCCAGGTGTTCATGCAATATCGAATATATGCTGGTGGGAAAAATGCATAGGCATGCCTCTATCTGAAGGTCTGTTTCATGACGGTTTTGCATTATCAGCTCACGTACGGCATCGATGATTTCTGGCACAACGGCTGTTTTTGGACGACCTTCACGGAAGGCCTTTGAGCGAGCGTCGGCCACGATTGAATTCGTTGTACCAGTTCTTCACAGTGCTATAGGATGGTGCTTCATAGCCATACAAAGATTTTTGTTCATCGATGCACTCTTATCGTGGTAATCCACGTCGAAAGTTGTGAAAAATGATCGCACGAAAATGTTCACGAGTTAATTCCATTTTTTGGCCGAGATGAATTTTTTAATTCCCTGTAAATAAAACAATTCACGATTAAATGACTAAACGTTCTGAGTGATGTTATGTTAAAAAATGTCAAACTTTCCAATGGAAATGTCAGATTGCACCTGCCAGCACTTAGTGTTGCCTAGTCCAGAAATATATATAGCAACCTAAGTAGAAATTGGTCCAGCGACGGTGAAAAAAAGCTTTCAAAGTTTTGAAAGCCGATTGCACTAAGTTCAACTATTTGCCGGGTTTTCGACGAATATGAAGTGGCTTGCTATGAAAGGCAATAATATCGTTGTTTAACACGAAAATTTAATTATTTCTTATTTAAGGAGATAAAATGTAGGTTCACAAAGTCCCGCCGCAAATTGTGCGAGAATATAAAAAATTTCGAAATTCTGCTAACTGTTAGCCCAATTTTCCGCATTTCACTGCTTTTGAACGCACAAAGCGCCATCAAATATTTATATTTGCCTAATTAAATAAATATTTAATGGAAAAGCCAAAACAAATAATGAGCGTGCATTCGCTTTCAATGCGACCGGGCAAACATAGAAAGCGGATACACACACACACATACAAAAAAATTATATTACAATTTTTACTAAGCTCTTTATTATGAAGTTGGGTTTTCCCATTCGAAATTCTCTATATGCAGATTTTCAAGTAAAAATTCAAAGGTAAAGCTGCACAGGCGGTTAAGCCCACGGCCAGGCTCGAGCTGTGTGCCAAATATAAAGTGGACCTCACTTACAGTCATAAATGTTACAGTAATGTCCTAAATAACCGGAAGTTGGCGCATTGAACGGCAAAACACGCACTCATACATTTACATATGTATCATAATAAATATCTATATGTAGTTGTTGTTGTTGTATATTTTTGCACTGACCAATATTCGCTTAATTCGCTGGCAATTGCTTTACGTGTGAGGCCCTCATACATTTGTTAGTGCTGTTTACCACGCTACCAAGCGCTCGTTCGCTTGCCCTTCCTACGCGGCATCCCCTCCGTTGGACCGCACATATGTCAGCTGGTAATGAAATAATAATAATTTATGCCGCTTTTATGAAGTTGCGCAAATTATATTTGAATTATTGCCTCTCTGTGCACGGGATGTTTACAAATACACGCACAAAAGAGCGAAATAATATGCGCGGTTGTAGGTATATTTAGAAGTATGTGGGTGTGTGTGCACAAAAGCGGGAAAGTGACTTAAAAATGCATAAATAAAAATTAAAATCCGACTGCCAGTGAAAATTCCTGCATTTTTTTTTGTATGTATGCCAGTATATATAATATATGTAAAAAAAGCAAAACACAAAAAGAGAAAACTCATAAATAACAAATCATTTATGTGTATCTATTATATAATATTAACTTATAAATATTAAATTTATGTTTTTTTAAATACTTTACAGCCTTTTCATATTATAATTTAGCATATTATCTAGTATTTTGACTAATTTTCGCCAAGTACCGTTAAATGTATTAAATAATGACATAAAAGCGTGGCTCGATTTTTAGCAGTTTTTATTTTTTAGATGAAAAACTTATATAAGGCACGTTCCAAAGTAAACAAGACTTTTCGAAACTAGCGTCTTCTGGTGGTGCCATCTATATGTCGACTGGTGCGTTAGAATCTGCTATCTCCATCGATTGTCCAGTAACAGTTTCATGATGATTCATCGATTGGAAGTGAAGTTATTGCGTTTTAAGTGTCAGTAAGTTTGTGTTGTCGGTGCGAAAATGAGCTTCGAACAAAGAGCCAACATTAAATTTTGCTTTAAAATTGGTAAAGCTTTTACCGAAACGTTTCAATTGATGAAACAAGTTTATGGCGATAATTGCCTATCCCGTAGCAGAGTGCACGAGTGGTTTCAACGTTTTCAAAGTGGTCGTGAGGACATCAATGACGATCAACATGTGGGCCAATCAAAATCCGTAATCACTGCAAATTCCATCGAAACTGTGCGTGAATTCATCAAAAATCAGCCGAAATCATCATTGATATTCATGGAAATGGAATTGAACATCTCCAAAACATCGATTTATCGCATTTTGAACGAACATTTCGGCTTGCAAAAGGTGTATGCGCGGTTTGTTCCGCACAAATTGACTGATGACCAAAAATTGTTTAGAATCCAACATTCGAAGGACTAAATATTTGACCAAAAATCACATTTTAACCATTAACCACTGCCCGTATTCGCCTGATAGGCACCGTGCGACTTCTTCCTTTTCGGAAAAATGCATTTGTCCATGAAAGGAAAGCGTTAAGCAGACGTAGAGGCCGTTCAAAAGGCTTGCACCGGCATACTGGCGGTCATACCGACCAACGAGCTAAAACACTCGTTCGACATGCTTTTGGACAAAAACAGAAGCTGTATTGGCAGAAGCAGACGGAGACTATTTTGAATGAAATAAATTGATTTTGCCGAAAAAACCATTTGTTCTGTTTGCTTTAAAAGTCCTGTTTACTTTGGAACGCACCGTGTATTATATTAAAAAAAAAAAAAAAAAGAAACAAAGAAAAAACTGGTTTTCAACATGTATCTTTTGTTTTTAAAGAGAGTAGTAAGAGAGAAAGAGAATATAATCGTAGTAAACTAAAATAAACCCGTGTTGATTTAGTCGGGCTGAAGTAGATTTGTCTCTCTGATGGCTCATTGAAAGTTAGAGCATACGCAAGTTCCCTATAATCCTTCATTATGTTTTCAAAAGTTGGCTTGAGTAACCTGTATCTCTCACATCTCTGTATGACAGATAAGATTTCACAAAATTGAAAGCTTGACACAAGAAAGGTTCGACATCGAGCAACTGCAATCACAACAGAGAGCCGAACAATTTTCTGCTCAAACTTACATTAGTGTTCTCTGAGAGCCACTTATAAATGGCTAATTGTCAGCAACTAGGCATAAGAGAACTGTGGACGGCATTTCAAGCTCCTTGCGTACAGCTGCAAACGAAATTGTCCGTTTTCGGTAAAGGCAAAAGAATAGCAGGTAAGATGAGGAGTGCCGTCTCGCAGCGCAGAGAAAATAGACTGCCTACCTCGCAAACGTTACGATCGAGCACATTGCATGCGGGATGGGACATACCGGGAGTTTAAGAGAGAGCGAGACGCTTTTGCAAACAGAAAAACAGAGAGAGGCCGAAATGCGTGAGTACGAAGAGTTTGACAAGCCGGCCGACAGGGGTAATGCTCGAAAATTCTACGAAAAGATGCAGTGACTAACAGAAGGTTTCAAGACCGGAACATACTCTTGTCGAACCCCCAATTGTAGTAATTACTGATGCCTAGAGCATACTGAAGTTAGGGAGAACCCTTTCTCCAGCCTGCTGAATGGTAATGAAAGCAAAATACCAGGAGATGGTGAACCCGATACCATAATTAATGACGATAAAGCAGACGTGCACCTCGCTCTGAGGGTAAATTGTCAAAAATGTTAATAAAATAATGTAAACCTTGAGTCCCACCGTCATGTAAGCAGTATTCTGATAGCGGCTAGGCATTGCGCAATGTCACCAGGATTAATGATAAGGAAGGTTTTCATATGTGTTTGAAGGAATTGGCGGGGAATTATCCAGTAAAGCTGATCCCCGATTGCAATTGAATGGGCTTTGGCCGAAAGAAGAAAAAAAGTATTTCATGTGGTTAACGCCAAATCTCACACATAGATAGGGACTCGCCTGAAGCTCCGGTAGCTTGGTTGGAATAATTATATGAATCCACTTTATTAAATAGATCGGATTTGGAACTAAGTGAATACTACTTATTCCTGCGTATGGAAAATAATTAGTCGCAAGAGGAGTTTGTGAAACGTGACTACTACCGTCCCAGTGTCTATGAAAATAGAAGCTCTTCTTATATATATTCCCACCCGCCTTGGTAAAGAAACTGCTGAAATGCGGACCATGCATGCCCAATCTTCATTTGATAGGTCAGTTTCAAAGCTTGAGGTTTTTATCAAATTCAGCGAGTTGTTAAATGGTTATTAGTCGGCAGTCACTTGGGAGCTCAATGAACCAAATCATGTTTAAGTGGGTCACTTGCGGTCAGACCACCTCTTGATCTCCGTTTTTCATCCACATATCCCTGAAGTCAAGTCCTTTTATATTTGATTATTATTTTTCCTCTGCAAAGGTCTCCTGGTGCTAGATAAAGCTGAAAATTTATATCTGGCCCAGGAGTCTCCATTCGGTTCTTTGGTATTAAATAAAAAATTTAGATCTGCACCAGAATGAAAGCACTTTATTTTGCCATTGACTTTTTAGCCTCGCGTGCTTTGCATGATTAAGTCCTACATTGAAATTGAAATAATTTGATTTTCTTTTAAAATCTCATCCAGCATTACCAGCAGCGAACTTTCCTTAGGGTTTTGAGAAATCCATAATTAAAAGACCGAAATGTGCCGTCAAATCTGCTAGAGTTGGAAGCCTCATCTCGTCTTTCGTCGCTTCCGAAAAAATTTCCAATTGTCGGCTTTGTGTTCGCGTGGGTTAATTTTAGTGAGCAAAACAACTTATTCCGGATATTTTGAAAAGTTTTTTTTGACGACAGCTGACCTATAATGAGTAGTCGTAATAGTAATCGTTACATTAGGGCAAGTTAGCGCCATTGTTGGAGATGTTAAAGGGTTGATTGTGACTAATGATTATAATTAAGTGAGAGAATTCGTTCTAGAAAGCTTATTAAATTTAAATATTAGGGGTTCTAGAGCAATCTTTAAATAAAATTTGTTGTTTATACAACAACAATAAACAAAACTAATTTCTTATAGAAGCTGCAGGGCAAATATTTAATTAATGTTGTCAGGTCAATATCCAGTATGAACAGTAAATCTATATATCGCTACCTTGATGGTTTAAACCTGTATAACTTTAAATAATCATCAACAAATACTTTCACATACTCATCAGTCCGCAAGCCAGTCTAAGCCACTAGTTGATCCGTTAAATATTATTAGCTAACGTTTGCCGAATATATTTACCGAAAAACAAATAAACATAAAAACAAAGATTTTAAACAAGCAATGTAATTGACAAAATACAACAATAATAACATCAAATGCCTCGTTTAAGTACTGCAAATGTTGAATAGTGAACAAATATGGAAATATGCTAAATTGAATAAAGCGATAAACATAAAATATACATTAAGGCTTTGCCGTCCGTCACACTGCTGCAGAGACGCACGCACTCTCACACATACATATACATATATGTAAATTAGGGTGATTCAAAAAAAAAAAATTTTTTTTTCGCTTGGTACTCGGAAAAATAGGTTCAGATACCTCTAAGAAATCCTCACCAAATATGAGTTTTTAATTGTAACGGGAGTGTCCTCCTACATACAGTTTTCTCCTTTTTCTTATTATCAGATAGAAACATTTATGTCTCGCTTCCAACTACTTGAAAAAATATCTTGTTCGTTAGATTTTGTAGGAAATTTAATGCCCTAAAAAAAAGGTCTTCTATGAATTTTTCGTAAACCCAACCGTTTAAAAGATATCAATAGTTAAATTTTGATTATTTTTGGGAAAATTTTTTATTTCTTATTAGTTTTATAACTCAATGAAAAAAAAAAAAATTATTATGAATGATGAAACACAAAGGTTTTTGGAGCGGCTTTCTTAGAGGTGTCTAGGAACCTATTTTTCCGAGTACCAAAAGAAAAAATTTTTTTTTTTTTTTTAATCACCCTAATATAATATATATGTATATGTTCATATGTGCATCGCGTTAATTAGATTGTTTCGGTTGTCGATTGCAATTTACTCATGCAAGTTAAGCTATTTTAGTATTACTATTTGCGTTCAGTTCGATTACGAGCTGTTTTTTGTTAGACCATTTTGTTGTTGTTTTTGTTAATTTTCATTTTTATAGCCCGGTAACATGTTAATTTGGGTTTAATTGTATTGTCCAAATAACGGTTGTTCGCAATATCTAAAACTAATCGACAAGGCTATAGAGTTATATACATACATACATATTTCAAGTGGATCGGGCTGTCGGTTCGTTCATCTGTTTGTCCGTATGTCTGTTTGTTCTTGCGTCTCTTTGTCCTTACGTCTGTTTGTCTTTCCGTCTGTCCGACTGTTCATTTATAAGTTTGACCGTTGTGCGTTTATCCGTTTGACCGTTTGTCTGTGTGTCCGTTTGACCATTTGTCTGTTTGTCCGTTTGTCAGACCGTAGGTCTGTACGACTCTCCATTTCTTCGCCTTGTGATAGTCCATTTTTCCCACTGTCCGTCCGACCGTTTGCTAGTCCGCCCGTTTGTCCAACCGACCATTCGCCCGTAAATCTGTACGACTGTCCGACCGGCCATTTGTCCGTCCACCTGTTTGTTCGTTTGTCAGTCCGTCGATTCGTCCGTCCATTTGTTCGTCTGTCTGATCGTCCATTTGTCCCGCCGTTCGTTTTCTCGTGTCCGTTGTTCGCCCATCTGTTTGTTCGTTTATCCGACCATTCGACCGTCTATTTTTTCGTTCGTCGAATTTTTGTCTGTGTGGCACTTCTCGAATGGTTAAAATTGTTCGTTTTCAAGTCTCAGATTATCAAGTCCGCTGATCACGAAAATATCGATTAATTTGAGAAATCTAATAAAATGAGGCGGGCATCTTTTCAGATAATAATGTACAAGATGTACCAGATGTACCGATACGTACCAGCCTCCATACAGCTAATCTTAAAAATGTTTTGAAATATCGGTTGACATTTTACTGTATATACCGGTTAATATAGGGGATATCTTCATAATTTTATGTAAAGGTAATATCTTGAGGAAATTGCACTTGGTATAGTGAAATCGGTCTATGAATTACACCAACCTCCATGTGTCATATAGTGATTTTTCGACTCCGAGCTCGCCATACACTGGAAGGGAGTTGGTGAAGCTGTTAATGGCTGCACTGGGAATGGCACTCCGTGTGCGTCTGATGTTAGCTGCGTCCGTAGTCTGGTCGGTGTATTGTTCTCTGTCGTCGGTGTAAACAAGGAATGATATTCTGATATTCCTAGGAGGCCGTTCCGCTCCAAGCAGATCACTGCAAGGGTGATTTCTACGAAAGCCTCCCAGCAGAAACAATTTGAAGAGCAATGCTTTGTATTCCTTAGCGGAAAGCATGAAGGCCTGATTATGTCCTGTTATTGTATGGAGTGCAGTATTTTGCTACGTCTTCTCGCCTGTCGTTCCTCCTTTTCACTGTTTAGCGTCAATTAGAGAATCTAAGTTTACCTGATCTTTCCAACGGATTGGAGGTCTTCCTCTTCCTCTGCTTTCCCCGAGTGGTCTTGTGTCGAATACTCTCCGAGCTGGAGTGTTTTCATCTTTTCGGATGACATGTGCTAGATAGCGGCTACGAGTACTCCTCGAGCTGACTGTTTTCATTCATTCGGACGACATGTCCTAGCCAGCGTAGCCGTTGTCTGTTAATTAGCTGAACTATGTCAATATGGTCGTATATCTCATACAGCTCATCGTTCCTTCGTCTTTGGTATTCGCCGTTGTCAATTCGCAAAGTACCACAAATCTTCTGAAGAACCTTTTTCTCGAAAGCTCGTAATGGTAAGAGTTATTTTTCGTTGGATTTCGTGGCTGACGTATTTGTTGGTATTAATTCTAGTTCCATCTCTTACATTTCAAAAGTAAATATTTTGACAGCGTTCGAATTTACCTCTTCCTTACTTGCTACGGTTGTGTATGCTTGTTTGCGCTGTTGCCCAACTATTCAAATGTCTGAGGCTTGATCGCCTGAATGCTTGAATGCGTTTCCAACTGCAGCGTTCTGGATGTACTTACATGTGTATTGATGTCTGTATTCATAAGTACCAATAGTGTAATTGGTAAATATTATTCAATATTTTGGTTAATAATAGCTCATTTTTTCACAAGCGTCTCGCCTCGGGTTAATCGAATTCAATGGAACCGCAATAAAATCATCTGCTTTAACATTTCGATTTACGATTTGTCAATTGACATTTGCAATTAGCATCTACGCAGGCACACACACACACACGCAGCATTGTTTTACATATGTAATGTATGTATGTATGGCCGTTACATATGTATGTATGTATGTCCACCTGCTGCAGTTGCATTTAAATAATTACACACGCTCGCGCTTTTTGTAATTTAATAAAACCAATAATGCAAATATTTTATTTGCGAACATTTTAAAATTGTATGCAAAGCACACACGTGATAAATAATTGCCATGTTGTTGTTTTTGTTTTTGCCAATTCACCAAATAATTCAATAATTCCCAATTATTGTTGTTAATTTACGGTTATTGCGGAAAACAGTTATTTATGCATCAAATCCTGCATAAAATGTTAACAATTATAACGGCGAAAAATAAAAATAAATTAAATAAATTAAAATAATATAAGTAAAATAAAATAACTGTGGTAAATATGCTAATACAGTTATTTTAATTTGACTTCGCTGCGTTTTGTTAACTCTTTGAGTTGCTTATTAAATTGTGGAGCTATTTGATTTTGTTCGTCTAATTAGTCTAATAGCTAAATTATAATAATAACAAATAAACAATATTCTTTCTCACTGGCGTAGACACCGCTTACGCGGTTATAGCCTAGTTTACAAGAGCGCGCAAGTCGTTTCTTATTTGCGCTATTTGGCGCCAATTAGAGACTCCAAGCGAAGCCACGTCATTTTCTACCTGGTCTTTCCAAACTGAATGGAGATCTTCTTATTCCTCTGCTTCTCCCGGCGGTTACTGCGGAGAACACTTTGAGGCTGGAGTGTCTTCATCCCTTCGGACGATGTGACCTAGTGTAGCCTCTGCCTTTTAATGTGCTGAATTATGTCAGTCAATGTCGTCGTATATGTCGTACAGCTCAACGTTCCATCGAATGCGATATTCGCCGTTGTCAATCCGCAAAGGACCACAAATCTTTCGCAGAACCTTTCTTTCTATCTATCTAAAGCTCGTAACGTCGACTCATCAGTTGTTGTCATCGTCCAAGCCTCTGCACCATATAGCAGGACGGGGATGATGAGTGACTTGTAAGAGTTTAGTTTTTGTTTGTCAAGAGAGAGGACTTTATTTCTCAATTGCTTACTTAGTCCGAAGTAGCACCTGTTGGCAAGAGTTATTCTGCGTTGGATTTCGAGACTGACATTGTTGTTGCTATTAATGTTGGTTCCCAGATAGACTAAATTATCTACTACTTCGAAGTTATGACTGGCAACAGTGACGTGGGAGCCTAGCCGCGAGTGCAACGACTGTTTGTTCGATGACAGGAGGTATTTCGTCTTGTCCTCGCTCACAGCCAGCCCCATTTGCTTTGCTTCCTTAACCAGTCTGGAGAAACAGAACTAACAGCGCGGTTGTTGAGGCAAATGATATCAATATAATCGGCGTACGCCATCAGCTACATTCTTATAGAATACCTTCTCGATTAAAATCTGCAGCTCGATTTTTTTCCTTAGGAGTAGATTGAAGAAATCGCTGCTGCGATAAGATAGTCGCCTTATCTAAAACCTCGTTTGGTATCGAACGGCTCGAAAATGTCTTTTCCGATCACGGCGCAGGAGCCAGCAGAGTGAAGAAAGTTCTCTCAGCGCTATTCACTTGGGAGTGACCAGAAATGATTGTTTTACATATGGCTCAAGCAGCTAACAACTTCCGGTCTTAGACCAAGTATTTCTGAGTATCTCTGGGTAGCCAAAAAATATCCGTTTGAAGAGGAGCTAAAGTGAGAAGGCAAAACATCCCTCGCCAGGGTTATGCGCTGAGTTTGGAACCTGGCAAGTAAAAAACTACAAATGAAACCTATAAACAATATTAGTATCATAATAACAGATCAACTGAAAAGTCTTTGGCCTGTCATAGTAGTAGTAGTTCCTTATTCAATTATTATTAGGTGTTTACTGATTATACCGACTCTCCGATCACACGATCACCTTTGCATTCGACGAATATTTCTTCCCAGTGGAATTTTTTTCAGACCTGAAAGCAGACAATAGTCGATAGGAGCCAAAACTGGAGAATACGGTGAATGCGTAGGTAATTCGAAGCTCATTTCATGGCTTTTTGTCATCGTTTTCGCTTCGCTGGTGATAATGTGCATTGTTTTGTTGAAACAGTACTATCTTTTTCTTCAAATGTGGACGTTGTTTGGCGATTTAGTCCTTCAAACCGTCCAATAACACTATGCAATAATGGCTGTTTATGATCTCTTTGTTTTTCAGGGTAGTCAAATCGTATCCCAAAATATAGGGCCATAACCTTACCAGCCGACTGTTGCGTTTTTCTAGACGCAGTCCACTCCGATAACTGTCGAATGGATTGCGGAGTGAAATGAATGAATGAATGATTCGGCCATTATTACATATAGAAAAAAAACTTTATTTCGCTTGGACATTTCCAAACACTGCTCCAAATAATCAACTTTTCACAGAGCTTCCATATACCCAAATGTTGGTGAATGTTATGATATACGCGTTCAGTTGATATCTTTAGAGTGCCTACTATCTCGACCTATTTCACTTTAAGATCATCGGAAATTATTTTGTCGACGTTTTGGTGTTATCGTCGATAACCGCCTCTTTAGAGCGTCCACTGCGTTCACCGTCCTCGGTGCTTATTTCGTCTATCGTTAGACTTTTGCACAGTTTCGACTTTGCATTCATAAATCCACGTCTTGCCACCAGTAAAAATGCGCTTGATAATCGCAGGATCTTCAGCTGCGTTATCAAGGATCTCATTTACGACCTCTACTCGACGCTGTTTTTGCAAAAGATTCAGATATTTTCGTACGAGTCTAGCGTAGACACGGTTCATAGTCAAAATATTAACCGATGTGGGTTGAGTCGATCCATAAGAGTTTTTGAAATACTCTGGTGTGTCTGTGATCCAATACGTCCATTTGCTGCTTCTTTAATTTTTCCGATTTTGTCGTCATTAAGAGTATGTACGACTCGCATGAGTTAAGTTTTCGGTGACCCTATGACTTTTACTGAATGCTTTGGGTGGCAACTCAAATACTTCGGAATTTTCAATGATTCCGAATCCGTGATTCCATTGAAACAAAGCAAACTTGTTATTCAATATTTTTTTATTGTCAAAAATAGAGATTGAGATGGGTGCAGGTGGTTCTTATAGCATTTCTTTCAAATTCACTATGAGCTTTCTCAACAACACAAAGGACTTACCTACGTTCCAAGTGCTCAAGAGTCATAAATACTCTTTGCTGGAAGCCTGTTTGATAATATATTTTCTAATTGCTTCATTCCACTTAACTATATTGCAGTTACTTTTCTCAGAATAAATATTCATCTTCATCTTTTACTTTCCTTTTACTTCCAGGCTACATGCTGGCTTCCACGTTAATCGTCGATCAACCGGAACGCTCCCTGCAATTACAATTGGATCAACTGTTGGTGCATGTCATGAAGATACTCAACATCTACTATCATTTGATTACGCAACAGAAGCCCCAACTATTTGTGAAAGTGCAGAAAAGCGATCTGTTCGCCAATGCGAAGGAATTGGCGCTGGTGCAGAGCATCGGATATTTCGGCAGCGATTACATTTATATAAAACTTTACAACATTTTAAGAAGTGCTAATGACAGCTACAAGGTAAGCGTAATTGCGTCGTATGCCACACATACAAACATATATATACACACACACACAGATTGAGAGACAGACAACACAAACGAGTGCGGGGAATAAGAATACAATCTGTATTCGCTGCGTCTGTTATTTTGCGGATTTTCCGACAGCCATGTGATATTGTGATGTTGTATGTGTGTATGTGCGCTTGTAACTATATATAACTCCATTGTCTTCACGTAGCACGAAAGCTTCACATCAAATCCCCACTGTTTTCTGCGAGTTTCGAGTCCAAATGCATTTGCCGAGTGTATTTTAATAATGTCTGTTTGTGTGTGAGTGTCTGCAGTTGCTCTCTTATATATATGTATGTATGTATGCGTGCGTAGTTGCACATATCCCTCAGTTTGGTTCGCCAGCTTTAGTTGCTGGTTGACGCGCATTAGTGACTTCACTCTTAAATATTACGTAAATTGTAAAAGTTCCTCGTGGCTTCTCGCTATGTTGGCGCGCTCCTTATTCTCTGGTTTGCTGCGTAAACTTGTCTGACCCCCGTCAGTGTGTTTCGGTCTTTCGCGAATTTAAATTTCGATTGTGGACTCAAAGTGACTTTATCTGTAGCTACACATTTAATGTGTGAATCTGCGTTTATTTATATGTGTGTGTGTGTATGTGTGTTTGTGTGGTCATATTTGTAGTAAATGTGTTCTCGGTTTGGGTATGTAAATACTATCCCGTGGGGCTTTTTGGGTATTGCTTATAGCCAGATGCAGTTGGCCATGTTCCGCACTTACTTACGAGGGCAGTTGAATATATTAATGGGCTAAGTTAAAGTGAGGTTAAGCTAAAAGAACTATTCAAAAACTGATCCTAGTTGAATTGCTAAGAACTCCGGTCCATTGTAATACCTAAATACTTGTACTCCTAAGCATTTGTGGAAAAGACTATCAAAAACTAACTACCCAACTACCGTGGGATAAGTCTCCTCAACATCGCATACAAGGTTCTATCGAGCGTATTGTGTGAAAGATTATTCACCATGCGCCAAATCTTAGAAAATACCCTAGAGAAGAGAATCGACTTACACCTCCTCTTCGTCGAAAGAAGCTGCCTCTTTGCCGCGATGTCTGAATTTGGTATCCCCGCAAAACTAATACGGATGTAAAAACTGACGTTGAGCAATACCAAAAGCTCCGTCAGGATCGGGAAGGACCTCCCCAAGCTGTTCGATACCAAATGAGGTTTCAGATAAGGCGACTCCCTATCGTGCGACTCCCTATCGTGCGACTTCTTCAATCTGCTGCTGTAGAATATGATTCGAGCTGTAGAACTTAATCGAGCAAGGACAATCTTCTATAAGAGTGTACAGCTGCTGACGGACGCCAATGATATTGATGTCATTGGCCTCAACAACCGCTTCTTCTTTCTTTCTGTTCTGCTTTCTCCACACTGGATAAGGCAGTGAACGAGGTCAAGACAAAAGCAAACAGTCGTTGCACTCGCTTCTTGGCTCCCACGGCAGTGTTGACAGTCATAACTTCGAAGTAGTAGATAATTTCGTCTACCTTGGAACCAGCAGTAACAGCAACAACAATGTCAGCCTCCAAGTCCAAGAATAACTCTTACCAAAAGGTGCTTCTTTGGACTCAGTAGGCAATTGAAAAGTAAAGTCCTCTCTCGACGAAGAAAAGCCAATTTCTATAAGTCATTCATTATTCTCTTTGTGCTCTATGGGGCAGAGGCATGGACCTGATGAGTCGCATTACGAGTTTTCGCGAGAAAGGTTCTGGACGAAAACATCCCAGCTGTAAGAGTATTCATATCCCTCAGGGGAACCATTGGAAGAGAAAGGCCTCCACTCGGTTGGAAAGACCAGCTGGAGAAGGACCTGGCTAACACTTGGAATCTCTAATTGGCGCCAAGCAGCGAACAGGATGAACGACTGGCGCGCTCTTGTAAACTCGGTTATAATCGGATGAGAGGTGTCTACGCTAATAGGGAAGATGAATGACATCGCTTTCCATTAATCCTTCACTTTCTTCAGCTTCAACTTCTAATGGTTTTAGTCAATAACTGAAGACTTTGTTTTGGGGAATCCATTGCTACAGCTACGTCACTACGTTACTTCACGAGCCACCCGCGTAACTGCTTTTGTTGTAGTTCTATTGTGCAACCGCACGAATGCCGAATGTGTAGTGTGCGAGATTTTGTGGCTTTTTGCGTGGGTTGCGAGGATTTTTAGTATCTGATACTTATGGTTTAAAAAGTTGCAAACTAGCAGAAATCATAAAAACAAGCAAGCAGGGCAGCCGTGGGAAGGGAAGCAACATGGCTCCAAAGTACGCGCGCTGAGTGAAGCGGGGTAAAACATATGCACCTATATACATATGCAAGCACGATGCACACATGCAGACATAGCCACATACATATGCGTTCGGGTTGATGCTTGCAAAGTGGTAATTTGTGCAGCATTTATAGTTACAATGGGTGTAACGACTGCCAAAATAGCTAACTTCAACTGACGGACGCACTGACTGAGTGCCTCCGCGCCTGCCGTTCGTCGTTGTGCTTCCTAATGCGTTGCTTTTGTTGTTCCATTTGTCTGGCTGCAGTTTCGTTTTAAAGCTTTTGTGGTAATGTAATTTGTGTGACGGTTTATTTCTGGTTTACGCTTGGACGTGTTGCCCAGGCATGATCCAGATAGCAGCACAGATACGCTTAAGGGCTTCAGCATAAAACTAAGCGAATGCACCGAGCAGCGACGTCATCACACTAGAAATGATGTATAAAGTTGATAAAAGGCGGCTGGGAGTTCTCAGTGTGAACTATGTATGCTCTCTTATTAGTAGATCAGTGTGTTTGTGAGTTGTGTGTCGATCGAGTTGTTGGGGCTCTCTAAAATTGGAAGCAAACTGTAGACTTATAACTTGCAAATAATGTTAGTTTATCTAAATGAGTTGATATTAGTACAGCGAACTAAAGTTGACAGCTGATTTGCATGGGCTGAAAAGTTCTATCTCGTCAAATTTTGATCTCGACGTCTAAACCTCAGATAATTTATTGTTATAATTTGAAAATAGTTCTATGTGTAGCTTTAAACTTTAATTCTTCGACTGCATCCCTGAAAACCTAGATCACATCGTCGCATAGTCTACTCCTAAAAGCTTTTTCTCTGCTTATATACCGAAGAGAGATATGTGGATAGATTGAAATCGATGAAAAAGAGGCGCAGTGAGATTATTCACGACTGGTTGGAAATTTAGTAGGAACGTTCGAGCGGATTTTTTCTGTTTGGAGCTCTCCGTCAAGCATAGTTTTAGGCTGCCGTATCACTCTAGCGTATTTAAAGCCGTGGTAGGCATTAAGGTGGCTCCGTAGAGATGTTTTTTTTTTTTTCAGAAAGCCAGCTTAATAACTCTGGGGCAAGTTGATAGCACTTTGTCAACTTTTGATAGTATTTTTTAGGTATCAATGGGTCTGCGTTCTCAGCTGTGAAAGTGGTATTTGTGTTTGGCTTAACCTTTTAAGTTAATCCAGTAGATCTAAAGAAATATTTACTCAAATTCTTGTCTTCTCGGTCGCTTTGGACGACTTTAATGGGAAAGCAATCACTTCCGATTGTACTTTGGTGTAAAGATGTATTAAATTCAGATAAGTTGCCGTCGATGTCGTCCAACGGTAGGGCCAGGGAACTTGCTGTTTCGACGGGTCGGACCAAAGGGAGAATGATGTCAGATGATTAGGAAGATGGGTGTCAGATGAGTGGGGTTAGCAGGGTATGCAAAGAAGTGGGTAGTGTCATGCGGAGATTCATTACCCGCTGGACATACTCGTAATGTACATACATATGTTTGATATATCGGGGTCGATAACCTGCTACAGTATCCAGAACAAAGCTGCGAAAGCATCACTCTTGTTTCTCACGGCAACTAGAGCTTTCATCTGCAATAGATATGGATGGTGGTTGGACTCCATTCATGCCATTCACTAAGAGGGGGTCGGTCGGTGAAGGTGTTAATGGCTCCACTGTATAGGACGATCAGTGTTTGTTGGAAGTTAGTTGCGTCCGCAGACTGGTCGACGCATTGTGATAATGTCGTCGACGTATGCAGTTGAGGAATGATCTCTTGATGTTCCAGGAGAGGGTTATGCTCTAAGCAGCTGACTGCAGGGATGATTTCTGCGAAAGCACCCCAGCACGAAGCGCGAATGGTGGGAGAGATAGCCGTTTACTTTTGACACATGCCATCGATTCCATTGTCTGACGTCATTATCGTGCAATCATCAGCTTATGAGGTGCTACAAATTCCGCCTGGTGGTTGTGGGAGTTTCGAGATGTAGAAGTTAAACAATAGCGGGGAGAGAACACCACTCTGTGGAACTACTTGTTTAATTTTTCTCAGTTTTGAGTTTTTTTTTTACCTCGAAATAGTATGGATGATTGACGACCGCTCAGGCAGTTCATAGTTCACCTTTTCAGTGGTGGATGATGTGATGATGATATATTGGGGTGTGAAATGAATTGGTATGATATGACGATGTGATATTAGCTGATATGACGTGATGTGGTGCTTAAGAATTTGTGGTGTATGAGATGTTACGTATGTAAGGAGATGTCTGTAGTTTTATGTGATGCTGATCTGATATAAAGATATGCTGTGATGTGATATGGAAGAGTGTAATGTGTGGGATAAGTTTTACGAAGAGATGATGCTTAGTTGATGTAATATTTTGTGATAAAAAGTGATTTGGTACGATGTGATGTTCGGTTATAAGTACTTATGTACTTTCTCTGATGTAATATGAGGTGATGTGTTATGTTTTAATTCTATGTCATGTGATGAAATATTTTTCCCTTCATTATTTGCAAAATAATATTATATTATAAAAGAGAGCAATACAATTTCTACTTTCGTCTTAAGTCTTAAATCAAGACTAAATTTTGTGCAAAATCCGAGAGTCTTCCGCCGCATTAAATATGTTCGTAGTTAATTGCACTTAATTCCACGCGTTAGTTTTAAGGAAATTTATCCAGACTTTGCTTTACTACACCAACACAAACACCTACACATATACACATACATTTCAAATCACTTGCACCCACACATATACTTCGAAACACTGTTCTAACGTCTATTTCTCTATTCTCTCCCGTCGCCTATCCAGATAACGATAAATCAAGAATCCGGCAGGTTATTAATTTCGCTACTCCGGACGTGCCTCAACACGTTGGGCTTGTGCATTGAATTGCGCGCCCACACCGCACCAACACCAACACCCGCCGGCACGCCCACCGGCCATACGCCCAGCCATGGGCGGCAGCGCGGCCACAGCCCCGGCAGCAGTGGCGTGGATACTGCATCCAACACTGGAGCTGGTGGCGGCGGCAGCAGCAGTGCTACGGCTGGCTTCCCAACCAACGCCACTCTAAAATTAATTGAAGAAATTCTCCAGTATTTGAGCAAACTCGTAAATTATGCGCCCGGCGAGTGCATCGCATGTCTGCGGCAACTGTTGAAATATTTATTTGGCCAAAATTATGGCAACCAGCAGCGAGACTATTATGCCACATTCATAAGGCCGTATTTTGTGGTGCGCAGCAAAGGACAACAGCTGCAACTACACCTACAGCAACAGCAACAGCAGCAGCAGCGGAGTCCGCAGAAGCAGCAAAAGTGGCCAACGCACAACAAACAACAACAGCAACACGCACAGCAGGGAAGTAGCCGTAGAGGAAGCAACAGCAACAGCAGTAAGTTCACGCAAGCCAGTGGCGATCACCAGCAGGCAATGACTATGTTGCATGCCATAAATTCCGTTGCTGCAACAACTTTGGCTTCCACCGCCGCAGCTGGAGGAGTTCTGAGATCAATGGCAACAACAAGTGATGGCTCAACGAGCGCGCTGAAGGGCACGGCAGGCGATGGTTTGTCGACGCCGACAATGACTACGTCAACTGTCAGACACAATGAGCCAAATGTAATTGGTGCACAAGCACAAGCGACTTATGCCAACCGTGGTCAGGCGCTCATTGACTCCGGTCATGCCAGTGGCGTTGTGAGTGTTGCAGCTGTTGCAGCTGGTGGCAACGACCACAATCAACCGCACTTGTCGGCTACGGAGTATTATCGTTTGATGGGCGAATTATTTGCGAGCGGCCTAAATTTGCAAGCGGCCAAGTCGGAGCGTGCCGGCGACTGTGTAAAGCATATTAAACTGTTTGAGCCGCTGGTAATCTATTGTCTCATGGTGAGTACAGTTATACTACGCATACAAACATCTATGCATAAGTGTGCGTGTATATGTTATTTTCTGGTTGTGATGCGCCCGTTGGACCTACTGACATTTACACAACACATTCATTTGGCTTTTTTGGTCCGATTTTTTAAGTCAAGAATTTCAGTTAGGTGAAATATAATTGAATTAACAAAATTTCACACTCAATGTGGTGAATTCGGTAGGCGACAGTAAGATTTGTTTTTTGAGACTATGAAGACCATATCTGAAGCGAATATTTAGACAATTTTAGACTGTCGTTTACCCATCAAAACAGGGTTAGACTTTCGAAATAACAGCCCTCGGCGTTGTTGTTGTTGTTGTAGCGGCAGAATTCTGCCGAGTTGACAGTCCTTGGCCGGATAAAATTCCGGGTCCGTTCCAGTTACGTAGACCCGACTGTCGTGGCACAGCTCTCGGCGTCATAAAGTCCGGTCCATTCCGGTGTCGTAGAACCGGAAAAATCAAAAGTGAACTCCTATCTCCTAGAACTTTCTCTCTTCCTCAGTGCAAGAACTTAGAAACTTTATTTTTTTTATTTACAAACTGGACGAAACAAAGACTGAACCTCAACATTTCCGTCGATGATATTGAAATTGTGAGGATAAGTGACCTTAAAATTTTAGGTGCACCATTCGAAAGTTTGTCCGCCTTCAATCTGCACATAGCCGCTATAGTTAGAAAAGTACTGAGCCGCAAAAAGATCTTTAAGTCGCTAGCAACATAGAAGGCAATCGGTCGACCGACCATAACTACGCCGCTTCAATATGGTAGCTTGCATGCAACAGGTCGCAGTTGGAGAAGATACATACCTGAGAGAGGCCCGTATTCCGGTTGCCACCTTTCGAGTATCTTCATAGTGAGGCTCCCATTTTCCATGTAAAGAAATATCATGCTCCACATCTTTCCAAGCAGTTTCTTCTCATTCCTTCAACATGTCTACGAACCCGAACAATATAACGACGAAATTTCAGATTTGATTAATTTCCGACGGCTACTGGACGGAATTTGCAGTGGTGCTGTTAACAAATTCATTGACTATCTCCCAGTGAATAGCGTACTTGAAGCTCAAACAGCACCCATAGCAAAACAAGAACTCGATTTCTGGAGTGTTACAGCAGGTTACACTCCTACTTATCTACTTATATAGAACACATTCTGATGGATTGAACTTAATTTCTGCATGCAAAGAGGACCCAGATTACACTAAACCTCTCTTTGCATGCTCAGTGAAACCAACGCATCTGCATTCTCCCTATGGTCCAAACCCGTCGTAACAGCTTGTTTCCTGGGCCTATCGTTAAGCGACTCCGATGACAGTTAACTTATTGCTTCCCACCAAGCAGGGTGTGGTTAATCAACATAATGTTATCTTTATTTTTCCGTTAAAACTTTTAAGGAGCCAGCGACCCCAGATGTGAGATGCGTCTTACTACTATTTCAGCATCGTTCTGACCTCACATTATTCTATTTAACTTCGCTTTGTAATAGTCAAAAAACTTTTGGTGTTAAACATACACTGTGTACCCAGTATTAAAGGTAAAAAATGAAATAAAAGGCTGGGACAAGTTAGCATACTGTGTTTCGGCGGGAAACGCAGTTCCAATAAGTTCATAAAACTTTTCACTTCCTTCGAGGGATGTTATAGAAAGATCTGCAGTATTTCAATAACACCAACTCAGAGCATAACACTTTTTGAAAGCCCAGTCTTTAACTAGTTGAAAGAGGATATCTTTCGCGGTGCCCAACGTAGTTCAAGAGCTCAAGAAAAGTAAATATTCTTCAGAATGTCTGCTCTTGACGTTATTTCAATCGGTTTGGACGTCTCGTATCGACTCTGTCCTCCAGTGTTTTATACTGTGGGCGCTTCAAATATTTGAAGCGCTGTCTTGCAAATGCGAGAAAAAAAGTGCACTAAAGATCTTCCACTGTTTCTCTGATGTCTTGCTCGTGACAATTTCTGCAGTTATCTCCATCTGTCAGACGCATTGTGGGTGCATTTGCCGGCCTTCCGACTGTGATTAGTGAATATTCCAATCATATTCCTGCCATCTCTTCTATCAGTGTAGTGTATCTATCTAGTGATCTGATCCTTTGATTCTGATAGATTGTTCCATCGAATTATATACTTGCTTGTCATGCTCTTGTCCAGTTTGTCGTAAAGACGATACCCGGGTTTACCAATGTCGGTCACGTTGTGGGATGACCGCCATACACCATTCTTGTTAATCTCGTCCATTATTTAGTTGACAGCGATGCTTTTCAATCCAATAAAAGTGAAGTCGCTTATTTTTGACGACACTTTCTACTGCTGCTGTGCTTCTCAAAACCCTTTTGGCCGATATGAGATGATCGCTGTTTGGTCGTCTACATAGATGCTGACTCTGAAGTAGCCTGCTGATGCACTAGCGGCTGGTTTCGCTGCTTTGCCAATAGCAGGGATTTTTGCTTATGAAATACTGCAGTTGTTCGGTAACTTAAAATACTGCTTATGGCTAACTTTGGACAGCTACCATTTCCGTTTTCGAGCCATCCGTATAGATGTTTGATATGCTATCTCTTTCTAAGTTCACCTTGAACCTTCTTTCCCAATTGAAAAGTGGTATCATATAGTCGTTGCTTGCCAAACCGCCATTATCCGCAGAGCACAGTAGACCCTTTAAACGAGTACATTTATCCGATACCAATCCAATAAAGCGCCTTCAACTTCTTTGGTCTAGGTCTCCAGAGATTTCCTCTACCACCTTTCACAAGAAACTAAGTTTGAAACTCCAGCGCTTAAAGTGAAACCCATAGCTTACAATTACTCTCGAAGTACTCTCTTATGCCTGCACAATTTGCCACACTCCGCAGCTGCTACTTCGTTCTGCATTCCACTTACAGTGGTCGTAGACATCTAGCTTCAACCTCCTTATCTACGGTAATAAATTAGAGCGCTCACCACTGCAAGCCTTCGGTATTAGGTTGGTGTGAATAGTCTCTCCTCTTCCGAGTGCATCACTTCCTACACCACCTCCACTTGAACTACAGTACTACTCATTTGTTGTGTGCGACACACAAGTTGCAACATTGACTTGTCCAGACGGCCATTAATATAATCAAAAAGGCCACAAGTACTGCCAGCTGTGTTTCGGTGCCTGTGTGGCAATGGCGAGTTGATTGAAATGATCCCTCAGCAGATTTGCCGCACAGCTTTCAGTGTAAACATTTATTATTTACACACTGCTAACTACTACCTAATATATTGATTTATGCACGCACACACACATACATACACACACACTACCACTCGCACACAAACGCACCTATACACCACTAAACACTAAACACAGACAAGTACTAGGAAAATAAATGAATAAAATTGCATTTGTAAATTCTCGCATATTTTCAGCTTTTCCTCAAATCGAATGCACGTGTCCAGGCGCCCATATTGGAGTTGTTGTCACAGTTGCTGGAACTCAATGTCACTTACAGTGTGTTGGACTCGAAAAATGTAATATTTGATCAGATTTTAAACAATTTGGATTTAATTGAAAATGGCATCGTCAGGTGAGTGTTGAATGCTGATTGCTGAATGTTGCAAGTTGACTGTTGATTTGTTGCTGTGGCATGCCTCAAATGTATCTATGTATATACTCTATAGTTGTTGCCTATTTATTTATTTGTCTATGAGCGGGTGTATGTATGTGTGTGATGAGCTCTGTTGGTGGAGGGGTGAGGTGGAACGCAGGAAACAGGAAGCGTTGCCGGAAACAATGAAAATTCGCCTCTTTGCTGGCTGTCTGCTGCGCTGGTGTGACCGTGGCTGTGGTTGTGGTTCGAAAACACCAAAACACCGTGCACCTAAACGTCGTTGTGCGTGTGTTTTGGTTGGTTGGTTGATGTGTGTGTGTGTGCGTTTGCTGTTGTTGTGGCTGAAGCTGCAGGATTATTTTCGTTTTCAATTCGAAAATAAAATGTTATCTTTGGCCGGTGCGGATGCATTTGAAATTCAAATATCACTCAAATATCGGTGCGAATATGTCGGTGTGTGTGTGTTTGTGTGCAATACTAGACGCATACAAACATACTCTGTTGTGGCAGTTGGCTGGTAAAGTGAGCCTAAAGCATTTTAAAGGATTTTCTATGGAAATTAGACTCGCCAGTTTGTCGAGTTAAGCTCACACACACAGCCATACGCACATGCATACTCAGATATACATATGAATATGATATATATATGTACATATGTATGTACGTATGTCAATAAAATTTAAAGCCTAAAAGAAATTTGTCATTCAAATTGGAATTAAGTGATTAAATATTAATTGCTGACAATAAATGATGAACGAACGCTTGCTGTTCGAGTGAAGTTTTACTACTTGAAGCAAAAAATAGCAAGACTTTGTTCATAATTTTAAAATTATTATTTAATCTTCTAATCTATATCAAAATGATCCCCTTTTGCCACAGTACACTTGAACCAATGTTTTTTCCAATTCTCGAAACAGCTGTTAAAGTCAATTTCAGGAATAGCCTTTAATCCCCGTTCATTGTCTGCAATTGACTCAACACGATTTCCCCGAAGCGGTTGTTTGACTTTGCTGAATAACCAGAAGTCACACGGAGCTAAATCAGGCGAATGCGATGGTTGCGTCTCGATATTAGTTGAAAATTGGGTGAAAAGCTCACGAAGAATCAATACAGTATGCGACGGTGCATTATCGTGGTGCAAATACCAAGTGTTGTCGGGCCATAATTCCGTCCTCATGTTACGAATAGCTTCGCACAAACGACTCTTAAGACTACTATTCCTTCTTGATAGTTTGGCTGATCGGATGGAATTCGAAGTGCACCAAATCTACATTTGGACTCGGATGCATTGAGATGCCGGCTTTGGTTAGGTAGCTGTTCATAAGAAAGACGGTGTGAGTCGAGGCGTTGTCGTGGTGCAGCTTCCAATCGGCTGCGATGTCTTGTCAAACCCGATTGACCCTTCGTTTGAGTCTCTTGAAGACTTCCTAAAACTTGGCGTTGGTGGTTTGTCCAGGAAAAACAAATTCGTGGTAGTCGATACCTTTGATATGCAAGACATTGAGCATCGTTTTCACTTTGGATTTGCTCATTCGTTGGGTCTTCATCAGCGACCCCTTCCCGGCCCTCCAAAAAGGCCTGGTGCCACCGAAACGTATCACTGCTTGCTAAAGCAACATTTAGGTAATAAGCCTTTTTGATCATATCAAACGTCTCTGTCGCAGATTTACTAAGTTTCACACAGAATTTAACATAATTAAACACGTCGCGCGAAAATGTTTGTCCTGACTCTCCAGGTGCTCGGATACAACCAACCAGCCGATCGTTCGTCAGCTAGGAACGCCCTCTACCGAATCCAGTCGGTGCACGCACGCTCCGAAGTACAGTCATGGCGGAAGAAAATCAAGCCCATTACTTTCCGGACAAATCCTGTATATCTTAATATACAGTGTTAAAGAAGTTAGGTCTTAGGGGAAATTTTACGAAGCTTCATATTACCTCAGCAATCAAGTTAATAATAGATCTAGTAAAAAGAAATCCATTATTATTTCAGTATATGACTTTAGTAATATAAAGCATAATAAAAAACTTTGTGTTGCATGTTCATTAGTGATGAAAAGTCGGCATTTACGACAAAGTCGACTGTAAACACTTGTGGTCGAATCACGGTGAGCCGACGCAAACAATGCCCAAGCCAGGTTTGACGGTCATCAAGTGTTTGGTATCTTTTGGCAGAAAATCATCTGCTATGCGCTAGTCCTCTACGACCAAGCTCTTAGTACGGACCTTTACTTTTCAAAATAAGACTGTATCGCGCAGAAGTCAACGGCTTTGGCCAATAGACAAGAAATTGTGTGCCATTATGTCAACGCCAGGTCCCATACTTTGATAGGGATTCGACAGAAACTGAGGGAACTTGTTTGCGATAATTTAGACATGGCAACAAAAGATTCCTCTTACTGCTTATGCTTTTTGCATAAGGAGAAGCTTGTAAATCTCGACTGGTTTTGGTCGCTATGAAATCATCAATCAATGTCTTGTTGTTGTATCGTAAGAAAATTTTGAAGTAATTTAGTATAATTAAGTAATTTAGTATAATAAAAAGATTCGGGTTCGTTGCGAGTTTGTAGGCCCGACTCAAGCAATCGATCTTGACGACTAAATTATTTTTGTTTTAAACACAAAAAACGGTGGGAGCTTTTGGACTTTAGGTACGATCTTCGTAAATTTTTATATGATAGGAATATATGTAGAGGTCTTTTTTTATATCAAAGTCCAGAGTGCGGAACTTCAATCCGCTTAACCTTACCTATTCCCAACTCCAGACTCCCCCACGGAATCACCTGTTTAAGAATTACTTCGTGGAAGTGATAAGACAGTTAAGTCTTCTCTATGGCATGGACGGATGGACGCCTAATCTGCTCTATGTAGTGTGTGAAGTGAATAGTTTTATCATGATTTTTCAGTCCTCAGTGGGACATGAGTGTAAATATTCCACCGTAAAATTATCACCGAGTGTATTTTTAAGTTTTTTCCTGTACTTAAAGAGCGATTGCAAGAATACATGCTGGAAGTCTTGAAAGCACTCTGATCACGTCGGACAATTCAGACTAATGTCGTGCTGGAATCTGTACGGGTAGCTTCTAAAGCACTCATGTTCACTTAGTATTTGGGTTAGTTAAAAATCTAGGTCCCCATGTCGTCTGCCTATCCACGAAAAGATGTCCGGTACCAGTCTGTGGATCCACTGTCCTTTGAGTAAGGTTTTTCCACCGCTGCTGCCATGTTGTTAATTTTTTGAGTCTCTCTTCTCTTTTGGCTCCTATAGACCGCTCAGATAACTCGTCAATGGACATCATACTGACTATTATTTCAGCCGTGTCACTTGATATTGTTCGAAAAGCATTGATATCACAATATTTTTTTATAAACTTAGCTACTTAAGTAAAATTTCGGCATAACCTCAAATTAAACACTTCTAAAACTCTATTTCCATTTCTATCGCTATTACAGAAATGGCCCGGTCATCATACCGCCAATGATTAAGTTCCTCATACAGTTGACACACAAGAGCGATCGAAAACTTATCACGATACCGAAAATCATCAGCATCACCAACAACTTACTGGCCAACAATGCGGTGCTCGACTGCGCTGTGCTCGCGCTCAAATCGCTGTCCTACGAGATCTTCTTCATGCCGCCCGTCGGTGGCAGTGCCGCACTCAACACGTTAGCCGACTATCGGGCACCCTTCCAAAGTCCCGTTACACGTTCGCCGGTACAACAACGTCGACATGCTGCTGAGGAGTCGGCCGCCGCTGCTGCCGCGGCTGAAGCGCTTTTGGCGAATAGTCGAGAGTTGGATACACAGAAGGAGGTCGTATTGGGCATGTTGGAGAAATTCGTGGATGCCACTGAGTTGCAGCATGTTGTAGCTTTGTTGTTGTTACGCGAACGTTGTGCCCAGCAAATGGACGGTGGCGCTTTTGCGCGACGCATGGACGGCGGTGATGCCTCTGCGGTGGAGCGGCAGAAAAGTAGTTGCATTTTGGAATCAACGCGGTTGCAAGATCCCGGCGTGGTTTATGCTCTGATTTGTCGCGCCATGTGTGATGGACGTTTGGGCGTGCACAACTGGCGAGACTTTTACACACTGGAGTCGTGTTTCAAGAATTATAGCAAATATGTGCTGGCGGATAGCAAGAATTTTCTGGCTTTGTTGCAACTATTATTAACGGAGGTGAGTAGTGAATTTCATAATTCTATATTTTAATAGTGTTTGGTGTGAAAATTATATTTTCATATGAAAAATCGAGGTGTCCAATCAGTAAGTGTTAATGTAGCTTGTAATCCTTGGTGATTCCTTTTCTATGTGTCGGTTCTGGAATTGAAACTTTTTCTTCTTTTAATTGTTTTTGTTTGTATCTTTGAGCCAAATATCATCAGTAAATTGCACGGCTTAAGGGGATATTCTAGTCTTGAAGCATGAATTTCAGGTAATTTTTTGTAAGTGTCGTAAAAAAAGGCAATTAATATTTTTACAATCCTTTTTTTTATTAGTTATTTGTTCATTTTAGAAGAGTAAAGAAAAAAATTAAAAACTGAAAAAAGTAAAAAAATTCAAAAATTATGAGCTGACGAAGGGGGGTCTCTAAAAATTTCCACGTGACCATACCCATGATTTCAACCCTCCTAGTTATCTGAAACCAAAAAGAAAAAAATATTATTAATCTAGAATAATGTCGCAATGGCCGAAACTACGGAAAAGTGGGAAAAAAATTTTCACAAAATGGCGCCTGCATAAAAAAAAGTTTTTTTGGATCACTTTTTCTGACTATTTCGAATTAAAAAAAAAATAAATAAAAATAAAAATGTGGGGATGCGCCTAGTTCCAACCATAGACAAGCCTGTGAAGAAGACTCTATAAAAATTTCAAGTAAATCGGTCCTGTAGAACCTGAGAAGTCGTGGGTATCGTTCCAAAAAAGTCAGTTTTGAGAAAAATGCGTTTAAAGTTTTGCGTTCCGGCCGAACCAGTTTGGATGCCGGGTCAGAAAAATGCCTCTATCTCCGAAAATAATTTGAATTTTTAAAAATCCTCTTGTACACATATTCTTGAATAGTTAAACTTTGAAATTATAGAAAAAAAATCGATTTTTTTTTTTTAGATTCTAGACTAGAATATCTCCTTAAACCATCAATAATCATTTTCTGTATCTCCCACTGCATATACCCTATATAGGCCCTATATATCATCATTTTATCGAATTGTCTCTACAATGTCATCCTGGGAGGGTTAAGAACTTAGATAAAGTAGGAAAAACCTTTATCTCTGGCGGAGCTATGCACTTTTTAAATTTTTTTAGCTGGGTTCCATGAAACCCTTCCGTATCATTTTGGATTTAATACCGACCTTCTCATGTTGCCACTTGTACGAAGTTTCTTCAAGCTATCTTTACGTTTACTCAAGTTACAGGAGTTCAACCCGTCTCCTGATCATTTTTACATATATAATTAGATTGGATTTTCCAATAGGGTTAATATGATTTCTAAGATTTCTTCATCTGAGTGGTGCGGTAAATAAACCAAAATGTCCATGCTAGTGTAAAGAAACCCCACAAACTATTCATGAACAATATTGTATTCACTTAAATTGACAGCTTCGTGTGGTGTTTGGCCTGGTGGCATCATCTGTCCGTACCTGTTTTGAAATGAAGCTGGTAACATCGTTACTGTCTTTGAAGAGCGGTATAGATCGATGATTAACAACCTTTTATGATCGCAATTGGAAGAAGTTGATCTTGTCAACTTGTGGTTTCAACAATATGGGGCTAAGTGCCACACATCACGTGCAACAACCGAATTAGAGAGAAAAGTTTGGAGATTCAACTATTTCAAGAAGTTGTGACATTGATTGGCCTTTAAGAAGTTGTGATTTCATATCATTCGAATACTTTGTGTGGGGTTATTTGAAGTCATTGGTCTTTAGCAGAAAACCAGATTTAGTTCCAGCAATTCAATATTGAGCGTGCTATTCATGAAATACGACTTGGTTTTATGTCTGAAAAGAAATCATCTCACTCATACAATAAGGGTTTCTTTAATTGCTGAGATTTCCGCTTGCAGTGTCTTTTTGTCGAAATCTTTAAGAATCTAACCATCTGTGAAAACCGACGTTAGAACAGCTTTCTGCCGGATGAGACGGGATGTCTTCCACGGTTCCCAATTTAAGAAATATTGGGCAGCTGTGGTGGAAAAAATCAGGCTTTTTTCGAATAAGTTATAATTTTGTTACCACCTAAGTGCCTAAGTGCGGCCGCCTGTGAAATGGGGCTCCTGCGCCTCTCTTTCAACCAACCAATCATTAAGTTCTTTGAAGTATGCAGTAATTTTTATACTAAGCTTCACAACACCGTGCTCTGAGAGCCTTCTAGTGTCGCAACCTGTAAATATTATATAAAAATCAATTGGATCGGCTATTTTTCAGTTTACTTAGAATCTTAGAACGAGATTTTTGAGTTATATCAAAACAATATATTTCTTTTATTACTTTAGAACTTTCAAAGCTTGAATTCTTCAAATTTCTGTTTTTTTTTTGGACAATTACTTATGAAAATCACCGTGAAAAGCTACGGCAATTTGGTGTATTACCCATTCATAGCGCTCCCCACGAGAAATCCGCTCTAATAGTAGTATTTCCGCCGACGCATGTATTTATTAACTTTACAACTCTTTTAAAGCCGCGCAAAGCTATCGATTTGGTGGTGAAAGCGCGTACAAAAAATGATAACAGAAAACTATTTTAATACAGCTTCCCGGTGGTGTTCCATAGTCGCCAGTGCGGCTCGTTGATGCCAAAGACTGAACTCACTGATTTCACGATTTTACGAGCTTTTGCTATGTTGCATGCTAAATATTGAACATTAGTTGTTTTTGTTGCACTTACTGATGTTCTTGTTGGTGCACGCAGCATGCGCTAAGCCCCAGCATAAGTCACAAACGAGCGCGCGAGCAAACAATCTCGCTAATGGAAAACCGCTGGTCATGACGGCGTTGTTGGTGGCGCGGACGGAGTGTGGATCTACTAGTGGCCGCACACACACATATGTGTGTTAAAAAGCATACAGATAAACACATCCGTTCTAGATTTAGTGGAAAAGTAGGAAAAAATTGTTAACTAAATACACATGTACATATAAGTCCTTGTTCTCACACACACACACCCATTCACAGAAGAAATGTATCGACTATATTTTCATCGGTGAATCTGTGGAATCACTATAACGATTTGTTGCTGTAGATTAAATGAAAACTTTTTGTGCCGACGTGATTTCTTTACTACAGTTACAACAAAAAAAATCGGAAAATTTCATCCATAAATTTCCAACAGACACATACATATAATCGGTTCGGTAGCTTTTAAGAAGCTTCTCCGCGGGTGGACAATAAGAGCAATGAGAAATCAATAATCGGAAGATATCAAACATTGATCATAAAAGCTTTATAGACCGATTGAGGGTAATTGATATTAAAGGGTGATCCTTTTCTAGGTTTCCTACTTTTTTTTAAAGGAAAAAACACAGAAATTGCAAATTTAATGGGGAATGTACTTAATTACTTCGAAAGAACGTTCTTTGACATTTATTTTTTGAAAACTATCTCTTTCAAATGTTGGCCGCGGCTATGTCGTTGATGAGCCATAGGTTGAGTTCGAGCATTTCGACTGGTAACTAACGCATGACACGCGTGATGTTTTCCTCCAAAGTCTGCATCGAAGCGGGATTTTCCGCATAGATTTTAGACTTATCATATCCCCACAGGAAAAGTCTAACGATGTGTTATCACACTACCTTGGTGGGTAATCGAGCGGGCCAAAACGTGAAATTATCTGCTCACCGAAGTGTTCTCTCAACAAATCCATTGATTGATGCGATGTATGGGAAGTAGCTTGAAATAGTTGAGTAGCTGATCACCAGCTTGAAATTCAGGCTCAGGAGCATCGCAGTAGGGCTCCGGTTATCGAAGGTGCAACGACTTGCATGCATCTGTATGTCGGGTGCATGCAGCACTTGAAGTCATGTGTGAATTCACATCTCTTCACCTTCAAAAGAGAGCAGAAGTGTCTAGCAGAGGTAAGGTAATCTTATTCCAGCGTATGAAGGACTTAAACGGTGTAAGAAACAACATTACCAAAAGTGTAAACCTCACCAAACAGTTCAAGATTACTCTTAGACTGAATGGAACGATTTTTTTCTCGAGCTAATGCTGAGGGATAGTACAATAATGTGGTACAACGACGTCTCGAAAACGTTGGAGGGAATAAATGTTAATGTCAAACTCTATGTAAAGTTTTTCGAGCATATTTCAAGCAGAAGTCCTTGCCATAAGTGGGTGTGCGTAGAGATAAATCCCCAACGCAAATTTTGCAACGAACTTAAAAGTATACTTAGCAACAGTCAAGCGGCACTTAAGTCAAGCTCTGCAAATCAAATCAATCAAATCGCTACTGTTGCAGGATGTAGACAACGGCTGAACAGTCGGAACGTAATTAAGTGCACTTTACCTGAGTGCCCGGTAACATAAGTATATCCGAGAATATACTGGCTGATGAGCTCGGCCACTCCGCAGCATCCCTTAACAGTCTGAAGGGAGTCTGGGACTCCAGAACACCTGCTAATTGACTACATATGTATGTAGCAGATAAAGGCCCTTGGATTCATATTTCTATATAATAGGGATCAGATCGTCTCATTAGCACCTAGCCACATATTGGAACTGATCAATATACTGAGGCTAAGTGGGTCGTTGTAATTTATGAGATGGTATAATAGACTTTAGATCGCGGTGCAATCCTCATTTATTTATTTTATCTTATCGCTGGCTAAGCGTGCAAAGTGCCCAAGTCCATTTTTTGAAATTTTTCGGGAGAGACGAAAAACATTTTAAATATTATTTTTGTTAATATTTTTTAAAGTTGTATAACACAAATCGTAATTGATGACTCAAATACAATTTTAATTTGAAATAAGCATAAGATACTTGTTAATGCCTATTTTTGGGACTTAGCCGATTTTCTGCAGCAGAGTTTTATTTTTGTAATGGACTTAGCTCTTTTTATTGTTAAACACTCTGTATTTTCTCTTTGCCTGCAAAGAAAATACCACAAGTTTTATTTAAAGTTCATAGAAACTTTAATTGTTTAATCAAGTTTAATTATATTTCACTTTCTTTTTTAAATTTTTTAAAACTAAAAAAAAAAAATAAATATCTTAAATATACAAAAATCAGTCCTATGTTCCAGTTATCAAAATCTTAAACACTAATTATTCAAAATAAAAACTATTCTTTCGTGTGGCAACTCGTCGTAAAATTTATGGTAATCTTTTGGCAATGTTACTTTTAAAGATTGTAAGTCTTCATATTTCCTTTTTGAAATAGGCCTTTTTTTCATGGTAAAGCTGATTAATGGGGCTAAATGCATACATTTGCGCTGGGGAAGAATTTTCCATTCATGCGGAAATCTTAATTTAAAAAATATTTCGCCATCTGGAGTATACTTCTGTGCTCGAATATCTGTCACTTTCGAATCGCCTGTACCACGACCAGGACGTATGGTTTTAAAAAACGATACATTTTTAAACGATTTGAAAAATGTATGATCTAAATAGGTCACATCATATGGTTCTGGTTTCTCTCGCGCACCTTTACACAAACCAATATAGTCGGCTGGTACATATGTAAATGTCTTTATTTTTTAATGCACCTATTTCAAGTATGTTTTGCTCAATCGTAATTTTATTATTTATCGATGTATTAAGCAAAGCGTTTGACATAGTACCGTCACTGTAAAAAATAATGTTATCCGGGTTATTTTTGTTTTCCAAATTATGCAGAATATTTTTTTCAATGAAATAAGTCCAAATACTTGCAACTTAGAGCGGTAATAAAATGTACTGACATTTGATTTCGGTGACATTAAAACAGCTTGAAGATTAACTGTAAATACGAATTGCGCGGCATTTTTATCTTTGGTTTTTTCTTCTCTGGCTTCTTTCTTCTTTTCCTGATGGAGCAAGTAATCTTCCTCTGAAATATTTCCGACACGATAACGCGCGCAAATACCGCACTGATCTTTTTTCGGCGCATACAAAGATAATTTTTTGTTTTCAAAAATGTCATTAAAAACTGTCATGGAAAGTGGTTGCTTTTCGTGTTCAGTACACCAATTATTTTTATAGAAATCATAAAGCTTTGTCTTAGACTGCCATTCTGATAATAGATATTTTTTTTTGGTTGTAGCTCGACAATAGTGAGATTCTGTGGCTGGAAGACTGTCGAAAAACATACTTAGTTCTTGCTGCTGTACACTTTGAGTAGCCATTCCTCGGTTGTGTTTGTTTGAATTGGATACAGAAAAGGGCGTTTTCACCCATTTCAAAACAGTTTTTCCGCTTATGCCCAATGTGTTTAAGAAGAGAATGCGACACACACGGAAAATTGTATTATTGGCTTTAAGGTGATACTGCAGTGTTTGACTTCTCTTGGATGCGTTTTCTATGCGACGATTTCGAGGTCTTTTAGTTTGAATACACTCTATCAAAGTATTAACATATTTTTTTCTTTTGTTTCTACCACATTTTCCAAAATTCCTTAAATATTTGTTCTCTACATGATTCTGACAGTTGCGCGCATTTCATAATTGCAGTCCCACCTTTGTCCAAACAATTACATCTTTGCTTGAGAGTTCTAGCGTCTCTCACGTTATTGTATTGCCAAACGTTCCCTGTTTTTTTTTGCCGAGGTATTTTTTACCACTTTGGCGAAGGACTTTATTTTTTTTTCAGAAAAGGAGGAACTGGATTTTGTTGTTAATCTTCGTTTACGTGTTTTACTCTGCTCTGGTAACTCAAATGAATTGTCTGAACTGCGGTTAAAACCATAAGGCACTGGTCCTGCAGCACCATCATCTGCTTCAATTCCAAAATCAGGGCACTCTACTGCTTTCGGTTGAATATTATTATTTTCAACAGCACATATTATATGATATAATAAAAATAATTAAACTTTAAATATTAAGAAAAAATAAGTAACCATATTCACCTTCCACTTATGAGAAATTATATAAAACAAATAAACAAACCTTACTGAATGTTGCGTCAAATTCCGATGAAACAGCTGATGCTGTGTACGTTCAGTGAATTTAGCGCGCGCTTTTTTGACAACTACGGACTTAAGACTTTTGCTTACCAACACTATACAACTTAAAAAAAAAAAATCCCTTTTTTTGTTTTTTAACCCATGTATTTTCGAATTATCTTTCGAACTGCATCAAAATCTAATTTTTGGAAAAAATGGACTTAGGCACTTTGCACCCTTAGCCAGCGTTATCTATTATATATAGATTCACTTTTTAATTTTTTTTCAATGAAAGTTTTCCAGGCCAAAGTTCTATGATGTCTTTATATACCATAAATAAAATCACGACAAAGCACTGAGAGCTCATTTTATATCAGTAGTTTAGGGCAGAAGTGACCAGAATACCCCAGAGCCACGCGACAACAACATCACCAACAATTTCTCGCAATTACAAAAAACACTTCTACTCAAAACTATATTTCTACCGAACTAACAGCAAAGGAATGACAAGCACAGCCGCAATGATGGATTTATATTTTGATAGTTTCGAATGAGCCACAGCGAGGCGGATACCGGTAGCGCAAGTCATTTGCTTTTGGTGATAATTTTGGAGATTTTTTTTTTTAAAATATGCAGTACTTGTTGTAACTGATGTTGTTGGGAAGCCAAACGGAGTCACTGATGTTGTTGGGAGCCAAACGGAGTAAAGTGAGCACCTCGGCTGTAAGGCCTTTTAAGACCCTCTCAATCAGAGAGAGAGTTTTAAACTTGTCAAAGAATAGTAAAATTCGTTTATCCTTTCAACAGTCAAGCCACATATCAACCTAAAAAGGTGGACTACAGGTTTCCGAGGGGAATGTTGGTCTGATATCAAAGAGGCCTGCCATCAGAGAGCCGGTTGTTTATCTGGCTAGACAATGATGTCGCAATTCAAAAATATGAAACGTACTACACATAGTTCACCATAATCGATATTAAATGAATGTATCGGAAAAGAAAGCTTAAAATAACAAAAACCAACACTTCAAACCACTTTTGTGCATATGTATAAGTATTTGTAAGTGTGTGTGTGTGCGTAAACACGACAGCAATTTAATTTAATAACGCAACAGGACAAGGGCAGACAAAACGATTTATGGATCACAGCGACCTTACCCAATAGCGCCGACATGCAACAGCAAACATTACAGACAACAAAATTACAACAAAATTGTGCAACAGCTTTCTCATGTCTTTCGCTCGATGTGACAGTCGCTTTTAAAAGCAACGAAATGAAGAATCACGTTAAAGGATTTTTTAAATACACAAAAACCGAAGGCAACAAAACAAACAAACTAAAAAAAAAAAACATAGAAGCGATTTCCATTCATATTGCCAAAGGATTAAGCGAAGAATACGAGGATACGCTTTTGTGCGAGTCTGCAATTTCGCTTTGCCGCTGCGCTCCCCATTGCTTTTGTGCCGCCAAATTTCCGCAAAATAAATCAAAAACATTTACGCCACTTGACGCGGCGTTCAAAGCGAGCGTAAAGTGAAAATCCAAATACAACAACAGCAAATATACGGAGTGAAATAACGCAAAGCGAAGGGTGTTCAAAAAGAATACTACCGCTCACTTCCCCCCACAAAAAAAAGAAGAAACGCACTTACACACACACACACACGTGCATGCAGAATAAAAGAAGTCTCCGAACAAAGGTGAAAAGCGCAAAAGTGCTCGGCCGACAATGGCTTAATGCCTCAGCTGCTGCTTTCAATGCGAAGGTGCGCTTAAATGCGTGCATATGTGTGCATATACCTACACATATACACTCTCAAAACTATGTGCATAAACCCATCTGATGATATTAATTGCAAGAAGAAAGGAAAGTGGTTGTAACCTAGTCTTTTCGTTTCATTACTTGGCGTCTAGTCAAAGCATTATACGAAGACTGAGTCGATTTAAAAAAATATTAAAGTCATCGATACAAGTCTTTAAATACTTTCAAAATAGGCTCCTTCTGCGTCGATGAAGTGCTGCCAGCGCGATTTCCAAGCATTGAAAGGCGTCACGGAATAGGTATTCTTCTGAATAGCCTTGAGAGCCGAGGTACATGCTGCTTGTATCCCCTCTGTCGTCTCAAAATCCTTGCTTTTCATCGACCTTTTCAGGCAAAGAAATAAAAAAGTCGGGGGTCCACTTCTGGACTGCAGGGCGGCTGCGGATGCGTTGGGATGCCGGCCTTGGTTAGGTAGCTGTTCACAAGACGTCTCTTGAGGACTTCCACGTAAAACTTGGCATTGACGGTTGGTCCAGGAAGAACAAATTCATGGTGGACGATGCGTTTGATGTCAAAAAAGAGAATGAACATCGTTTTCACTTTTTATTTGCTCATTAATCCGGTCTTTATCAGCGGACTCTTACCGGCCCTCCAAAAAGGTATTGCGTCATTGAAAATCAAGCTTTTAAAAAGGCCTCATAGATACGCGATTTAATCTTGGCTCCTGGTAATCCTTCGTAATCTGTCACATGAAAAGCAAATTAGAAGCACTCGAAATCCTTATGGTACGAAGTAGTTTGAAGGTATAAATGGAAGAAAGACTATCGCTGGACGCCTATTGAACGCCATTTGTCACTTGAAATGGTAGCTTAATGATATTTGCTAATTACATTTTTATAACCAATTATGCTCTGTTAACCTCGGCTAATTAAAAATTTCTAAACTAATTTATTTATAAATTAAGAGATGGCCTTCCGTGTTACCTGGTATGTACTTATTTGGTAAAGTTTCACTTTTCCCAATACTAAATTTGTTCCGTTCATGTCTCTAATGGTATGAAAAATGTGGTTTTTAGTAATAAATTTACGCCAGCGCCATCTAGCGGGTTTAAGTACTTTTTTTTGACATTATCATTTTATTTGAAATTTGAATAGATTAAGCCCTAAATATACGACCGCGCCCAAAAAATAAGGTGACATTGTATTTATTTTGAAAATTCTTTGGTTATTCTTCAAAATCAATTTCATCCCCTTCAAAGTAATCCCCTCCCGATGCAATGCACTTATGCGAACGGATTTTCCTACCTTCGAAACAGTGGTTGTAGTCACTTTCCTGGATGGCCTTCAGTTCCGTCTTCGCTGCGGCTTGAATCTCTTCTATCGACTAAAAACGGTGTCCCTGGAACGGTCTTTTGAGCTGGGTGAACAGCCAGAAGTCGCACGGCCAGATCAGGAGAATGCGGTGGTTGTGGAACGATATGGGTTGAGTTTTTGGCCAAATGATCACGAATTACGAGGGCAGTTTGGGATGGTGCATTATCGTGATGTAAAAACCAACACTTATCTTTCCACAATTCCGGTCTTTTTAGGCGGATAGCGTTACGCAAACGACGCATAACGTTCAAATAATATTCCTTGTTGCCTGTTTGACCGGTTGGAAGGAATTCATAATGCACAACACCACGATAATCGAAGAAAACAGTCAACATGACCTTGATTTTTGAGCGATTTTGGCGCGATTTCTTTGGTCTCGGCCTTCTTTTGGCACGATATTCGCTCGATTGATCGGTTGTTTCGGGGTCGTAAGCATAGATCCAAGTCTCATCGCCAGTTATAATGCATTTCATGATGCCCTGGTAGTCGGAAAGCATCGTTTCACACACTTCAACGCGACGCTTTTTTTTCCAAAAAATTCAATGTTTTCGGTACCAGTCGAGATTTCCCGCGCTTGAGGCACAAAACATTCTTCAAAATGGTATTGGCTGAGCCTTTCGTTATGCCAACTTCATCAGCAAGGTCTCGTATTGTTATTCGACGGTTTTTCATCACCAAATCTTTGATTTGTTGAACGTGAGCTTCGTCGGTTGAGGTTGATGGTTGCCTTGGACGCTCTTCGTCTTCGCCACGTTCACGGCCGGCTTGGAACTCACTATACCACTTGTAAACATTTTTTTGTAGACAAAGCCTCATCACCAAGGAGTTTCTGCACCATTCTCAATGTATCCGCAGCAGAAAATTGATTCCGTAAACAAAGTTTAATGCAAATTCTTTGCTCAACAAATTTCGACATCACAAAAAAACAAAAAACGAAAAACTCACTTTTTGCAGCTCACAAAACGACACGGATCTCAAACACTAATGAATATTTTGACATGAAATTTAAAATAAATGTGACTGACAGTATTAAAAACCTAAAAAAAAATTATTCTCCAAATCCTTCGACGCGCGCAGTTTAAATTCAAATGTCACCTTATGTTTTGGGCGCAGTAGTATATTAGAAGTGGTGAATTGGATTATGAATTGAAATATGCCCGAAATGGGTAAATTATTTTTTACTTGGTGTTCGATTTTTTCAAAAAATTTTAGTACAACACCTAATTGTAGGCAACACTTCCGTTCAGCTTTTAACACTAATTCGCTCAAATAAAGTATTGCCTACATTTAGACCTCTATTGTTTCAGCGGACAAGAAGTTACATAGCGATCTGAGCGACCTCTTTTGGTGTTTAAAAATTATCTATAAAATTTATGAAATCCATGAAGTCAATTCCCGTTTACCAAGTGACCCCTACGGAATGACTACCACTTAAATTTTGGACCACAGCGTTTCTTTAGCGCGAAGACAGTTTCAGCCACCGCAATGTTACTCTATATATAGACATACATATACATATGTACAGGTGTACAAATGCACCAAATGTATTCCGGTATATGTATATATGAATATTTAGCCGACGCAAAAGGTGTGGTGCTGCGTTCTAGTGCATGCACTTTTAAATCATACACTCCAGCTGCTAGCGAGTCCTGTGCGGCAGGATGTATGCAGTTATGCGCGTGTGGCAAAAACTAGCGAAAAGAACTAGTGAATGAACTTCAAGTTCAATATGAAATCAATGCGAGTCTGGCGGAATTGAGTGTGTTTGTGTGGCACTTGTGCGGTATTGCATACTTTTAGGCGAGCAGAAAGGCGTGAAAATCGAATTGTCTGTGGGAACAGTGGGCTGCAGGCGCTTCGAAGTGGATAATAATGCCAATTTTGTTATTTATTAAGTAACTTTTTATGTAATTATGTGAATTATTTTAAGAAAATTCAGCCCCACAGTTTCCATTGTATTTTTGAACCACCAATATTGAAGGACTTAAGACTTTTCATATATAACATAAATAATTTAGCTTTACTTCCTCTTCAATTTATCTTCTACAAACAAAAAAAAAAAATTAAATAATTTCGCATGACTTTCATTTCCATTTTTGTTAGCCAAACGTGCACTTCGTGCCCACAGTGCAACGGTAATGATTGTAGAAAGCTTCGTGTGAACGGAAGTTAAAGACAACAAAAGTTAGAACTTTCAAGTGAATAACATACAATGGAATTTCAGTTCACCGGCAATGAGGCAGCTTTACATGCGCTTACCTCACCTCATCTCATCGCACCTCACCTATCGTGCGCTTACAACCCGAGGCCAGTTTCAAAGTCTTAACAGATAGCTTGTACGGGTGTAATGTATGTAGATGCACTTGGAGATTTAACGAGCTCGATAATATTTGAAAAAATCTAGTATGAATAAATATTAAGTCTGCAGATATGCACTCATAGTGGCTGTGGCAAAATAAAATCAAAGCGTAAAGACATGCAAAGTCGAAAAAGCCGTAAAAGCCTGTTGAAATATGTACGTAGGCTGACATTCTATTTTGAAGCTTTGAAACTTTATGTGTCTGTCGGAGAGGAGGTCTGGATAGGACAGCTACATTATTGAATGCACTTCACTTCCCTTTACTGATTTCATTTTGCATAAATTGGCATAATTCGGATTTAAGACACTTCCAATGACTGAAGTCATCAATAAATTAAATTTAGATTATTATCTTTTTCTTAAGGTAATATTAAAATTTATTGGCTTCTAGCTTCGAGTATCAACTTTCAGTTATTAAATAGATTCTTTCCTTTTGTGGTAAAAATATATATATATCAAGTACCGGTCGAAGTTTACGATAATATTACGAGGAAATAGTTCTTTCAGGAGTTATGCTGGTCATGTGCAACAGAAAATGACATTTGCTTATTACTCACATAGCTTCGAAAGAACTGTAGGACGGCTGTTGGCTTAATGACAGGTTATAACTTACTGACGTCACAAGCGTTAGGCATTAGTAACGATGCCACATGCAGAAATTACAGGGAAGTAAGTATGAGAGAGACGCTGGTACACTTGGTCTGCAAAAAGCGTTGATGTCCTATATGACAGCTCGAATTAAACTGAACCCTTCCACCTGGCATTACTATGGATCAGTAGATCTACAAGTATGTAACGGGTGGGCCATATAAAATTTTAAATTCGAAGACAGGGCGAAAAAGATTGAGTGTAGCGTTTGCTGTATGGCACATAGCACCGTCCTGCCGGAACCAAATGTTGTCCAAGTTATCCTCTTCAATTTGCTTGAAGAAAAATTCGGTTAACATTGCGCGATATCGCTCATTGATGGGTACGGCGGTTACTTCTTCATTTTCGAAGAAAAATGGGCTGATGATTCCACCAGACCAAAATCCGCACCATACAGTGATTCGTGCTGGGTGCACTGGCTTCTCGACGATTACGTGCGGGGTTTCTGTGCCCGAAATGCGATAATTCTGCTTGTTAACGTAACCATCGAGGTGGAAATGAGCCTCGTCCGAAAAGATGATTTTTCGGTAAAATTGACCATCCTCGGTCAAACGAACTTTGGAAAAAAGTTTTCAATATTTCCCAGTTTTCTTCTAGTGAATAGCGACCCACTTCGTAAATTTTAGACTTTTTACTGAATAACTGTCACTTTCCGAATGGTATTTAACGTTTCCAATGTTGAAATATAAATAATTAAAATTTAAAACGTTAGATGACCCACCCTATATAGTGTGACAGCCGGCCAGTAAATCCTAACCTAACCTAAGAGATTAACGAAATATTTGCTATGGGTACCTCATTATCTTACCCGACTATTATGACTTGTATACGTTTCTTGTATATGTTTCAACTTCAACTAAAATAAATAATCGGTGCCTTTCTTAAATTGTGATTATTCGTGCAGCAAAGTCCAGCGCACCTTGAAGAAATACAGCAAGCGGAGCATCGCGCTAAGATCTCGGAATAGCTTTGAGAGCCGAGGTGCAAGCTGCTTGAATCCTCTTTCATCTGCCTTTTCGGGCAAGGAAACAAAAAACATCTGGGGCGCCACATCTGGGCAGTAGGACGGCTGCGGAAGCCTTGGGATGCTGGCCTTGGTTAGGTAGCTGCTCACATGAAAGGCGGTCTGAACTGGGGCGTTGTCGTGGTGCAACTTCCAATCGGCTGTGATGCCTTGGACTCGATTGACCCTCCGTTTGAGACTTCCACGAAAAACTTGTCGTTGACCGTTTGTCTTATAGGAACAAATTCATTTTAAACGATGCCTTTGATGTCAAAAAAAAATAATGACCATCGACTTCACTTTCGATTTGCCCATTCTTTCGGTCTTCATCAGCGGCCTCTTCCCGGCATGGCCTAGTGCCACCAAAACACACCTCTTCTTGCTAAAGCAACATCTGTGTAAGCCTGCTTGATAATGTCAAACGTCTCTGTCGCAGATTTACCAAGTTCTACACAGAATTTAATCGCGTACTTCTGCTCTAACGAACGCTGCATTTCCGGGTTGAACCACTCACAGAAACACGTCGCGCGAAAATGTTTGTCCCAAGTCTCCAATGCTCGGAGACAACTGACCAGCTACTCGTACGTTGGCTAAGAACGCCCTCTACCGTATCCAGTCGGTGCGCGCACCGAGGTACGGTGGTGGCGGAAGAAAATCGGTCCTATTACTTTCCGGACAAACTCTGTAGTTGTCCCTGTTGCCTAATCGATTCTTAGGAGAACCAAGGCCATAAAGTGCGTATAGACTAAATCTATCATAATCAAGTGATGGTGAATTCTTTCTATTGTCTGAAATAATAAGAAGAGAGATACCTTATCACCCTTAAATGGTTTTAACAATTCAAGGATAAATGGAATAGTTAATAAATTTAAAATTAAATATTTGAACCTAATGAATTGGTTCATATTTGTCCGGAATTTCCTTTCAAGTTCGAACATGATCTTGAATCGCGTTTAATGTAGTTCGGGTACTCGTACTTCCTCTTTCTTCTTTACTGGCGTAGACAACGCTTACGCGATTATAGCCGATTCAACAACAGCGCGCCAGTCGTTTCTTTTTCGTTATTTGGCGTCAATTCGAGATACCAAGTGCAGTCGGGTCCTTCTCCATCTGATCTCTCCAATGGAGTAGAGGCCTTCCTCTTCCTCTGCTTCCCTGGCGGCTGGACTGTTTTCGTCCGTTCGTATGACATTACCTAGCCAGCGCAGTCGCTGTCTCTTAATTCGTTGAATTATGTCGTCATCAGATGATGTCATCGTGCATGTCTCAGCACCATATAGCAGGACGGGAATGGCGAAGTACTTGTAGAGTTTGTCGGGAGAGGGGTGCCCATCGCTGTGGAATTGAATTTGCTCTCAGATAAATCAGTTTCAGATAGAAGTGTATCGCGGTTTGGCGTTATCTTCTGTTACTCCCAGCAGTCTTCATTTTAAACTTTTTTAAGGGGTTAAATGCACTTGGAAGTCAGTCAGTCAAAATGAGTTTTTCGTGACTCTTTTTTTCTTCTGAAGTTTCTAATGATTTCTTGACTTTTTTTTATTCATAAGTGGTTATGCTAATAAAGTCTTTTAAAGATTAGTTCTCCCACAGTTGAATGTAGGCTAACCTAGTCTGACTTATATAATTTCGTTTTACTGCCTATATATTTTACTAAGTTATTTTGAGTAGTTTTAATATGTATGTGCGTCTGTATTTGTGTGTGTAATATATTTTCTAGATAGCGCGATGCTGAAATAATGCCCAAAGCCCAACTGGCTTTGCAACTAAAATGTTCCTCTAAATTATTGGCATTAAATATTAAGTTCCACTGTGGCAGTTATGCATCCATTAGCCTTACAAAATGCAAAAACACTTGCATATATGTGTTTGTTGTTGCTTTATATATTTATGCAAAGTAATAAAAACTTATTGTATTTACAATTCTGTTTTTTCTCTTTCAACTCTTCATTGCATGTACGCACACCAACACACAACGCAATCAAAATCAACAATCAACAACTGTGGCAACACTAACTACAACAACAATAACAACAACTGCGCTGTTGATGACGATGATGACAACAACTTTGTAAATGCGGCTGAACTGGCCACTCAAACACCCACACACCGACACACACACACCCACACTACTCACCACACTCGCCATGTGTGCGCACACAAACCTAACCGATTTGAAATGGTGACTGCTGAACGGTGTATGGTGAATGCAAATTGCAAATTGCAAATGGCGAATGGCAACAAAAAGGGCGTGGAGTGCTTTTCCGCCTTGGCGCATGCAACGATCATACTGGCGAATGTAATACTTAAAACTGAGGAAATTTATTTAGTAAATCACATCAAACTTTATTTGAAAAACCATCCGGCGGTGGAGGAGCAAGAGCGCCAACGCGCGCACAAGCAACGCATGCAGCAGCAACAACAACAGCAACAGCGCGCGGCGCTCTGGCTGCTGGACGGCCCGTCGACATCGTCAGCAGCGGCGCTTGCAGCCGCCAACGCGCTCAGCGCCACAGCAGCCGATGCGGGTGTGGGTGCGGCTGCGGCCTCGAGTGCTGGCATAAGTGAAATTAACTATTTCGCAAAAGTTTTATGCGAGAAGCTGGAACATTGCTTTGACGCTGTCGCCGCCGCTGGTGCTGGCGCTGACAACTCGCCGCCCTGTGTCGATACGGCCTACTGTCAGTTGGTGTGCCGTTTCGTTGCCGCTTTGCATGAGGTCTGCTGTCGGTCGCGCCACAAGGACGCGCTGCAATCAGTTTTTCGTTTGGTCTTGGCCGAATCAGCTTTGCTCGATAAGTACTGTAATTTCCTGACGTTGGATCAGTGGCGAAAGGGTGCGGATGTCGACGTGTACGTGGGTGCAGGCGCTGGCTATGATGGTGATGAGGCCAGCGTTGTTGTCTATGAATGTTGCAGGACGGTGTCGTTGGGGCAGGCGCTGCAGCTGCAGCTGGAAGTCTTGAAACTTTTGTCGGCCGTGAAATTGTTAGATCCGGTGGTGATGTTGCAATTGCTAAAGCAACAAAAACAAAACGCATTACAACAACTACAACAACAGCAACAGCATGCACATCAAATGGCAGCAAATAAGGAGCGACTGAAGTGGTACGACAACATGCAGCGGACACTTCTGAGTGAAATTTGCCAGCAAAATGTAAGTGGCACAGCTAGTGCGCTGATGATAACTGTTAACAAAGGCGCTGGGTGGCGCTCATATGCTCGGTCGGGCGGTAGAGGGTGACGCGCGCGGACGTGTGCAACACAGTTAGTAAGCGAAAAAGTGTGTATGTGTGCGCGCTTATGCCTATGCATGTGCCTGTATGTATGTATATGCTCGTGTGTGTAGGTATGTGTGTGTCATGTCCACTTTTGCCACTTGTAGCACATTAAATTAATTTGAATTTTGTTCAAATTGTGTTATTCTCAGCCGTTCGGCTGGTTCCTCTGCCTAAAGTAGGCCGTGGCGGTCCCATACATGTAACTATGTCAACTGTTGGTCCCGTTATTTAGCACAGCACAACTGAGTCTAATAAGTTTTCAACACTTCTGCTCGTAAAAGTTGTAATTTTGTGGCTTTGGCTTGTGATTTATGCGCAATTGAGATGCGGCGTTGTGCCTGGTCGTCCTTAGCTTGGCTCATGTTGGAGAAGTGCTCTTGTTAAGGAAGTGCTGATTTGGTCTGTCTAAATAGCAGTTGAACAAGCTGCAGATAAATGCAAAATTTCGCTACAATCATAAGCAGATTATGGGCTTTTATGCAACAACAGATTTAGTATTTTATTTTAGAAACCTTTATATCAGCAAATTATTCCAATTCATAATTGTTTGAGTGTTATTAAAAAAAAAAAATTCGAAAATGTTGATACTTTCTGTGCTTGTGACTGATTTAGAACCGTTTTGGAACAAGTATAGGTCAACACGAGACTAAATACGATTATTATGGAAATTATTCAGGCATGAACTCGGATTAAACATTTTTCAACTTACTTTAGACGCGATTTCCAAGCATTGAAAGCGTCACAGGTGGATGCTGCTTGGGTCTCCTCTGTCGTCTCAAAATGATTCTTTTCCTTGTCTCGGGATCATGCTCAAAGATCCATGACTCGTTACTTGTGATTCTTCTTCTTAATTGGCGTAGACACCGCTTACGCGATTATAGCCGTGTTAACAACAGCGCTCCAGACGTTTCTTCTCTTCGTTACTTGGCGCCAATTTGATATTCCAAACTAGCCAGGTCCTTCTCCACCTGGTCCTTCCAACGGAGTAGAGGTCTTCCTCTTCCTCTGCTTTCCCCGGCGGGTACTGCGCGAATACTTTCAGAGCTGGAGTGTTTTCGTCCATCCGGACAACATGACCTAGCCAGCGTAGCCGCTGTCTTTTAATTCGCTGAAATAGGTCAATGTCGTCGTATATTTTGTACAACTCATCGTTCCATCGAATGCGATATTCGCCGTGGCCAATGCGCAAAGGACCATGAATCTTTCGCAGAATTTTTCTCTCGAAAACTCGCAACGTCGACTCATCCGTTGTTGACATCGTCCAAGCCTCTGCACCATATAGCAGGACGGGAAGTATGAGTGACTTATAGAGTTTGGTTTTTGTTTGTCGATAGAGGACTTTGCTTCTCAATTGTCTACTCAGTCCGAAGTAGCACCTGTTGGCAAGTTATCCTGCGTTGGATTTCTAGGCTGACATTGTTGGTGGTTTTTACGCCGGTTCCAAGATAGACGAAATTATCTACAACTTCAATGTTATGACTGTCAACAGTAGAGCCAAGTCGCGAGTGCGACGACTGTTTGTTTGATGACAGGAGATATTTCGTCTTGCCCTCGTTCACTGCCAGACCCATTCGTTTTGCTTAATTCCTTTGCTACGGTCGTCATCAAAAGGAGGGTCTCTCATCCGAGGCTTGTTGTTCCTTTTCATTGGGGGTGCTTTTTTTACGTGGCGGGTCCCGAACCCAGCGCACAACCCTGTGCAAGGAATGTTTCGCCTTCTCACTTTAGCTCGCCTTCAAACGGATGTTCTTAGGCTACCCAGAGGATACTTGGTCAAAGACCGGAAGTCGTGAGCTGCTTGAGTCATATGTAAAAGAATCGTTTTTGGCCACTCCCAAGTGAATGGCGGTCAGAGAACTTTCCTCACTTGCGTGAACTTCTACACATGACTCCATCCTCCCTCCTGTGATTACGTTATTCAAAAATTGGGGGTCACTTTCACACATTTTTATATTTTCTTGGAACATTCCGCAGTATCTGGTCGTTAGTGAGCACTTTTGGGACCATATTCGCGCACACCTTGCGCATGCTTAAGTGTTCCGTCACAATGTCATGAATCACAGATTTTGATAAATTTAACATTTGGGCAATTAAACGAATACTTAGTCGACGGTCTGAGTTCAAAACTTTGTGTACCATGAGTCAAATTGTCGGTGTCTGTCGAAGTCGCAGGTCTCCCAGCATGGTCTTCATCAGCGACCTCACCCCGGCCCTCCAAAAAGGCCTGAACCCAGTTGTACGCGATTAAATTCTTCTTGCTAAAGCAACATTTGGGTAATAAGTCTTTTTGATCATATCAGACATCTTTGTCCCAGATATATCAAGTTTCACACAAATTTAATCGCGTACATCTGCTCTAACGGACGTTGCATTTTCGACTTGCACCATTCAGAGAAACACGTCGCGCGGAAACGTTAGTCCCGACTCTCCAGGTGCTCAGAGACAACTGACCACCCGCTTGTTCGTTAGCTAGGAATGGCAACTAGCGAATCCAGTCGGTGCGCGCACCCTTCCAAGTACAGTCGCGGCGGAAGAAAATCAGTCCTATTACTTTCCGAATAAACCCTGTATAAATAATTTTGTATCGCTTGAGACTGTTCAGTAGGCTGATGCAACTGTGTGAGCTGCGGTGCGGTCGGGCCACTACCTTACGTCAGTTTTCCCGTTTAAGACCCATCTGCTCAGATTTCTGCTCCGTATAATAGGACGCTGATTGTCGTCGACATTAGGAGTTTCCTGTTTACTTGGCTGGGGCCTCCTATGTTGGGAGGTGACTTTTGCTGGCTTTCCTGCGGCGTGTTGGATTTGTACCCAGCAGTTAGTCTGGGGTCCAGTCTTACGCCTAGGTATTTAACTGCTTTTTGAGTCCTAAGAATATCCACATACTTATTTCGAGGGGTGTGTGCTTACGAGCTCGTATACGTTAGCAGCTTTGTTATTTCTGTAGTAAGCTGGAGGTTGTGTGAGTTGAGGCATTTTGGCGATCGTATCACGACATGATTAAGCTTTCTTCGCGATTCTTTTGTGTTTCTTGCTGTAATTACGGCGACGGTCTGTGTAATCAATTAAATACCATTAGTCTGGCATCTTGAGTTTTAGTATACCGTCGTAGCTAATGTTCAACAAGCATGTGCCTACAATGGATCCTTGTGCTGCTTCTCACGTGACCGCTAGCAGTTTTTTGTTACTAAGGTAGTTCCGCCCCAAAGCTGTGAGGTATTCGGGGAATATACAGCTTCTTTCGAGAGCGCTGTTCAAGACGTTTCGGTCTTCTAAAGTCGTGATCTACGCTGTGCGGCTTCTACACTTTCAATTACGCATTTTATAGTTCCTATAGTTGATCTGCCTGCCGGCTATGAAGTCGGTTATCTAGGGCAAAGTCCTCCAGCTTCATTTCGAGTCTGGGTTTAAGTAGCCTTTCATAGAGCTTTTGAGTTGAGATCTCTTTTTCCCTTACTGATTAGCACCGGTCGTTGTTTTTCCAGGGTTCAGCGAATACCAGTATTCCGGCTTCGAGGCAAGCCTTGTACATATGTATTCATTAGTAATGCCGCTCGTTCTGCAGCGATATTTTTCAGGATTTCTGTTGGGATCCCATGGGGCCGGGTAATTTGTTGGCCTTGGGCTTGCTGGTGGCTAGTTGAAGCTCTGCGAAAGTAAACTGGGGGATTTGCGGAAATCTTAGAATATGTAATTAAAAAGTACTTCTTGAAACGATCTGGTATTCAATGATAGATACTTTGAAATCTTGACGATCCACCTACAAATTAAGAAAAAAAACATTCAGTTAGTAAAGTGAACTTTTGCTAAAGTAAACTATAAAACTGTTGAAAAATTTATTTATATATTTAAAAATCTAATTGAATTTAAGGGTTATTCCCGTTATAGGCGCCGTAGTTATGAGTACTAAGCCTGCTTAGCCTCAAGATACACTGCACGGCGCCCGTTAAAAATGCAAGAAAGTGAACTTCAAACTAATCTTCGTGATTTATGCGATCACATAGAAAACTATTTTAATTAAGTCCTAACTACACTTTAAGTGCTCTATGTATGGCAGCCGTGCAGACGGCTGCGCCAGCAACGGCGACGTTGCGCATCAAATAGTCCGTGTGTTTGCCTCAGCGCGCTCATTACTGCGCCATTTGAAGTGCCACGTGATTGAGGCGGTGGCGTCAACGGCGTTAACGGCAGCGCCCACAGTGCAGACCAGAAATGCGCTTGGGTTGCGAAAATGCGCTGACCACGCCCCGCATGCAGTGAGTCGTTTGCGTACTCATGCGAATTTCAGTTATTCATTTCCTACAGCGCTTTGTGCTCCAGTTAACAGTTACTGCTTTCCTCTAACCGCGCACGTCGCGTACGCGTCGCTTGTCTAGCCGCAGTCTTGCATTCGTACACTAATTTGGGCATTCACTTTTTACGCGCTCTCGTTCAATTTGTGGTCTAATAATTATTTTCAACCAAATCTTTTCACACCTCCCCACCCTTCTATAGCCGTATGCGCGCGACTGGTCAACGCAACAAGTGCGCCAACTGCTGGACTTGGGCGGTGCAACGTTTCTGAATTTCCTAATTACGGAAAATTTCGAATTAATCAGCGATTTGTGTGAAGTGGCCGCCGCGCAGACGACGCACGAAGCGGCTGACGGATTGGACGCATTATGGCTGAATGCGTTGCTGCAACATGGCAGCGCGCTCAACAAGGTACGTGTGCTGCACGATTTATATGCATTATCTTTTATATTTGTTGTAGTTAAAACCATATTTTGTTGTTTTTTAGCTTGCATTTGTCTATAATTTTTTCTATGTGTTTTTCTGTTTTTTCTTACCACAGCACTCGATACGCGCGCTGCCGCCTCTATTGCTGCGCTTATGCAACGCCTCAAGGACCTCCGTTACCGGTTGTAATCTCCAAATGGCGCTACTTAGCCTACAACTATTGCAGCGCTTACATGCGCGCCACAATAATGCGCGCGCTTTGCAAGTGCGTTTGGAGCGTTTAGCGCGCCGTCTTGCATTTAGCTGCAGCGCCGCGCCACTCCAGCGTCAGCAGTTAGTGCAGCAATTGACAGAATTGGCTGGGGATCGACTAACGGCGATTGGCAGCAACAACTCATCAACGACTTTGTAAGTTGCCGCAGTGCGGTGTGCATTTCAATTGAAATGAGGAAAAATGGAAGAAAGTCGAGTGCCAGTAATCGCTCACTGTTCTCCCTTTCTTCAATGAAATTATTTGGTTTTTTTTATTTTTATTATGATTTTTGTTTTACATTTTCCTATTATTTTTCCATATTTCTTACCTACCCACGTTTGTTCTTCTCTTTCGCATGCTTCACCGTTATTAAGCAGCTGGCAGCAGTTGTTGTTGGACACTCAAGAATGCAAACCGGCTGCTCAACCATTAGCATCGCTGGCGAAGGAGCAACAGCAACAGCAGCAGCTTCAGCAGCGCATAATTGACGAGAAGTGGCTGTTGAGCCAGGTGAGTTTATCGCTAGCATGCTTGAGCGCTACTTGTACGCTTCCGCTTTGTTGCCCTTAACCCACCAGGCACTTGGCTCGATCTAGCGCTCAAGCAGTGATGAGCTGAAATCATTCACTTGTCATGCTTGTGTCCAACGCTTTCTGCTGTTCCCTTGGCATAATTGCTCGCCATTACACAAGCACTTATTCATGATTTTTTTTTGTTAGTTTTTTATTTAATATTTTTTTTTGTAAACTTTTTATGTGTTTTGCTGCAAATTTTTTATTTATTGTTTTTGTGTTTTTTTTTTGCAATTGTTTTTTTATTTTTGTGTTTAATGTTTTTATATTTTTTTTTTTTTCAAGTTTTTGCATTTTTCCATTTGGTTCTAGTGCTCTTCGTTTGCATTTTTGCCTGTATTGTATTTCCTTTTAGTCGTGTCCATAGTTATTTGCCAATTATTTCATTGATTATACAGTGGAGCGTTTTTATTAGTGGCGCTTAGCGTTCACTTTGTTGTTGTAATGTCAGTATGGCATTTCATTTGCATATTTCGTGTCTCGTGCAGTCACGTTTCACAGTTATTTTTAACAAGTTGTTGTCCACTTGTGCTTTTTATCTTCAATAAATTCGCTGAGTGTATTATTCGAAACAAAAAAATGTGTGTTGGCAAGCCTGTGCGGCTGCATGCAATTACCAAGGTGCTTAACTAAATTGCTGATTCAATATTTTATGCAACTAATTTCGTGTTTGTGCATTTAAAAATGCAATTTGCCCCCAAATAAACGAATTTTTCAGATCAAGCGCTTGACGCATTCAAAGTGCTAACCGTTTTTAATCATAGTTTTTACACTTCGTTAACAAAAAAAAAAAAAATAATAATGAAAAGCACTTTATTCATATTTTAGTTATTTTTTGTTGCTGCCATAAATTAATTAAGCTTTCTAAAATCACTTTGCGCTGCGCTGTCTTTCAATATTTTTTATGTTTCTGTTTTTCAATTAAAGTTTTAGCCGATCAAAATTTTATTGCGGTGGCAACAATGTGCTAATTGAACTCATGTTTTTGATTCCTTTATATTTTATATTTTATGTTTTTAGTGTTTTGGGGTTACCAACTTACAGGTGGTGAATCGAAACATTGTGTATCCTATATTTGTAGATTTACGATCCCACTTTTTGACTACGAAAAATTGTGGATTAAATATTTTCAAAGTCAGCCTAAGTCCAGCATTATCAAATTTCTCTTTGTTTGATAAATCTTGAAAACTCACATTAAATTGAGGGAACAATTCGGTTGACATATAAAACTTTGATTATAAATGGAAACACCATTTTTGATTAGAAAACTGCAACCTTTAAAATTTAAAAAATAATTTTCAAGAACACTACATACTATGAGCAAGAAATAGTTCTAAAAAATTTTGACATCCCCCCCCAAAGTAAGCCCCTTTGGCACCAATACACTTGTGCCAACGTTTTTTCCAATGCGCAAAACAGTTCTACTACTGTGCCCAAAAAATTAGGTGACACTAGTGCACTTATACCAACGGATTTTCCAATCTTCGAAACACTGGTTGTAGTCACTTTCCGGGATGACCTTCAGTTCCGTCTTCGTTGCGGCTTTAATTTCCTCTAACGTATAAAAACGGTGTCCCCGGAGCGGTCTTTTGAGCTTGGTGAACAGCCAGAAGTCGCACGGTGCCAGATCAGGTGAATACGGTGGTTGCGGAACGATATGGGTTGAGTTTCTGGCGAAATGATCACGAATTACGAGGGCAGTATGGGATGGTGCATTATCGTGGTGTAAAAACCAAGAATTGTCTTTTCACAATTCAGGCCTTTTTAGGCGGATAGCGGTACGCAAACGACGCATACGTTCAAATAATATTCCCTGTTGACTGTTTGACCGGTTGGAAGGAATTCATAATGCGCAACACCACGATAATCGAAGAAAACAGTCAACAGTCTCGGCTCTCTTTTGGCATATATTCGCTCGATTGATCGGTTGTTTCGGGGTCGTAAGCATAGATCCAAGTCTCATCGCCAGTTGTAATGCATTTCATGATACCCTGGTAGTCGGAAAGCATCGTTTCACACACTTCAACACGACGCCTTTTTTCCAAAAAATTCAATGTTTTCGGTACCAGTCGAGATTTGACGTGCTTGAGGCCCAAAACATCCTTCAAAATGGTATTGGCTGAGCATTTCGATATGCCAACTTCATCAGCAAAGTCTCTAATTGTTATTCGACGGTTTTTCAACACCAAATCTTTGATTTGTTGAAGGTGAGCTTTGTCGGTTGAGGCTGATGGTCGCCCTGGACGCTCTTCGTCTTCGACACGTTCACGGCCGGCTTGGAACTCATTATACCACTTGTAAACATTTTTTTAGACATAGCCTCACCACCAAAGGCTTTCTGCACCATCCTCAACGTATCCGCAGCAGAAAATTGATTCCGTAAACAATTTTAATGCAAATTCTTTGCTCAACAAATTTCGACATCGCAAAAAACGAAAAACTCACTTTTAGCAACTCACAAAACGACACGTATCTCAAACACTAATGAATATTTTGACATGAAATTTGACATAAATGTGACTGACAGTACTACCAACCTAAAAAAAAAAATAATTCTCCAAATCCTTGGACACGCGCAGTTTAAATTCAAATGTCACCGTATTTTTTGGGCACGGTATGTAAGTTTTCAATGCGCGTGGGGATTCACCTTTAATGTCTTTAATTGACTCAAAACAGTTTCCCCGGAGCGGTCGATTGAGTTTGCTGAATAACCAGACGAAAACTCACGAATAGTCTATGCAGTATGCGACGGTACTTTATTAGTATTCCTTTTTGACAGTTTAGCCGCTCGGAAGGGATTCGGAATGAGTCACACTTCGATAATGCAAGAAAACTCAACATAACCTTGAGTTGAACCTGATTTGACGTGGTTTCTTCGGCTACAGCTTACCTTTACCAGGATATTCGGCCGATTGATTTTCTGTTTCCGATTGCATAAGTAGTTAGCATAACTCCAAGTCTCATCGCCAGTTAAAATGCGTTTCATGACATCCTTGTAGTCGGAAAGCATTGTTTCTTAGACGTTAACGTGACGCTGTTTTTCGAAAACATTGAGTGCCCTCACTCTCTGGCCCAACTGATCTTTCAAAATGGTTTTCACTGATCTTTCCTTCATTCCAACGATGCCAGTAAGATCCCTGACTGTAAGCCATCGATTATCAAGCACCAATTCCTGTATTTATTGTCGTGTTGATCATAAGTTGATGTTGGTGGTCGTCCAGGACGTGGTTTTTCGTCAACGCCTTCTCGTCCCTCTTTGAATAATTCGTGTCAATCAAAAACATTTGGTCGCGACAATAAATTATCACCGAACATTTCGGTACCCGAAATTTGATTTCGCACACAAAATTTAATGGAACTTCTTTGTTGAATAATTTCACGTATCGTAAATATCGCTGAATGCAAAATGAGTGTAGGGGGTATTTGTTAGTAAAATTACCTAACATCTTTTGTGGCAACCTGCAATTCAATTTTCCGCTTATTCTACAGAAAGCGGCATCCAGGTATCTGGCCGCTGTGAGGCGCACAATTCCTAGGTACAGATAAAAATGACTGTCGTATATCTAGAAAGCGTTTAGAAGCCACACATTTATTGAGATGACTAATATCTACGTATACTACAGACTAATCGCCGGGTTCGCGGAAATTTGTCAAGGTGCTTCAACCTTAGTCTGGTGAAAGCTCAACAGTGAAGGAGAATATGTTTGGAGTTTTCCACATCTGCTTTCTCCCTGCAACTTTGAAAAGTTGCGTTCTCAAAAACTTTAGCCCTTGACTTCAGTTTCTGCTTCTAGGTTTCGGTTCATTGTCTTATTCATTCATGGGGTTTCTTGCCGTAAAACATTCGAGCAGACTTCAGTACATCCTTTTTATATAGTTTTTTTTTTTTAATTCTAAAGATGTTTAAAATTTCTGTGAAGCACCTCAAAACTCCAAATCCAATATATACTATATATGTACAGTTGAACTTTTGTAACTCGAAATTCTCCATAACTCGAACTCTTGAATTGTCAACAGAAGTCAAATTTCCTAAACATTTTCTTCGATAACTCAAAATTTTCTTTGTGGATTATGATGATTTGAGTAAGGAAAGTTCAACTGTAAACATTATTGCTTGTATTCCGATCCTCTGCTTGAGGTTCCTGGTTTGTCATTTACGTTTCCGGTGGTCAGATCAATATCATCGGCATACGCCAGCAGATGTATAGTACAATCGAATTATTTTCTCTAGCAGCAGATTGAAGAAGTCGCACGATAGGAGTCGCCTTGTCTGGAACCTCGTTTGCTATCAAACGGCTCGGAGAGGTCTTTACCGATCCTGACGAAGCTTTTGGTGTTGCTCAACGTTAGTTTACACAGCCGCGATGTCTGAATTTGATATCCCCGCATAAAGGCAGCTCCTTTTCGTGCCGTCGAAAGCAGCTTTGAAATCGACGAAGAGGTGGTGTGTGTCGATTCTTCTTTCACGGGTCTTTCCAAGATATAGTATACCTACTTCCGAAACTTCTCTCTTCATTTTCGTTAAGCGAAAAAACTTGCATGTTGTCTGACATGGTGTTGTTGTGTCTAGTGCTTTATTTATATTACAGATGATTATCCGTTTGAGCAGCCACCTCATTATCAGACAATACACATCAAATCTCAACCAAACATTAGCAATCAAAATGTAGTTATGTATATTTGGTTGGAGTTGCTGTTTGATGAGTTGTTGTCCATGACACCTCAACGGGACGTATCCCTAAGGGAACATTGTGCTTTATAACATGAATTGTGTACATCTGAATGTGTAGCTTTACATGAGCGACATTTTGCTGGGGATTCCTACACTGTGTGGCCGTATTCTTACTGACAAACTGAGTAGTGAATTTACTCGATGGTTTGGTTGTATGTATTAAGGAGGGGTGTTTTGTCTTTATTTCCATTGCCATCAGCTAAGCTTTGTTGTTTCATCGTTTGTGTTGTTTTATCCCTCGTTTCGAAGTTGTTGTGAGTTGGTCAGGTTTATTTCTTCATAATATAATTTTTACTGTCGGCATTCCATGGTCGTCTTGTGCTCTTCTACCTCTAAAAAATCTACTTTTATTGTTCGTGCTGGTACTCAGATGGGATTTTTGGTCGTCTTTGCTACTCAAGATCAATTGTGGAAGAAAGAACAAGTCTGCATACGAGGGCTGTCTGATAAATAACCGACCTCAACGTGAAGCTAGCGGCACCTCTGAAAAAAAGTTTCTACTTCAAATTGTGCATATTATAATAGCTACTCGCCAAAATTTCAGAAATTTATCTTGCGCAATTATCTGTTGACAGTCGTTTTTGTGAGTCTATTTCGGTGATTTCCCCGAAATGGAAAAAATTTAATGTCGAGCTGTAATTAAATTTTTATTTTTGAAAGGCAATACGCCTTCACAAATCAAAGATGAGTTGGACTCTGTGTACGGTGACTCTGCACCATCGTTTACCACCATAAAATTTTGGGCAGCTGAATTTTAACGTGGTCGCGTCCAAAAGCTGTAACCACTAACGATAACATCGCTAAAGTTCATCAATTGGTATTACACGACCGCCGGATTAAAGTTAAGGAAATAACTGAGATTATGAAGATGTCAAAAGAACGTGTTTGTCACATATTAAACCAAGATTTGGGCATGAGAAAGCTGTCCGCGCGTTGGGTGCCGCGTTTGCTTACACTAGACCACAAACATGCGCGCATGAACATTTCCAGCGCACTGTTGGCTCAGATTAGAGGCAATACGACCGAGTTTTGGCGCCGACTGATAACTGTAGACGAATTTTGGATTCATCATTATACGCCCGAAACAAAAATCCAATCTAAACAGTGGATTGAAAAGGGGGAACCGGCCCCAAAAAAACCTAAAGCTGTGTATTCGGCTGGGAAAGTGATGGCGAGTGTTTTTTGGGACAGCCATGGAATTATTTTTATCGACTATCTTGAAAAAGGAAAAACTATAACAGGAGCATACTACGCATCTCATTATTGGACAAGCTAAAGGGAGAAATTTCGAAAAATCGGCAACATTTGCAAAAAAAGAAAGTCTTGTTCCACCAAGACAACGCACCATCTCACACCTCAACAGTCGCCATGGCGAAAATCCACGAATTGCGGTTTGAATTGCTTGACCATCCACCTTATTCACCGGATCTAGCACCAAGCGACTTTTTTTTGTTTCCTCAACTTAAAACTGCGCTCGGCGGCCAGAGATTTTCGTCAAATGAGGAGGCAATCTCTTTCGTGAACTCGTATTTTGCAGACATAGACGCCAAGTACTATTTGGAAGGGTTGCAGAGATGGGAGCATCGCTGGGAGAAGTGTGTGGAGTTACAAGGAGACTATGTAGAAAAATAAAAAAAAAAAAAATTTTGAGAAAGTCGCGTGCTTCATGGTTAGGTCGGTTATTTATCAGACAGCCCTCGTATTTACTTCATACTGCTGCTACAACTGTTGTTTGGTTCACTGGCTTGCCTATAGATTTTCTGGTCCATACACTCCGTAGAGTAGGAAATAATTCACAGTTGCGTCCACTGCTCTAGCTTCTAGTTGAGGAGATAAAATAATATCTTTCATTACCGTTATGACATGTGGTATGTATTGGGTAGTCGAAAAAGCTTTTTCGTATTTTGTCAATAGATGTTGCAGTCGTATATCTCTAATCACATTGAAACATACCATATATTGTTGGAAAGGTGGGCTTCATTTAACCAGAAACAAAAATTAGATTTTGGGAAGTTGAAAAAAGTTACAGCTGTTCAAAAATGAGTGAAAATAATGAAGAAATTCGCTATATTTTGAAATATTTTAATAAAAACGGAAGAATGCTATGAAAGTCACCAATGAAATGTGTGAAGTTTACGGAGACGATGCTGTATCAGCTCGCGTGGTACAACAATGGTTCGCTCGCTTTCGTTCTGGAAATTTCGATGTGAAAGATGCACCTTGCTCTGCTCGGCCAATCGTTGAAAAAGTGGATGAAATTATGGAAAAGATTTACCAGGTCCTGGTCACATAAGCAGCCATGACATCCCTATGGAACTTAGCATTCATCACCAAACGGTTTTGAACCATTTAAAAGAGGCTGACTACAAAAAGAAGCTCGATGTTTGGGTACCACATAAATTGTCTGTGGACTGAATAAAAAACTGCGATTCTTTGCTGAAACGAATTGAAATCGAACCATTTCTGTAGCGAAGGACAAGAGGAAACGAAAAGTGGATCAAATATGATAATAATGTGCGAAAAACGTCTTGGACCAAGCGAGATGAAGATCAACAAATGGTCGCAAAGCCCGGAATGGCGCTTCGAAAGGTTATGCTGAGTGTTCGGTGCGATTGGAAAGGTATCATTCACTACGAGCTGCTCCAGCCTGTTCGCATGATTAATTCTACATTTTACTGTCAACAACAGATGAGATTGAACCTAGCAATCGAAAAAAACGGCCAGAACTGATCAACAGAAAGGGCTTCGTCTTCCATCAGGACAATGCTAGACCACACACATCTTTGATGACTCGGCAAAAAATGGGAGAGCTTGGCTGGGAAGTTTTGATGCATCCACCATGTAGCCCTGACCTTTCACCATCGGATTGCCATTTGCTTTGGTCAATGCAGAGCTCCCTTAACGGAGTAAAGTTGGCTTCAAGAGAAGCCTGTGGAAATTACTTGTCGTAGTTTTTCGCCGAGCAACCAGCAATGTTTTACACTGCTGCAAAAAGTGATCGACCAAAATGGTACATATTTGGCTCATTAAAGTTCATTAAAAATACGAAAATACTTTTTCGACTACCCAATATTTCGATCTTAGAGCTAGAGACTATACAACTTGCAGTCCAACTAGTAAATACCTTACCACGCAGATTAAACCGAACTAGGTTGAGTAATTTTCTCTCCGATCCAAGAATTCCAAGACACAAAATTTCTTAACTCTAGCAGACAAAGTGTCTTCACGAATTATGGGTATTATGTGAACCCTGTTTTTTGCAGCATTGTTGTTGGATCCATAGCTATTTCATTCCTTGCTAATTCTTTATACATATGTACATATATACCAGCATTAAAACAAATATATTCTCCTTTTCTTTTATTCCATATTTCTGCTTGTAATCTGCGCGCAAACAAATTGCCATCCCGATATTCACTACGACACCTCGTTTTCTTCCCGCTAACCACTCACAGTTAATTAAATTCTCCGCACAATCGGACTATTGCGCTCAACAACTCTCGCGCATTCTACTGGAGATACAATCCGAGCAAAAACTCTATAAAATATTCAACAGCAGCGAGTTCGCGGTGGCGCGAGTGTTACGGCATGCAATTGCTAGCTCAATGCAAGCGATGCTGGCCGCCTTTCGCAACAATTGCATACAACATAATCCACATATACACTACATGCAACCGAATCCATTAGTGCGCGTTACGCTGACCGTCTTGATGACACGTATTAGCGAGGCAATTGCCGCACCAGGCAACCGAAGCGCCGACCTACACATACCAATTACGGCAACACTGGGTGGAGGTGTTACCACGGAGGCGGTGCCAACAAGCAGCGAAACCCAGGCGCATGTGGCAAGTGACGATGGTTTTTACCTGTGCGCCAGTGTGGCCACACTGTTGGAGCATGTAAAGAAAGTGGAGGACACGGCGTTGCTCTACATCGAGTCCAGATTCATTGATAAGTTTGTGCGTGAGCAACTCTTGCGACACGACCAAGTGGCAACACTGTTAGGCTTCTTGAATTGGTGTTGCCTGCAAGCGCAGCAATTGCTGCAACGGCGAGAGGAACAAAAATGTCAACAACAACAATTTACACTCGCACTGCTGCAATGTATTGCGGCGTTGTTGCAACAGCGCTTCATCTGGACGGAACTTAATCAAAAGGAAAAGCCAAGTGCCGCACCGACAACAACAGCAACGGCGGATGGCAGTGCCGCTACGGCAGCGTCGAATTCCAACACTGCTGGCAGTCTATTGTCGCTTCCACAACGCAATTTGTTGTTGTGCCGTGTGCTGGACGTCTTGGTGTTGGCCGCCAGGCAGTCGCTGCAACACACCATCTTCTACAAGCATTACAAGCAACAAGCAATGCTAGTCGACGGCAGCGGAAGTGCCGATGGCGATGCAACCATTGACAGTGAACAGCAGAATATCTTCAATGCTTTGTCTGCGTCAGCGGCTACCACGGCGCTGGAGGGTGCTTTGCAAACAAAAGACAGCGAAGCGGAAGTCAATGATGTTGCCGTCGGACGTCTGTTGCAAGCGTATGCACCGCAGGCTGTTTTCATGGCGAAACTGATAGAGATGCGCGCGGCGGAGACGACGAGTGGCGCGGCACATCTCTCAGCTACCTATTTGACGGGTGGCTCAGGTAACGGTGTCTGCTCGTTGGGCAGCGCTGGTGGTGCGTTGAGTGGTAGTGGCAGCAGCGGCCTGGGTATGTCCTCAGGTGCTACGAGTGCCGTTGGTGTTGGTGCAACGACCGGTGTAGGTGCGGAGTTCGACAATGGCAGCAATGCGGGTGGCACCCAAATACCAATGGTGAGTTATTGGCACATGAGAAATGCAAAGATTATGATGTTTTTGTTGTATTTGTTGTTGCTGTCGTCTGTAACTTTTATACTTCTACCGCCTTTCTGCTTCTCATTTCAGCAACTTTTGTCCATGATTGGTATTGCGGTGTTGCGCACGCATCAGTTTTATGCTTATGCCGTGACGCCGTTCGAAATAATACAGCAACAACAACGCGAATTGCGTATCGAACAATTGTCACCTGCCAAGCGCGCTGGCCAACCGTCACAAACAACAAGCTGGGCGGCCGCGACGGCAGCAGCTTCGAGTGGCAAGCTGCCAACGATTCCCGTGGAGAGTCTCAGTGATGTGGATGTGCTAAGGAAATTCGTGAAGAGGTAAGTTTCAGTTTCACTGCTCTTGAAATATTACAGTTTTCGTAGAGTTTCTTCACTGAAAGCTGATTTTGGTAGTAGGGCTCCATTTATGATCACATTGTTGTTGCTTCAACTTAATAAGTCCGGCTAATGCAGGTTAGACTTTATCATTTTCAAGGTCATACTTAGTATAATTTTAACAGTTATGCGTAATGGTATATTTGGGATTTATGGTTTTGGTTCGCGCGGTCTTAGAGACTCTTACTTATTGCATCACTATATATTTCCGTTATATTCGAATGTTGTTAAATTATCACAAAAGTGAAGTTTCTAAATTTTGGTAAAACATTTCCGTTAGTTGACTAGTTTCACTTTTGTCTATTTCGCTTGCCAAAGTCATTGTCAACGACATCTCAACAACAACATGGCTCTTATCATGCTGATATTTTATGTCTTGGTTTCAGTTTAGTTGCTGTTGTTGCTCCTAGTACTAAGGTTGCTGTTGGAGACAACTTGTCAAAATGTCAGTGACACTGCAAACAGGAGGCAAGACCGAATTGTGTGTGAAGTCGTGCTTCGAAAAGGAGAGACAAATTGTGCTTTGTTGCAACATGTGCATGTTGTTGCAACATAGATGCGCACACAGATTTTATATTATTAAAATAGTTGCTCGCAAGAAAGGTTGAAGGTTAGAAATCGGTCTGTGACTTTAAATTGTATACTACTCCCCTCAACTACTCATTATTCAGAGAATTAAGAGTGGATCTACATGGACAATCGTACTTGTAAGGTAGCAAAATGTATTGTTTTTGTAAGCTCGCGAGTTCTTAGATCCATAACTTGTAACTTGCTCCATTAACCAAATTTAAGACTATTTCGAGTTTTTGCCGTTTCGAAAATCCGAGAAGTAATCTCTAATCGAAGTGTTTTTGGTTCAGAATTCTTTTTTGTCGGCAAGGAATACATGGCTTCGCCAATCGCGTTTCTTTTTATGAGAAGCAGTTCCAGAAATGTTACGAAACATGGAAAACGCGCTGGAATCGCTGTATAGCTGCCCAAGGTTACTACTATGAAGGGGATGGCAGAATTGTAGAATAATTTTCAAATATACGGGGTTTATGGAATCAGTCTCATTACTTAATTGTCAAACCTCGTATTCCGAAGTAGTACCTGTTGGTAACAGTTATTCTGCGTTGGTTTTCGAGGCGGACGTTGTTGGTGGTTTTTACGCTGGTTCCAAGATAGACGAAATTATCGACAAATTCGAAGTTTTGTTCACTGCCAGACCCATTTGCTTCGCTTCCTTGTCCATTCTGCAGAAAGCAGAACTAACGGCGCGTTGTTAAGGTCAATGATATCAATATCATTAGTATACGACAGCAGCTGTAAACTCTTCTAAAAGGTTGTACCTGCTCGATTAAGTTCGGCAGCTTGAATTATTTTCTCCAGCAGCAGATTGAAAAAGTCACACGAAAGAAGAGAGTCGCCTTGTCTGAAACCTCGTTTGGTATCGAACGGCTCGGAGAGGTCTTTCCTGATCCTGACGGAGCTTTTGGTATTGATCAACGTCAGTTTACACAGCCATATTAGTTTTGCGGGGATACCAAATTCAGACATGGGGCATAACGGCAGCTCCTTTTCGTGCTGTCAAAAGCAACTTTGAAATCATGGAAAGGTGGTGTGTTTCGATTTTCTTCTCACGGGTCTTTTCCAAGATTTGGCGCATTGTGAATATCTGGTCGATTGTTGATTTTCCAGTTCTAAAGCCACATTGATAATGTCCTATCAGTTTGTTGACGGTGAGCTTTAATCTTTCACACAATACGCTCGATAGAATCTTATATACGATGTTGGAGAGGTTTGTTCCACTGTATTTGGCGCAGATTGTGGGATCTCCCATTTTGTGGACTAGACAGAGCACATTTAATCGACCGACATGCTACCGTTCGGCCATATTCTACAAAGATGCTGGTGCATGCACCTTGTCAGTTCTTCCCGGCCGTATTTGAATAGCCCAACAGACAATCAATCGGCCACCGCCGCTTTGATGTTCTTCAGATGGGTAATTGCTACTGATCACTTGTATGGGTTCTACAGGAGTATGCTCCGGTGTTGAAACCTTCTGTAAGTCGCCGCATCTTTTCGTAGCGTATAGCAGCTGTATGTAAGGACCTTGAAATGCCGTCTCACAGTTCGCTTATACCGAGTTGCCGTTAAGGGTTCTCAGAAAATCGTTCGACTGTCTGTTGTGATTGCAGCTTCTCAGCGTCGAGCCTTCCTTGTGTTTGTTGACGTGTGTTTTTTGCTGGAATAAGACAGTAATCCGAGTCAAGGCTAGGACCTAAAACACTAGATACTTGCCATCCCTCTATCACAACATGATCGTTCTGTTTGGCGGCTTTTCGATCCGGAGACGGCCAGGTAGCTTGATGAATTTTTCTATGCTGGAGTTTAGTACTACATATAATCATATTTCGGAGCCCGACGAAGTCTATCAGCCTCAACTTATTTGGTGATGTTTTGCCATGGAGCGGCCTGTTAATCGCTTTTCCAATGAAAGCTATTTTGCGGCGTGTTCTCTGCTAAAAATATAAGTTTTATGCGCGCCTCAACTCGAGTGTAAATTAGTATCATTATGGCTTAATTTCGCTTATTAATTCCAGCAGCAGTTTGCCGGGCATGCCAGTTGGTGTTTTATTAAATTTACTCATTTATAATGCGCCGCCAACAGCACTGACTCATTAATTTAATTAACTATATAATTATTACTTTTACGCGAACTTAGTTGGGGCAATAAACGCCTCATATTTATTTCCAGATATATACTGTAACTTTAACTACATATATATATACAAACATACATACATGTATACTTATGTCTGTGTGTGTGGTGTTTCTAATACGAAAGCATAATTTACTGTTATTGCAGATTATCAATTTTTGGCTTTACCACACGTCAACAATTCGAGGAGTACTTTATGACATTCCTGCTATTAATCAATAAAGTTTACGACGAGAATATGGTTGACGAGCAGGAGCAATTTCAAATAAGATCCACATGCTTGGAAGCGATTTTGGAACTTTTAATTACATATAAAACTTTTCCAATTGTGGGTAATAAACTTTCGCATTTTCATCATACGACACGGTGGACTCGCATTAATTGCGACAGCATTAGGTAAGTACACATACACGCACATACACAAATATTGTATATACATATATTAGGATACACGAACTTACGAGAGTTCGCATGCAAGAGATCCCAGCAGACACATTGTATATTTATAAGCGCACGCACACACACAAGTATTAGCGTCCAAAAGACTACATAAGCCAAAGTATGCCTGTGTGTTTGTGTGTGCCTGCCTGCCTTTGACTCGTCCGAACGCATAACTTTCAATTGTTGTTTGCTGTAGTCAAACTGTAGTTAAGCAGCTGCTCGGCCAAACGCAACAAAAGCACCAAATACTGCCGGCGAGTGGCTCTCATAGTTGACACAGACTCACAGACGCTCTGCGTACTAAATTGCTCATTAGCAGCAATGCATAAAATTCTCTGGAGAAAAAAAAAATGCAAAAAAAATTTAGGCGAAAAAAATGTGTCGTCCGTGTTGCGACAGTTCGTTGTTCAACTTGTTACTGAAAATAGTTTTTGGTGAGTTCTCCGAGATTGCCAACTACCACGCGTAATGACAACCAGCCGCAGAGAACCATAAAAAATGAAACAAACTCCAGTGAGACCCCTTAAAAGTTGAAAATTAGTCAAAGGTTGGTTATGACATGCATTTTTTTTTGAACGCAACTTTTTCTAACCTGTTGCTGTTTTACAAATTCACCGTTACATGTGGGTTTTCGCTTTCTTGTGTTCACTCAATGCACTAATTTTGGTGAAGTATCAATTTTCTACTCTAAAATTTCAGGGTGCCAATTTAAATTGCTGAAAAGTTGCTAAAACCCTGGCTACCGTCTCAGTACGCATTTTGCGAAGTATCCGGAAATTGTAAATAAATCAAAAAATATTTAATTAAATTATTTCCAAAGTAGTCCTCATCAGATGTAATACACTTATGCCAACGATTTCCTTAGTCCTCGAAATAATTTCCGTAAGCATTTTTTTAACGGGCTTCAGCGAATTTTGTTTTATCTCTTCGATCGACTGAAAAAGGGTTTCGAGAACCGGCAATTTCAGTTTGGGGAACAAGCAAATGTCACACGTAGCCAGATCTTGAGAGTACGGTCGTTAATCGATGGTACTCATTGCGTGTCTGGCGTTGAAGTCCCCCGATGCGATGCTACATTATCATCGTGTAAAAATCATGAATTATTCTCTCACAAATCCGGCCGTTTTTGAGGGATGTTTTCACGCAAACTCCTCAATACGGCCAAATAGAACTTCTTATTGACCACCTGCCACTCCTAGACAAATTCATGTTGGACAAAATCACGAATATCGAAGAAAACAATGAGCATCACCTTGATTTTTGAGCGGCTTTGGCGTTGCTCTTTTTGCTTTCGGCTCGTTTTTCCCCTCCCTTCCGTTGTTTGTTGACTTGTTTGCTAGTAAAACTCCATAACCCATGTCTCATCGGTAATTAGAATGCTATCCATTAATATGGGATCGGAATTCGCACGATCAAGCATGTTCAAAGAGACCTGTTTACGTACGGCACTCTGTTTGAAAAAAAAAAAAAATCAGTTTTATCCCGGCGAGTCTAGCAAGAAAACGTTTCATACCCAAAATATTCACCAAAATAATTCAAACCGACTCGCCTGAGAGTTTGAGTTCTCTTGCCATTTCTATAACACTTGACTGACGATTCTCCTGAGATTTCGAGCTCTCTTGCCATCTCTATAACACTTGACTGACGATTTTCAAGCACCATATCTTTTACTTTTTTAATATTTTGATCAGTTGAAGGCTTCCCCTTACTGAACACTTTATTCTCCATGCTTAAACCTAATCTTTTTGTTTTTGGTTTGTTAGGCTATGAGGTCGGTCCTCACAGAGATCTCAATTAACAGCTTAAAACGCTGGTCATTGTGGCACACAAAACTCTTCCATAATACATAGATCATAAGACCCTCATTAATCGAGAAAGCGCTTTGAGCCGAGATGCCTCAGTCTTACAAAGGCTGGAGAATAAATAAGAAAGTGCCTGATTGTGTTCAGCTCTCCCTTCTTTATACAATTTTGACAACTGTTGCGTAGTAAAATTTTTATCCTTACTGCATGAATACCTACTCTGCCATGTTCAGGATGAACCCTTATCTTGTTGTTGTTGTGGCAGAAATCTGCCGAGTTGACAGTTCTAGGTTTTATAAAACGGGTCCGTTCCGGTTACGTAGACTCGACTGTCGTGGGAACAGTATGAACCCCTATAATTGCGATTGCTGGAACCAAGCACTTGAGACGGACATGTATTGAGTCCCGACTTGACCGATTCCATTCAGTCCGGTAGATCAACACTATCCTCCGGAAATGTAATGATCGTCTCCGTCTCTGACTCCTCTTAGATCCTCCCTTTCTATTTCTATTTCTCTCTCTCCATTTTTGATTCTCTGACTCTCTCTCAACATCCCTTTTTATTTCCACTTCACTTTTTCTCTCTCTTCACCTTTGCTTTCCGCATGCCCGCTGAAAGCTTTCAGTTGCATCAACCAGCACTTTGCTTGTCAACAAAGCGCCGAGCGTGCGAACCGGCATATTACTCGCGACATTTAGGACACTTATACAGTTGAGTCCGCATGTCCAACAGCAAAAACCATGCCCCTAGGCGTGCCATACTCAGTTTAATTGTGTTAATTTCGCAAATCCCCTCACTCATTTCACTTTAATTTCTCAATCACAGCGATAACGCGCAACACAATTAACCCGCTATTATGCAACCACTGTGTGTGCCACACCTTGCCACACACGCCGTGCTTACTGTGGCTGGCAGCAAGGCAGGCAATGAAATGAAATCATTGCCACGAGCATTCTTAACTCATTGACTCATTATGGCAGGCAAAAGGAAGTAATATATAACGTCAACGTGCACAACACAAACGACAACAACACACCATACACACACACACACACACATGCGCATATTATACAAACAGATTTATTGTACCAACGTGCGTGTTTATTCGCGCTGTGCTCCGGTATCCGCCTTCAAAGCGCAGACTGAAACAATGTAGACATAACTGTACAATGCACAGCGCAAACAAAAGCGCCGGCGAAGTGGCAGTAAATAGTGCAAATGTAAGTAAGTGCGCCCGAGTGCATGTACGAGTGCACTTGTGTGCGTCTGCTTATGCGCAAATATGAGTGCAGTGTCATGTAGGACCTAAGAACTTGTCCAGCGCTGTGATTCAGTTGACGATGCGTGCATAAAAGGGCGGTTTTCTCGGAGGGGTTACTGTAGGGTTATGAGTTTGCTTTAGAAAATAATTGGCTTATTATTAAAATATATTGAACTCTAAGTGGAGTCTGAGGGTAGATTTTTAGCACACAATTCTACTAAGCTTCTCCAGACCACTCAACTTCTTCAAGAATTATTTGGAGCAATGACTCATAGGGGAACACCTTAGGTGTTGAAACAATAGCAACACGGAGCTTATCTCGAAGTTACTTTGGAGTGGTGTCGATGGTAGACACACCAAAAAGCTGCTACTTCTAGTCAAAAGGTCAATGTTGTAGGCTTCATCATCAGGTACCTACGCTTAAAATTCCAGTTTTACAAAATTAGTAAATTGCGGTCGTGTGCAGTCTGGCGCGCTTGCACGTCCACTTTCTATCCAACCAGCCAACTAAATCATATCACAAACCTGCTTAAGTATTATATTTCAATTTCCGATATTTTACGTGGATGTCTCAAAGTATGAGATCCGCGGTATTTTTGCCTTGATCTGGCAAAGAACCGACCTTCGAGTAGACAGTGTTTATAATAATATTATCATTATCTCCTCCATTCTTACTCCATAAATCCCGATCGGGCAGTACCCAGTTAGAGCTCCTATACCTACTGAATGGGGAACTTGGCTAAAGGTTTCTTCTGAGATAGAAGGTCTTTACGATTGTACAACTGCTAGTATTAGACCAGCACTTGCCGAGCTCGCCTTAGACCCAACCAGTAGTGAGCTGGTGTACCAGTAACTAGTGAGACTGAAGCACGTGAAATTATGCTGTAGTCAGATGCCAGAGATAAGGCGTCGAGACATCCTTTCACTACTTTCAAGCAAATAATTGTTGGCTAAAGTGAAGGTGAAATATCAGTAGATTATAGAGGACTTCCTGGTTGGTATGTTTGGTATATTCAGCAGGCTTGAAGAGGTAAGGTAAAACTCAAATAACTTCTTTTAATTTCATACTAATACCGCTTACTCGGTTCTTGAAAAAGGTGACGTTAAAATCCTTAACCGTTGAAGCCTTGGTTATCTTATATCCGGATTATACCAGAACCGGATTCATGATCAATGTATCAACATGTCATTTTACTCATATTACTGAAAGAAAACCAGCAAATAAATTTATTTCGAACTCAGCTTGAGAAACTACCTCATACAACAGGTTTAGTCAGATATCTGAGAAGATAAAGGGTGATCCATTTCGAGACTTCCTTTTGTAATAAAAAAAAAACAAAAAAATTTGAAGTATAATGGGATGTTTGGCATTTATTTTTTGAAGATTATCTCTTTGCCGTGGCTACGTCTCAGATGGTCCATCCGTTGAGTCTAAGTTTCGATGACTCCTTCGAGCATTTCGTCTGGTAACCGACGAATGACAAGCGTGATGTTTTGCTCTAAGGCTTAGAGCTTTCACATCTAACGAAGTGATATCACACTACCTTGGCAATCGACCGACCCAAAACGTAAAATTATCTGCTCACCGAAGTGTTCTCTCAACAAATCCATTGATTGATGCGATGTGTGAGAAGTGGTGCCGTTTTGTTGAAACCAAATGCCGCCGAGATCGCAAGCTTCAACTTCAGGCAACAAATAGTCGGTTATTATGGTGCGATAACCGTCGCCATTGACGGGTATGTTCTCACCGGCATAATTTTTGGAGAAATATGAATCGATGATTCCACTGGCCCATGAGCAAGGCCAAACCGTTGTCTTTTGTGGTTAAAATGCCAGCTCTTGAATCTGTTCAGAATGCGGCAATTTTCCTTGTTTACATACCCATTGAGCCATAAATCGTCCTCATCGCTGAACAAAATTTGTCTGGAAAACGTTGAATCTTCTTGGAACTTTTCAAGAGCCCATAGAGCGAAGCGATACTGCTTGGGTAGGTCAAGCGGGTTCAGTTCTTTGAAAAACTGTATTTTGTACGTCAGTTCGAAATACTGCGAACTGCCCCGAATCGACTCTTCGCGGTCTTCGTGTACACTCTCAGCTAAGCTCTGTTATATTTCCTTCACAGCTTGCTGGATGTGATCTATGTGGACGAATATTATCCAATAATGAATGCTGAGTCTCTACAAGGGTGATGGTGTTCCGAATAATACGCTCAGTAGGCCGATTATGTTGACTGTAAATTGAGCGAAACACAGGAAACACATTCGTGACAGAACTTGAATTTTCGTAATAAAGTTGAACGATTTGTTACCATTGTTCATGCTAAAGTCTTTCCATGACGAAATGCCGAATAATATTGAACAAAAATAACATCCCACGTGATGTGTCAAAAAAAAGTTATTGAAAAAGTAAATCTACTTGGATCGCTCGTTAGTATTAATTTGTCATTCCTAGAACCCATGATATCATTAAACACAAAAACAAAAAAAAAAAGGAAAAAGGAAAAAGACAAAAATCGTGAACTCACATCAATCATAAAAGTGTGGCGTAGAATCAGGTTTACTTTTGTTGTAAGTAAAAAATTTCAAAATCCCCCTTTATAAGATTTTAACATCTACTCTGCTTCCATTTTCACCAAAAGGGGTGGAGCGGTGTGGCGCTTTAGGAAAACGCAATTAAAAAGCAATAATAAGAACGGCTTAATTACGCGCACTGCTTGTGATACTTACAACGCCATCATGACATTCATATCTACATATTATACAGGGTATTCCGTATGCACATGCATATGCAGAGCACTCACACACATGTTTCATTTGCCACTCGCAGGTTTTTTGTGGATATTTTAAGCTCAAAGCGAACGCTTGCAGGCAGCGGAAGCAATGAAAATTGCCAGGAAATGAAAGGGGAAACGCTTAAATGCACTCGGCCGAACGCGCACGCACACACAAACGCATAAGATTTGCCTCGCATCTGCTGCTGAGTGCATCGTAACGTAAGACTCGTATGTGTGCAGTTGTTTAAGTTTGTTTTGATTGCCCTTGCATACTTATAGGCGTTGCAGCGCGCTCATTTGCCTGCTAACACATATTCGTTTCTTGCATCGCAGCAGAAAACAAGTTTGTAATTCCTCATTGCCGGAACCAGTACGGTTACTATTAAGCGTGTTTTTGTGCGCGTATAAACAGAGGCCAACCTCAGACTTTTAAGCCTCATGTGTTTATACAAGGTCTGTCGCAAAAGAAACAGAATTTTTTAAATATAATTGTTTCTTGTGGCGCCAACTATTGGTGGGCATATGAAAAAATTTTAAGACAATTGGATAACTACAATCGATGTTATCGAACAAAAAGTGACAGCAGCTTTTGGTCATCGGTCGTAAAAGCATTTTGAACAAAGAGCAAATATTAAATTTTGTTTTAAACTTGGGAAAACGGTTACTGAAACATTTCAAATGGTGAAAAAAGTTTATGGTGATCAGTGCCTATCCCGTAGTAATGTGCATGAGTGGTTTAAGCGATTCCAAGAAGGTCGTGAGGACCTCTGTGACGATCAGAAGTCACCGAAAAAAAGTCGTCTTCAGAAGGGAAAAATAAAAACAATACTGATTTGTTTTTACGATTCCGAGGGTATGTATTGTACACCGAAAGTTCGTCCCACCTGGCCACATGATTAATGCTGTGTTTTACCTTGTTGTTATGAAGCGTCTTTTGTCACGCATTCGTCGTGCTTGACCACAATAGCGTGAGGCAGGGTCCTGGCGCCTCTTGCACGATAATGCGCCGTGTCATCGTTTGACACTTGTCACTGATTTTTTGACAAAAAACTCCATATTAACCATTAATCACACACCCTACTCACCTGATCTGGCACCCTGTGACTTTTACCTGTTTGGAAAACTTCATTTGCCCATGAAAGGACACTGGTTTCAGGACATTTCAGCTATCCAAAAGGCGACGATTGATATTCTCAAAAGTTACCTTAAACACTCATTTGAAATGCTAATTGACCGGGCTAAACGCCGTATCGAAGCACAAGGAAACTGCTTTGAATAGAAAAATATAACTTTTGAAAAATATTAATTTTTTGTTGTTTTTTTTAACAGTTCTGTTTCTTTTGCGACAGACCTTGTATATACAATATTGTACAACTTTCTGGCATTGCTTTACCCAAAAATTTCAAAATTTTAAAACTTATAACAAGTTTTTCAATTAAGATGTGTAGATGTTCCCATAAAGAGAGCTGAGATGAGAAGGCTTCATAATTTTCTGAAGTTGATATTAAGATTATAGAACTCTAAGTTGGTACTGAGGATCGCAGTGTTAAAAAATAAAAAAAATTTACCCCCGAGTTGGTTTGAGACAGATTTTGTGGAGCCGGGGCCAAAAATGGGCAATGGGCGTGCACAGCCTACTTTCAGTTAAAATCACATTTATCGAGACGCTCTCGACTGATTTCAATAAAATTTGGTACCTGACATTCGTCTTACATTTTTATGTTACAGTGTAAAAATGGAAGAAATCGTTCCACAAACACGCCTTAGTACTTCCCATATAAGACAATTTTAAATTTCATTTCAAACTTTCGAGTATACAAATCAATTAGAGGGTTACATGGGTTTCCTTGGGTAAAAAACAGCATTTTTTCCACAAATTTTTTTTCTCATATAAAAAATTAAAAATTTTATTAAAATTTCTTATTGTTACAAACGCACACTGTTAACAAAGGAATTCTGAAATTTTTGGACAAAATAATTTAAACTCGACCATTGCGACGCTATTTTCGGTGACCCTTCAGAAAAATATGCGCCCGCTTTGGCTGGGTAACTCCTTGCAGAATCAACTAAAGTAAAAAGCAAAAAATACGTAATTTAGTTAAAACCTTAACTTCGAACTGAAAATTTAATTTTTGGCAGAAATTAAAAAAAAAAAATTAAATTTTTAGTAAAAATTTCGCGATTTTTTTTTTTGTTTTTGCAAATAGTTCTAATCGAAAAAAAAAAATTCTTCGTCCAAATTTTTAAGAATTGTATCTGAAAGACCTGTGTAAAATTTAATGAAGACCGGTTGCGTAGTTCTCGAGAAATCTTGCCAACCGACTTCAGAAACAGAGTTTCGAGAAAAACGCGTTTAAAGACGGCGCACTGAAAGTCTAAAGTTTCCAAGGCTATATCTTCGAAACTATTAATCATATTCAACTTGAAAAATTTTAATCATGGCTCATGGCTAAAAATTTCGTTAATTGAACAAAAAACAAAAGAAAAAAAAAACAAAAACCCGTAGATACTGAAGATGTGAACCCGGTGCTTATTATTACCTTTTTTTTATCGAAAGCTCGCTATAGAACGTACATAATTAACGAACCTTATGTACGTATAGGTGTTTCATTGGCTTTAATCCTTGCAAGTTACAGGCGTATGAAATGTTCGATTATACTCGAATTTAGCTCTTCCTTACTTGTTTCTATTAGGTTTTCTAAATTTAGTTGACACAGCTTCTTTTTAAATGTTTTCTGTGTTTGCTTCTTGCCAACGATGGTACATAAAACATATTGCGTCGTCTGGTGGTTGGTCTCCGTAAATTCTTGTAAGACGTTCTCTCATTGCCATGTCGTACAGTATTTTATGGAAATGCCCGTGAGCGGACAACATCTGTGTCTAGTTGTAGTACATGTTGACGCATTGTCGACTGTGCCACTTCTCTATATCGTTATTCAGTTTGGCGAAAAGATGGACCATCTTTGCACTCCCTTGTTCACAGACCTTGTCAGCGTTCATGTGTTTACTTTCTCGCCTGTTGTCTTGTGGAAATTTGTATTTCTCTTCCGTCTTTCTTCCAAGACCAGAGGTGTCTTCTCTCCATTTCGAGTAGATCTGTTGGGAGAGCGCCGCTTATTAACCCATTACTTCCAAAGCTTCGAAATCATTGGAATTTTTTGATGAAATTTGTAACTTCTGCCTTAATACGTTAAGAAAGAAGAATATGAAATAAATTGATTGATGAATCAGCCCGTCATATAAATAGGACACTGGGGATATATGCTAAGAAAAAATGAAAGATAACACTTATATAAGAAAATGGACTTTATTGGAAAATTATTATCGCATTTAAAACAATCACTGCAAAGTGTTTTATCGCATTTGACACAAAAAGTAAGAAGTTTTTTCTTACAACCTAGTCCTTGGCAACGCCTCTGTTTGTCCCTCGTCATCATGTGGTGACCTAAATTGTCAAATCTGACGTGTTGCATCAGAATTTCGGAAGAGGCTGGAGTAGGCTTACTTGCCCTACCTTCTGATTTTTTCATCCATGAAAAACAAACCCTTCGTCTAAAATTAAGCACAGGGATTGTCTCATCTTTATTGACCTGGTTGTTAATAAGCCAGGAGTTTACTAGAAACATATCTAGAAAACCAATTTCTAGATGCCAGTACCATTTCTTGCCTCTAAAACGGATTGGATATTTAGCAATTAAACAATCGTGTTTATCCACCCTGCGCGTATTTTTATTACAATTATGAATAAGTCTTGGCTGATCTACGGCTATTTTCGCTTTTTCCGTTTTTGAGTACCTATTAGTTTTAACAAAACGTTCAACAGTGTCAAAATTACGCAAAAGACATACTACATTGTTATCTTGCCATTTGACGTATAAAATTTCATGGTTTTTATCAAAGCGATCATAAGAATAGCCTCTGTCTTTCCTTTTTAATTTCTTTTTTTTTTTTTTGTCATGATAGGACATTTCTGACTCCTATTTTCTGTGACTGTACCCGTAGCTCTGATCCCTTGAGTTTTTAAATCCATGATACTGAACAAATTATTAAAGTAGACTGACTACATGTGCGCAGGGATCGGTACACACTTCAAGCAATTTTTTTCTATCACTCTTGAGCCCAAGCCATCGCCAGTATTATCTGCGGTTTGAGTTTTTTTGCCTGCATATAACGAAAAATTATAACAGGCGGCCGCTGGCTCCACACAGTGCCCAAAGTTTTGTATCCAAACCTTACTGGTTTTCCTTTTATAAATTGTTTGATTCCGTGATGTCCAAAGTATTTGACGATCATTTCATCAACCGCTAAACTGGATTCAAAAATCTCAAACTTTTGAAAAGATTCATAAGCTTTTGCGATAAACCGGCGAATTTTGAAAGCTTTGTCAGTGCTATCGATTTTCGAGTTATCATTGAAATGTAAATATGACTTAATTTTATCAAAAGATTGCGTGACATTGATTGTTCAATAAATAGAATGTGTACATCATCATCTCTACACCAGAAAAGTTTACTTTGATGTAAATGGTGATATGAAGAGAAAAATAAAAGTGCTATGAATACTTTTAACTCATTCATGGTGAGATGAAGTTCAAGTCATTTTTATAATGCTTGGCATAAGCTTCTGTTTCTTGAAAAATATATTCTAAAATCTCGTCACAAACAAGCTTTCAAATACTTCTACCGCCGATTTCCCTTTCAACTCTGTTATCATGTTTTCCAAATATTGGATAGCCGTATTAGATCCCGGTTGATTATCAGAATAAACTGGATTACACTTACACCAAGCGACTGTCTTACCTGCACGAGATGTAGTACTTTGATTAGGTTCACCTTCTTCAACATTGTCAACCGTACATGAAAACTCCACTTGAGCAGCTACTTCAGACACAGATGAAACTCCCATATTATCATCAGGACCTTCTTATATGTCTGTCATTTCATCCACTTCGTCCAGAGGTAATATGACAACATCAATTATCGTTCAAGTCCTCATCACTTGAATCTTCGATCTCTTGTAGATAATCTGCAATTTCGGACACCTTCAAAGCCTTTTTATACTTTTCTTTCACTGGGTCCATAATCTATAAGCAATAGAAATATATATAGGCACACGTTTATCAAACAGAAAAGGGTAATAGGTACTTTTACTATTTCATCAAAGAACAAAATCATAATTATTTTACTTGCCTTCGTTAACCACTTTACTATCAAACCACCACTATTATTCACAATTTTTTAACTCATGTATGAAATAAAAATCACAATCATGTCAAGAGATGTAGTATGCTCGGCATAAACTTGTCGAATAATGTAAACACTAGATATGCAAGACACAAAACAATTGACTCTTAATGTACAGGACTTGCTTTCGCGGCAAATAGTAAAGGGAAGTCCCCAGTGTCATATTTTTAGTGCGGCTTATTTCGAAAGCATGTAACATGATTCCAAAATTTGTTTTGTTGCTAGTTTTATATCTTAGGTATTTGGTTAAAGTCTTAGAAGAATTTTTATAAACTTTAGAGTAAGTAGATATTTCTTTGATGTTATATATATAACTAAAAAAAGATTGGTCTTCTTGACCTTACAAAATTGACCAGATTTAAAAATTCATATTAAAATAATGTTAATACTTTTAATAGCAAGAAAATTATATTATAATAGGAACATAGTACATGAATATAAATTTCTACAGATATAATTAAAATAAACGGTCAGTTTTGAAAAAAAAAAAAAAAAAAATGTACTATAGTGTCCTACGAATAGGGCAGTGGGAAGGAATGGGTTAATACCACTGCGGATGCGGATGCTGTTAACGCCTACTTTCCAACTGTTTTTCACGTTCAATGCATTGGCCCATATTTCGCTGTCATATAATAGCACTGACTGTGTTGTATCCATGACCAGCTTCCTTCTGCTTGCGAGCTGGTCTCCGGTATTTGCCATAAGTCTTAATAGTGACATGGTTATATTCGCGGACTTTTTAGCAGCGTGCTGAATTTGTATCCAAAACGTCATTTTATTATCCACCCTTATGCCGAAGAGTTTTAGAATTTTCGTCGTTTGGATAGTTTCTGAGCGAGCTTGTATGTCCTATTGACCTCCAGCGGTATGTGTTTCATAATAACCAAGATCAGCTAAGTTTTTTCCGCGGCTGAGCTAAGGCCGTGTGAGCCCAATCATATGTGTGTTCGCAGCATAACTTGCGTTACTTTTCGTCTGGTTATGTCGGTATTTCGTGCGATTACGACGGCGGCAATGCCGTCTGCATAGCCAACGAGGTAGCAATGGTCCGGCATTTCGACGTTTAAAATTCTGTGGTAGCTAGCATTCCATAGTAGTTTTTGGCATTTTGAATCGGTTTTCTAATATGACGATCATATTATCCCAGTTCGCGCTATTACATGCGTTTCTTGATCAATTCTTGCAAGAAGGCCTACTGGCCTCGTGAATTTGTTCTTTCAACGAGCTTGCCCCACGCTACGTTCGACTTTGTCAACGGCTCCGATGGTGGCCTCCGGCATTGTTTGTAGCGGCAATAATCAGGGGTTTCAGTAATCTTTCTAGCAGCTTTCCTGCTGTGTGTCGCATGCATAATGATCTGTATGCTAAAGGTGTTTTAGGATCTCCTTTGCCTTTGCTTATCAGGGTCAGTTGCTGTAACTTTCTTGCTCCTGAGAAAAAGTACTCGAATTCGTTCCTGCCACATAAGTCGTGGAGACCTTTTGAATGGTGTTATTTTCAGAACTGAATTGTAATGATTGTACTTTGTATTAAATAGAAAAAATTTGAATTTTCTTAACAGTTAGAGTGGTATGCTTTTGAAAAGCAATCATATCACTCTTGTTGAAAAATCCGCTACAAGATTAGGCGCTTGAGTTTCTGTCCCACCTGTAACATGGTTCCCACTAATCTAGTTTCTATGAGTTATTCCAGATATACACTCAGAGTTTGTGCAATTGCTCACCAAAGGCCACTTACTGTAACTAAAATATATGTGCATATTTTTCATCTCTTATGAAGTTGTAACAACTCCCTCTCTCACACACGCACACCAACAAACACCACATACTATATTCTTCCGCAGACATTTCCTTCCTTCAAAGGCTGGTCATACAAACAGTTTCCTAATATCGCGCTTATCGCACACATCTCGCGTATTTCATTGATAATCTCGTTCGTAGCGCTCCTTACGCACAAACTCCGCCCGCTTAGCGCTCTGTTATGTCTTGCTCACAAAATTATTTCGCTTTCGTTGCTCACTTTATCTGAGCTCTGACATTCCATTGTTTCGTATTGTTAGTTTTGTCGCCCTCTCCGCTTGCCATTGTCATCTGCCGTTTGTGTTGACTTGTGTATGTGTGCGCCTAAAAGTAGGCTTGTACTGCGATTAGTGCGGTTACAAGTAGAAAGGCGAAAACAATAAATTGCGCTAAATGGTCTACGGATGACTGTGGTTGAACTTAATAGCGCTTTTAGGATGTGTGCTTAGCGATTACGTATAAAATATGCATATGCTTTGTTCAAATTGATAAATTCATTTGCTTTTGTTCTCAGGCTCAGACGCGCCATGTCTTAGCTGTCAGTGCCCTATTGTTGCCACACATTCTATTAAGCATATAATTTGTCTTTGTTGTTGGTGCAGGCTCGCTCATTTCTTGTCGCTTGGCTGCTGTTGCTTATCAATATGCAATAAAAATAAATAATGAAATTTATATTGAAGGAAAAAGCATATGCCGCCTAGAATATTGAATAAGATATGAAAGCATTGTATACACGTAGGCGCTTGGCATTGAGAAGCGCTGTTACTTTTACTTTATGAACATAGTTGGCTATGTATGGCTGCTTGCAAGCAACCATATGGCTTATATATGCTTTATAAATACCTCTATGTGTTTACATACATACATATATGGTATATATGTATTATACTTATTTAATTTGATATCCTGCTGCTGTTTCACTCACACTTGCCGTGTCATATGTTTTAGTTAAGAGTTTTGACGTTGGTTTCGTTACGGTTTTATCGCCATCATAACTTTCTTCTGCCATTTTATAACTGTTTTTCCGCTTCTGTCTTATACTCTATCAGACATTCTGTGTATATTCATACAACTTATTTCTGTTTTTATTGCTGCTTTTCAGTACTTTGCTTTCTCGCCATTACGTCTTCATATGAGTATAAGTGTGTTGCATATATGCAAATGTACGTCATCCGGTATACATATCGCAATACATAGACACACTTATTGTCATTCATATAAGTACGGCATTTATTGCTATAACAGAGATCAATACTCAATACTTTAACGCATTAAAATTCCTCAAATGCAATTGGGTTAATTAGATATTTATTTACAGAATTTATGCTCTGCATATGTATATATTAATAAAAATTTTATAGATAAATTTCAAATTGATTTAAATAAATCTGTGGCATACAAGGTCTGTCGCTAAAGAAACAGGACTGTTAAAAAAGCCAACAAAAAATTAATATGTTTCAAAAGTAATATTTTTTTATTCAAAGTATGTAGTTTCCTTGTACTTCGGTATAGCGTTTAACCCGGTCAATTAGCATTTCAAATGAGTGTTTAAGGGCATTTTTCGGAATGCTCTTGAGAATATCGGTCGTCGCCCTTTGGATAGCTGAAATGTTCTAAAACCAGTGTCCTTTCATGGGCAAATGAAGTTTTCCAAACAGGTAAAAGTCACAGGGTGCCAGATCAGGTGAGTAGGGTGAGTGATTAATAGTTAATATGGAGTTTTTTGTCAAAAAATCAGTGACAAGCGTCGAACTCTGACACGGCGCATTATCGTACAACAGGCGGCAGGACCCTGCCTCACGGTATTGTGCTCGAGCACGACGAATGCGTGACAAAAGACGCTTCATAACACCAAGGTAAAACACAGCATTAATCGTGTGGCCAGGTGGGACGAACTCTCGCTGTACAATACCCTCGGAATCGTTAAAACAAATCAGCATTGTCTTTATTTTTGACTTCTGAAGACGACCTTGTTTCGGTGACTTCTGATCGTCACAGAGGTCCTCACGACCTTCTTGGAATCGCTTAAACCATAGGCACTGATCACCATAAACTTTTTTCATCATTTGAAATGTTTGGGTAAACGTTTTCCCAAGTTTAAAACAAAATCTAATATTTGCTCTTTGTTCAAAATGCATTTTACGACCGATGACCAAAAGCTCTTGTCACTTTTTGATCGATAACATCGATTGTAGTTATGCAATTGTCTCAAAATTTTGACGAAATGTCAACAAGAGATCAAACTTTTTATTTCATATACAAACCAATAGGTGGCGCCACCAGAAACAGTTATATTTAAATAGTTTTGTTTCTCTTGCAATAGACCTTGTATAAAACTAATCCATCCCCCGCACATTGTAATTTAATTCCTCGGGTAAATGATATTTCAAAAAAAAAAATTTATTTTACTAAGTTGGAGGGCATTGTACTGTCTTTAATTACTTTATGTCAAATATGAACGCAATCTGTCCACCAATTTGTTTGCAGCAGCTGCTTAAGTAGTACGTTGCGATTTTTACAATGGATATAAAAATAACGAACAAAGAATTTATCTCAAATTTTCTAGTTTCAACCAAATTCAGTGTGCGATATCATTGCACATGTTGAAAAAGGCTTACGTTGATTGAGTTTTATCAAAAACACAAGCCTACGAGTGGTGCAAAGCCTTCCAAGACGGTCGACAGATCGCGGAATATATGCCTGTTCTGGACAACCTTCGACCTCTTCAACTGTTGAAAATATTCAAAAAGTGAAGTGGGTGATATGGTGCTTGAAAGTCGTCAGGCAAGTGTTAGAGAAATGGCAAGCGAGCTCAGCATCTCTCGCGAGTTCGCTTAAATGGTTTTGGTGAATATTTTGGGTATGAAATACGTGCTTACACCACTCGTCCCGATAAAGCTGATTTTTTTTTTCAAAAAATACTACCGTAAACATGCCTCTTTGGACGTGCTTGATCGTGCGAATTCCGAACCCACACTCATTGTGAGCATTACACCTGCCGGTGAGACATGGATCATCAAAATGGAGAAAAAAAGAGCCGAAAGCAAAGAAAAAAAAAAAAAACACGCCAAAGCCGCTTAAAAATCAAGGTGATGCTCATTATTGGTAATGATTGTGACAGATGCGCCAACTGCATCATGATTTCGTTCCGGAGGAACAAGCGGTCAATAAGGCGTTTATTTGGCCGTATTGAGAAGTTTGCTTGAGATCGAAAACGGTCGGAATTATGGAGGAACAATTAATGGATTTTACACTATGAGAATGCATCATCGTGCGAGCCACGTTTGTGGCCGAATTTGAAGCCAAAAATGTAATTAATACCCCGATCAACCGCCGTATTCAGCAGGTTTGACTTCGTGTAATTCCTTCTGATTACTCAAATTGATATTACCGCTCAGCGGAACCCGTTTTCAGTCGATCGAAGAGAAAATGCTTAGAAAAGTGTTTCGAGGACTGTAAAAATCGTTGACATAAGTGTATTACAGCTAATGGGGACCACTTTGAAGGCGACTAAAAAAATAGAGATAAATAATTAAGTATTTTACGTTTACTTATGAAGACCACAATCAATAACAAAAGACTAGGAAAAACGGTTTCACCAAAGCTACCCATGCCAAATTTGTTGAAGGGGGTATTCTAGTCTAGAAGCATGAATTTCAGGTAATTTTTAAAGAGTCGTAAAAAAAAAGGCAATTAATATTTTTACTATCCATTTTTTATTAGTTATTTGTTAATTTTAGAAGAGTAGAGAGAAAGATTAAAAACTAAAAAAAGTAAAAAATTTCAAAAATTATGAGCTGACGAAGTGGGGGGTCTCTAACAATATTCACGTAACCATATCCCTGATTTCAACCCTCCTAGTTATCTGAAACCAAAAAGAAAAAAAGATTATTAATCTAGAATAATGTCGCAATGACCGGAACTACGGAAAAGTGGGGAAAAATTTTTTCACAAAATAGCGACTGCCTGAAAAAAAAAATTCACAAAATGGCGACCGCCATAAAAAAAATTTTTTGGGATCACTTTTTCTGACTATATGGAATTTTTTAAAAATAATAAAAATTTTGAAATGGGGCTAGTTCCAACCATAGACAAGCCTTTAAAGAAGACGCATAAAAATTTCAAGTAAATCGGTCCAGTAGAACCTGAGAAATCGTGGGCGTCGTTACGAAAAAGTCAGTTTTGAGAAAAACGCGTTTAAAGTGTCCCTAATGTCTTTTGTTCGATTAGTTCCGGCCGAACCAGTTTGGATGCCGGGTCAGAAAAATGCCTATATCTTCAAAAAAAATTTCAATTTTGAAAAATCCTCTTCTACATATAATCTTGAATAGTTAAACTTTGAAAATATGGAAAAAAATTTGATTCTCTTAAATTTCTAGACTAGATTACCCCCTAAAGATATTTTGTCAATTGAAAAAATTGAGGAGGATCTAAACTTTGTTTGAAAGAAATTCAACCTTTTTCGTTTTAGAAAGTTTCCCTTCCAAATAGACAAAAACCTTCCATAACAATATCATCTACTTAAAAAAATTTTCGTCCGATAAAAGTTATATTTGCCGAGGCTTTTTCCATACATTGAAACAGACGGCGTAGACCTTTTTGCCGTATAGCTTTCAAATTTGTCTTCGATTCGGTGTTTATCTCCTCAGTTGTGCGAAAACGGCGTCCCTGCATTGGGCTTTTAAATTCTAAGATCCCCATAAAGTTAAAAAAAAAGTTCCGAAGTACGATTGACGTTATGATGTTAGAAACAGTAGTTGTTTGTCTATAATTCCGGAATTCATAATGCATCACAGCACGATAATTAGAGAAAGCTGCCAATACTAGACTAGACTACCCCACTTGTGGTTTTTTGATCGACCGTGCCTTTGTTATTTCAGTGGGTTTTAATTATTAATTTTTGTTTTCTGTATAAATCTAAATGTTTTTCTACCTTTATTCCTGTTCGATATCGCTTATGGCTTTTACCACTGTGAGGTTCGACTTCCTCTACCAGGTTGCTTCAGCGCTCTTGCGTTCTCAAACACAGGCAGTTGGTGGAGAAGTTATAAGTATTTTCGTCGGAGAAAAACCAAGCATCGAATTGTGCCGCCTTTCTTGCGATTCGGAATTTCTTTTACATGCCATGCCGAGCGCTGAGAATGGGAGTTTATACATTAGACTCGGTATGTTGGTGATTCCCTCTGTGATCGAATCCATTATCGATCTTATTTCGAAAACTTGTTTACGACATATTATTTACTGTGTCTGCTAAATGAAAGGAATATTCAGGCAATCGGCATTGTGAGATTACATCCGCTGAGAGGAGCGACAGCGCTCTAACAACAGAGAACAAATTTAAGAAACATTCGTACAACTTATGTATGTTTCGAAACGCCAACATTAGCACGGAAAGACGGTGTTTATGAACTGTTTCAACACTGCCTCAGTGTATACATAGAATGTACACTGTCTCATCGCTAAGAAAAAAATATCAAAATCTCTCAGTCAAATCTAATTCAAATGGGAAGTGACTCAAGCTCTCTTGACGTTCGTTTAAAAGCAGCTATTAGAATCAGAAGATGTGGAATATTTTTACTATTTCTAGGTGTGGGAAAAATACAAGTATGAATTAATTAAAATAAGTTTCTCAAGACCAACTGACAGAGCCTCTACATTGATATTACCCACATACCTTTTTCGCATAAATTTTAGCTATTTTTTATGCTCTGCCGCCGAAGAAGTATTAAAAATATATTTTTAACAACTTACTCTCACTGCTTAACAACTATCAATTTTATTGCACAATATTTGCATGCATCTATGTAAATGCAGCAGCAATCACCTAATTTACTGACATTTTATGCAACTTCCTCTTTGCAGCTTGAAAAAATTGCACAAAGTGCAGCTTCTCGTCTCCGAGGCGAACATCTTCTATCATCCGAACTTGGAGCGCCAATTGCGCGCTGACTGCGAGGCGCGCGCCAACTACAGCAGCTTCGCGTGCCGTCTGCGTGACAGCGTCATTGGCACTCACCAATTTCGAGTCAATCAATATGATTTGAATTTTATGTGGCAACAAATGGAGGCGTACGCACAATACACCGCCAACAGCAGCGCGCCGGATGCGGAACTGACGAGCGCGAGCGAAATTGGCGCCAGCACAGCGCAGTGCGCAAAGCGCGGTACAGGCGGCGGCGGCGCAAGGGATAGCGAGGATGTGGCAACGAAGAATTACCGCTACTTCACGGCGCAGTCAGGCGTGGATTTCAAGAGCAGCACGCAGTTGATTTTCGATGTGCTAATGCAGATAATTGAGGTGAGTGCGTAAACTGTGCTGCCGAGCAGCAATGTGAAATGGGCGCGGATGGCGGGGAAGCGGGTGAATAAAATGCGAAAACCGGTGAATATAGCAAAAGCAAGACAATTTCTGATGAATATTAAGGCAGGTACGTGTTGCGCGCTTGGCATGCAGATTTCGTGCAAAGTTGCAAATTGCTTGGTGCAACTTATATAACTTGCAACGCGCAACTTGTGACCTGCAGCTATTCGTGCAACACGCAAAATCAATCAAAATTTCACGCGCAACTAATGCAAATCACAGTTAGCGCCAGTTGCCAGCGCGCGGCTTGTTGCCACCATTATTGTTGCATATAAAATTTTGCACCGTTATGTATGCAACTAGCGGCGCCGAATGACATAAATCCAAATTGGAATTCATTAGGCGAACGCGTTGCGGGCTTGAAGGACATTCGCCTGGCTTATTGATGGCATTTGTTAATTGCTTGGCTGCTTGCAACGCGCATTCCACCCATACATACACACGTACATATGTACATACAGCTGTAGTGCCTTTAGTCACTTTAGTCAGTCTCGATTATTGCTAACGGTCTGACATGGCATTTGAATTGCCTTGAGCGGGCCGACATGTCGTATGAGCAATATTCAGTATGCAGTTTGCATGCCACACACGCTTGCCGCATATGCAACACATATTGATATGTGCGTGTTCGCGCAGTTTGTGCTGCCAAATAAATTTTGACACAAATTCACTTCCTGTGGCATGTAAAATTCGCCAGTTGGCAACAAACGAGCAGCTGCCGCGCCGTGCCACATGTGTGTAGTGACGCCTATAGGGCACCCCTTAACACCATGTGCGTGTGTTTGTAGTTGTAGGTTGGTTATTTTTGAGCGCACCAAGTGCTTCGTGACAGCTTTTGTTATTACTCACGCTGTGTGTGTGTGTGTGTGTGCGTCCCTAGAGTAGGTGGCAAAGTTTTGCCTGTGTCACATAAATTGTGTGGCGTGCAAGTGCGCAACGCCGTCGCTAACTGTTTGCTGTCTGAATGACTCTTGCTTGATCTTGTCACACACGCTACACCTTCAGATCATATTTAAATCCACAATGTGGGCGACATTCGGCTACTCACGTGCGCATACAAATGCAGTCGGTTGAAATGGAGCTACGTTTTTCCTCGAATTTATGTCTTTTATTTCTTCTTTAAATGTTTTTTAGTGATTTTAAACTTTAAAAGGCCTTTAAAAATAATGGTCGATAATTTTCTCTCTCTGTTCAATACCTCTATCTGACGGAGACGCGTCAACATCCAGCCTCGCTCTGTATTATGAATATAAAAATTTTTACTAACCATTTTTTATTAGTTATTTATTAATTTGAAGAGTACAGAAAAGAATTAAAAACTAAAAAAAGTAAAAAAATCAAAAATCATGAGCTGACGAAGTGGGGGGTCTCTAAATATTTCCACGTCACCATGCCCATGATTTCAATCCTCCTAGTTATCTGAAACAAAAAAAAAAAACAGATTATTAATCTAGAATAATGTGGTCCGAACTACGGAAAAGTGGGAAAAAAATGGCGACTGTCTGAAAAAAAAAAGTTTTTTTTTATCACTTTTTCTCGATTCTTTTAAATTTCTAGACTAGAATACCCCCCTAAAAGCGTAGAGCAGATCTCATGTTTGAAACCCTCACTTCTAGTATTGAGTTAGTTTTGTCCATTCTTGGTTGATAGAAAAGGGCTGATAAGGGACCTGAACGCTGGGAACCGCTGTTCCCGTCTACTTTCTGAAGATCACAGCAGATCGTAAAGTCTAAAATAAAGTGTCATAGTTTTCAAATTAGCTATGGTGATCCCCTACGCCTAGGAAATTTTTAATAATATTACGCCAACCAAAAAGTTTGTGTTCTCTTTTTGACTGTATTGTCGTTGGTAAAATTTGTGCCATTGGAAAGCAGAAGACATTCTGAAGTGCTCCACACAATTCACAATGTTCTCGTTTGGTTCTAATTCTTCAATTTAACAGTTTAAAAACTACAAACATTTTTAGTAAACTGTATCTTTTAAGGGTCGAATTCCGACCACAGACAACCCTAGTAATAAAATAGCACCGCTAACCCGATTATACCCGAGTTAACAATAGCACGCAAGTTGTTTCTTCTTTTCGCGACGTGGCACCGATTGGAGATTCCAAGCGATGCCAGGTCCTGCTTCAACTGGTCTTTCCAGTCTGGTCTTTCTCTCTCTCTCCTCTGCTTCCCCCGGTCGGCATTACGTCAAACATTTTCAGAGAAAAGTGTTGCCTCCATAATTTTTGTATGCTCTTGGCATCGGTTACTAGATCACCTCTGGGGATTCTACAAGAACATGCTTCGATCTTCGAGCATTACCCCTGTCGGCCAGCTTGTCAAATTCTTCATACTCACGAGCTTCGGCCTATCTGTTTTTCTGTCTGCAAACGCGTCTCGCTTTCCTCTTCAACTCTCGGTATCTATCCCATCCCGCACGTGTTGTGGTCGATCGTAACGTTGCGAGGTAGGCAGCCTGTTTTCTCTCCGCTGCGACACGGCACTCCTCGTCGTACCAGCTGTTCTTTTGCACTTTCCGAAAACCAATGTTGCAGCTGTACGTAAGGAGTTTGAAATGCCGTCCCACAGTTCTCTTATACCGAGTTGTTGACGAGTGCTCTCAGAGAGCAGGAGTGCAAGCCGAGTAGAAAATCGTTCGGCTGTCTGTTGTGATTGCAGCTTCTCGACGTCGAACCTTCCTTGTGTTTGTTGGCGTGCGTTTTTTGCTGCACAGAATCTTGGCTGCAACAATATAGTTGTCCGAGTCGATGTTACGACCTCGGAGCGCACGCACATCTAAAACACTGGAGACGTGTCTTCCGTCTATCACAACATGATCGATCTGGTTGGTGGTTTTTCGATCCGGAGACTGCCAGGTAGCTTGATGAATCTTATGCTGGAATCTAGTACTACAAATAACCATATTTCGGGCCCCGGCGAAGTCGATCAGCCTCAACCCATTTGGGGATGTTTCCTCGTGGAGGCTGAATTTACCGACCGTAGTGCCAAAGATACCTTCTTTGCCCACCCTGGCATTGAAGTCGCCAAGCACGATTTTGACATCGTGGCGGGGTCATCTCTCATAAGTGCGCTCCAAGCACTCATAAAAGGCATGTTTGGTCACATCGTCCTTCTCTTCTATCGGGGTGTGGGCGCAAATCAGCGATCAGTGAAAACTTCATTTACGAATAAAGGCGAAACCGTTTTTGATAGTATAAGAATCCAGGAGAATCCATTGTACTTAAGGTTTAATTTTTAGTATGCTCACACAAATAAATGTGAATGGAAAAAATAACGAATTTAGGGCTGTTTTATCAGTTAGGTTAACAGTACCTATCACTTCTATTTGAAAAAAAAAAAAAAAGTTCTTTACAGAAAGAATAAATTTTAGTTAAGTTTACCAGAACAAATGTCTGCTAAACAGACGTTGAGGAAATGACCCTTAAGATTTGGCATTTTACCGAAAATTATAAACAGTTGAACTTTTCTTACTTGAGTCCCCATAATCCACAAAAAAAAATTTATGGCAGGAAAAATTTATGCAATTTCGCGTTTCGTAAGCGCCCCATCATACTTAGATAATATCTTTTGTTGGCGGTTTGACCGGTTGGTACGTATTCATAGTGAGCGACTCCACGAATATCGAAGAAAACAATTAGCATTACCTTCATTTTTAATCGCCTTTGGCACACCTTTGTGTCGCCATTTGGATGATAGCTGGTTCGTAAGTGTGTCATATTCGTAGACCCATGTCTCGTCACCAGTAATTATGCGTTCCATGAAGGTGGGAATTTGCCGAATTGGCTCAATCCAGCATATCTGCAGCTACCTGCTCTCGATACCTTTTTTGAAGGAAATTCAGCCCTATCGGTCTTGCAGCAACGCGTTGCATGCCAAATTTTTCAAGCATAATCGTACGTACGCTCTCGTGTGACATCTCCATTTTATGGAAAATCTCTCTCAAGCTCTCATAGTTATTTTCGGCAACAATTTCCTTCACTTGTTTAATGTTATCATCGATCACACTCGTCTTCGACGCTCTGCTGACTTTCCTTGAATGCTCTGTACCACTCGTAAGTGCGCGTTTTTAATAGAGCAGATTCATCAAAAGCCTTTTGCAATATTTTCAATGTATCGGCACACGAAAATTCGTTCGCAACACAAAATTTAACACAAATACGTTGATCAATACTTTCGGTCATTGTAAAATTCGACAAACACTACTGAGGTCGACTGACATAAACAGCTGCTGTAAACACACTGGTCGACAGATCATTTTCGGCATCATAATTAAGGACAGTTGTACCAACCAGCAAAAAAAAAATTTACCTGTCCTCCACATAAGCGAGAGATTAAAATGAAGAATTCCCGATACTTTCTTGACAGGGTGTAAGTATCAACAAATTGTGGCACAGGTCAATATGTTAGTGGAAATGTTCGTTTAATAGAGTGTACATTTAATGCAGCTTTCATTGTATTTCTTGTATATGAATTATTTTGATTATCCTATCTTCGAAGTTGATTCAAACTAGACACAGTGTGCTAAATTTTGTTAAAATCGGTCAGCTAGCCTTTCCGGAGATGTTTGCAACGTCTAAGAAAGGTATAGTGATACAAAGCAAATGACTGCTTTTTCGTTCTAACAAAACTAAATGAATCATTTTCTAAATTTGTGCTTTTAGAATCAATATTATTATTTCTTTAGTGTATGTGTTCGATATTTTATCCGCGGTTTGGACGAAACCGAATTCAAAAATTTAGAGATACTCAAAAACTCTCTGGCTAGTCAATCTTCATCTATAAATTGTGATTTATGTGCCATATAAAGAAGTGTAAATGCCTATATATTTATGAGTAAATAAGAGTCTTTGCTGTCTTACAATTGATTGATTTGACAATTTTCAATAAATATTCTAACCTTTTTTGGCACTTGAGAATCATGTTCATCAAGATTTTCTATTCTTTCAGCACAATCACATTTTGGTCTTACCAAATCTGGTGAAATTCACAGAAATTTGCGAGAGTCGTGATCAAATCAAATGGATTAAGGATAAAGCTTTAAAATTGCAAGAGACAATACCAATGGACGACACCATTTCACATCAGGTAAGCGCAGAGAGACAAAAAACAAAAACCTATATACATACATACATACATATACATATACTTACTTGCAGTCATATATAAATTGATATAAAATATATAGTACATATACATATATGCACTTGAAGTTTACTGATTACGGTTGCTCATATATATATATTCAAGTGCATATATGTATATGTATATATATATATATATATATATATATATATGTATATATATGTGTATATATATTTATCTTTATTTTGTCTTCTTCTTTGCAATCGCTGAGATTTTTGTCCAAATTATTTTCACATTTTTTTCTCCCATTTTAGTGTTGCCACTTCAGTTCAGTGTATCAGTTTCCGCCATACCGATTCAAACAAAAAGTGTTGTAGCTGCAATTTGTGCACTTTTTTTCTTGTTGTACCTGCTTTTGTTGCGGCTACTTTGCCAGCCATGTTGCAACATGCAACTTACAACACGGTACTTAGCGCTTACAATGCAGCAAGACGTGTCCAATCGCATGTGCCACATATTACCGGCAACTGCTAACATGTAGCATGCCTCCATGCGCACATATATACAGTTATATGTGTATATTTTTATGTCGGATGTTATGTATGTGTGGCAGCCACACCGGCAATTGAACTTAAACGAATTTGTTAAGTTCATTCTCGTATTGCCGTCGTTTACCCTGCACTTGCCACCTGCCGGCTACCAGCTGCCAGGCAGGTACAGTTGCTTATCAGTGTTTTCCTAGAAGAAGCCGCTATAAATAGCTACACTTGTCTGTGCCACCTGCGCTGGCTCTACTTTTACCCACTTACTTTCTTATTAGTTTGTGTATACGTGCCGACGTCTGTCCACATTCGTATATCGGACACGGCTAGGCAATCTCTACGACCGTCTCTCCGTTCGTCTATGCGTCTGTCTGTGCGTCTGTGCGTCTGTCTGTCTGTGCGTCTGTCTGTCTGTCTGTCCGCCTGTGCGTCTGTCCATCCACTTATACGTCTATTTGTCCATCTGGTGTTCGTGTGCTTGGGATTTCGTCGTCTGCTCGCCGCCATGTTTTCCCAAGTAATATCGCAGACACTTTGTGGCACTTGCATTTAACTTGGCTTACAAATGCACGTGAATGCATTTAAATGCCTGTGTGTGTGTGTGTGTGTGTGTGTGGCCTTCATGCTCTCTGCATTTAAGTCGCACATTCACACACTGCAGACATGAGTTTTATGCTTCACCACTTCGTTTGCACCTCCTCACCCGTGTGTGTGCCTCGGCGTCTTTAACTCTTTTTCAGTTTCCGTTTTCATTCTCTATCTCGTATCTGCTTCGATATCGCGCTGCTATTTTATTTTGATCGCTTTTCTTTTACACTTTGCAGCACTTAATCTACTTACTGTGCAAAACGCAAGCCATGCTGATACCCACCATCGGTGAATTGCAACAATTGTGCCAGCTCATTGGCAATTATTTGAAGAGTTCGCACATCTTCATACGAAATGCAACGCTGGCCGGTCTGCTCTGTCTGCTCGAGTGCTGCTCGAAGACCAACACCACCATCGGCCGCTTGAGCGATGAGTTGGCTTTGCTGCGCGACCTGATTGTGGGCTACATCAATCGTCATGGGATTATCGATGTTAGGTGAGTACCAAGATTGCTTAAGTACATGTGAGCGCATGTGTGTGTGTGTGAGTGTGTTTGTGAAGTTGGCGTTATCCGTAAATGTTTAAACAGTTGTTTTAGCTTTGCTTCAATCAACAAACGTACGAAAGAAATCAGATTAAGGCTAATGAAGTTAGCCCGAACTTAGAATACTAATAAAACTGCGCTGGTTGAAGTGTCTGTGTGTGTTTGTGTTTGTTAGCGAGATTAGTTGAACAATGGCTTTTACAATCGTTTGATTGACTCATTGACATGTTTTTGCGTAAATTTATTCTGATTTTGCTAGAATAGATTTATTGAAAATTGCCTAATCACTGGCAGTTAAAGTTGTGATGTTATTTTATTTAGAACCAAAGGCTGTCGATTTTATATAAATTGTTTTAAATGCCATTTGTTTATTTGAAATTTAATATTTCAGAGATGCCTTCTATATTTTATAATAATTAATCTAGGATTTAGTAAAAAGAAATCCATTATTTTCCAACATTCGGCTTTAGTAATCTATATCTCTGTTGTGTAAGTGCGAACGGGTTACTCTATAGTGTGTTAAAGGGATAAGAGTTCGCACAAAAAAGTATTCTTAGACAGTTTTGTGATGGCTTTATTCAGTATTGTTTGACCACGTATCAAAGATAGAGATCAGCATACGTAGGCTGCTATATATATTTCTGGCCTATTAATGAAAATAGGAATATTTATCAACAAAAATGGTTTTATTGTTTTTCAAAATATTCTCCATCAAGATTTATACACTTTTGCGTGCGCTCAAACCATTTTCGAAGCACTTTTTCCACTCCGATTGAGTCACCTCCAAAACATGGTTTTTGAATGCTTCAACAGCATCTTCTGGCGACGAAAATCGTTGACCACGCATTATTTTCTTCATGTGTGGGAATAAAAAGAAGTCATTGGGTGCCAAATCAGGGCTGTACGGCGGATGACCCATCAATTCGACGTTTTAGCCGGTCAAAAAGGCGCTGGTTTGAGCCGATGTGTGAGAGCTCGCATTGTCATGGTGCACAATGATTCGTCTTCTCTTCTTCGTTTTTCGAATTTCTCCGAAGACTTCAGGCAAACAAGTGATGGTGTACCACTCAAAATTGACTGTCCTACATTGCTCAAGCGGAACAGTCGCCACATGACCAGTTTTGCCGAAGAAACAGGCGACCATTTGCTTCGAAGTGCTTCTTCCACGAACAACTTTCGTTGGATTTGGCTCGTCTTGGAAGACACACACGGTCGATTGCTTTTGTTTCGACCTCATACGCATAGATCCATGATTCGTCACCTGTGACGATCTTATAAATGTCTTTTGAAGCACCGCGATCGTATTTTTTCAGCATTTCTTTACACCAATCCACACGAGCCTTTTTTTTTAGCTATTGTCAAATTGTGCGGGATCCAACGAGAACAAACCTTTTTTACGGCCAGGTGTTCATGCAATATCGAATGTATGCTGGTGGGAGAAATGCCTAGGCATGCCTCTATCTGAAGATATGTTACATGACGGTCTTGCATTATCAGTACACGTACGGCATCGATGTTTTCTGGCACAACGGCTGTTTTTGGACGACCTTCACGGAATTCGCCTTTGAGCGAGCGTCGGCCACGATTGAATTCGTCGTACCAGTTTTTCACAGTGCTATAAGATGGTGCTTCATAGCCATACAAAGATTTTAGTTAATCGATGCACTCTTGTCGTGATAATCCACGTCGAAAGTTGTGAAAAATTATCGCACGAGTTAATTGCAGTTTTTGGCCGAGATGAATTCTTTAATTCCCTGTAAATAAAACAATTCACGATTAAATGACAAAACGTTCTGAGTGATGTTATGCTAAAAAATGTCAAACTTTCCAATGGAAATGTCAGATTGCACCTGGGAACACTTAGTACATATTTTGCAGTTTTTTCGATAATGTTGTGTTTATGGTGTTACAGCCAATCCATGCGCGATTCGATTTCGTCGGTTCCGTTTCGAGAAATTTTATTTGAAAGGTGTTGCATCGGCTTTAGCAGGCCAATTGTCAAAAATATATCGATAAAAAATAATGGGAATTTTCGAGTCCAACCATTTTATAAGCGCTCATCCGATTACCCAAGTACTAAATCATGCAAAAGACCATGTGAAACTATTTAAATAATGGAGGTTGTAAGAACGAAGCGAAGATGTATGAGTACTACAAGAGTTAACCCAAAAAAGCAACACTTTTCCACCAACAAATCGCTGCTAAACCGCAAAAAATATTTTGCAGTCATGGTGCCATATCAGGTGATTACGGGGAGTAGTTAATGGTTAAAATGTGATTTTTGGTTAAATAATCGTCCTTTGAATGTTGGATTTTCAGCAATTTTTGGTCGTAAGTTAATTTGTGCCGAACAAACTGCACACACCGTTCGTAAGCCCAAATGTTCGGTCAAAATGCAATAAATTGATGTTTTGGAGATGCTCAATACCATTTCCATGAATTTCAATGATGATTTCGGCTGATTTTTTACGACTTCACGCACAGTTTCGATGAAATTTCCGGTGATCACGAATTTTGATTGGCCCACATGTTGATCGTCATTGATGTCCTCACGATCACTTTGAAAACGTTGAAACCACTCGCGCACTCTGCTACGGGATTGGCAATCATCGCCATAAACTTGTTTCAACAATCGAAATGTTTCGGTAAAAGTTTATCAATTTTAAAACAAAATTTAATGTTGGCTCTTTGTTCGAAGCTCATTTTCCCACCGATAACACAAACATACTGACACTTAAAACGCAATAACTCCACTTCCAATCAATGAAATGTCATGAAATTCTCACTGGATCTCATCGATAAAGATAGCAGATTCTAACGCACTAGTCGATATATAAATGGTCGCTAGATTCAAATAGTTCTGTTTACTTTGGAACACACCTTGTATACTATGAGCTGTTTCCTTACGTCCAAACTTTTTAACTTGTGCTGTCAACATTTGAACTGCTTGAAGGGAGTAATCGCTCAAAAGTGTCCAATAAAAGAGGATGTGTGTTCTATCAGGGTAGCGTCAGGTCGCACATTTCGTTAGTGGTTCTTCTAAAGCTTCGGAAGGAGGTTGGAAGTTCTTATGCATCTACCTTATACTTCAGCCCTAGCACTAAAGGATTACTGCCAGTTTTTGTTTATGTTAATTGTTTTGTTTCGAAAAAAGCTTGGGCTGAGAATCAACTGTTCCAGTTTTTTTTGCCAATTAGAGAATAATTTCTTCCTACTATGTCCAAGGGCAGCACAGTCCTATTTCAATTAATATATTCAATATAGAGGAGACTTCAGCCATTTACATTCCTAATAAACACCTGATCTTAAAGCCGTGTATAAACTGAGTAATTTACAACTAGATAGTCCATTTTGGCTTTGTCATAAAGGGTTTGTCGGCAAGGTAATAGGACAGTCGGTTTAAAAAAATTTGCTGAACCGATTCTCTAAAGATTTTCAAAATACGCTCTATCTGCGTCGATGCAGCGCTGCCAGCGTGATTTCCAGGCATTGAAGGCATCACCGAAGGCATTCTCCATAATAGCCTTGAGAGCCGAGGTGCATGCTACTTGGATACCCTTTCATGGACCTTTTCAGGCAAGGAAACAGAAAAATTCCGGGGGGTGACCACAACAGGGTTGTAAGGCGGATGGGAGCCGGGCCGTTGTCGTGGTGCAACTTCCAATCAGCTGCGATGTCTTTTCGGACCCGATTGACTCTTCCTTTGAGTCTCTTAAAGACTTCCACGGAAAGCTTAGCGTTGACGGTTTGTCCAGGAGAAACAAATTCAAGATGGACGATGCCTTTGATGCACAAAAAGACATTGAGCATCGTTTTCACTTTGGATTTGTTCATTCTTCCGATCTTCTTCAGTGCATTCTTCCCGGCCCTACAAAAAAGCCTGGTGCCACCGAAACACTCCTCTTCTAATCAGTCTTATCACTTTCCGGACAAATCCTGTAAGAGGCATACAGCATCATATATTAATGTCATGGGTAGAGCTGCACAAATCTTACCCAGAATATCTCCCTCGTATACCAAACATCTATTTATGCAATACATTAGTCGTCGACATAATCCATAGGTTATGTTACGATTCAAAATGGGATGCATTTAAAAAGTTGTCTATGCTAATACAAATTCCAAGTTAGTCGAAGTTAAAATTTTGTATTGCTCGTGAGGCGAGATATGTGTGTGATCTTCAGTTCACTTGATGTATAAATATTACGTTTCTGTTCTTTTGTTCCAGATCACCAACCGAGCAATTTTCTTGCTACACATGAAATAAAAGTTCCTTCGAAAGTCTGAGTGCTTGAAAGCAATCGTTCGTTGGCTATAATATCTCTAGTAGAACTTAAGTTTGATTTCGATGTTATTTAAAGCAACTATAGGGTTTTTCAATAGGGCACTACAAAAGTAGACCGGTAAGAACAGCAAACGACGTCGTATTATTTCTCTTTCTTTTGACATTTCTTTTCAGTAAAGTTTGTCATTTCATCATGGAAAGTTATGCGATCAAACAACCAGTCGAAATTATTAAAATTTACTACCGAATTTCGGAATATCCTCTATGAGTCGGAAGTAATTCCTACTGACCCTCAATTTTAACAGCGGGTTTTTACAATAAAAGCACTATACATTTTTTTTACATAAAACGAAAACGGTTTGGATCATGTCATTGAATTTCTTTACTCCTGTGAAAGTAGCGAGCGGCGTCATTGGGCCGTATTTCTTCCGTGATGATCAAAATCGGCTCATTACTGTGAGTGGGAATCGCTACCGCTCTATGATAGCCGAATATTTTGGGCCCGAATTGGGTGATATGGACTTGGACAATATGCGGTTCCAACAAGACGGCGCCACAAGCCACACAGCGAATGTCACAATCGATTTATGGAAAACCAAGTTTGGTGAACGACCAAGAAACCAAGAAAGAAATCGAGTTCCATGCATTATGCCATCGAATGTACTACTAAAAAATTTCATTCATATCCCAAACTTTTGTAGTTTTGTAGCGCTATTATTGAAAAACCCATAAAATGTCGCGTCTTTCGACCAAAACTTTAGAAAAATTACTTCCGACTCCTAGAGGATTATTGTGAATCTATCTTATCTTTTTAAAATCATAAACATTACTCTATATTCCGCTAGAAAATGGTGACCCTGAACAGGGTATGTTGAGTTTGATCAGCATCACGAGCTAAGTTTATTTACTCATGTCCATCTGTATGTATGAGAATTAGTCCCTCATAGTTTGTGTTATCAATCTGAAATTTCACACACATCCTTTGTTTGCAAATAAGCTTGTCATTTATCGAAACCGTCGATATCGCATCAAGTTCTTCCATGGAAAACTTCTTGATTTGACAATATATCTTCGCGAAATTTGTCATGGATAATACTTAAAGTAGCGGTACAATCTACCAACAACTTTTTCAATTGAAACCACTAGCATTTAGCTGCCAGTCAGTATTTTCTCTGATCCAGCCTATAGCCATATCTGTGCTTAACCGGCTCTAAGAGGATTCTGATGTCAAAGTGATACTTGTGTGAGCTCAGAGTTAAATCTCCTAAATATCCGCCTAGTTCACTTATAAATACGTTTTTAGGCGTAAGCTTCTGCTCGAACCCGTGGATCGTGGAAGAAATTTATCCTTTGCTCTTTCGTAATGTACCCTAGAAAAGCTATAGTTTCGCTTCACAATATTTTATGGCATGATAACTCATAAGAAAACAAATTGTAATCAAATACAATGCGTTTGAAATTTAAGCAGTCTTACTGTCCTTCTTCAGATATGTCAGAATATCAACTCTCAAGCATGACCTCGAAGGTTGTTTCGTTATCATACCTGGCAAGATGGCTTCTAGAGTTATGTGGTGTAAAATTTCGGTTAACGAAAAACAAAATTTTATGTTGGAAAAGTTATTGTTTGCTTAAATTCTAATATTCTTCAAGTACCCTCATCTACGTTAAAATTATTTTGCTCTCTCCTGCATTTCTCCGCAACTTATTGGCAGTAGCAGCAAGTTATTAAACCAATATGGAAAGTTAGCTTCAAAGACCACTTCAATAAAACAATATATATCGAATAAGCAATAACACATGCGCCACACACACGCACAGCACATGAATGCAGCCAAACGTTGCTCGACCGCTGCCGTCTGTCTACCTGCTCAATCAAGTATATCAGCAATTATTATTGTTTTGTTGCGGTTAGTTATTGTTTTCTCAATCACAAAGTTTTATCGAACCTAGAAACCAATGGCTATTCGACTTGTCTTGTCAGCGTCTGGCGTTCTTTTTTTGCTTGCCATGTCACTGCGGCGCCAACATACATGCCAGAGCTGCATCCAGCTGTGTTGTGGTTTATGCAACATCCATTTGAGACTCTCCGAGTGCCTGTAGACGATACAGCGCAGCATCGACATCTGCTCTCCGCCACCCCCTGCCGTTGAACCGCTAGCAAAGCGAATGTAAAACTTTGAAGATTTCAACCAGTCGAAGAGGTGCAGGGTTAGCTGCTGCAAAGAGAAACAATTCTATTAAAAAGCACTATAAATTTAAAAATTTTTTCAACGTTTGTCTATGTGTGCATGCATACAAAACAAACACTTAATGTATGTATGTATGTATGTATGGGTGTTGTTGATTGTTTGTGCATCACTTGAAAGCCTGCTGCTGCGGTTTATTGCCAGTTTTCAAGGACTTTTGCTGCAACCGCAATATCGATGACGGCCACATGCTCAGAGTATTGAGTGCAAACTTCTATTTTTTCTATTTTCATATGTTTTATTTGTTTATTTTCCATTTCGAAGCTACACATTTTTAGTTATCTGAGTTTTGAAGTGAAAATTTTGCAAATTCTATATCTATATATCTATATGTAGCACGTGGTCAAATATATGTACATACAACACAAGGTAGTTGCAAAGCTACTTCCATATATTCCCATGTACTCCCAATCTCACTATTTCAGGATTTTCCATTTAAATCCTATGCCATGAAAATAAACACTCGGAATCGCCACATACTTTGATTTCATACCGGATTACTTGGATCATGAAGTCGCCAAATCAAAATCTGGCGGCTCTCTTAGCCCATATACCAGAGAGGAAGTTGTGAGTGGGAAGAAGCCGTTGGAGGAGAGAGGCAGCGAGCAACTTTACGGATGGAACAAAGCCTGGAGAGAAGGTGACTGTCAGAAGCTCTCTATCAACTCCAGCTTGAGACTACCTGACTCTTGCAGTGTTTTCCAAGCCCAGGTTGCAGCCATTAACGTAGCAGTGGATTTACTGCTTCGGAGTGTAGTCGCCTCAGAGAAGTGACCATCCATTCAGATAGCAGGGCGGCGATACTTGCCGATCTTAACAGTGCGTTCAGAGTAGGTCAAGGAGTGCCTAACCGTGCGTTATTAAAGCATCGACACCCTTTGTGATAACTGGTTTCGGTGCCAGGCGCAGGCAATTGTAAAGATGAATAGGAAAGCGCATCGGTGCTCCCATACGAGTATTCTCTTGTGCTCTGCTGTTGTATAGCTGAGTTTCGCGGGTGCTTGACCAGCGCTTGGCCACCATCGGTACATGCGTGGTCGCAAAATCTTTTTGGCGTAAGATCGATCGCAAGAGATCTAGTGATCACTTTGCCCTCAGAGAGGCTAGCCTCTCCCTAGTTATGGGATTTTTAACAGGTCATTGCCTTACTGGCGTTGATGCTGTAAAGCTGAAAATCTTGCCATACGCCATCTGCAGAAACTGTATGGAAGAAGACGAGATGGAAAGAACTCAACACTTCCTTCTTGACTGTCCCGCGTTTTGTAGGTCAAGGCTTAAAACTTGTCGGAGCGCATACCTTTAAATATCCCAGATAAGTGTAAATTTTTATTGACCACTAAACGTTTTGCTAATTTATAAGGTCGAGCTCAGGACTTCTTCTTTTCTAAGGTTTCACAAAGGACTACATACAGCAGTTCACGTTCGATCTCTCTAGATAAGCCATCTAACCGAAACTAACTTGTACCATAACCTAAAAATCAAAAAACGCGAAACTAAGTACTATATTTATGATAGTGGGCTTCAAATCAGGCTCGTGAGCCACTTGTAAAAGTCACCACTGAAATGGCCTTCAGTGCCTTCAGTGAGTTCGCTTTTCTAAAGATTTAGTAGATTAGAAGATTTTAGTTTCAGTGAGAACTATATTGTCTCAAACATAATTCGACGCGAAAGTAGGTACGTTTTCTTTTTGTAAGGCTATAACTCTAGAGTAGAGGTTAGGTTAGATTAGATCCCTCAAGATATAGGTGAATTACACTTAGACCCAATCAACAGTTACTTGTAAAGTCTGATAAAACTCCTGGTTTTGGATATCAGCTACCGAGAAAGCGCTTTGAACCTGTCACAGGTGAACTGTGCTCAGAGTGAAAAGCTCACTATACCTCTTAAGATTTGCTCTGGCCCAGAAAGACCTTGTGACTTCACAGAGAAAGACGTTGTCAAAAACTGGAGTTAATTTATAGTTCCTGATAGTGTACTCCCCACCAACCTTTTTCGCAAACCTTGATACTTCTATAAAAGATCTCAACGTGCCTCAGAGAAGAAATCCCTGTATACGTTCCTCGAAGGTGCGACAATCAGACCTAGGCTCGGAACCTGGTAATCGAAGTAGTTTGGAATGCAATCAAAGCACGCGAGGATCATCAAATTCCAAACTGTCCAGTATTACAGTCATCTCTGAGTCTGAAAGTATTCTTCTGGGAACGAAAAACTTTTCAGAATCCGGAAGTAAATTACTTCTCAATTTTGTATTATTCAATTCCAAATATTCCTTGGAACTTCGTTTATTCACAGTCATGGCTTTGTAAGCTTGTTTCTGCATCACCCGTTATGCCGAATGGGTTGCTTGTGTATTTTATATGTCTATTTGTATTTGTTGTATTTCCTGTTATTTAGTCAGCGCCATAGATTTATAGCATCCACTGCTTACTTATTTGTGCGTTTCGTGTGAACTTTCGTCTACTACACACCCACGCACACACACATATATATATATATATACATATATATATACATATATATATATATGCATTTGTCCACCTGTGTCCGCCCATTTGTGACCAACTTTATTCCCAGCATGCGCTTCAGCTTGTTGTCGAAAAGTCATAATTATTGCAGGTGAAGTTTGTTTTTGTTTTTGCTTCTTGTTGTACATTAAATTTGTGGAAAATATTGAGTATTTGCCAAGCTTTTGCTGCGTCGTTGCCGTTTCTATTAATATGGGCGTGTGTGTGTGTGTGTGGGTTTGACAGTGCACTTTGGCTATATTTTATTTATTTGCATGCGTGTTTGTGTGATATTAGTTTGATAAATACAAATATATGGAATTTTTTGCAAATTGTTGGTTTGCCATTTCCGCCAATAAAAACTCGAAACTCTGCAAACAAGCAAAAAAGTGGCAGCGTCTATGGAGATTAAGATTTGTGTTCAATAAATTGATTTGCATTGAAACAGATTTATTGTTGTTGTTGTTATTGTTGTTTGTGCAATATATTTCTATGAAAATAAATTTGTTAACATTTTTGTACTGAATTTTGTATAATAATTCACATTTTCTCGTCGACAGTGTACATGGTGAGAGTTAGTGTTATGTGAGAGTGGAAATTTTGGAAATATAAATATTTCAGCAAATCAATATTCTCATCAATCAATGCTGCGGTTAGCAAATTTTTCGATTTTAAATCAATTAAAAATTCGTCGATCGTCAAAATTGGATGTTTATCGTAAAAGAGATAAGTTATAATAAGTTTTATTGAGACTAGGGTTAGCGTTAGCGGTTTATGGTAATCTCTTGCTAATGCTTTTTCTCGTTCAATCGATTGTTTACATATTGTTAGTCGCTAACAGTGGCTGTAAATAAACTATTTGAATCGCAGCCCTGAGTTGACCAAAAATATCTAACGGGTGATCCACCGAGTAGTACTTTTTTCAGTAGCCTTTTCTTGGCAGCGCGTGATCCGTGTCAAGCTCTCATATTATTTTTATTCAGTACTAGAGGACCCGTCCACGCTTCACTGTGGCTGATACATAGATAATACTACTACCATCTATATATATGATTTCTATTAGTTGAATTATAACTATTAGTTAATGAGATATAATATTTTGTGAAGCAACTTGTGTTAGTTTACAAAAAAAATGAATCATAAAGCATTTCGTGTGTTAATAAAGCGTTTGGCTTTTTGGATTGAATAACTGATTCTGAGAAGTGTTTAAGTGCTCTCTAGTCGGAATAAAGCCGAAATTTTTCGTCAGTGATAGAAACATAGCTCCATCATTTCCCACTGGAGCCCAATCGACAGTCATTATAGTGGACTCCAACATAATGAATCTGATGAACCGGTTCCTAGGCGTGGAAGAACAAAAAGGCGACGGGAAAGGTTATGACATCAGTCTTTTGGGAAGCATGTGGTATAATACATAGACTGAAGACTGATTACTGAGCCAGTTATAATCTATTTCACTGCGTATTTGGTTGCAGTTCTTTTCTTCTATTCCCAATATTTAGCAGTTTTATTATTTTTGAGAAGACTGTGTTTAAAATTGTACGCATATACTCAAATGATTCCTTCAAACATGAATTTTGAACAAATGCTTATGATTTAAAATATAATTTTTTTATTTATGAGTTGTATTAAATTTTGAAATTAAGAGATAAAAGGTATCCTATGTCCTTACCCTGGTTCTAGGCTACCTCTTCAATCAATATAATCGGCCTACTGAGTATTTATTCGGAACCATCACCCATATTAAGATCCAGCATTCATTATTGGATAATATTCGACCGAGTAGATCATGTCTAGCACGCAGTGAAGAAAATATAGCAGTAAGAGAGCCGATTCGGCGCCATTCGCCGTCATCCGGTCTGATGTACGGTTGTCCACAAAAAGATAGGAGTGACCATATGAAAAAAATTAATTGTTAATTTTCATTAACAAAATGTATTTTTTTTTTTTTCAAAATTTTTGCACAACGTAATTTGATAACGATCTATTTATATTTCCAGATTTCACCTATTTCAATTAAACATTAAAAAAAATTTATATTGCAGTTTATATCAAGTAAACTAAATAACTACATAGTTCCACAAAAAAATAGGAGTATTTTATGTAATACGGGACCGTTCTATAATTTCAATATATAATGTTTCCAAAGCTTCTCAGAATATTAAAATAATTAATATTTCGTTGAATAGCCTCAATTTTTTTACAAGCATCACATCTCCGAAGCATGGAATCTATGAGATCCTGGCAATGTTTTATTGGTATTCCTTTACAAGTCTCTTCCACTACTTGCCTTAAATCTCTCGAACTGATTGGTTTCTCTTCAGCTACTTTCTTCTTGATATCTTTCCATAGGTTTTCAATGGGGTTGAGGTTAGGAGACTGAGCAGGTCACCACATAACCTCAACTCCGTTGGCCCTAAAAGATTTTTTTGCGCACTGGCTAGTATGTTTAGAGTTATTATACCGTTGATATACCCATATATGTATATATATATAGTAATTCCGTTGACTGCTGTCTGCATTCGTCGACTAGATACTGTAGTTGACTCTCCAGCTGCTAACAAAGCTGTGTCATCCGCAAATGTCGCTGTCATATAACTAGAATCAGACGGGAGGTCACTTGTAAAAAGCAAGTAAAGCATTGGCCCCAACACGCTTCCCTGGGGAACACCGGCTTCTATCGGTTGCAAGTTTGAATATGCATCTTCTTGTTTAATGCGGAAGTATCTATCTTTTAAGTACGAAGCAATTATTTCACATTACCTCATATAATATTTTGACATATGCCCTTTGGTCCATGATGCCTTCAATTAAGTGAATTGGACCAACACTACAATGTGAAAAACGACCACGTACCATGATTTGGCATCGTTATGTATAACGGGTTTTGTGGTAAACAGGGGATTATATTCTGAGTTAGGGGGACGTCGGACAAAGTTCCTAGAGCCTGTACTACCAAATAACTCAACTTTTGATTCGTCTGACCACAATATGTTTCGCCATTTAGACGCGGGTCCGGAGCCATGCTCTTTTGCAAATTGTATGCGGGCTTCTTTGTGTTTCTTTTTTAATGCGGGTCTTTTTCGTGGACTTCTGGCAAATAATTTGCTCTTCTCCAAATGCATGCGAACAGTTTCAGTATTAACTGACAAATTTAGTTCGTCATGGATTATGTTAAGGACTATTTTGAAAACGAAATATCTAACACTCCTATTATTTTGTGAACAACTGTATGAAACAACTATGCTTATTTTGCGTCAAAATTTTAAATTGAAAGCGTACAAAATACAGCTTGTGCAAAAACTGTAGCCGCTTGACCTTCCCAAGCGATATTGCTTCGTTTTATGGGCCCTTGAAAAGTTCCAAGAAGATCCGATATTTTCGAGCCAAATTTTGTTTAGCGATGAGGATCATTTTGGGCTCAATGGGTATGTAAACAAGCAAAATTGCCGCATTTGAACAGATTCAAGAGCTGCCATTTCATCCAGAAAAAACAACGGTTTAGTGTGGTTTGAGGGCCGGTGGAGTCATCGGTTCATATTTCTACGAAAATGATGCCGGTGAGAACGTAATCGTCATTGGCGACCGTTATAGCGCCATGATAACCGACTATTTGATGCCTGAAGTTGAAGCTCGTGATCTCGGTGACATTTAGTTTCTCGAAGACCGCGTCCCACACATCGCATTAATTAATAGATTTATTTAGAAAACACTTCGGTGAGCAGATAATTTCACGTTTTAGGCCGGTCGATCGGCTACCCAGATCGTTACACACCGTTAGACTTTTTCCTGTGGGGATATGTAAAGTCTAAAGTGTGTGCTAAAAATCCCGCTTTGATTCATGCCGTGGAACAAAATATCATGGATGTCATTCACCAGTTGAAATGCTCGAATGAGTCATCGAAAATTAGACTCAACGGATGTACCATATGAAATTTAGCCGCGGCCAACAGTTGAAAGAGATAATCTTTAAAAAATATTTGCCTAGGAATGTTGTTTGGAATGATAATTAGAGGTTTATGTGTTGTTTCTTTAAAAAAGTAGGGAACCGCGAAATGTATCATCCTTTAAATTTCTAGGCCACAACGTGACTCGCATTTTCGATAAATTGTTTGTATATATTTCCATATTTCGCACCACTTTATCTTAACCCACAAACTATTTATAAATATACATATATAATTATAATATCACAACTGTTTTCTTTATTTGTTCCTCTCTTTCCCGAACAGCGCAATGCAATACAGCGACACACATACGAAACTGGTTTGGACTCTCAATTATTGTCTCATCGAATGGACATCGAAATTCGTGCCACAATGTCACCTGCTGTCGAATACAGTAATTGCAGCTGGTAATTTCCTGAGGAAGACCAATAATGAGGATGTCTACTTGTGTGTTTTGCATGTAAGTATCATTGTCCACATTGGTTCTGTAGTGATTGGAAGAGAATGATTGGAGTTGCATGCCATGAAGGAATGAGCACACGAAAAAAAAAAAATTTTGTATTCCACAAGTTTTTATGTGATGATGTAAATTAGGAGAATGGCATTTATCATATCTCAAGTTTCTTCAAAGTTTGGTCTAGAACCACACAAAACCGTTGAAATCTCATTTGAGTTCCATGTAACGACTACAGTTACTCGGAAATGAAAAAAGGCCAAAAGTTCCTTAAACTGAAGTGGGGTCTTTGCAGATCCATGCTCTAACATCACTTGTATTTTTTTTGGAATGTTATGCCGCTAAACAACATTAAGAGAATCGCTACAGTAGTATAATTGAAAGTTTAATATTTCTAGTGACTGTAATCAATTCTAGCCTTAATATTGTAGAAGTTTAAAATAGTCAATATGATGGTACTCCTTTTGATCAAACTTGAAATGGACTAATCCATTTAAACTGGATATTTGTGTAGCCCAAAGCATTCAGTGAAGATCATGAAGTCATTGAAAAGTTGTCCTTCGCCAGTCCTCCATCCTCGTCTGTTAATGACAATAACAACGAAAATCGTTGTGTTGGCAACAGAGAGAAAGCAAAGACCTTGAAGGATCTGTTTCAACACATTTCGGTTAGTGTTTTGGGTATGAAGCGTAACAATGCTAGACTCATACCAAAAGACCAGATTTGTTTTGCAAAACTGACATAGAGTAGGGCACCCAAAAGAAATGCCTGACAAACTAGCTAAGAACCCTAGATTCACCAAACTGGGGAATAATTTAAGCTTTACGAGTATAACATCCAACAAACTGTCCAACAATTTAACGAATGGCGCTGCAAAAAAGAACTGAAACCTAAAGCCAAAAGACTGGAGATCATTCTAGCCGAGACTTAATACAGGTGCTTGGAAAATTGCATTAGTTTTTGACATGCCTAAAATGGCTCGAAACGGGCCTATTGTGAAGGCGATAATAAATAAAATAAATTTAAGATAAAATATGCGAAATATATAGTACCTTTTGGCAGTCCGTGTAAAATCTGATCAGCTGGTATATATGAGTATTGAGCACAATTCAAAAAATAAACTGGCTAAAAGTTCCATCTAGGGAGCCTCTGATTGAATCTGAATCCTCGTTTAAAAAAAAAAAAAAATTTTGTGCGACCATCTACTTTTTGATTTCATTCAACAAAAAAAATCCTAAAAGTTGTAAGTATGAATGACTGATGAAGTCTTTAGGAGAGGTTTTCTGATCTGGTCTACTACAATCAGAGTGTGTCATACCTGTTTAAGGTCGTTGTCTATTAAAAAATAATAATAATTATGTTTTTTGAGTTCGCTTGAAATCTTGGTACGAATTCAGGTTGTTGTTGTAGCGGCAGAGTTCTGCCGAGTTGAAGGTGCTTGGCCAGATAAAAATCCTGGTCCGTTCTGGTTACCTAGAGCCGACTGTTTTAGGCGCAGTTTGAATACAGGTCATGCGAAGTGGTAATGACAACCTGGACCACCTTACTACATCACCTAACGACAGGTTACTATAGACAATTTTATATATGAGTAAGGTAGACATGAAGATATTTACTTCTTTGCATACTTCTGGGGTTTCTTTATTTTTCCTCAACTGTTTCGACGTTGCTTTAAGCTTTCTTTGCCTGCAGTGTCTGCTAGCAAATGAAAAATATTAACCTATATGGTATCTAACCGTCAAGCTCTACTTTATCATTATTTTGGGTATAAGTTTGTGGAAATTGGATAGTTTTCTCCGAAGAGTGCGCCTATAGGTAGGTAATAAGAAATTCTCTATTCTCTTTAGAAGCTTTATATTTGCACTCACTGTTTAAAACGTGCATTTATTTCCATAGAATATGCTTTATAGACATTCGTTTTATATATTATATCTATGTGTTTACCGTTAGTTAATTGCTTTTCCCAGCAGGGAAGCTAATACATTTCATTATATGCGATTAAGCAATTCAATTTGCTTATGGTTCAGCATTCATATGTATGTTGGTAGGTGTATTGGATTTTATGCATATACATATGTATGTAAGTGTGCTGTTTATATGCATGTATGTAAGTGTATTATATGCACATTATCTATTTATGTCGTTTGCTAATAGTCAGGGATTACAAATCGTTGATATCATACCAATTACAGAGAACATCAGTAAGACACCAGTTGCAGGGATCGAAATGCTCAACTGCCATTCCAAACCCATTTATAGAAATGCACACACACACACACACACACACAAATATATATATATATATATGTAAGCATCCACACTTGGTTTAATGGTATATATGTCTATCAGATATTCCTAATTTTCACTGGAACTCTCTCAACTTGTCTCTGCTGTGGCAATCGCCGACTTGATTGTGCATGTGTGATTGCTTTAGATCGTGTTTGTATGTGTATGTGTGCGAGTAGCTATGTGATTGTGTGGCTTTGCGGAGGGAAATCCAATTTTGACCACAAACTTTTAAACTCCAGCTATGCTTTATAATTACCACAAGCCAAATAGCAAGGATCTGTTTCTAATAAATGAAGGCAAGCAATAACGGTATTATATAGCAAAAGCAATTGCAATTAAAGAATTTCCATTTCGAGCCAAAAACAAAAATGAAATGGCTGTCAAATAAAAGAAAAAAATTGTTGTTGTTGTGTGCATATCAATTTATGAAATTACATTTCTGTTCAATTTCCCTTGAAATAATCCAATAAAAGTGGCAAGGCAACGGCAATAGGCGTAAACTGAATGACTTCAATAAAATAGGAATATTATTTTCTTAAAGAATATTGCTGCTTGTCAAATAAAATTCGCAAAATTATATATATATATATTACCCACATATAATTCGGTAAATTAAATATGTCGTAAACATGTATGTCTATAAGTTAGACAGTCTAGAGTAAACATAACCTGTAAAAGATGCAATTCGGTTATGCGAGAATTAATATCCAAATAAAATTATTGCACTTCTAATACAGTGCCGTTATTTACGAAGCCTAAAATTGGGGCATATACGAATGGATGTATAGGCTGATCACTTATAGACCCGAGTGGACCAAAAACAAAAAAAATTTCGCGCGATTTAAGACAAATTTTTGCTACCGCTTTAAAATAGACTTCCTTCGAGCCAAGCAGGGGTCTTGTGGAAACCAAAACAGATTTGTTTAGCTGTCAGAGCTGCAAACTTAACAATTATGATTTTCAATGACATCACAGAATCTGTTTGGATTTTTGACTTTTCGAACATACACAAAGCCAATATTCGAATCAGCTGTTTATTAAAACCGATAAAATTGGTTACAACTACACCAAAAATCGATACAAATTCTGTTTCGAAGATCAAACCAATAATATCTGAGTTCATGGCAACTACTACTTTTTTATCGGTTTCAATTCTGAGTTCGGCAACTATCAGATGCTTCTGCATGCAAGTTTGCAAACTCTTAAGGAAGGAGCCTGCCTTAGAGGCTTCAAAAAATCTATTTTTTCAAGGATTCCTTTGGAAAGAAAAGACACGTCTGGTTGAAATAAAAATTTTAGGATTTATTCCTATATACGTGAAGAGTCTTCACAAATTTTTTTTATTATTATACATTAGATATTCTTCATGTTTGAAGAAATTTACGAAGGCGCCTCGAGTGTGCAATTTCTGTGTGGCGGGCAAGATGCAGGGCGCAATTTTCATATGACACAAAAGAACAAAAGAAATTTTTAATTTCCAATAGTAACCAAAAAATTTCAACAAAAAGTGAAAAATTCAACAATTTTTCGCAGATTAAAAAAAAAATACATTAAAAAAAATTTACTTTAAATCGTTTAAAACCCGGATTAATGTTAACTTTCCTAAGGTATTTTAGGTTCACCTAGAAGAGAATTTAATTCCAAATACAACGCTTTTTGATTCGTTTCGATAGGACGTTTACTTTTTTTCCTATCTTGCCCGCCAATTCAGTAAAATCGTAAAAATAAAAAACCGAGAAATCGCCCGTCAAAATTTTCACTTTCTGCCCAATCGCTCAGATATCTGCTAGACGCTCCGTCACTATTTCCTTCTAGCTTCGAAAATATTTCGAATTTCCATCTATAATTTTGGAGATATATTCTTAGACATTTTTTAAGGATATTTAAGCAAAAAAACAAAAATCGATTTATTGAAGTCTCTAAAGCAGGCTCCTCCCTTAAACAATTTTCCATACACTTGTTTGAGCTCCTGCCTCGACTGGGATGCCCTTCAGTGCCTTCAGCGAATTTTAGTGTTTTTTGGTTTGTTGGACAGTTTCGACGTCATATCATAAACTTACGTCGCGTCACTAGTGCCGATGCGTTTATTTAACAACGGATCCTCAGCCGGCATTTCTTTTTCGACCTCTACACGGCAACTTTTTTGCAAAATAATTGTTGACATGCTTCATAATTTATACCCAAAACATTAACCAAAATGTGTTGAGCTTATGCAAAAGAGATGTTGAGATCCTCCGTCATCTCTCCTGATGACAAGAGGACAACTTTCAGATACTGTTACTTTAAATTTTAGGCTGTTACACAGATGATATATTATAATCACTTGCCTAATCGTAATTATTTGTTATAAGTTTTACTATTTACTCGTTTGAAGCTGTCAATACTTTCTGAAATATTAAGGGGGAATTCTAGTCTAGAAGCATGAATTTCAGGTAATTTTTAAAGTGTCGTAAAAAAACGCAATTAATATTTTTACCATCCATTTTTTTATTAGTTATTTATTATTTTTTGAAGAGTACAGAAAAAAATTAAAAAGTAAAAAATTTCAAAAATTATGAGCTGACAAAGTGGGGAGTCTCTAAAAATTTCCACGTGACCATGCCCATGATTTCAACCCTCCTAGTTATCTGAAACCAAAAAAAAAAGGTAATTAATCTAGAATAATGTCGCAATGGCCCGAACTACGGAAAAGTGTGAAAAAAATTTTCACAAAATGGCGACTGCCTAAAAAAAGTTTTTCTGGATCACTTTTTCTGACTATTTGGAATTTTTTAAAATCAATAAAATTAAAAATTTAGGGATGGAGCTAGTTTCAACCATAGACAAGCCTATAAAGAAGACTCTGTAAAAATTTCAAGTAAATCGGTGCAGTAGAACCTGAGAAATCATGGGTATCTTTTCGAATAAGTCAGTTTTGAGAAAAACGCGTTTAAAGTTTCCCTAATGTTCTTTGTTCGATTAGTTCTGGCCAAATTAGTTTGGATGCCGGGTCAGAAAAATGCCTATATCTCCGAAAATAATTTGAAATTTGAAAAATCCTCTCGTACACATATTCTTAAATAGCTAAACTTTGAAATCATAAAAAAAATTTCAATTTTTTTAAATTTATAGACTAGAATACCCCCTTAATCTTGAGATTTTAAATGAATAAATAAATAAAATGGCCGTAGTATCACCGCTTACTACTCTATATTATTAGTAGCATGTTAATAGTATGTGGTATAGGGGAAAATAGATAAAATCTGGTCGAAACTACCCCATCTTCCATATACTATACATAATACCGGTCAACAAAAAATAGTTTTTGACGTTTCTGTTCTCATGCTAGAATTCTGATTCTAGACATTGAAAAACATTTAAATATCGACATCGATAAGTATATTTTAATATATATCATATATTTAATATATCGAAAAATTGCTCCAATTTTTATGAAAGCAAACTTTAACTGAAAAACAAAAATGTTGTCCTTATTTTTGTCATAGGAGAAACTAAAATTTACCATGTAGATGTCAGACCCAAAAATCGTGTTGACTGGTGTAATCGTTTTCGTTTTTCTAACAAATTTTATGTGTCTGTCAGGAGTTATGTACCAGGTTGTTCAATAAGTTTTGTCGTTCGATAAGAAATTCACAAAAAATTCAAAATGCACTTATTATTCAGTACAATACCCATGAACAACATGCACCAACGATCCTCCAATTTGTGGTTTCCATTCCTGAAGTGAGAATGCGGAAGGTCTGCAAAATACGCTTTAACAGCCGTTATGACTTCTTCATTTGATGAAAAACGCTTGCCACGCATACATTTTTTGGGTTATGGAAACAAATGGAAGTCGCTGGGAGCCAAATCTGGTGATTACGTTGGATACTGCAACAATTCGAACTTTAATTCATGGATTTCAGCCATTGTCAAAATGCTCTATGATATAGTGCATTGTGCTGATGAAAAAGAATTTTTTTCTTCTTTAAACCGGGTCTTTTTCACGATTCTTTTCCTTCAACTGGTCCAAAAGGTTGCAATAATATTCAGAATTAATTGTTTAACCAGTTTGCAAGTAATCCACAAACCAAATTCCTCTCGCATCCCAAAAAACGGATGTCATAACCTTTTTGCCCGATTTCCGAACACGAACTCGTTTCGAAGCCGAACATTCAGGTTCACACCACTCTTTAGCCTCTTGTTTTAATTCAGGATCATGCTGAAGGACCCAAGTCTAATCTATAATAATGAATCGACGCACAATATCCACTTTATCCGTTTTAAAACGCTCCAAATGTTGCTGAGAAAGTCGCTCTACTTTCTACTGTTCTAATTGTAGGTGAACAATTTTGTACTTTTGTAGTAAATTTATTGCTCTATAAAAATGGTCTCATATGATTTTTCGATTAAGTTAAGCGTTTACGAGATATTCATCGTCAAACAACAATGCATATTAGGGTGGATTAAAAAAATATTTTTTTTTTTTCGTTTGGTGCTCTGAAAAATAGGTTTCTAGACGCCTCTAAGAAAGCCTCTCCAAAAACCTATGAGTTTCATCATTCATAATGATTTTTTTTCATAAGAAATAAAAAATTTTCCCGAAAATAATCAACTTTAACTATTAATATCTTTTAAACGGTTGAGTTTACGAAAGAATCATAGGAGACTTTTTTTTAGGGCATTCAATTTCCTACAAAATGTAAGGAAAAAGATATTTTTTCAAGTAGTTCGAAGCGAGATATAAATTTTTCTATCTGATAATAAGAAAAAATAAAAAACTGTGTGAAGGAGGACCTTCCCGTTACAATTACGACTCATGTTTGGAGAGACTTTCTTAGAGGTGTTTAGGAACCTATTTTTCCGAGTACCAAACGAAAAACAAAATTTTTTTTTGAATCACCCTAATATACATACAATATTGCTTTGATTCCGATCCTGTAGTTGACATTTTACACATTAAGGTATTTCTTTGGCATCGATTTCTCCAAGTTGCAAGAGTATAAAATGTTTGGTTGCACCCGAACTTAGCCCTTCCTTATTTGTTAATAATATTTACTTTACTGCATCTGCATACGGCCACAATCCAGATTTGTATAGCACAAATTACAGTTCCAACTTAGGCGAAGGCTCACAAGTCAATCAACTCTCAGCCGCTAGATTGCCGGTATAACTTCAAAAATAGCGCTTGGTAAGCGTGTGTGGTATGTTGCCAGGAAGCAAGCGATTTGTTGAATATGTCAACATTTGCTTTTGAGCTGCAATGATGTTTTTCGCACACACACTCACGCAGCGCCATAAAAGCAGATGAACACGCTTTGCCGCCAAAAGTGAGTCCTTTTTCGTGTAGCGGCAACAGCAGTTAAATCACAACGTACGCTACGCTGACCAGCAGCGACGCCCAAAAATCACAAAAATAAAGAATAATAAAAGTGTACAACCGCTGCCCACACACACACACACATACATACTGATGTGCATGTGTGGCCTGAAACTCAGGGTGCTCGGCTGGCTGCGCGTTTATTATCAGAAGTGCTGTCGCGCTGTCACTCTTACAATTTTTACCCCTACCCCTCCGCTTAGCCGTTAGAAGTCGATTTTATGCGTTCGATAATGTTGGTCACACATCTTTATGTGTGTGTGTGTTTGTGTGTCATAACTTAGTTGTTTGCTTTTGTAGTTGTTATTGTTGTAAGTTTTTCTCCTCAAGCAAATCGCAAGCTGTGAGGAGTACTTTCCTTGTAACATGACAATGTGCCACAGTGCCTTATTTTATTGCTTGCTTTGTTTACCGTTAGGTATAAGCTAACTGTGTGCGTTTGTATGTGCGGAGCCAGCATTTTTTTCAGTCTTTAACTCCTTTGGTCAGCTCTGACAACCCTTACATTTCTATTTACTTTCCCCTGTGTGACATTACTGCCACCAATAACACCAACAACACTATCACCATTGTCCGGCAACGCCACACAGCATTATTTGTATCAGTTGTCATCATTTTTGCAGTTGTTATACTTCATATACCCTGAACAAGGCATATTATTTGCCACAAAGCAAAGGAAGTTTGGTTGCTCAATTTTTGAGATATTGGTCTGAAATTTCGCACACGTTCATTTTTGCTCAAGGAAATGCTGATTGGTTGAAATCACCGATATCGGACTACTATAGCCTATAGCTGCCATACAAACTGACCAATCAAAAACACGTCCTTATATGGAAAACTTTTTTATTTGATGAGATATCCACACGAAATCTGGTATGGTTGCATGTGCAAGACTATGCTACAATCTGCGTAGAAATTTTTTGAATCTGACCACTATAGCTTATAGCTGCCATACAAAATGACCGATCAAAAACACGTCCTTATATGGAAAACTTTTTTATTTGACAAAAGATCTTTACGAAATCAGGCGTATATTTATGTCTAAGAGAAGGCTTCAATTTCCTAAGATATTATTCAGATCGGACCACTATAGCCTATAGCTGCCATACAAACTGACCAATCAAAATCACATCCTTGCATGGAAGCTGCTTATTTGTGTAGGGTATTATAGCTTCGTTGCAGCCGAGGTTAATTTTTTTCTTGTTGCTGCTTTCTTTTTGTTTTTTTTTGCGCCCAACGCTTGCAGCAACTGTCTGACTGCCGTTGTCGTTCGTTTAGCGTTTTGTTGATTTGCCGCAGGACACCGCCGCCTGACGAGCTGTGCGCTCTCTGTGACTGAATGACCGCTGTGGTCGGCGCTGGTGGTCAGTGGCCCAGTGATGCCACCGCTGCTACTACTGTTCATGCAGCTTGTTAATTGGTTTTTTGATTGGCAATTTTCAAAACTAACAACAATCACCAACTGTCGTGCACTCACACACACACATATATACAAAATTATATGGATGAATATGAGAGTGTGTTAGTTGCATCATTTATTTTTATGGCTGCGAGAGTGAAAGCCAAGCAAAATATGTGTGTTGAGGAGATAACAAAAACAACACGCAGGCAGCTGCAAAGCTCCCTTGGCTCGCTGTCCAACTGTCCGTCTGCTTGGCGGCTGACCGTTGTTGACCGGAATCAATGCGTTGCGTTTACGCTTGAATTGTGCCATGACATTGCCGACCGCGCGCACACACCAACACGAGTACGCACATATATTAACATATATTCGTGGAGACACCTCTCCAAACGAGCGCTGCTCGGCTGAGCAGGCGACTCAGTTAGTTGCGACTCACTCACTCGCTTCACTGTATGTATGTCCGTTAGTTGTGTATGTTCGTGTGTCGGCCGCTTTGTTAGTTTAGCAAATAGTTAAATAACACTTTGGTCCTGTGAATATGCCTAATGGACGTCGGTTTAATTGTGTGGATTATGACCGACCGGCTTGTTGGGCGACAATTAAAACAAAAATGTGGCGAACGAAGCCAATGCACTGCAAAATAAAGTAATGTAAAACAAAAACAATAACAAATGCGTGGCAAAAACACCGAACAACAGGCATTCGGCGTGACCGAGCACACGAACAGCATAAATTGCTGCAATTAGTTGTAAACATTCGAGCAGCGAGTAAATAGTCGGCAGTAAAGTTGCAACCAGGAATAAGTGGTTGTAAAAGTTTATGGAAATTGCTTTATTTAGAAACACGCAAATGCTAACACACACACATACATATATATATAGTATACTATATATAGTATATATAGAGCTGTCGTTATTTATTCATTTGCACTTTTTGGTTGAACTTTCCAAATATAATGCAGTTTTCTGCTCCGCTTCAGTCAATAGCACGTATATTTATATTTACATTAGGGTGTGTAAAAAAAAATGGAATATATTTTTTCGCTTAGTATTGTCGATATCGGCAGTTCCAACAAATGAGCAGCTTCTTGAAAGGAAAATGACGTTTACAACATTTCAAAACGATATTTTCAAAACGATATTCTACTCTAGAATTTTTATAATTCGATTTTTTTTATATATTTAAAGTTTAGACTTTCAAAAATATGACCTTGGAAGGATTTCAAAATTCGACTTATTTTCGGAGATACAGCCGATTTTGTGCGGTGGCGTCCGTGTTCACTAGAATTGTCTCCTAAACTTTAAACGCCTTTTTCTCGAAACTACTTTTTTCCACACAGTACCGGCATTATCTCAAGTTCTATACAACCGATTTACTTGAAATTATGTGTAAACCTTCTTTATATAATCTTTTATCGTTCCTACCAGCATCGTGTCAAAATTTTTGTTTTTACTATTTTAAAAAAATTCAGGAATCTCAAAAAAAAGCGTAAAAAATGATTTTTATTTTCAAGCAGTCGCCATTTTTCAAAAGAAAATTTTTTCGTGTTCCGGGACTATAACAGCATCCTTACTGATTAAGAATTTATTTTCATTGTCTTTCTTCAGACCACCAGGAGAGTCAGGATCAATGTCACCAGAATGCGCCATTTTTTTGCACCTGTCTCTCCCCCCTCTAATAATTTTAATTTTTAATATTTTTTTGTAAAATTTGTTTTCTGTATTCTTAAGATATCTATAAAAACACCATAAAAAAATGGATGGTAAAAATATTTTTGGTTTTTTTTTTAAATAAAACTCAAAAAACTGGCCAAAATTCGATTTCTAGAGTAGAATACCCCCTTAAAAACTGGACTAGTTTGTATATATGCAAACAGACAGACGGATATGGCTAAATCGACTCAGCCCAACATACTGATCATTTATATATATACTTTATAGGGTCTGCGACGCTGCCTTCTGGGTGCGCAAACTTAATATACCCTCTTCAGGGTATAAAAAATTCATATTAAATTGTGAGGCTCATTTTCTAGTTGGAAATTTCATCCTCTACAAAAATGGTTAATGTAATTTTTGGCTTAAGTTTAGCGTTTGCGAAATATTCATCGTCAAACGGCAATACCTTTTCTCTATAAAAGTAAAACACAAGAAGAAAAACCCCCAAAACAAAGCACAAAACAGGGTCCGTTATTTTCAAAGTAGTTTTTTTCGCAATCTCCTGCTGAAGTTTATATTTTTGGTAAGCAAGCTCCTTTATTTGTAATTTAAACTGAACTTCAAGGGCTTATATAGTATACCCGAAAAGGCCGAATACAAACGAATTTTACAGATTTTTTCTGAGAAAACTTGTAAATTTATTGATCAAAAAATTTTTACACATATTATGGTATTTTATAACTGTATTTTAAGATTTAATGCTAGTAACAATATTTATTTGTAAAGGAACTTTAGCTGGCCTCCGAGAGTTATCGTTGGGAAAAAATCTTCGATTAATTACTAAAAAATATATTTAAGAAGATCGTGTTAAAATTTGAAAAACGTATTTTCAAATTTGCGTGTGATTTCGTAAATATTCTCCGGAACGATATGAAATGTTCTGTGTGTATTTTTAAATACATGTAAATTAAGAAAATAAAAATTAAAATTTTTTTTTGATTTATTTATAATATTTTCAATCTATCAATTAGACAACAAGTAAATTAGTTAAAAAAAATATATATATACATATATAATATTATAACATAAATAGTTGAACCCCAGTGAGAACAGAATTCAAAATTCTATAATTAAGTGTGTATTTGCAATATTTACAAAGCTTAATCCCTAAAAGGTAAATCTAAAATGTGATTTCTTTTAAGGCTTCGAGTTGTATCGCTATTATTCAGTAGAGTCATTGCCAGAACATTTTCATGACCATGTAGCTTCTCAACATACCTTGTGCTTATACTTTTTACTTCTTCTTTAACGTATTTGATATTTAAATCTTTATGTATTTGATCATTAGCCACAAACCAAGGGGCGTTAACAATAAGTCTAAGAGTGATGGACTGATATCGTTGAAGGATTTCAATATTTGATTGGCTTGCAGAACCCCATAACTGGATACTATAGGTCCACACAGGCTTTAAGATGGCCTTATAAAGTCGAACTTTTTTTCTCCAAACTGAGCTGAGGTTTTCGCCCAAGAAGCCAATTCATTGTTTTGTTTTTATATTGAGTTTCTTTCTCGAGCTTTTAATGTGGCTTTCCCAAGTTACTTTTCGATTTATATTGATTCCGAGATAATTTGCGGAACCATTATGTCGAATTTGTGTATTATTCAAAAATTCAGGCGGACAGCCTCCTCTTCTCAGAGCAAATGTGACGTGTTTCGATTTTTCAGCATTAACCTTTATTTTCCATTTCTTAAGCCATCGCTCAATTTCTATTATTTAATTTTGAATAACTTGAGTTACTTCTACAGTAGCAGTATTTTTGGATGCAATTATAGCTGGTATCATCAGCGTAAGTGGCTACTTGAAGAACATCACCAACAACAGGAAGATCAGCAGTGAATATTGTGTAAAGGACAGGTCCCAGAACACTGCCCTGTGAGACACCAGCACGGATACTGTATAGCTTTGACGTTATCGAAAATATCAGAAAAAAAAATTGTTTTTTTTTTTTTAATAATTGTGCTAAGCAATTAAATCTTTAACTTCGAAGACAGCATATTCTAATGGTGAATTTAATGTTTTGCGAAAAAGGTCGGAATAATTTTTTCATAAAAATATTCCCTTCAAAATTATACTCATACAAATATACCTTATACATTAAACCTTTTACATTATTTGTTGCTCATACGACATGGTGTCCTATGTGCATACAGTAGATTTAATTCATGACTTCGCATGCCTTTTAATAAAAAAAATTTTATGAAAAAATTTTACAGAAAATAGTTAAATAATTAAGGACTTCTTTGCGTTGGATAATTTTTTCAAGCCAAAAACTGACACCTTAATATACACTTTTATATATGTAAATATGCAAAATCCGTTTCCGTAATTTGTAATTGCGAGTTAAAAAGTATTTCTAATTAGTTTTTATACACGCACAAACACATACAAACCAAACATAGTTTCACTTATCGCCGATTTTAAATTTTCACTCATTTACGAAAAATTGTAAAATGATATAGCCGAAAATATATTTGAATAAAATTCCATTTGAGGATAGGACGTTTTAACTGATAGAGGAGCTATTGGCGTAAGAGTAACAAGGAACCAATAAAGCATTTTGTACACGCTATTTGGACTAAGTTAAGCTGCCGCCATGTTTACTTAGTCCTGCCATAAATTCTATTACGAAGCTTACAACGCGTACAGCGGGGCAAAATTCGCAGAAAAGTGAATATTTAGAATGAAGCAATCAAACATGCCTTAGAAAATAGTAATGAAAATAGGAAAAGGATATATCGGCCGGAAAGCTGTCGATATGAGCTTCGTACAAAAGCCTACCATCGATAAACAGGTAATTTGCAGACGACGCGTTTGAAGCAATTTAAGCTCAGTAGATGCAAGCGATTGCTTCAGTGGCTTACAGTCAACGAGCATGCAAGTATTAGTTTTACAGAAGAAGTTTAAATCGGCGAAACGACAAAATCTACGACGTAAAAAATGTTACTCCAAAAATTCAAAGTGGTCCCAACCAGTTGCTGTAATGGTTTGTTGGAGAGGACACAGCGTTACATCTCTTCACTTCTGTGAAAAGGGTCAAAACTCTTCCAAAAGTATACCGGCAGAAAGTTACAGAAGACATGGTGAAACAGTTAAGCCATACTCTCTTCGATGAAGAGCATTGGATATTCCAGCAAGGTTCTGCGTCAGCATATGTATAAGGCAAAAATTTCCCATAAGTCTCTTAAAAGCAAGATTCCTGCTTTCAGATGATCGACTTTCTGGTCGTGCAGATTTATATCCAGAGGACTACAGTTTGTGATCAGAGCTGAGAAAATGGTCTGTCGAAGACCCTGCAGGAATTTGAAGAGTCCCAAAAAATGTGGCCAACATAAACTATGCCTGCTGCTATTAAGAAAAGATAAGATAAATAGATGAGGATTGCACTGTTAGCTGCTTGTGAGGCGATATCTTCGCTGTTTGGAAACATTGATCGAAACGCCTTTATCCTGCTTTGATATTAAATAATTTTATCAAAAGTGAGTTGTCGAAGTTGTTTTGGTGAAGATCTTGCAGAATGATTCTTCACTGTACCGTTTTTGTGAGCTCATTTCTAAAGTATCTGAGAGTGAAGCATCTACTCTCAGGCATGCAGATGAACTAGCAGAAATATAACAGAACGTAAAGACGCAGATTTTTTTTTACAGAGATATAATTTCGCTTTTTAGAAACTTTTCAGACATTATAAAGCACTAATCTTAGCAGCCCTAGTATTCTCTCTTCTCAGGGATCAGTTTTAGAATCTAATGTAACCTAAAATTGGTGCTGCCACCCCGTCATTTAATTTCAAATAATTTTTTTTTCCATATTTTTTTTCCACTTCCAGGGTCTCGAACGCATGGTGGTCATTAGTAATACCGGTAATAGTGGCCTGAGCACATCATCAGGCGCGTCGGCTGGCGGTAGTGCCGTTGGTTCACCAGCTGTCGGCATAGTGACGCCGATGTTGCGCAACAAAATCGAAAAATTGGCATTGGAATTGGTTAAGCTGGAGAATGAGCGATTCTCAATACCGGCACTGCAGCTGCTGCTCACCTGCATGTATATGGGTAAGTGTGTGCCAATACAAAAGTCTATTATTACAAAATAGAATGCGAAATTTTCACAGTGCAATCGAAATTTTGTGCGACTAAAAATAAATTTAATTAAAATGAGTGTCGAAAATGGAACACAGGCGATGTCAGTTTAAAATGCATTGAAAGAGCCACGTGTGTGTGGGATTGTGTGTGTGTGAGAGCTGCTGTAAAATAAATTTAATAATTTTATGCAAATCATGTGGTGGCGCACACACATAATCTCGTGTGTATTAGTGATGCCACATCGCTGTGTCTAAAAGTGAAAACTCTACAAAAATAGCAACAAAATATTTTTGAAATTAAAATAATTATGCAATTACCTTCTGTTAAATTGGGTTAATATATTTTTACCTGCAATAGCAATAATTGCCATTATGTAATTAATTATAAAAACAAAAATTATAGTGAAAATAACATTAGAGGCACACAGAAGTTGCCACCATTTTATAAAAATGTGTCTACCTAATGACTATGGCGATTTAGTTGGATGTGAAGTGCTCATAAATCGTAGCATAAGCTCTCTGGTTATAACTAAGCTCTGAATTATATAGCAATAACATTGTATATCATTATCAAATTTTCTATCAATTTCACTTTTGACACAATGACTGCTTCCCAAAAAAGTCGTTTTGACTTGGTCCCTAACACTTGGTGGCAGGCAGTTGGAGGTGCCGAAAGAGGTCAAATTCCTAAGCCTCACATTAGACTCAACCTTATAGTGGAAAAGACAACTGGAATTCGCACTGTCGAGAGTCACCAAGTACTCATGATATGCAGACGCTTAACCGCAAGATCATGGAGCAACGAGCCAGGTATCATCAGGTGGCTGTATACCATGATCGTAAGGCCTGTTGTCACTTATGGAGCGGTTGCTTGGCCATCGAAGATAACGCAGTCTTCGGTAGGCATTCAACTATCGAAGTAGCAAAGACTTGCTTGCGTCTGCGCTTCAGGGCCAATGCGAACTTACCCAATCGCGGGAGCTCTCATCATGCTGCTAAGCAGCAGAGGAGTATGGCAAAGAGAAGATAATTTCATCTCAACAAATGAAGGCCTTAGGGGAAGATACACCACTGGCCCTCCTTCCAAGAAGGTTACGGCGATACGAAGAAGGTAAACTTCACAAAGAAATTTAAAGTTACTCCCGACAGTAATGCGGGGTGGGGTGATAACCCACTCGACCTACTACTGAAGGTGTTAGTATTGCGGTACCGCATACCAAGCTATCCATACCAGAGAAATGATGGATGAGCATTTTTAAAGCAGAAGTCTTTGTCTTCAGTCAGTGTGAGGAACTCAATCTTCACGCAATTATCGCAACCAGCAGATCGGTATACTCAGCGATAGTCAAGCGGCACTAGAAGCGATCTCAAGGTATGAAGTCAAATGGCTATTAGTGGAGGAGTGTATAGGAAGGCTGAACCGCCTATCAGTTTGCATCCGTGTACACCTGATCTGGGTGCCGGTGCATAAAGGGTAGCCGGCAATGAACTGGTCGACGAACTGGCCCGCTCTGCGGTGGATTTCAAGATGATAGAGCGGTGCGGATCCACAACATAAAGCAGTTTCTCCGCGCGGAGACAAAAGTGGGGAGAGAACGCCACTCGTAGCAAGCAGCAGGAATGCGCTACGTCAAGCTGCTATCGGAAGGTTAAAACCTAGCAGGTTTTGGAGATGTGTACAACCTCCTCCGAAACAAATTCTATTTCCTTGTCGCACTCTATACTGGGCATTGTAGACTCAGGAAACACTTGTACAAAATTTTCCATTCTACGTTAATTTCAGTCCTTTACTATTTATATATTTCTTGAATAGAGTTCATCTCTATGTTATCTAATAAGTCGCATTCGAATAGTTATTTGAATTGTCGTAACAATGCGAAATACTATTTCTATGGACTACTTGAAACGAAGTCATGGGAATAAAATAAAACGATGGGCATAATCTGGATTTTTAACCAATTTTGACATTGCTTTTTCGGTTAGGTTAACAGTTGGGGCACCATGCGCTAGATTTTTGAACAGTTTCGAGCACATCTCCTCACCAATAATAAATGAGGTGTCCACCGCTGCGTTGTCAAGCACCTCACTTGCGACATCTACTCGATGTGTTCCTGAAACAGATTCAGTTTAGGTCTTTTGATGTAAGTCTAAATGGCATACCTCATGATAACACGCCGATTTTCAAGTACTGTTCACTTAATCTTTTCGATGACACCGTCATTAAGAGAGATGGACGATCGCATGAGGCAAGGTTTTGATGATTTCACGACCACTGTGCCCAAAAAATAAGACATTTGAATTTAAACTGTGCGCGTCGAAGGATTTGGAGAACTATTTTTTTTTAGGTTGGTAGTACTGTCAATCACATTTATGTCAAATTTCATGTCAAAATATTCATTAGTGTTTGAGATACGTGTCATTTTGTGAGCGACTAAAAGTAAGTTTTTCGTTTTTTGCGATGTCAAAATTTGTTGAGCAAAGAATTTTCATTAAATTTTGTTTACGCAATCAATTTTCTGCTGCGGATACTGAGGATTGGTGCAAAAAACCTTTAGTGATGAGGCTATGTCTAAAAAAATGTTTACAAGTGGTATAGTGAGTTCCAAGCCGGCCGTGAACGTGTCGAAGTAGAAGAGCATCCAGGGCGACCATCAACCTCAACCGACGAAGCTCACGTTCAACAAATCAAAGATTTGGTGGTGAAAACCCTCCGATTAATAATTAGAGATCTTGCAGATGAAGTTGGTATATCGAAAGGCTCAGCCAATACCATTTTGAAGAATGTTTTGGGCCTTAAGCGCGTCAAATCTCGACCGGTACCGAAAACATTGAATTTTTTGGAAAAAAGGCGTCGCGTTGAAGTGTGTGAAACGATGCTTTCCGACTACCAGGGTGTCATGAAATGCATTATAACTGGCGATGAGACTTGGATCTATGCTTACGACCCCGAAACAACCGATCAATCGAGCGAATATCGTGAACAAAAAAGAGAGCCGAGACCAAAGAAATCGCGCCAAAGTCGCTCAAAAATCAAGGTCATGTTGACTGTTTTCTTCGATTATCCTGGTGTTGTACATTATGAATTATTTCCAACCAGTCAAACAGTCAACAAGGAATATTATTTGAACGTTATGCGTCGTTTGCGTAACGCTACCCGCCTAAAGAGGTCGGAATTGTGGAAAGACAATTCTTGGTTTTTACACCACGATAATGCACCATCCCATACTGCCCTCGTAATTCGTGATCATTTCGCTAAAAACTCAACCCTTATCGTTACGCAACCACCGCATTTACCTGATCTGGCGCCGTGCGACTTCTGGCTGTTCACCAAGCTCAAAAGACCGCTCCGTGGACACCGATTTTATACGATAGAGGAGATTCAAGCCGCAGCGAAGACGGAACTGAAGGCCATCCCGGAAAGTGACTACAACCAGTCTTGCGGAGATTGGAAAATCCGTTGGCATAAGTGCATTGCATCGGGAGGGGATTACTTTGGAGGGGATGAAATTGATTTGGCAGAATAAATAAAGAATTTTCAAAATAAATACAATGTCACCTTATTTTTTGGGCACAGTAGTATGTCTCCCAAATACTTGAGTGCTTTGGGTAAAGTAGACTACTCAAAAGGCTTCTGCTACATTTTCAATGATTCCGTAGTCGTGATTCCATTGGAAATGCAAAATTTCAAGCGAACAGGTTGCTCAACTTGTCCTTCATGGGAAGAATCACCAGACAAAGTTTGACTACTTGATAATGGAGATCACACTGTTCACTAACATCCAAAAGACATACGATTTTTTTTTTATCGATTCGGTGTCAAATTTATTTAGCAGCTAAATAAATGCAACTTATTCAATTAAAAAGCACTGCTTCCTAAATCAAAGCGACATTTATTGTTTCAAAACAACTCAAAGCTCACAAATATTAACATGTCTGCTTGTTATCTCTTCTCGCCGCTTACTGCCGTCAGCTGCCACAGGCAAAACTCGCCGCCATTTCAATTCGCTGACCTTTCGAATTCAGCCGCGCGACGTCGCTTGCATCGGCATCTCGTGCCACAACACGACACTGCACCGTGCAACAGCAATTATCATTATATTTTTAGCAAATGTTATTCTATTAGCGCCGTCACAGCTACAACAAATACAGTGACGACAACACAAGCTTTAATTGCGCTTTTCGCTCAAGTCCATGTCCCCGCCCTTGCCACAGCGTCCGGCTGTTGCCTACGGGTATTTATGCGGCGCCGCTGACAACCGATGAACAAATGCAATTACAAGCTTGCCATTTGGCTTGTTAATTTAGATGGTTGTTGTTGTTGCATACACATGTTCATGGCTGCTGTTGCTGTGCTGTTGTTGTTCCTATTTCTATTTTGTTTATTGTGCGACTCTCTCTGTTTACTTGTTATGTTTAATATTTAACTTTTATGCAATTCGGCGCCAGTCAACAGAAATTTCGATTGGCTAAATGGGTTTCGGCCATAATCCGGCCAGCGACGGCATCCCGCCCGACGACCAACGGCACAACGCAGCGTTGGTGGCGGCACGAAGTGCTCAGATTGTTGGGTCATTTGGTCATATGCTGCACGTTTTTGTTGTTGTTGCTGTTGTTGTTGTATGCAGTTTATTAAACCAGCCGTTGAACTGTTGTTATTCTAAGCGTGCGCGGGAAGTGAGGCGCGGTGCGCTGTGCGAAATGTAGAACAGCGTTTATGGCTTAGAAAAACATCGAAAGAACTAACCAAAAATTCACCGAATGTGTGCCCGATATGCCGGCGACTCGCCAACACAGCGACGCGTCTAACGGTAATAATAACGCAGTCGTTAAGCGAAATTTGCAGCTTGCGATATTTTTTATTCGCTGCGATTTCGATTAAATTGGATTAACTCCATTTTGCATCGGCTCTTTTGCCTGTGTGAGTGCAGACTTGTATGATTTTGTGGCTTCGTTATGTGTATGTGTTGTCATATGTACATATATTTGTATGTGCATGTTGAAAGCCGTTATTTTATTGCAGTCGTTTCAGTTATGTTACTATGCTGATCTGTTCAACACAGTTGTCACTGAGATTGGGGTCGAAAATTTATCGAAAATCCGAAGAAAATAACGGGTGTTTCGAATATTTTTTGATATCTGTTACTCGATTTATACACAGTTTGGTTTGCCGTTTCATAATAACCGGACCGAACAAGTATCAAACGCGTTACACGTTCGGTGAGTGAAACCAAACGAGAAGGCCACCAATCCCTAATTTTTGATCGATTGGGTGCTAAGACGCCATTACATCATGAAAAACTCACTGTGATTGGGGTACTCTATTGATGAAGGGAAACTTCTTCTTCTTCTTTACTGGCGTAGACACCGCTTACGCGCCAATTGGACATTCCAAGCGAAGCCAGGTCTTTCTCCACTTGGACCTTCAAACGGAGTGGAGGTCTTCCTCTTCCTCTGCTTCCCCGATGGGTACTTTCAGAACTGGAGTGTTTTCGTCCAACCGGACAACATTACCTAGCCAGCGTAGACGCTGTCTTTTAATTCGCTGAACTGTTTCAATGTCGTCGTATATCTCGTACAGGTCATCGTTCCATCGAATGCAATATTCGCCGTTGCCAACGCGCAAAGGACCGTAAATCTTTCGCAGAACTTTTCTCTCGAAAACTCGCAACGTTGACTCATCCGTTGTTGAGATCGTCCAAGCCTCTGCATCATATAGCAAGACGGGAATTATGAGTGACTTGTAGAGTCTGGTTTTTGTTCGTCGAGAGAGGACTTTACTTTTCAATTGCCTCCTCAGTTCGAAGTAGCACCTGTTGGCAAAAGTTATACTGCAATGGATTTCCAGCCTGACATTGTTGATGGTGCTTATGCTGGTTCCCAAATATACGGAACTATCTACAACTTCAAAGTTATGGCTGTCAACAGTGACGTGAGAGCCAAGTCGCGAGTGGGACGACTGGTAGTTTGATGACAGGAGATATTTCGTCTTGTCCTCGTTCACTGCTTCCTTGTCCAGTCTGGAGAAAGCAGAACTAACGGAGCGGGTGTTGAGGCCGATGATATCAGTATCTATTCGAACTTCTTCATGGTCAGGCAATGTCAGCTCCATCGTCATCGATTGAGGAATCGGGTTCGCCTTCTCCTGTTGTTGTGCGTTCACTGCCATTCAGCAGGTTGAAGAAGTGTTCCCTCCATAATTTAAGTATGCTCTGGGTATCGGTAACTTGAACACCTTTGGGGGTTCTACAAGAGTATGCTCCGGTCTTGAAACCTTCTGTAAACCACCGCATTTTTTTTTTGTAGAATTTCCGAGCATTACCCCTGTCGGCCAGCTTATCAAGCTCTTCGTACTCACGCATTTCGGCCTCTTTCTTTTCTGTCTACAAATGCGTCTCGCTCCCTCTTCAACTCCTGTATCTATCTCATCCCACACGCGTTGTGGTCGATCGTAACATTGTGGGGTAGGCAGTCAGTTTTTTCTCCGCTGCGACATGGCACTCTTCGTCGTACCAGCTGTTCTTTTGCGTTTTCCGAAAACTAATGGTTTCGGTTGCAGCTGTACGTAAGGAGTTTGAAATGCCGTCCCACAGTTCCCTTATACCGAGTGGTTGACGAGTGCTCTCAGATGGCAGAAGTGCAAGCCGAGTAGAAAATCGTTCGGCTGTCTGTTGTGATTACAGCTTCTCGACATCGAACCTTCCTTGTTTTTGTTTACGTCCTTTTGCTGCACAGAGGCGGGTGCGAATCTTAGCTGCAACAAGATTGTGGTCCGAGTCGATATTAGGACCTCGGAACTCACGCACATCTAAAACACTGGAGACGTGTCTTCCGTCTATCACAACATGATCGATCTGGTTTGTGGTTTTTTGATCCGGAGACAGCCAGGTGGATGGATTAATTTTCTTATGCTGAAATCCAGTACTACAGATAACCATATTTCGGACCTCGGCCAAGTCGATCAGCCTCGATACATTTGAGTATGTTTCTGAGGCTGAATTTACCGATCGTTGCGTCAAAAAAAATTATTTGCCCACCCTGACGTTAAAGTCGCCAAGCACGATTTTGACATCGTGACACCACGTATCCGACACCAAATTTGCGCTTCTTTATATGACCACTGTAGTAAATGCCACGAGGACCTCCTCGTCTTAGTCCTGGTCCCGTCCATCGACATCATCAACCAGCTGGGCAGCGGCACCTTCGCAATTACGAGACGAGACATTCCAGTTGCTGTCCTCAATTCGTAGTCCTTATTTCGTTTGTCATGGTCGTCATCAATAGGGTGGTTTCTCTTCCGAGGCTGTTGGTAATTTTTCATTGGTAGTGTTTTTTACGTGACGGGTCCCAAACCCGGCGCTTACCATATGTAGGGGATGTCTCGCCTTCTCACTTTAGCTCGCCTTCAAGCGGATGTTCTTAGGCTACCCGGAGAATACTTGGTAAAAGACCGGAAGTTGTGAACTGCTTGAGGCATATGTAAAAGAATCGTTTCTGGCCACTCCCAAGTGAATGGCGATCAAAGAGCTTTCCTCACTTGCGTGAACTTCTGCACATGACTCCATCTTCCAAAGAGAAACATCCTCCAGAGGGAAACATTTCTTAAAAAAGGGAACCGGCCATAATATTACAGTCAATGAAGAACGCTAAAGAGCTTGTTTCATTGCTTTTTCATTCCTGTATTGGAGAATGTTGTTGTGGATGACCTTTGGTTCCAACAAACCATTACAGACGCTACATGCCGTAGTATTAACGAATCAATCAATGTATTGAAGGATGTTTTTTTTTATTGTTGGGGTTATGTGAAATCGCCTATACACACGATAAACCAGAGATCATCAGTTTTTGACGCGCCCCAATTCGACTCCAATTGCTCTAAAAAGTGGTCGAAAATTGGGCTCTCGTCTGGAATAGGGATGGCAAACTCGATTCCGATTCTACTCGAGAATCGAGTTGTCTCGTAAAATAATCGATTTTTTGGAATCGATATTCAGTAGTCGAAGTCGATTAAGAATCGATTCTTGACATTCGACTTTACTATGAATTAAGTGACCAGTGGCGCCTAGAGCTGTATGGATTTACTTTAAAAAAATAAACAACGGGTCGAATGTCCAGTGTCCAGTGTCACCAATGTGGAAAGCAATTAAAATATAATAATAGTACGTCTAGCTTAATCAAACATCTCGAAGAATCACATAAACTTTCCTTAACTGCTTCTAATCCTAATCAAAACCGCACATTGAGTGAAAAAGAGAGTGACGATGAAATAATAAGTGTCTCACAACCTAAAAAGGTAAATATATAGAGTGTTTAAACAACTTGAATTATTTAAAAAAAATTTTGTATGAAGTGTAATGTTCTTGGTATATTATTTATAGACCAAAAAATATAATTGTTTTTAACTATTTTTGTGTTTTATTTAATCGATTTGAATTATTCATTAAAATTATGCCTTGTGATTTAATAAATAATTTTTTGTCCTTTTAATTTAAAATCGATTAAAATCGAAATAATCGATTCTTGCGCTCGAATAATCGATTCTCAGAATCGAAAAATATAAAAAAATAATCGGAATCGAGAATCGATTCTGTAAACAATCTTTCCATCCCTGGTCTGGAATTTATACAAACCATACTAAGAATTGAGAGGCTAGTTAGCGGTATGTTATGGTATATGGCGAATATGGTAACTTTTTTCAACTCTTAGGCGCTATCGATGCTCTCTACGTTACATTCTCTGTTCCATGTTCTGCTTCTAGTTTTCGTGTCTAAACATTCAATTGGTTTTCTTACCAAACTTCAATGTTTAGTTACTCTGTGTATAAGAGGACGATCCACATGAAGGACGTCTGAAAAGCGCATCAGCACCAGAAATCATAGCCAAAATACAGGATATGGTTTTGGAAGATCGTCAGTTGACTGAAAAAGATTTAGTAGAGGCTCTACACATCTCACTAGGCAGTGTGAGCTATATTTTAAGTGAAATTTTGGGTTTTAGAAAGCTGTGTGCACAATAATGGTCGCATTTGCTAACAATGGAACAAAAACGCATTCGAATGAGAGTCACTCAGCAACATTTAGAGCACTTTAAAAAGGATAAAGTAGATATTGTGCGTCTATTCATTATTATAGATGAGACTTGGGTCTATCAGCACGATCCTGAATTAAAACAAGAGGCTAAAGGGTGATGTGAACCTGGATGTTCGGCTTCGAAACGAGTTCGTGTCTGGAAATCATGCAAAAATTTTTGGGATGCAAGAGGAATTCGGTTTGTGGATTACTTGCAAACTGGTAAAACAATTCTGAATATTATTGCAACCTTTTGGACCAGATGAAGGAAAATAATCGTGTAAAAGACCCGGTTTGCAGAAGAAAAAAATTATTTTTCATCAGCACAATGCACCATGTCACAAGAGCATTTTGACATTGGCAAAAATCCATGAATTAAAGTTCGAATTGTTGAAGCATCCAACGTATTCACCAGATTTGACGCCCAACGACTTCTATTTGTTTTCATAACTCAAAAAATGTATGCGTGGCAAGCGTTTTTCATCAAACGAAGAGGTCATAGCGACGGTTGAAGCGTTTTTTTTGCAGATCTTCCGGGTTTAAAACTTATTGAATAACCTATTATATGTATAGATATCATTAAAAATATCATATGGGAATTCTTTTGTCCTTGCAAAATCCTTGTACGATGCAAGGATTTCAAATTTTCCCAATCCATGACACAACAAAAAGTCTACCTGTCATATTACATATACACAAATTTAATTCGTTTACAATGTGAATTTCTGTAGTCATGCAAATTCCTTAAAAATCCATCTCAAGCCGAGTTTTGCTATGCAAAAATTCATACATTTAAAATCTGTTTGTTTGACCAGTTATGGTATAGATAGATGTTGTATCATCCTGATTATTTTGATGTGACTTTTGGCACAGGTGCCACTGAAAAATATTTCGATTAATGGCTTTTGTCTCACTATTTTTTACTCACAGAAGTATTTTCAAATCGTAAAAGTCGTATTTTTTGTATTATTTATTATATTCTTTATTTAATTAAAAATGTTCAGGCATTTTGTCTGCCTTAACACACTTTAACAATATTATAGTAATAAATACTTTTTTACAAACCAACAGCATACATTTCGGAACATCTGTGTTTTGGTTTGAAAGAAAAATGTTCGAATAATCAAGGCAAAACGCAAAATCAGCTCGGTGACTGCAAAAGCCCATATTCTTATCTAATGTGTTTGTCTTTTTTGTTATTGTTATTATTATTATCTCTCTTAATTGCCTATACGTTAAGCGCATATTCAAAACGACGAGTACACATACTGAGTAACAAAAAAAGTTCATCATACGCCCTGCGGTGCCTGAATGGTGTGTATTTCACGTGAGAATTGTGCATGACAATTTGTGTGACTTTTGTACAACAAAACTGCTTCAATTAGAATAGAACAGTTATATGAAAGTAATCAAAACTGTACACATAAATAACAACAGCAACAAAAAATAAAATACTAAATACCAAAGGACAGAAAATGGCACTCACTGGAAAGTATAGCACTCGCTGGGAAGTATAGCATGTAAATATATTCATACATTTTGATATACCAAAAGGCTAAAGGGTCCATTAGTTGGCAACACAGCACACAATTTGGAAGATATTTTTTCTTACATTGATTTTTGTGGCGTTGTCAAATTAACAATAATTAAAAAAAATTTCTTCAGATGTTAATATAATTGGAATATGTGGAAGCATTCGAAAATCACGACTGTATATTCATATTAAGTTCATTTAAATGTGTAAAGTGGCACGCAGTTAGTTCAAGATACTCCAATACTTATTGCACGCTAAACAACACAATCGAAACTTTAAATATGCAAGGAAATTCAGTGTGTGATCTAAGAGAAAACAGATTTTAGAAGTCTGTCGAACTATGTAAAGGAAAGATTTGTACTTTTAGGTATTCTACTCTAGAAATCAAATTTTGGGCAGTTTTTTGAATTTTATTAAAAAAAACCAAAAGCATTTTTACTATACATTTTTTTATCGTGTTTTTTATTTATATCTTAAGATAACAGAAAAAAAATTTACAAAAAAATATTAAAAATTAAAATAATTAGAGGGGAGAGAGACAGGTGTAAAAAAAATGGCGCATCCTGGTGACAGTGATCCTGACTCTCCTGGTGGTCTGAAAAAAAAAAAATGAAAAGAAATTCTTAATCAGTAAGGATGCTGTTATAGTCCGGGAACACGAAAAAATTATTTTTTTTTTTAAATGGCGACTGTCTGAAAATAAAAATAATTTTCTACGCTTTTTTTTTGAAATTCCTGCATTTTTTTTAAATATTAAAAACAAAAATTTTGACACCATGCTGGTAGGAACGATAAAGAATTATATAAAGAAGGTTTACACAAAATTTCAAGTAAATCGGTTGTATAGAACTTGAGATAATTCCGGTACCGTGTGGAAAAAAGTAGTTTCGAGAAAAACGCGTTTAAAGTTTAGGAGACAATTCTAATGAACATGGACGCCAGCTCACAAAATCGGCTGTATCTACGAAAATAAGTCGGATTTTGATAAATCCTTCCAAGGTCATATTAAAGTCTAAACTTTAAATATATGAAAAAAAATCGAATTTTTCAAAATTCTAGAGTAGAATACCCGCTTAAACCATTTCCGAAGTTCGCGAACTGAAGATGTGAAAATTATAAACCATTGAAATTCATTGTTGTACTCGTATGTAGCAACCATATAACGGATGGTCTGGTGGCAAGAGAGTTTTGTACTCATTTTGAACTTCTAGCTCAGAACAGATGGAAGTCTATAACCAACTGCAAGATAACAAAACAGCTATGCTCCCAGTATTTTAAGAACAGAACCATAGACTTACAACATGGACCCAATGATAGTATTTACAGACTTACAGCTACTGTAATGGGTCGTTAGTGTTCACTCAATAAATCCATTGATTGATGTGATGTGCGCCGGAAGTGGCGCCGTCTTTTTGAAGCCAAATGTCGCCGAGATCACGAGCTTCACGTCCAATGCTGGTAGAATTGGATCCATACATGTTTCAAAGCGACTTGTAAAATAACTGCTTCATTATACTCGTATGTTTGGAATGTGGATGCTACCTGCAGCAAATGCAGCAACAACATCGTCGTTGCGTCTGGCAGCCACCTGGTGAAATGGAAGTGCGGTGAGATAACCGGCAGGGCAACACTTCAACGCCCCCAACAACTATGCAATTTGCTTTGAGAGCGCACAGGTTGATGTTGGCAACTATTGTCGCATATCTGCGCAGCGCTCCAAAGCACAACAGCAACAACAGCTGCGGCGAGCAGCAAATAAAAAACGCAGCCGAAGCTCGGAAATGCCAGCTCAATCCGCGAAAATACTAGTTTCACTGTTGTCGCCAGTATTCCGCGGCTGGCCGGGTGTTTATTTGGCGCATCCCTCAGTTAGTCCGCACAACAAGTTTTTGCTGAATCACACACACACACACACACATACACGCGGACGCGCGCGCGCTTGTCGAATGGCAAATAAAAGTTTCAATATATGAAACGAATTCGTGAAATTGTTGCAAAAGTGCCGTTGTATCACTTTTGCCCAACGCTTTTTTTTTGCCTGTTATGCGCTGTTGTTCTTGTTGTTGGTTGTTGTTCGCGAATTTTTTCTGGCGTGCGCGCGCAAAGTTGGCTTTAACTTGATTTTGATGCCGCTGTTGGGTTTGGTTTTGGCTTTTCCATTTATTCGCTTGTAATATGTGTGTTTATTGGTGTTTGTATGCGTGCGTGTGTGTGTGTGTGTGTGTGTGAGCTTTCAAGTTTTTTGTCCGGACATTACAGAATTTTTTGCTGCTTAGGTGCATTTCGCGCGGTATCAACGAGACGGCATGTCCTTTATGGCAAAATTTATAACTCAAATACCGTTATATTACATGTTCATATGTATATTTGTATGTGTGCGCGTGCCAGTGGTCGTTATTTTTAATATTTTATCAAAATTGATTGCATGCGCGTTTTGTTTGTGCAATTTCTTTTAGTTTTATGAAATTCAATTCTCGAGTGTTGTCAAACCGGAAACAAAAAAATACTTTTCGCTTAATTTAAGTTCGCATAAAATAAAGTTTTCTTTCTGCCCTTGCATGCAGGACTGTTAGCAACGAGACAATTAGCGCGCCTCAAAGGATAGTATTGCAATTTTATTATTATTAAGTGATTACTCAATTATATTCGGAAAAGTATCGGGTTTGTCATAAAAATAACGGTTATTTTGTTGAAAGCTTACAACTACAATTTTATAAAAGAAATTCTTGATTAAAGTATCTTTCGTAACATCGCATATAATGTTCAATAGCGCTTATTGTGTGAAAGATTAAAGCCCATCGTCAACAATCAACAAACTGATGGGACCTTATCAGTGTGGCTTTAGACCTGGAAAATCAACAACCGACACCACCTCTTCGTCGATTTCAAAACTGCTTTCGACAACACGAAAAGGAGCTTCCTTTATGCCACGATGTCTGAATTTGGTATTCCCGCAAAACTAATACGGCTGTGTAAGCTAACGTTGAGCAATACCAAAAGCTCCGCCAGAATCGGGAAGGACCTCTTCGAGCCGTTCGATACCAAACGTGGTTTCAAACAAGGCGACTCCTTTTCGTACGAGTTCTTCAACCTACTTTTGGAGAAAATAATTCGAGTTGCAGAACTAAATAGAGAAGGTACCATCTTCTACAAGAGTGTACAGCCGTGTATGCCGAGGATATTGATATCATTGGCCTCAACACTGGCGCCGTTAGTTCTGCTTTCTCCAGACTGGATAAGGAAGCAAGCAAAGCAAATAGTAGTGAACGAGGGCAAGACGAAATATCTCCTCTCATCAAACAAACAGTCGTAGCACTCGAGACTATGCACCCTTGTTACTGTTAACAGTCATAACTTTGAAGTCGTAGATAATTTCGTCTATCGTGGGAATAGTATTAACGCCACCAACAATGTCAGTCTCGAAATACGCAGAATAACGCATGCCAACAGGTGCTACCTCGGACTGAGCAGGCAATTGAGAAGTAACATCCTCTCTCGATGAACAAAACCCCAACTTTATAAGTCACTCATCATTCCCGTCCTTCGATATGTTGTAGAGGCATGAACGATGACAAAATCTGATAAGTCGACGTTGCGAGTTTTCGAGAGAAAAGTTCTGCGAAAGATTTATGGTCCTTTGCGCGTTGGCCACGACGAATATCGCATTCGATGGAACGATGAGTTGTACAAAATATACGACGACGTGACTTAGTTCAGTGAATTCAGAGACAAGAAAAAGGCCAGAGGAAGAGAAAGGCCTCCATTCGGTTAGAAGGACCAAGTAGAGAAGGACCTGGCTTCGCTTGAAATCTCCAATTGGCGCCACTTTGCGAAAAGTAGAAACGACTGATGCGCTAATGTTAACTCGGCTATAAACAAGTAAGCGGTTTCTGCGCCAGTAAAGAAGAAGAATAAATAGGCTACAATTAATGCTTGAGAATCGACGATTAACAGTCAGAGATCTTACTGGCATCGTCGGAATATCGGAAGGATCAGTGAAAGCTTATTTGAAAGATCATTTGGGCCTAAGAAGAGTGAAAGCACGATTGGCTCCAAAATCACTAAATTTTTTCGAAAAACAGCGCCGCGTTAACGTTTGTGAAACAATGCTTCTAGACTACCATGAAACGTACTGCAATTAGTATTGGATCGACCAAATATCGTGGCAACGATGAGCCGAAGCCGAAATACATGTCAAAGTAGATCAAAAGTCAAGATTATGTTGACAGTTTTCTTCGATTATCAAATTCCCTCCGACCAGCTAAACTGCAAAAAAGAAATACTGTTTAAGGCCGCAAATATGGGCCGATAGCTCTCGTTTTTGCACCACGATAATGTACCGTCGCATACCGTATTGATTCTTCGTGAGTTTTTCGTCAAACTTCCAAACAATATCGTGTCGCAACCATGGTATTTGTCTGGTTTAGCTCAGTACATTAAAAGATATTCGGGAAATTGACTTTAACAATCGTTTCGAGGATTGCAAAAAACGTTAGTCTTGGTGGGATCACTTTGAAATTATATAATTTTAAAATTAAAATAAAAAGTTTTCAAATTTTTTACTCTTGGTACCATATGATCTATCCGAGCTCGGCTCTAACTTAAAACCGAAATCTAAGAGTTTGTCGTTCTCGTCGCTTTCAAGACTTCCAAGTGAGTTGTATCTTGAAAAAGTTCTCTTAAGATTTATCATCAATTCTATGGTGGTGTCTATGTTGTCTTATTTTTGGAATCATTACTACAACCTTGATGCATATCTTTGGGTTTTTTATACGAATAATAAATACTTGAGTACGTTTAACAAAATATTTGTTTACAAGTGACTATAAAAAATGCAGCTCTTATGTAACTTAAAGAAGGAAGCTTACCTTTATATTATGGTTTGTCTGGTGTTCAGCTGTTTCACCCCCAAACTCTGTTCCCCACCCCACGAACACATTTTGCGAAGCAGACATACTTACACACATACACAGTGGTAAGCTCCTAATGCTGAAACAATTTATTTTATACTTAAACCATGCGGTTCCCGTGGATTGCCGCACATCCACATACATATACTCGTACACATACTGACACACACACTCACATATATCGACTCGGCTTTGAGGGAACGGTTGAAGCTTGGGGCGTTTCACTAACATACTTTCCCTCCACCACAATCCATCCGCACAGCCATTCATCGTTGTCTGCAATCACACCTTGACAGCAGGGAAAAATCGCAACAACAACAATGAAATCACCTGCATCTCTCTAAGGTCACATGTTGACTGGTGTCGTGTACTAGAAATGGTTTTGCATAGTCGGTTGCCTCGTAAATCGAAAATCTTCCTAATCTATTGGTGCGGTTTTCTGCCAGTTGCCCCATGTTAGCGCTGTCTCTGGCGAGCTTGACGTTGAAGTCTTACGTAAGCACACTACTCTCTACATATGTACGTATGTGTGTGTGTATGTGTATGTGTTTGTGTGTTTATTCATTTCTTCAGCTTTGCCACATGCCGCTGTTTTCAATTTTTATCCGGCACATCATTTGAAATGCATACTCGTATATACCTTTATACCTAAAACTATGCTTGTGTGTATATATATGTTCGGAGATTTCTTGCATTCTCTGGCGATTTATCTTGCATAGAAGAACAGTGTGCAATTATAGAAATAAAATAGGAGATAATAAAGCGAAATAATATTTTGTATACTTCTTTTTGCCGAATGAGTTAGACACTTGGGTGGCTAAATAGACAAAATTTGAAAGCTTAAATTTGCGAGTTGCTTAAAAATAGATTTAGACTTTGCTTGGTTACTAATATATATTCAATTAATTTGTACCTCCTTCACGTTTTCGATTTAATTCCGAAAATATCTTTGCTTTCAAATTATTTTCAAACTATTTTTATATTTTCTGATATTTAACAAATTTTTTTTTAATAATAACAAAAAAAAAAAAAATAATAATAATAATATAGGTTAGGTTAATCTGGTAGACCAATGTATAAGGTGCAGAACTTCGCTAAGCCAATTGTTTTACATAATAATTCTCCTAAATGTAGGCAACGTTTTTTGGTATAATATTCATTTATAAGTACTTTAACATAATATACATTAGGGATACACACGACAAAAAATGAGATCGATACACTGCAGTTCTATAAATTGTGTATAATAATGACTCATAGCAATCTCAATGACATTGCCAAATTTAAGGCCATTATTATGTACCAACGAGAGCTTCTAGAGTTGGATAAATCATGAAAAACCGAACTTCGGCTGCACCGAAGCTAAAATACTGCCCACAAGTGCATATCTTTTAGCATAAAAGGGTACAAAAAAGTATTTTATCTTGATTTTGATCGGTCAGTTTGTACCCTCAACTATTTGCTATAGTGGTCCGATCGGAACATTATTTTTGTGAAGATAACTCGTGAAATAAAAAAGTTGTCCATACAAGTTAATTATATGACAGCTTTGTGCTTTAAAACTCAGAACTCGACGATTACAACAAATGATCAGCTTCTTGGAGAGAAAAGTGTGTATGCAAAACTTCAGATCGATACCTCAAACACTGAGGGACTAGTTTTCCGTGGAGACCCAAAGGAAAACGGACTACGATAATTACATATTTTCTTTATCGGTCTCCGAATTTTACATCTGGATATTAAAAACTTCGTGGCAAACTCAATATTCCCTGTGCAGGCTATGAATATGAATGTGAAGATTAAAGGAAAATTTTACCGGTAATCCGTCATAATTACCATTAAAATCTTTGTACATAAAATTACTAGCTTCAATGTAATAACAACATAAATAGAAATTGTAGCCAAAAATAAAATTATTTTCCTTAAGGGGGTATTCTAGTCTAGAAGCATGAATTTCAGGTAATTTTTAAAGTGTCGCAAGGCAATTAATATTTTTACTAACCATTTTTTTATTAGTTATTTATTAATTTTTGAAGAGTACAGAAAAAAAATTAAAAACTAAAAAAAGTAAAAAAATTTCAAAAATTATGAGCTGACGAATTGGGGGGTGTATAAAAATTTCCACGTGACCATGCCCATGATTTCAACCCTCCTAGTTATCTAAAACCAAAAAAAAAGATTATTAATCTAGAATAATGTCGCAATGGGCCGAACTACGGAAAAGTGGGAAACATTTTTTTTCACAAAATGGCGACTGCTTGAAAAAAATTTTTTTTTATGATCACTTTTTCTGACTATTTAGAATTTTTTAGAAATAATAAAAATATAAATTTTGGGATGGGGATAGTTCCAACCATAGACAAGCCTATAAAGAAGACTCTATAAAATTTTCAAGTAAATCGGTCGAGTAGAACCTGAGAAATCGTGGGCATCGTTCCGAAAAAGTCAGTTTTGAGAAAAACGCTCGGCCGAACCAGTTTGGATGCCGAGTAAGAAAAATGCCTATATCTCCGAAAATAATTTGAATTTTGAAAAATCCTCTTTTACACATATTTTTGAATAGTTAAACTTTGAAAAAAAAAAATTGTATTATTTTAAATTTTTCGACTAGAATACCCCCTTAAAACCAATCTCAATAAGCATACATAAATGAGGTATCCAATAGAATGGAGTTACAAGATAATGAAAAAAAAATGTAATTATTCATACCAGTTCCAACATATCACTTCTTCAACAGCAACAACATTGCTACATGACATTACCAATACCCATATCATTATAAATTCCAATACCAATTGCAATTCCATTAAAATTACGGACACCAGTACCATTACCAATATAAATACCATTGCCTGTACCAATATCCATATCAAAGTAATGCCATTACTTACCATCAACTAATACTTCTTCCAGTACAATTACTAACCATTACCAATAACAGTAACAGAAATGCTATTAATACCAAACTATAACTTAACATTACCTAAATTAATAGCAATACTTATAGTATATTCATAACATATAAAAATTTCATTCTAATTACCAGTACCAATACCATTACTTACCAATACCAATACTTATAGTACTTCCTAATAATACTAATAGTTCTTCCAGTACAAATAACCAGTACAATTTCTAAAACCAATACCATTACCAATAACAGTACCAGAAATACTTTAATACCAAACCATAACTTACCAATGCCTATTGTACTTCTACACATAAAAATTCTAGTAAAATTACCAATACCTGTAACATTACTAAAATCAATACCAATACTTATAGTATTTCCATTACAAATAAAAATTTCAGTATAATTGCCAATACCAATACCATTACTTACCAATACCAATACTTAGTACTTCCTAACAATACTAATAGTTCTTCCAGTACAAATAACCAGTACAATTACTAACACCAATACCATTACCAATAACAGTACTAGAAATACAAACCATAACTTACCAATACTTATTGTACTTCTACACATAAAAATTCTAGTAAAATTACCAATACCTGTAACATTACTAAAATCAATACCAATACTAATAGTATTTCCATTACAAATAACAATTTCAGTACAATTACCAATACCAAAACTTAAAGTACTTCATAGTAATGCTAATAGTTCTTCCATTACAAATAATCATTACCAATTACAGTACCAGAAATACTTTTAGTACCAAATCATAACTTACCAATACCAATACTTATAGTACATCCATTACAAATAACAATTTCAGTACAATTACCAACACCATTACCAATATTAGCAGCAACAGAAAAAAATGTAAACGCATTACCATTACTTACCAAAACAATCACTTATATCAGTCCAATATCGGAATCAATACAAACAAAAATACCAATATAACTATCAATACGAAAAGTAAAGAAAATTTTAATACAAATAAAAATTACCTCACAATTGAGTATATCGCAAACCCTTTCTCCCTTCCATGACCAGCCATTGTAATGTTATTCCCGCACTATTCTTTACACTTCGGTCCACATTGCAAGCATTACTTGACTAAGTCTCGTCAATCACTACCTGCAATATTTGCGACCGAACTCCGCACCCATTGTTGGGGCTAAATGATTTCTCCATTGTTCTTGCTTTTGTTGTCGTATTTTAAACAGTTTACAGTTGAGTGCCAACGTGGACAACAAAGTTGAAAACAAACAGATAGACGTGAGAGCAATAAAAGCGAGGAGTCGCACACACACATACACACACACAAACGCGGGCCGGCAGTGGCATAAACAAATAAGCTTGGCAAACAAGCGATCGGCGGCGTGAAAGTAGGACAATACGAGTAGAAGCAAAACAGTGCCAAGCAGGAAACTCTAGTTGGGCCACACAAGCCACAGGCACCCACAGCGACTGAACTGCGAGACCGGCTACTTGTGTAGGAGGGGTGCCTTAGGGCAGGAGCTGGCGGTTGCAAAGAGTTCGGACAGCAGATTTTTGTTGTATTTTTTTGAATTCGTATTGTTGTTGTGCGCTCTTTTTAGCGGTTTGGCCAGCGCAAGGTCTGCGCCGTATGCTTTAAACCGGCTTTATTTATTTTCCACATTTTTTGCGCAACCTCAGGCCGCGCCATCACAGCAAGCGTGGTGTGGTGGACGCCAGAATGTGTGGCGGTGCGTGTAACCTGCTAGAAAATCCATAAAATATAAAATGCAAATTTATTTATGTGCGTTCGATGCCAAAGCGACAGGGCTGCACGTGTGTGCGGAGTGTGAGTAGAAGGGGTCTTGCAGTATCGTTAGATATACTAACCCACAGCAACAACAACAACGGCAATCGAGAAGCAACAGCCAAACAAAGGGTCTAATGCCCGCATCAACCTTTCAAGCCGAACATGGGTCGAGCGCGCGCACACGAACGGACACACATACAATCATATCCACAGCGGTCGGGAGTGTAGGCTTGTGGGGTGCCTTAGCTCGAACATTATCGACCAAATTGGCACCGGCGTTGCTGTTGCTGTTCCACGCTGCTCTATGCCGCCCCCTCCCCCCCACGTCGTGCCGTGCTGCGCTCTGAAGCGCTGTAAATAATGACCAAGCGAATGCGTTTTGAAAGCAATGAGCAGGGAATCAATGCGCGCTCTACTGCCAGCCAGCCACTGGTGTGAAAGAAAGTTGCGGGCGCGCCAAAATAACAAGCAATAAATGGCAAAGGATTTTGATATTGGAAATAATTGGGTGATAATTAGAAAGCAAGCGCACTAAGCGAATTCTATATTATTGCCGCTCGCATAAACCCAAACACACATTTGTTGTTGATTGTTGCTGTGTGGGGAAGGTGAGGGTGTGGGCGGCGTTAGGGTTCGAGCCACACGCAATATGGACGCACTCGACTGCCTGCTGCGGCGCCTACTCGCCTTTGTGGCCGAAAATATTTTACGATTTTAGCAAAACTTTTGCTGTTGTTGTTGCTTTGCTTTGTTGCATGAAAAGCGGCGCGCGTAATTTCTCAAGCGCGACGTGCTTAGAATTTAAGGAAATTCCTTCGTGAAATATTGTTGCTGTTCTATTAAAATTGAGCGGTAAATTTATTATAATTCGTCTGGAAATTTATGCGAGTGTAAATGAGTAAGCGCACCCTCATTTCTGGTTTTTTGTTTTTGGCAACCTTAAGCTGTGGAATGTTTTATTTTGTGTTAAAGCTTCGTGAAAGCTGTTTGTTGCCGAAAAATTGCTTGTGAGGAAAAAAATTTAAATATTAATTTAAGTACCCTTTGTTTGAAGTAGTGGAGGACTTCAAGGTTCAAGCGCGCTGCTTCTGCTTCAAGTGGCTGCACTGCTTTCCGTGCATTGAACACCCGAAGCTGCCGCGCTCCCGTTAAGCCCTAAGTAACGACTTTTGTTTTGGCTACGTTGCTTTCAAAAACACTCTCTCTTTTAAGAAACTGCTGCCGAGCTTATAGTCCTTGGCGGGAAACCTTCGAAGGCATCTCTAAGCTTCTTTTTATAGGATGACCAAACCGATTTCTAATAAGAGTTTTATGATTTCTTTTCAAAGGAGAACACACTAATTGTTAAAAAAAATCAATTGTTTTTTATTTAATGTAAAGCACAATCGATTCAATTAAGTTTTGTATATAACATTATTCAAATGGCCTCCACGACTTAATTTGAAGGAATGAAATCGATAAACGTAATTTTCTTACTTACTTTTCCTACTAATCAAGTCGTATGTCATGAATAGCACCTTCAATATTGACTTCTAAGGCTTAAAGAGAGTCTGGTTTATTGGCAATGGCCAATGACTTCAAATAGCCACACAAGAAGTACTCTAATGATCTTATATTACAACTTCTTAGAGGCCATTCAGTGTCACAATTCCTTAAAATAATCGAATCTCCAAACTTTTCTCGCCATAATTCGTTTGTTTTTGCACGTGTTATCTGGCGCGTAGCCTCGACTTGTTGGAAGCAGATGTTGTCAAGATCAACTTCTTCTGATGGCGGCCATAAAAGGTTGGTTATCATCGATCAACACTGCTCTTCATCGTAAAGTAAAGGTATCGCCGGCTTCATTTCGAAAGCAGTGCGGACCGATAGCTGAATGTAATAGTTGCCTGTGAATAATTAATAAATTTTCTTCCCATCAGAATCGAAAGTTTCTTGTTTTTACTGCAGCACTAAGATAAAAGTGAGCCTCATCACAGAATATTATTTTCTTTAAAACATCGTAATCGTTTTCAAGTTGTTCCAAAGCAAAATTGACAGATTCACGGCTTCAGTTCTTGAGTGAGAACTGTTCTACATGGATGCGCGCCTAAAAAGATTTTTCAAAAATTCCCAGGTTGTGGTTTGCGATAGTCCCAGAAGAGTCATTAGAGGCTCGAAAGTAGGGGTATCCAAACCACTGTAAAGTGCGGAGGTCAATATGTGTTAGTTTTGGGTTATTTAATTAAAGTAGAATATCAAATCTTGACGGTCGAAAACGAAAGTGACTTGATAGTCCCACAGTTGAGTTCAAATTTAGAGCCCGATGCTTGACAAAAGGGCTTATAATATATGTAGCTCTAGATAACAGCAGACAATGACCCAAAGTCAGGTTGAGAAAGCATATTTCTATCAAAAAACGTTAGTGCTCCAACCATATTCTACCCAAATCCCAAATATTATGGCAATATTTGGTTGACCAATCTTCTTGTCATTTCAATAAACGAGTGATTTTTAATTGATTGCAAAACTCCGAAAAACATACCACAAGCGCTTGTAGAGAGCATGCCTCAAGTTTTTTTGGTTGTAATGACTGCCAAAGGTGGCAAGACTAAGTATTGAAGCCCTATTTAGAAGACAATCTCGTAATAACGGAGTTTTCAATAGTACCGCCATAGAATTAGACAGAAAGGGCAATAGAATTAGACAGATAGCAAACGACGCTATATATTTTTTCGCTCTTTTGACAATTCTCTTCAGTAAGGATTGACGTTTCCTCATAGAGTGATATACGATCCAACAACGAATTGAATTGATTAAAATTTACTACCGAAATTCGTAATCAGTGGCCGCAGCTTTAAGAGCGGGTTTTTCTTTCAATAAGAGCGCTACAAACATTTTTTTTTATTAAACAAAAACTTGGGTTGGGATATCAATGAAATTTACTCCTGTGAAAGTCACAGTGGTCAGTGTAGAATGCGGTCATTAGCCTGAGTTTGTCTCTAGGGAGGTCGATTACACATTTAAACCAGCTGAGGTTATAACTCTCCATTAGCTACTTGGCATGGCGCACGCCTTGTAGTTGTTGCCAATACCTCTCCCTGCCTACTCCTCCTTCCTTGCGGCGCAGCTTCTTTATGGTATGATGACCCACAATGGAGGGTTCAGGACCTACGATATTAGTGTATGCTGAGGAGCTGGCGAGCTCATCAGCCACTATACTTTTGTTACCGGGCACTTAGATAAGATGCACTAAGTTACGTGCATCAGTAGTGATTTGATCTCGTAGGCAGAGATTGCTTTAAGTGCCGCTCGGCTGTCGCTAAGCATACTTTTAAGTTCGTTGCAAAAGTTGCGGTGGAGATTTAGCTCTATATATCCACTTAAGGCAAAGACTCCTGCTTGGAAAATGTTTGAAAACTTCCTATTGGCATGGAGAGTTTGGTGCGTGGTCCTGCAACACCTGCACCAATTCCCTCCGACGTTTTCGAGCCGTCAGTATACCACTTGATTGTATTATCTATAAGCAGGTGCAATGTCCTGCTAGGAAATTGTACGCCTCTGAAAGGTCACCTCATATATTTTCATATTAAAGCTCTATATTTTCTCGTTTACTTCCTGGCAAATTATTGGGTAGTTTATACATAAAGACAACAAATAACTGGCCTCTAAATCAAGTTCACACTCCAGCGGATAGGAAAAAAATTGCTGCTAATTCAGCGCGACACGACATGAACTTCGCACATTTGTCTTTATCGCTTGCATACATACGTACTTATGTATATGTGTTTGTAAGCAGTAAAAGTAAGGCTTACTTACTGGCTGTGCTTGAAAGAGAGCTGAAACTAATCAGTCGTTTCCGCAAAACTCGGCGAGATGAGTTCAATTAACGGCACCATATGTGTTGGGTATACTTATGATCAGATATACATATATATATATGTACATATTTACATAGAGTACTTACATAGCTATATAAAAGAGTATGTATATGTATGTAAATGTTTATATATTTTGTATTACTTACAGGTTCAGCCAAGCAACTGGAAAATACGGAACTCTCCAACGGCATTGTCCAAGACGAACCGGAGATAATCGCCCAACAGACCGATAAAGTCGATATACTACTACATTGTATTAAATCATCAACGCGTGATGCCGCCTGGATTTATGGACAAGTGTTGTGCCAAATTATACGTGATTTAGTGCCACCGAATGAAATATTGACGAAGGTCATAAAAGAGTTTCTCGCCATAAATCAACCGCATTGCGATGTTATTGCAATGATTGTGTATCAGGTAAGTCGTGCGAACGACCAAACACACATTCACACACACACAAACACATGTAGAAATAAATAGATATATATATGTACTACTACATATATATGTGTGTTTAGAGTAATAGAGCACTGCATCATTCGAGCGCTTTGAATATTGAAGTTTTGGAGTCTTGTACCATTGCGGTATTGTGGCATGTATTGTACAGTTATGTGTGGCACAAGTTGGTCACAAATAGTGTGCAGCACTGTGGAAAATTCGTATATGCCACACATAGGGATTTCTTATGTAAACATGTGTAAATATGTGTGTGTCAGGCCAAGTATCAACCGCGAATGGGTGAGTGGGTTATGACTGCTGTGCTATTTCATTGGCGTTCAACTCACAAAGGCATGTAGTCGAGTTACCTTTTTGGGGTCGCGTGTTGTTTTATATGAAATTGAGTTGCACTCTTCATTTGGATGTTTTATCTGTACAATCATTTCGTTCCATTTTGCTAGCGTGTGTCTGCACACTTCTCATTATTTATTTCAGCGAGCTTTTTTGCCGCTTTTATGGTGGAAAATAAAAGCAGTCAGAGTTGCAACTAGGAGAGTGTGTGCAATAAACGTATCTAAGAGTAATAATACTAAATTCTAAGTCGCGCAAAATACCCAAATTGAGTGTATACACCCAAGATCAAATTTGAACCGGACTGTTCCAAATGAAATGCGCGCGCAGTCGAATCGATAAATATGCTAAGATTGTTAGAACCTTTTGTTATTTTCGTGTGATTTTTAAGCTCCATATGTGAGTTAACGGGATTTGAAATAAGAGCGCAACAAATTTTTTTGTTGTTAAATGAAACAAAAACGGTTTGCGGTATCAATGAAATTTATTCCTGTGAAAGCACATGCCACTATGTAAAGAGCTTGATTTCTTTTGCATGGCCACCACGGGCGCGCTTGCAGAATTCCAGACGCTGAACCTTACTTTCGGCGGGTTTCTTGCATAAACCGGCCGATACTGCTGCAATTTCACGTTCGATGTTCGTACGAATATCATCAATCGTCGCTGGCTTGTTGGCATAGACCACGGACTTGACGTAGCCTCACAGGAAATAGTCTAACGGTCTAATTGCACGACCGAGGCGGCCAATTGACTGGGCCACGTTCACCGAACTTGGTTTTCAATAAATCGATTGTGACATTCGCTGTGTGGTTTGTGGCGTCGTCCTATTGGATCTGGAACAACATTTTCTCCAATTCCATATCATCCAATTTGGGCCAAAAATATTCGGTTATCATTGAGTCTTAGTGATTCGCATTCACAGTAGCTTGCCGATCTTGATCATTACGGAAGAAGTACCATAATCGGCATCAAACCGTAATTTTTTCGGGAAGCAGTTATGAATTATAGAGTAGGGGTGGATTGCTGCCTAACCAATAGCCCTTTTTTGCTTTTTGAAGAAGCCACTCAGCCAGAAATGAGCCTAAGAGCTAATGATGATATTTCGATAAAAATCCGACTCATTTTCATTTCCTTGGTTACGTAAACCCGACTGTCACGGGAACGGATTAGACTAATTCTAATTTTTCTATTCGATAGGTAGAACGGTCGTGTAAATCTCATCCTTAAGAGATTTCCCTGTTAATGACTATTGATTTCGACATGAGCTTAACAATATCCAATCTGACGCAGTTGTTAACCTTCTATGAAAATTAGGGACCGAGTCTGAAGTGTCTGGATTATGCTACCTACGCTTGAGAACTGAACCATCCGACTGATAGAGAACATTTTTTCCTACTACGAATATTTCTCTAACCGTTAAGGGGGTATTCTACTCAATCAAATTTTGGGCAGTTTCTTGAATTTTATTAAAACAAAAAAAAAAAAAAAAAAAAAAAAAAATATATTTTTACCATTAATTTTTTACGGTGTTTTTATTGATATCTTAAGAATACAGAAAAAAAATTTACAAAAAAATATTAAAAATGAAAATAATTAGGGGGGGAGAGACAGGTGTTAAAAAAAATGGCGCATCCTGGTGACATTGATCCTGACTCTCCTGGTGGTCTGAAAAAAAAAAACCAAAAGAAATTCCTAATCAGTAAGGATGCTGTTATAGTCCGGGAACAGGAAAAATTTTTTTTTTTGAAAAATGGCGACTGCCTGAAAATAAAAATCAGTTTTTACGCGTTTTGTTTGAAATTCCTGAATTTTTTTTAAATATTAAAAACAAAAATTTTGGCACGATGCTGGTAGGAACGATAAAGGATTGTATAAAGAAGGTTTACACAACATTTCAAGTAAATCGGTTGTATAGAACTTGAGATACTGGCGGTACCGTGTGAAAAAAAGTAGTTTCGAGAAAAACGTGTTTAAAGTTTAGGAGACAATTCTAGTGAACACGGACGTCACCTCACAAAATCGGCTGTAACTCCGAAAATAAGTCGAATTTTGAAAAATCCTTCCAGGGTCATATTTTTGAAAGTGTAAACTTTAAATATATGAAAAAAAAAGTCGAATTTTTCAAAATTCTACAGTAGAATATCCCCTTAATTTGGATGAGTTGGCAGTCATTGTGAGGGTTTGGTATTTGTAGCCTTTATGAACTTACAAGCATTACTTCATTTGGCCATTAAGTTATCGCTGCGGATTACATCATAACACGCTCAAAATAGAACTCTGTCTCTGCTTTAAGACTTTAATGTCACCTTAGAGCCGGACGCTCAGCGACATCGTTAGACTTTACTGCTCTGACGAACTTAATTATTCTACATATATCTGTAGTGGCTTCAAGCTGTTCTTTTATTTACATTAAAGCCCTCAGAGGTATCAGAGAAGGCTTCAGTCTCGAATTGAACTCTTTTAGAGGAAGATGGGTCAAACTTTGTGACAAACTCGGTAGGGAAGTTTATGCATTTAACTTGTAGTAGATGGTGGAACCTTAAGCAGTGGCCGGTGCAGTTCAATTTGAGGATTCTGAATAATTCGACGCTACATTAGTATTAGTTAAAAATCTTCTTGATTCTTTGTACCTATCTTCCCGTCTCTCTGAAGTTTGAGTTTAGGTGAACTTTTGGTGTTTAGGAGATCATTACGTCGTTTTACTGTATTTTCAAGTTTCTTAAGAATTTTTTGCTCAAAGCAAAGAGAGGTTCCACTGTATACCATAAATTTTTAGCTGAATACGTAATTTTCTTGGCCAAACTACATTAGAATTTTTAGCATTCCTTCAGACTTCTAACTTCCTTTGTTCTTCATGATCCTTTGTTCTTCATGATCTCTAGTATAACCATTGCACGCACGGAAATCAGTCGGGAAGTCTGGGACTGATGCTTTATGGAAAGAAGTCAACCAAAAAGAGTTGTAACAGAGACAGAGACTAACGGATCTCCGCGCTCCTGTTTAACATGAAATACTCTGACTTCTGTCA
>CM050327.1:27884337-28163995 GCA_027475135.1 Bactrocera correcta
CATTTAGCAATCGATATCGAAATGCTTCAAATCATTAGTTTAACATATTAAGTTAATAAACATTTTTAAGCTTACTGAAGTCTACATAAAGCCTTAACGGCATAACGGCAGTGCATTTAGAAGAATTCTGTTATCTTATATTTAGGTTTAAAGTCGATTTTCTTGTATATACACATTTAGCAATCGATATCGAAATGCTTCAAATCATTAGTTTAACATATTAAGTTAATAAACATTTTTTAGCTTACTGAAGTCTACATAAAGCCTTAACGGCATAACGGCAGTGCATTTAGAAGAATTCCGTTATCTTATATTTAGGTATAAAGTCGATTTTCTTGTATATACACATTTAGCAATCGATATCGAAATGCCTCAAATCATTAGTTTAGCATATTTAAGTTAATAAACGTTCTTTAACGCACTGAAGTCTACATAAAGCCTTAACGGCATAACGGCAGTGCATTTAGAAGAATTCCGTTATCCTATATTTAGGTATAAAGTTGATTTTCTTGTATATACACATTTAGCAATCGATATCGAAATGCTTCAAATCATTAGTTTAACATATTAAGTTAATAAACATTTTTTAGCTTACTGAAGTCTACATAAAGCCTTAACGGTATAACGGCAGTGCATTTAGAAGAATTCCGTAATGTTGTAATTTTATATTTAGGTGTAAAGTCGATTTTCTTGTATATACACATTTAGCAATCGATATCGAAATGCTTCAAATCATTAGTTTAACATATTAAGTTAATAAACATTTTTAAGCTTACTGAAGTCTACATAAAGCCTTAACGGCATAACGGCAGTGCATTTAGAAGAATTCCGTTATCTTATATTTAGGTATAAGTTCGATTATCACACATTTAGCAATCGATATCGAAATGCTTCAAATCATTAGTTTAGCATATTTAAGTTAATAAACGTTCTTTAATGCACTGAAGTCTACATAAAGCCTTGACGGTATAACTGCACTGCATTTAGAAGAATAACGTTATCTTATATTTAGGTGTAAATTCGACTTTCTTGTATATATTCATTTAGCAAGCGATATCAAAATGCTTCAAACCATTAGTTTAACATATTTAAAATAATTAACCTTCTTTAACTTATTGAAGTTGATACAAAGCCATGGCGGCATAATGACAGTACATTTTGAAGAATTCCGTAATCTTATATTTAGGTATAAATTCGATTTTCTTGTATATACTCATTTAGCAATCGATATCGAAATGCTTCAAAATATTAGTTTAACATATTTAAGTTAATTAACCCTCTTTTTCATACTGAAGTCTACAAAAGAATTAACGGCATAACGGCAGTGCATGTAGAAGAATTCCATAATGTTATAATTTTATAGTTGGGTATAAAGTCGATTTTCTTGTATATATGCATTAAGCAATCGATATCGAAATGCTTCAAACCAGTAGTTTAACATATTTAAAATAATTAACCTTCTTTAACGTATTGAAGTTGATAAAGAGCCATGGCGGCATAATGACAGTACATTTGGAAGAATTCCGTAATCTTATATTTAGGTATAAATTCGATTTTCTTGTATATACTCATTTAGCAATCGATATCGAAATGCTTCAAATCATTAGTTTAACATATTTAAGTTAATAAACCTTCTTTAACGCACTTAAGTCTACATAAAACCCTAATGGCATAACGGCAGTGCATTTAGAAGAATTCCATAATGTTATAATTTTAGAGTTAGGTATAAAGTCGATTTTCTTGTATATATGCATTAAGCAATCGATATCGAAATGCTTCAAACCAGTAGTTTAACATATTTAAGTTAATAAACCTTCTTTAACTCACTGAAGTCTGCATAAAGCCTTAACGGCATAACGGCAGTGCATTTAGAAGAATTCCGTTATCCTATATTTAGGTATAAAGTTGATTTTCTTGTATATACACATTTAGCAATCGATATCGAAATGCTTCAATTCATTAGTTTAACATATTAAGTTAATAAAAATTTTTTAGCTTACTGAAGTCTACATAAATCCTAAACGGTATAACGGCAGTGCATTTAGAAGAATTCCGTAATGTTGTAATTTTATATTTAGGTGTAAAGTCGGTTTTCTTGTATATACACATTTAGCAATCGATATCGAAATGCTTCAAATCATTAGTTTAACATATTAAGTTAATAAACATTTTTAAGCTTACTGAAGTCTACATAAAGCCTTAACGGCATAACGGCAGTGCATTTAGAAGAATTCCGTTATCTTATATTTAGGTATAAAGTCGATTTTCTTGTATATACACATTTAGCAATCGATATCGAAATGCTTCAAATCATTAGTTTAACATATTAAGTTAATAAACATTTTTTAGCTTACTGAAGTCTACATAAAGCCTTAACGGCATAACGGCAGTGCATTTAGAAGAATTCCGTTATCTTATATTTAGGTATAAAGTCGATTTTCTTGTATATACACATTTAGCAATCGATATCGAAATGCTTCAAATCATTAGTTTAACATATTAAGTTAATAAACATTTTTTAGCTTACTGAAGTCTACATAAAGCCTTAAAGGCATAACGGCAGTGCATTTAGAAGAATTCCGTTATCTTATATTTAGGTATAAAGTCGATTTTCTTGTATATACACATTTAGCAGTCGATATCGAAATGCTTCAAACCATTAGTTTAACATATTTAAAATAATAAACCTTCTTTAACGTATTGAAGTTGATACAAAGCCATGGCGGCATAACGACAGTACATTTGGAAGAATTCCGTTATCTTATGTTTAGGTATAAAGTCGATTTTCTTGTATATACACATTTAGCAATCGATATCGAAATGCTTCAAATCATTAGTTTAAAATATTTAAGTTAATAAACCTTCTTTAACGCACTGAAGTCTACATAAAGCCTTGACGGTATAACAGCACTGCATTTAGAAGAATTCCGTTATCTTATATTTAGGTATAAATTCGACTTTCTTGTATATATTCATTTAGCAAGCGATATCAAAATGATTTAAACCATCAGTTTAACATATTTAAAATAATTAACCTTCTTTAACGTATTGAAGTTGATACAAAGCCATGGCGGCATAATGACAGTACATTTGGAAGAATTCCGTAATCTTATATTTAGGTATAAAGTCGATTTTCTTGTATATACACATTTAACAATCGATATCGAAATGCTTCAAATCATTAGTTTAAAATATTTAAGTTAATAAACCTTCTTTAACGCACTGAAGTCTACATAAAGCCTTGACGGTATAACTGCACTGCATTTAGAAGAATTCCGTTATCTTATATTTAGGTATAAATTCGACTTTCTTGTATATATTCATTTAGCAAGCGATATCAAAATGCTTTAAACCATCAGTTTAACATATTTAAAATAACTAACCTTCTTTAACGTATTGAAGTTGATACAAAGCCATGGCGGCATAATGACAGTACATTTGGAAGAATTCCGTAATCTTATATTTAGGTATAAAGTCGATTTTCTTGTATATACACATTTAGCAATCGATATCGAAATGCTTCAAATCATTAGTTTAACATATTTAAGTTAATAAACGTTCTTTAAAGCACTGAAGTCTACATAAAGCGTTAACTGCATAACGGCAGTGCATTTAGAAAAATTCCGTTATCTTATATTTAGGAATAAATTCGATTTTCTTGTATATACATATTTGGCAAGCGATATCGAAATGCTTCAAATCATTAGTTTAACATATTTAAGTTAATTAACCTTCTTTAACGTATTGAAGTTGATATAAAGCCATAACGACAGTACATTTGGAAGAATTCCGTAATCTTATATTTAGGTATAAAGTCGATTTTCTTGTATATATGCATTATGCATTCGATATCGAAATGCTTCAAATAACTGGTTTAACATATTTAAGTTAATAAACCGTCTTTAGCGAACTGAAGTTAATATAAAGCCATAGCGGCAGTGCATTTAGAAGAATTACGTAATCTTATATTTAGGTACGAATTCGATTTTCTGGCATATACACATTTAGAAATCGATATCGAAATGCTTCAAATCATTTGTTTAACATATTTAAGTTAATAAATCTTCTTCAACGCACTTAAGTCTACATAAAGCCCTAATGGCATAACGGCAGTGCTTTTAGAAGAATTCCGTTATCTTATATTTAGGTATAAATTCGATTCTCTTGTATATACACATTTAGCAATCGATATCGAAATGCTTCAAATCATTAGTTTAACATATTAAGTTAATAAACATTTTTTAGCTTACTGAAGTCTACATAAAGCCTTAACGGTATGACGGCAGTGCATTTAGAAGTATTCCGTAATGTTATAATTTTATATTTAGGTGTAAAGTCGATTTTCTTGTATATACACATTTAGCAATCGATATCGAAATGCTTCAAATCATTAGTTTAACATATTAAGTTAATAAACCTTTTTAAGCTTACTGAAGTCTACATAAAGCCTTAACGGCATAACGGCAGTGCATTTAGAAGAATTCCGTTATCTTATATTTAGGTATAAAGTCGATTTTCTTGTATATACACATTTAGCAATCGATATCGAAATGCTTCAAATCATTAGTTTAACATATTAAGTTAATAAACATTTTTTAGCTTACTGAAGTCTACATAAAGCCTTAACGGCATAACGGCAGTGCATTTAGAAGAATTCCGTTATCTTATATTTAGGTATAAAGTCGATTTTCTTGTGTATACACATTTAGCAGTCGATATCGAAATGCTTTAAACCATTAGCTTAACATATTTAAAATAATAAACCTTCTTAAACGTATTGAAGTTGATACAAAGCCATGGCGGCATAACGACAGTACATTTAGAAGAATTCCGTTATCTTATATTTAGGTATAAAGTCGATTTTCCTGTATATACACATTTAGCAATCGATATCGAAATGCTTCAAATCATTAGTTTAACATATTTAAAATAATTAACTTTCTTTAACGTATTGAAGTTGATACAAAGCCATGGCGGCATAATGACAGTACATTTGGAAGAATTCCGTAATCTTATATTTAGGTATAAAGTCGATTTTCTTGTATATATGCATTAAGCAATCGATATCGAAATGCTTCAAATAACTGGTTTAACATATTTAAGTTAATAAACCGTCTTTAACGAACTGAAGTTAATATAAAGCCATAGCGGCAGTGCATTTAGAAGAATTACGTAAACTTATATTTAGGTACGAATTCGATTTTCTTGCATATACACATTTAGCAATCGATATCGAAATGCTTCAAATCATTTGTTTAACATATTTAAGTTAATAAAGCTTCTTTAGCGCCTGAAGTTAACATAAAGCCATGGCGCCATAATGGCAGTGCATGTAGAAGAATTCTGTAATCTTATATTTAGGCTTGTAGTCGATTTACTTGTATTTGCCCATTTAGCAATCGGTATCGAAATGCTTCAAACCATTAGCTTAACATATTTAAGATAATAAACCTTCTTTAACGTATTGAAGTTGATACAAAGCCATGGCGGCATAATGACAGTACATTTGGAAGAATTCCGTAATCTTATATTTAGGTATAAATTCGATTTTCTTGTATATACACTTTTAGCAATTGTTATCGAAATGCTTCAAATCATTAGTTTAACATATTTAAGTTAATAAACCTTCTTTAACGATCTGAAGTTGGCATAACGGCAGTGGATGTAAAATAATTCCGTAATCTTATATTTAGGTATAAAGTCGATTTTCTTGTATACACATATTTAGCTATCGATATCGAAATGCTGCAAATCATTTGTTTAACATATTAAGATAATAGACATTTTTTAGCTCACTAAAGGCCTTAAGGGCCTTAGCGGTATAACGGCAGTGCATTTAGAAGAATTTCGTAATGTTATAATTTTATATTTAGGTATAAAGTCGATTTTCTTGTATTTTCACGTTTAGCAATCGATATCGAAATGCTTCAAACCATAAGTTTAACATATTTAAGATAATTAACCTTTTTTAACGTATTGAAGGTGATACAAAGCCAGGGGGGCATAACGACAGTACATTTGGAAGAATTCCGTATTCTTATATTTAGGTATAAAGTCGATTTTCTTGTATATACACATTTAGCAATCGATATCGAAATGCTTCGAATCATAAGTTTAACATATTTAAGTTAATTAATCCTCTTTGTCTTACCGAAGTCTGCATAAAGCCTTAACGGCATAACGGCAGTGCATTTAGAAGAATTCCGTTATCTTATATTTAGGTATAAATTCGATTTTCTTGTATATACACATTAAGAAAACGATATCGAAATGCTTCAAATCATTAGTTTAACATATTTAAGTTAATTAACCTTCTTAAACGTATTGAAGGTGACACAAAGTCATGGCGGCATAACGGCAGTGCATTTAGAAGAAATCCGTAGTCTTATATTTAGGTTTAGCCGCTAGAGCCTTAGCAAAGTTGAAACAAAAATGTAACTATTGCCAAGCCCCTGGTAGGAGTAGAAGAAAAATTGGGGACTTTTCTGAGAGCTCTTTAAGTTATCTAACCAATGTTTTATGGTTGACCCACCTCGTTTCAATAGTTTAGCCTCAGAGCGTTAGTAAAGTTGAAACAAAAATGTGACTATTGCCAAGCGCCTGGTAAGAGCAGAAGAAAGATTGAAGACTTTCCTAAGAGCTGTTTAAATTATCTAACAAATGCTTTATGTTTGACCCACCTCGTTCCAACAGTTTAGCCGCTAGAGCGTTAGCAAAGTTGAAACAAAAATGTGACTATTGCCAAGCCCCTGATAGGAATAGAAGAAAGATTGAAGACTTTCCTGAGAGCTCTTTAAATTATCCTACCAATGCTTTATGTTTGACCCACCTCTTTTCAATAGTTTAGCCGCTAGAGCGTTAGCAAAGTTGAAACAAAAATGTGACTATTGCCAAGCCCGTGGTAGGGGTAGAATTAAGATTAAAGACCTTCCTGAGAGCCCTTTAAATTATCTAACCAATGCTTTATGTTTGACCCACCTCGTTCCAATAGTTTATCCGCTAGAGCGTTAGCAAAGTTGAAACAAAAATGTGACTATTGCCAAGCCCCTGATAGGAGTAGAAGAAAGATTGAATGCTTTATGTTTGACCCACCTCGTTCCAATAGTTTAGCCTCAGAGCGTTAGCAAAATTGAAACCAAAATGTGACTATTGCCAAGCCCCTGATAGGAGTAGAAGAAAGATTGAATGCTTTATGTTTGACCCACCTCGTTCCAATAGTTTAGCCGCTAGAGCGTTAGCAAAGTTGAAACAAAAATGTGACTATTGCCAAGCCCCTGATAGGAGTAGAAGAAAGATTGAAGACTTTGGTCAGAGCTCTTTAGATTATCTAACAAATGCTTTATGTTCGACCCAACTCGTTCAAATAGTTTAGCCTCAGAGCGTTAGCAAAGTTGAAACAAAAATGTGACTATTGCCAAGCCTCTGGTAGGGGTAGAATTAAGATTAAAGACTTTCCTGAGAGCTCTTTAAATTCTCTAACCAATGCTTTATGTTTGACCCACCTCGTTCCAATAGTTTAGCCGCTAGAGCGTTAGCAAAGTTGAAACAAAAATGTGACTATTGCCAAGCCCCTGATAGGAGTAGAAGAAAGATTGAATGCTTTATGTTTGACCCACCTCGTTCCAATAGTTTAGCCGCTAGAGCGTTAGCAAAGTTGAAACAAAAATGTGACTATTGCCAAGCCCCTGATAGGAGTAGAAGAAAGATTGAATGCTTTATGTTTGACCCACCTCGTTCCCATAGTTTAGCCGCTAGAGCGTTAGCAAAGTTGAAACAAAAATGTGACTATTGCCAAGCCCCTGGTAGGGGTAGAATTAAGATTAAAGACTTTCCTGAGAGCTCTTTAAACTATCGAACCAATGCTTTTTGTTTGATTTACCTCGTTCCAATAATTTAGCCGCCAGAGCGTTAGCAATGTTGAAACAAAAATGTGACTATTGCCAAGCCCCTGGTAGGAGTAGAAGAAAAATTTGGTGCTTTCTTGAGAGCTCTTTAAATTATCTAACCAATGCTTTATGTTTGATCCACCTCGTTCCAATAGTTTAGCCGCTAAAGAGTTAACAAAGATGAAACAAAAATGTGACTATTGCCAAGCCCCTGAGAGGAGTAGAAGAAAGGGTGAAGACTTTCCTGAGAGCTCTTTAAATTATCTAACCAATGCTTTATGTGTGACTCACCTCGTTCTAAAAGTTTAGCCTCAGAGCGTTATCAAAGTTGATACAAAAATGTGACTATTGCAAAGCCCCTGGTAGGAGTAAAAGAAAATTGGGGACTTTCCTGAGAGCTCTTTAAATTATTTCACCAATACTTTATGTTTGACATAACTCGTTCCAATAGTTTAGCCGCTAGAGCGTTAGCAAATTTGAAACAAAAATGTGACTATTGCCAAGCCCCCGATAGGAGTAGAAGAAAGGTTGAAGACTTTTCTGAGAGCTCTTTAAATTATCTAACCAATGCTTTATGTTTGACCCACCTCGTTTCAATAGTTTAGCCGCTAGAGCGTTATCAAAAGTGAAACAAAAATATGACTATTGCCAAGCCCCTGATAGGAGTAGAAGAAAGATTGAAGACTTTCCTGAGAGCTCTTTAGACTATCTAACCATTGCTTTATGTTCGACCCACCTCGTTCAAATAGTTTAGCCGCTAGAGCGTTATCAAAAGTGAAACAAAAATGTGACTATGGCCAAGCCCCTGATAGGAGTAGAAGAAAGATTGAAGACTTTCCTGAGAGCTCTTTAAATTATCTAACCAATGCTTTATGTGTGACTCACCTCGTTTTAATGGTTAAGCCTCAGAGTGTTAGCAAAGTTGAAACAAAAATGTGACTATTGCCAAGCCCCTGATAGGAGTAGAGGAAAGATTGAATGCTTTATGGTTGGCCCACCTCGTTCCAATAGTTTAGCTTCAGAGCGTTAGCAAAGTTGAAACAAAAATGTGACTATTGCCAAGCCCCTGGTAGGAGTAGAAGAAAAATTGACAACTTTCCCAAGAGCTCTTTAAATTATCTAACCAACGCTTTATGTTTGACTCACCTCGTCCCAAAAGTTTAGCTGATAGCGCGTTAGCAAAGTTGAAACAAAATGTGACTATTGCCAAGCCCCTGGTAGGAGTAGAAGAAAAATTGAAAACTTTTCTGAGAGCTCCTTAAATTATCTAAAAAATTCTTTATGTTTGACCCACCTCGTTCCAATAGTTTAGCCGCTAGAGCGTTAGCAAAGTTGAAACAAAAATGTGACTATTGCCAAGCCCCTGATAGGAGTAGAAGAAAGATTGAAGACTTTGGTCAGAGCTCTTTAGATTATCTAACCAATGCTTTATGTTCGACCCAACTCGTTCAAATAGTTTATCCGCTAGAGCGTTAGCAAAGTTGAAACAAAAATGTGACTATTGCCAAGCCCCTGATAGGAGTAAAAGAAAGATTGAATGCTTTATGTTTGACCCACCTCGTTCCAATAGTTTAGCCGCTAGAGCGTTAGCAAAGTTGAAACAAAAATGTGACTATTGCCAAGCCCCTGATAGGAGTAGAAGAAAGATTGAATGCTTTATGTTTGACCCACCTCGTTCCAATAGTTTAGCCGCTAGAGCGTTAGCAAAGTTGAAACAAAAATGTGACTATTGCCAAGCCCCTGATAGGAGTAGAAGAAAGATTGAATGCTTTATGTTTGACCCACCTCGTTCCAATAGTTTAGCCGCTAGAGCGTTAGCAAAGTTGAAACAAAAATGTGACTATTGCCAAGCCCCTGGTAGGAGTAAAAGAAAAATTGGGGACTTTCCTAGAGCTCTTTAAATATCGAACCAATGCTTTTTGTTTGACTTACCTCGTTCCAATAATTTAGCCCCAGAGCGTTAGCAAGTTGAAACAAAAATGTGACTATTGCCAAGCCCCTGGTAGAAGTATAAGAAAAATTTGGTGCTTTCCTGAGAGTTCTTTAAATTATTAACCAATGCTTTATGTTTGACCCACCTCGTTCCAATAGTTAGCCGCTAGAGCGTTAGCAAAGTTGAAACAAAAATGTGACTATTGCCAAGCCCCTGATAGGAGTAGAAGAAAGATTGAATGCTTTATGTTTGACCCACCTCGTTCCAATAGTTTAGCCTAGAGCGTTAGCAAAGTTGAAACAAAAATGTGACTATTGCCAAGCCCCTGGTAGGAGTAAAGAAGAAAGATTCAATGCTTTATGTTTGACCCACCTCGTTCCAATAGTTTAGCCGCAGAGCGTTAGCAAAGTTGAAACAAAAATGTGACTATTGCCAAGCCCCTGATAGGAGTAGAAGAAAGGGGACTTTCCTGAGAGCTCTTTAAATTATCAACCAATGCTTTATGTTTGACTCACCTCGTTCAATAGTTTAGCCGCAGAGCGTTAGCAAAGTTGAAACAAAAATGTGACTATTGCAAGCCCCTGGTAGGAGTAAAAGAAAAATTGGGGACTTTCCTGAGAGCTCTTTAAATTATTTACCAATCTTTATGTTTGACCCACCTCGTTCCAATAGTTTAGCCGCTAGAGCGTTAGCAAAGTTGAAACAAAAATGTGACTATTGCCAAGCCCCTGATAGGAGTAGAAGAAAGATTGAATGCTTTATGTTGACCCACCTCGTTCCAATAGTTTAGCTCAGAGCGTTAGCAAAGTTGAAACAAAAATGTGACTATTGCCAAGCCCCTGATAGGAGTAGAAGAAAGTTGAATGCTTTATGTTTGACCCACCTCGTTCCAATAGTTTAGCCGCTAGAGCGTTAGCAAAGTTGAAACAAAAATGTGACTATTGCCAAGCCCCTGATAGGAGGACAACTTTCCTAGAGCTCTTTAAATTATCTAACCAAGCTTTATGTTTGACCCCACCTCGTCCCAAAAGTTTAGCCGCTAGAGCGTTAGCAAAGTTGAAACAAAAATGTGACTATTGCCAAGCCCCTGATAGGAGTAGAAGAAAGATTGAAACTTCTGAGAGCTCTAATATCTAAATCTTTATGTTTGACCCACCTCGTTCCAATAGTTTAGCCGCTAGAGCGTTAGCAAAGTTGAAACAAAAATGTGACTATTGCCAAGCCCCTGATAGGAGTAGAAGAAAGATTGAATGCTTTATGGTTGACCCACCTCGTTCCAATAGTTTAGCCGCAGAGCGTTAGCAAAGTTGAAACAAAAATGTGATTATTGCCATACCCCTGGTAGTGGTAGAATTAAGATTGAAGACTTTCCTGAGAGCTCTTTAGATTATCTAACCAATGCTTTATGTTCGACCCACCTCGTTCAAATAGTTTAGCCTCAGAGCGTTAGCAAAGTTGAAACAAAAATGTGACTATTGCCAAGCCCCTGATAGGAGTAGAAGAAAGGGTGAAGACTTTCCTGAGAGCTCTTTAAATTATCTAACCAATGCTTTATGTGTGACTCACCTCAATCTAAAGGTTTAGCCTCAGAGCGTTATCAAAGTTGATACAAAAATGTGACTATTGCAGAGCCCCTGGTAGGAGTAAAAGAAAAATTGGGGACTTTCCTGAGAGCTCTTTAAATTATTTTACCAATACTTTATGTTTGACATAACTCGTTCCAATAGTTTAGCCGCTAGAGCGTTAGCAAAGTTGAAACAAAAATGTGACTATTGCCAAGCCCCTGATAGGAGTAGAAGAAAGGTTGAAGACTTTTCTGAGAGCTCTTTAAATTATCTAACCAATGCTTTATGTTTGACCCACCTCGTTTCAATAGTTTAGCCGCTAGAGCGTTATCAAAAGTGAAACAAAAATGTGACTATGGCCAAGCCCCTGATAGGAGTAGAAGAAAGACTGAAGACTTTCCTGAGAGCTCTTTAAATTATCTAACCAATGCTTTATGTGTGACTCACCTCGTTCTAATAGTTAAGCCTCAGAGCGTTAGCAAAGTTGAAACAAAAATGTGACTATTGCCAAACCCCTGGTAGGGGTAGAATTAAGATTGAAGACTTTCCTGAGAGCTCTTTAGACTATCTAACCAATGCTTTATGTTCGACCCACCTCGTTCCAATAGTTTAGCCGCTAGAGCGTTAGCAAAGTTGAAACAAAAATGTGACTATTGCCAAGCCCCTTATAGGAGTAGAAGAAAGATTGAATGCTTTATGTTTGACCCACCTCGTTCCAATAGTTTAGCCGCTAGAGCGTTATCAAAAGTGAAACAAAAATGTGACTATTGCCAAGCCCCTGATAGGAGTAGAAGAAAGATTGAATGCTTTATGGTTGACCCACCTCGTTCCAATAGTTTAGTTTCAGAGCGTTAGCAAAGTTGAAACAAAAATGTGACTATTGCCAAGCCCCTGGTAGGAGTAGAAGAAAAATAGACAACTTTCCTGAGAGCTCTTTAAATTATCTAACCAATGCCTTATGTTTGACTCACCTCGTCCCAAAAGTTTAGCCGCTAGAGCGTTAGCAAAGTTGAAAAAAAAATGTGACTATTGCCAAGCCCCTGATAGGAATAGAAGAAAGATTGAAGACTTTCCTGAGAGCTCTTTAGACTATCTAACCAATGCTTTATGTTCGACCCACCTCGTTCCAATAGTTTAGCCGCTAGAGCGTTAGCAAAGTTGAAACAAAAATGTGACTATTGCCAAGCCCCTGATAGGAGTAGAAGAAAGATTGAATACTTTATGTTTGACCCACCTCGTTCCAATAGTTTAGCCGCTAGAGCGTTAGCAAAGTTGAAACAAAAATGTGACTATTTCCAAGCCGCTGGTAGGAGTAGAAGAAAGATTGAATGCTTTATGTTTGACCCACCTCGTTCCAATAGTTTAGCCTCAGAGCGTTAGCAAAGTTGAAACAAAAATGTGACTATTGCCAAACCCCTGGTAGGGGTAGAATTAAGATTGAAGACTTTCCTGAGAGCTCTTTAAATTATCTAAAAAATTCTTTATGTTTGACCCACCTCGTTCCAATAGTTTAGCCGCTAGAGCGTTAGCAAAGTTGAAACAAAAATGTGACTATTTCCAAGCCCCTGGTTGGAGTAGAAGAAAGATTGAATGCTTTATGTTTGACCCACCTCGTTCCAATAGTTTAGCCGCTAGAGCGTTAGCAAAGTTGAAACAAAAATGTGACTATTGCCAAGCCCCTGATAGGAGTAGAAGAAAGATTGAAGATTTTCCTGAGAGCTCTTTAAATTATCTAACCAATGCTTTATGTTTGACTCACCTCGTAACAAAAGTTTAGGGGCTAGCGCGTTAGCAAAGTTGAAACAGAAATGTGACTATTGCCAAGCCCCTGATAGGAGTAGAAGAAAGATTGAATGCTTTATGTTTGACCCACCTCGTTCCAATAGTTTAGCCGCTAGAGCGTTAGCAAAGTTGAAACAAAAATGTGACTATTGCCAAGCCCCTGATAGGAGTAGAAGAAAGATTGAAGATTTTCCTGAGAGCTCTTTAAATTATCTAACCAATGCTTTATGTTTGACTCACCTCGTAACAAAAGTTTAGGCGCTAGAGCGTTAGCAAAGTTGAAACAAAAATGTGACTATTGCCAAGCCCCTGATAGGAGTAGAAGAAAGATTGAAGACTTTCCTGAGAGCCCTTTAGACTATCTAACCAATGCTTTATGTTCGACCCACCTCGTTCATATAGTTTAGCCTCAGAGAGCTTGCAAAGTTGAATCAAAAATGTGAGTATTGCCAAGCCCCTGGTAGGAGTAGAAGAAAGATTGAAGACTTTGCCAAGCCCCTGGTAGTAGTAGAAGAAAGATTAAAGATTTTTCTGAAAGCCCTTTAAATTATCTAACCAATGTTTTATGTTTGACCCACCTCGTTCCAATAGTTTAGCCGCAAGAGCGTTAGCAAAGTTGAAACAAACATGTAACTATTGCCGAGCCTCTGGTAGGAGTAGAAGAAAGATTGAAGACTTTCCTGAGAGCTCTTTAAATTATCTAACCAATGCTTTATGTTCGACTCACCTCTTTCAAATAGTTTACCCGCTAGAGCGTTATCAAAAGTGAAACAAAAATGTGACTATTTCCAAGCCTCTGATAGGAGTAGAAGAAAGAGTGAAGATTTTTCTAAGAGCTCTTTAAATTATCTAACCAATGCTTTATGTGTGACTCACCTCGTTTTAATAGCGTTAGCAACGCTTTAGCAGCTAAACTATTAGAACGAGGTGAGTCATACTTATAAAGTCGATTTTGTTGTATTTACATATTTAGCAATCGATATCGAAATGCTTCAAATCATTAGTTTAACATATTTAAGTTAATTAACCCTCTCTATCTTACTGAAGTCTGCATAAAGCCTTAACGGCATAATGGCAGTGCATTTAGAAGAATTCCGTTATCTTATATTTAGGTATAAATTCGATTTTCTTGTATATACACATTAAGCAAACGATATCGAAATGCTTCAAATCATAAGTTTAACATATTTAAGTTAATTAACCTTCTTAAACGTATTGAAGGTGATACAAAGCCAAGGCGGCATAACGGCAGTGCATTTAGAAGAAATCCGTAGTCTTATATTTAGGTTTAGCCGCTAGAGCGTTAGCAAAGTTGAAACAAAAATGTAACTATTGCCAAGCCCCTGGTAGGAGTAGAAGAAAAATTGGGGACTTTTCTGAGAGCTCTTTAAGTTATCTAACTTATGTTTTATGGTTGACCCACCTCGTTTCAATAGTTTAGCCTCAGAGCGTTAGCAAAGTTGAAACAAAAATGTGACTATTGCCAAGCCCCTGATAGGAATAGAAGAGAGATTGAAGACTTTCCTGAGAGCTCTTTAAATTATCCAACCAATGCTTTATGTTTGACCCACCTCTTTTCAATAGTTTAGCCGCTAGAGCGTTAGCAAAGTTGAAACAAAAATGTGACTATTGCCAAGCCCCTGGTAGGGGTAGAATTAAGATTAAAGACTTTCCTGAGAGCTCTTTAAATTATCCAACCAATGCTTTATGTTTGACCCACCTCGTTCCAATAGTTTATCCGCTAGAGCGTTAGCAAAGTTGAAACAAAAATGTGACTATTGCCAAGCCCCTGATAGGAGTAGAAGAAAGATTGAATGCTTTATGTTTGACCCACCTCGTTCCAATAGTTTAGCCGCTAGAGCGTTAGCAAAGTTGAAACAAAAATGTGACTATTGCCAAGCCCCTGATAGGAGTAGAAGAAAGATTGAAGACTTTCCTGAGAGCTCTTTAAATTATCTTACCAATGTTTTATGTATGACACACCTCGTTCCAATAGTTTAGCCGCTAAAGCGTTAACAATGTTGAAACAAAAATGTGACTATTGCCAAGCCCCTGATAGGAGTAGAAGAAAGATTGAATGCTTTATGTTTGACCCACCTCGTTCCAATAGTTTAGCCGCTAGAGCGTTAGCAAAGTTGAAACAAAAATGTGACTATTGCCAAGCCCCTGGTAGGAGTAGAAGAAAGATTGAATGCTTTATGTTTGACCCACCTCGTTCCAATAGTTTAGCCTCAGAGCGTTAGCAAAGTTGAAACAAAAATGTGACTATTGCCAAACCCCTGGTAGGGGTAGAATTAAGATTGAAGACTTTCCTGAGAGCTCTTTAAATTATCTTACCAATGTTTTATGTATGACACACCTCGTTCCAATAGTTTAGCCGCTAAAGCGTTAACAATGTTGAAACAAAAATGTGACTATTGCCAAGCCCCTGAGAGGAGTAGAAGAAAGGGTGAAGACTTTCCTGAGAGCTCTTTAAATTATCTAACCAATGCTTTATGTGTGACTCACCTCGTTCTAAAAGTTTAGCCTCAGAGCGTTATCAAAGTTGATACAAAAATGTGACTATTCCAAAGCCCCTGGTAGGAGTAAAAGAAAAATTGGGAACTTTCCTGAGAGCTCTTTAAATTATTTTACCAATGCTTTATGTTTGACACACCTCGTTCCAATAGTTTAGTCGCTAGAGCGTTAGCAAAGTTGAAACAAAAATGTGACTATTGCCAAGCCCCTGATAGGAGTAGAAGAAAGGTTGAAGACTTTTCTGACATCTCTTTAAATTATCTAACCAATGCTTTATGTTTGACTTACCTCGTTTCAATAGTTTAGCCGCTAGAGCGTTATCAAAAGTGAAACAAAAATGTGACTATTGCCAAGCCCCTGTTAGGAGTAGAAGAAAGATTGAAGACTTTCCTGAGAGCTCTTTAAATTATCTAACCAATGCTTTATGTTCGACCCACCTCGTTCAAATAGTTTAGCCGCTAGAGCGTTATCAAAAGTGAAACAAAAATGTGACTATGGCCAAGCCCCTGATAGGAGTAGAAGAAAGATTGAAGACTTTCCTGATAGTTCTTTAAATTATCTAACCAATGCTTTATGTGTGACTCACCTCGTTCTAATAGTTAAGCCTCAGAGCGTTATCAAAGTTGAAACAAAAATGTGACTATTGCCAAGCCCCTGATAGGAGTAGAGGAAAGATTGAATGCTTTATGGTTGACCCACCTCGTTCCAATAGTTTAGCCTCAGAGCGTTAGCAAGGTTGAAACAAAAATGTGACTATTGCCAAGCCCCTGGTAGGAGTAGAAGAAAAATTGACAACTTTCCTGAGAGCTCTTTAAATTATCTAACCAATGCATTATGTTTGACTCACCTCGTCCCAAAAGTTTAGCTGATAGCGCATTAGCAAAGTTGAAACAAAATGTGACTATTGCCAAGCCCCTGGTAGGAGTAGAAGAAAAATTGAAAACTTTCCTGAGAGCTCCTTAAATTATCTAACCAATGCTTTATGTTTGACTCACCTCGTCCCAAAAGTTTAGGCGCTAGAACGTTAGCAAAGTTGAAAAAAAATTGTGACTATTGCCAAGCCCCTGATAGGAGTAGAAGAAAGATTGAAGACTTTCCTGAGAGCTCTTTAGACTATCTAACCAATGCTTTATGTTCGACCCACCTCGTTCAAATAGTTTAGCCTCAGAGAGTTTGCAAAGTTGAATCAAAAATGTGAGTATTGCCAAGCCTCTGGCAGGAGTAGAAGAAAGATTGAAGACTTTGCCAAGCCCCTGGTAGTAGTAGAAGAAAGATTAAAGATTTTTCTGAAAGCCCTTTAAATTATCTAACCAATGTTTTATGTTTGACCCACGTCGTTCCAATAGTTTAGCCGCTAGAGCGTAAGCAAAGTTGAAACAAACATGTAACTATTGCCGAGCCTCTGGTAGGAGTAGAAGAAAGATTGAAGACTTTCCTGAGAGCTCTTTAAATTATCTAACCAATGCTTTATGTTCGACTCACCTCTTTCAAATAGTTTACCCGCTAGAGCGTTATCAAAAGTGAAACAAAAATGTGACTATTTCCAAGCCTCTGATAGGAGTAGAAGAAAGAGTGAAGATTTTTCTAAGAGCTCTTTAAATTATCTAGCCAATGCTTTATGTGTGACTCACCTCGTTTTAATAGCGTTAGCAACGCTTTAGCAGCTAAACTATTAGAACGAGGTGAGTCATACATAAAGCATTGGTTAGATAATTTAAAGAGCTTTCAGGAAAGTCTTCAATCTTTCTTCTACTCCTATCAGGGGCTTGGCAATAGTCACATTTTGGTTTCAACTTTGCTAACGCTCTGAGGCTAAACTATTGGAACGAGGTGGGTACATAAAGCATTGGTTAGATAATTTAATGAGCTCTCAGGAAAGTCTTTAATCTTACTTCTACTCTTATCAGGGGCTTGGCAATAGTCACATTTTTGTTTCAACTTTGCTAACGCGCTATCGGCTAAACTTTTGGAACGAGGTGAGTCAAACATATCAGGGGCTTGGAAATAGTCACATTTTTGTTTCAATTTTGATAACGCTCTAGCGGGTAAAATATTTCAACAAGGTGAGTCAAACATAAAGCATTGGTTAGATAATTTAAAGAGCTCTCAGGAAAGTCTTCAATCTTTCTTCTACTCCTATCAGGGGCTTGGCAATAATCACATTTTTGTTTCAACTTTGTTAACGCTCTGAGGCTAAACTATTGGAGCGTGGTGGGTCAAACATAAAGCATTGGTTAGATAATTTAAAGAGCTCTCAGGAAAGTCTTCAGTCTTTCTTTTACTCCTACTCACATTTTTGTTTCAACTTTGCTAACGCTCTGAGGCTAAACAATTTGAACGAGGTGGGTCAAACAGAAAGCATTGGTAAGACAATTTAAAGAGCTCTCAGAAAAATCTTCAATCTTTCTTCTACTCATACCAGGGGCTTGGCAATAGTCACATTTTTGTTTCAACTTTGCTAACGCTCTGAGGATAAACTATTGGAACGAGGTGAGGCAAACAGAAAGCATTGGTAAGACAATTTAAAGAGCTCTCAGAAAAATCTTCAATCTTTCTTCTACTCCTACCAGGGGCTTGGCAATAGTCACATTTTTGTTTCAACTTTGCTAACGCTCTAGCGGCTAAACTATTGGAACGAGGTGGGTCAAAAATAAAGCATTGGTTAGATAATTTAAAGAGCTCTTAGGAAAATCTTCACTCATTCTTCTACTCCTGTCAGGGGCTTGGAAATAGTCACATTTTTGTTTCACTTTTGATAACGCTCTAGCGGGTAAACTATTTGAACGAGGTGAGTCAAACATAAAGCATTGGTTAGATAATCTAAAGAGCTCTCAGGAAAGTCTTCAATCTTTCTTCTCCTGCTATCAGGGGCTTGGCAATAGTCACATTTTTGTTTCAACTTTGCTAACGATAGAGCGGCTAAACACATAAAGCATTGGTTAGATAATTCAAAGAGCTCTAAGGAAAGTCTTTAATCTTTCTTCTACTCCTATCAGGGGCTCGGCAATAGTGACATTTTTGTTTCAACTTTGCTAACGCTCTAGCGGGTAAACTATTTGAACAAGGTGAGTCAAACATAAAGCATTGGTTAGATAATTTAAGGAACCTTCAGGAAAGTCCTCAATCTTTCTTCTACTCCTACCAAGGGCGTGGCAATAGTCACAATTTTGTTTCAAATTTGCTAATGCTCTGAGGCTAAAAAATTGGAACGAGGTGGGTCAAACATAAAGCGTTGGTTAGATAGTTTAAAGAGCTCTCAGGAAAGTCTTATTCACATTTTTGTATCAACTTTGCTAACGCTCTGAGGCTAAACTATTTGAACGAGGTGGGTCGAACATAAAGCATTGGTTAGATAATCTAAAGCGCTCTCAGGAAAGTCTTCAATCTTTCTTCTACTCCTATCAGGGGCTTGGCAATAGTCACATTTTTGTTTCAACTTTGCTAACGCTCTGAGGCTAAACTATTTGAACGAGGTGGGTCGAACATAAAGCATTGGTTAGATAATCTAAAGAGCTCTCAGGAAAGTCTTCAATCTTTCTTCTGCTCCTATCAGGGGCTTGGCAATAGTCACATTTTTGTTTCAACTTTGCTAACGCTCTAGCGGCTATACTATTGAAACGAGGTGGGTCAAACATAAAGCATTGGTTAGATAATTTAAAGAGCTCTAAGGAAAGTTTTCAATATTTTCTCTACTCCTATCAGGGGCTTGGCAATAGTCACATTTTTGTTTCAACTTTGCTAACGCTCTAGCGGCTAAACTATTGGAACGAGGTGGGTCAAACATAAAGCATTGGTTAGATAATTTAAAAAGCTCTCAGGAAAATCTTCAGTCTTTCTTCTACTCCTACCAGGCGCTTGGCAATAGTCACATTGTATTGTCACATGTTCCTATAGTTTAGCCTCAGAGCGTTAGCAAAGTTGAAACAAAAATGTGACTATTGCCACGTGGGTCAAACATGAAGCATTGGTTAGATAATTAAAAGAGCTCTCAGGAAAGTCCCCAAATTTCTTCTGCTCCTACCAGGGGCTTGGCAATAGTCACATTTTTGTTTCAACTTTGCTAACGCTCTGAGGCTAAACTATTGGAACGAGGTGGGTCAAACATAAAGCATTGGTTAGATAATTTAAAGAGCTCTCAGGAAAGGCCTCAATCTTTCTTCTACTCCTATCAGGGGCTTAGCAATAGTCACATTTTTGTTTCACTTTTGATAACGCTCTAGCGGGTAAACTAATTTAACGAGGTGAGTCAAACATAAAGCATTGGTTAGATAATTTAAAGAGCTTTCAGGAAAGTCTTCAATTTTTCTTCTGCTTTAACCAGGCGCTTGGCAATAGTCACATTTTTGTTTCAACGTTTCTAGCGCCCTATTGGCTAAACTATTGAAACGAGGTGGGCCGAACTTAAAGCATTGGTTAGATAACTTAATAACTATAACTATTTGAACGAAGTGGGTCAAACATAAAACATTGGTTAGATAATTTAAAGAGCTCTCAGGAAAGTCTTCAATCTTTCTCCTACTCCTACCAGGCGCTTGGCAATAGTCACATTTTTGTTTCACTTTGGTAACGTTCTAGCGGGTAAACTATTTGAACGAGGTGGGTCAAACATAAAGCATTGGTTAAATAATTAAAGAGCTCTCAGTAAAGTCTTCAATCTTTCTTCTACTCCTATCAGGCGCTTGGCAATAGTCACATTTTTGTTTCAACTTTGCTAACGCTCTAGTGGCTAATTTATTGAAACGAGGTGGATCGAACATAAAGCATTGGTTAGTTAATTTAAACTAATGAGTTGAACCATCTCGATATCGATTGCTAAATGTGTATATACAACAAAATCCACTTTATACCTAAATATAAGATAACGGAATTCTTCCAAATGCACTGCCGTTATACCGTTATGGCTTTACGTAAACTTCAGTAAGAAAATAAGGTTAATTAACTTAAATATGTTAAACTAATGATTTGAAGCATCTCGATGTCGATTGCTAAATGACTATATACATCAAAATCAACATTATGCCTAAATATGAGTTAACGAAATTCTTCCAAATGCACTGGCGTTATACCGTTATGGCTTTATGTAAACTTCAGTCAGATAAAGAAGGTTAATTAACTTAAATATGTTAAACTAATGATTTGAAGCGTTTCAATATCGATTGCTAAATGTGTATATACAAGAAAATCGACTTTATGCCTAAATATAAGACTACGGAATTCTTCCAAATGCAGTGCCGTTATGGCTTTTTGTCAACTTCAGTTCGCTAAAGGAGGTTTATTAAATTAAATATGTTAAACCAGTTATCTGAAGCATTTCGATATCGATTGCGAAATGTATATACAAGAAAATCGACTTTATACCTAAATATAAAATTATAACATTACGGAATTCTTCTAAATGCACTGCCGTTATACAGTCATGGCTTTATGTAAGCTTCAGTATGCTAAAAAATATTTATTAACTTAATATGTTAAACTTATGATTTGAAGCATTTCGATATCGATAGCTAAATGTGTTTAAACAAAAAAATCGACTTTATACCTAAATATAAGATTACGGAATTCTTCTAAATGCACTGCCGTTATGCCGCCATGGCTTTAAGCCAACTTCCGTTCGTTAAAGAAGGTTTATTAACTTAAATATGTTAAACTAATTATTTAAAGGATTTCGATATCGATTGCTAAATGTGTATATACAAGAAAATCGAATTTATACATAAAAATAAGACTACGGAATTCTTCCAAATGTACTGTCGTTATGCCGTCATGGCTTTATATCAACTACAATACGTTAAAGAAGGTTAAATAACTTAAATATGTTAAACTAATGATGTGGAGCATTTCGATATCGATTGCTAAATGCGTATATACAACAAAATCAACTTTATACCTAAATATAAGATTACGGAATTCTTCTAAATGCACTGTCTTTATGCCGCCATGGTTTTATATCACCTTCATTACGTTAAAGAAGGTTAATTAACTTAAATATGTTAAACTATTGATTTGAAGCATTTCGATATCGATTGCTAAATGTGTGTATATAACAAAATCGACTTTATACCTAAATATAAGATTTCGGAATTCTTCCAAATGTACTGTCGTTTTGCCACCATGGCTTTATATCAACTTCAATACGTTAAAGAAATTTAACTAACTTAAATATGTTAAACTAATGTGCATTTCGATATCGATTGCTAGATGCGTAAATACAAGAAAATCGACTTTATTCCTAAATATAAGATTACGGAATTCTTCTAAATGCACTGTCGCTATGCCGCCATGGCTTTATATCACCTCCATTACGTTAAAGAAGGTTAACTAACTTAAATATGTTAAACTAATGATTTGAAGCATTTCGATATCGATTGCTAAATGTGTATGTACAACAAAATCGACTGTATACCTAAATATAAGATAACGGAATTCATATAAATATACTGCCGTTATGCCGTTATGGCTTTATGTAAACTTCAGTCAGAAAAAGAAGGTTAATTAACTTAAATATGTTAAACTAATGATTTGAAGCGTTTCGATATCGATTGCTAAATGTGTATATATAACAAAATCGACAACAAGCCTATATATAGATTTCAGTAAGACAGAGAGGCTTAATTAACTTAAATACGTTAAACTAATGAGTTGAACCATCTCGATATCGATTGCTAAATGTGTATATACAACAAAATCAACTTTATACCTAAATATAAGATTACGGAATTCTTCTAAATGCACTGTCGTTATGCCGCCATGGCTTTATATCACCTTCATTACGTTAAAGAAGGTTTATTAACTTAAATATGTTAAACTAATTATTTGAAGCATTTCGATATCGATTGCTAAATGTGTATATACAAGAAAATCGACTTTATTCATAAATTTAAGACTACGGAATTCTTCCAAATGTACTGTCGTTATGCCGTCATCTCTTTATATCAACTTCAAAACGTTAAAGAATGTTAATTAACTTAAATATGTTAAACTAATGATTTGAAACATTTCGATATCGATTCCTAAATGAGTATATACAACAAAATCGACTTTATACCTAAATATAAGATTACGGAATTCTTCTAAATGCACTGTGGTTATGCCGCCAAGGCATTATATCACCTTCATTACGTTAAAGAAGGTTAACTAACTTAAATATGTTAAACTAATGATTTGAAGGTTTTCGATATCGATTGCTAAATGTGTAAATACGAGAAAATCGACTATATACATAAATATACGATAACGGAATTCTTCTACATGTACTGTCGTTATGCCGCCATGGCTTTATATCACCTTCATTACGTTAAAGAAGGTTAATTAACTTAAATATGTTTAACTAATGATTTGAAGCATTTCGTTATCGATTGCTTAATGTGTATATATAACAAAATCGACTTTATACCTAAATATAGGATTTCGGAATTCTTCCAAATGTACTGTCGTTATGCCGCCATGGCTTTATATTAACTTCAATACGTTAAAGAAGGTTAATTAACTTAAATATGTTAAACCAATGATTTGAAGCATTTCGATATCGATTGCTAGATGCGTATATAGAACAAAATCGACTTTATTCCCAAATATAAGATTACGGAATTCTTCTAAATGCACTGTCGTTATGCCGCCATGGCTTTATATCAACCCTTTATTACGTTAAAGAAGGTAAATTAAATTAAATATGTTAAACTAATGATTTGAAGCATTTCGATATCGATTGCTAAATGTGTATATACAACAAAACCGACATTTTTACCTAAATATAAGTTAAAGGAATTCTTCCAAATGCACTGGCGTTATACCGTTATGGCTTTATGTAAACTTCAGTCAGATAAAGAAGGTTAATTAACTTAAATATGTTAAACTAATGATTTGAAGCATTTCGATATCGATTGCTAAATGTGTATATACAAGAAAATCGACTTTATACCTAAATATAAGACTTACGGAATTCTTCCAAATGCAGTTTTCCGTTATGGCTTTATTTTCAACTTCAGTTCGCTAAAGAAGGTTTATTAAATTAAATATTTTTAAACCAGTGATCTTTAAGCATTTCGATATCGATTGCGAAATTTTATATACAAGAAAATCGACTTTATACCTAAATATAAAATAACTTACGGAATTCTTCTAAAAGCACTGCCGTTATACCGTCATGGCTTTATGTAACTTCAGTTGCTAAAGAAGTTTATTAACTTAAAAATGTTAAACTTATGATTTGAAGCATTTCGATATCGATAGCTAAATGTGTATTTAAAAAAAAAATCGACTTTATACCTAAATATAAGATTACGGAATTCTTCTAAATGCACTGCCGTTATGCCGCCATGGCTTTAAGCCAACTTCCGTTCGTTAAAGAAGTTTTATTAACTTAAATATGTTAAACTAATGATTTGAAGCATTTCGATATCGATTGCTAAATGTGTATATACAAGAAAATCGAATTTATACATAAAAATAAGACTACGGAATTCTTCCAAATGCACTGTCGTTATGCCGTCATGGCTTTATATCAACTTCAATACGTTAAAGAAGGTTAATTAACTTAAATATGTTAAACTAATGATTTGAAGCATTTCGATATCGATTGCTAAATGCGTATATACAACAAAATCAACTTTATACCTAAATATAAGATTACGGAATTCTTCCAAATGCACTGTCGTTATGCCGCCATGGCTTTATATCAACCCTTTATTACGTTAAAGAAGGTTAATTAACTTAAATATGTTAAACTATTGATTTGAAGCATTTCGATATCGAATGGTAAATGTGTATATATAACAAAATCGAATTTATACCTAAATATAAGATTTCGGAATTCTTCCAAATGTACTGTCGTTATGCCCCATGGCTTTATATCACCTTCATTACGTTAAAGAAGGTTAATTAACTTAAATATGTTAAACTATTGATTTGAAGTATTTCGATATCGAATGGTAAATGTGTATATATAACAAAATCGAATTTATACCTAAATATAAGATTTCGGAATTCTTCCAAATGTACTGTCGTTATGCCGTTATGGCTTTATGTTAACTTCAGTTCGTTAGAGAAGGTTTTTAACTTAAATGTGTTAAACCAGTTATTTGAAGCATTTCGATATCGATTGCTTAATGCATATATACAAGAAAATCGACTTTATACCTAAACATAAGATTACGGAATTCTTCTAAATGCACTGTCGTTATGCCGCCGTGGCTTTATGCCAACTTCAGTTCTTTAAAGGTTTATTAACTTAAATATGTTAAACTAATGATTTGAAGCATTTCGATGTCGATTGCTAAATGAGTATATACAAGAAAATCGACTTTATACCTAAATATAAGATTACGTTATTCTTCTAAATGCACTGCCGTTATGCCGTTAAGGCTTTTGTAGACTTCAGTCAGATAAGGAGGGTTAATTAACTTAAATATGTTAAATTAATGATTTGAAGCATTACGATATCGATTGCTAAAAGTGTATATACAAGAAAATCGACTTTATACATAAATATAAGATTAAGGAATTCTTCAAAATGCACTGCCGTTATGCCGTTATGGCTTTATGTTAACTTCTGTTCGTTAAAGAAGGTTTATTAGCTTAAATATATTAAATTAATGATTTGAAGCATTTCGATATCGATTGCTTAATGCATATACACAAGCAAATCGACTTTATACCTAAATATATTTATTTATTTATTTTTTATTTTTAACAAATTTGTACAATAATAAATTATTTAACAAATAAATATTTAGCAGCGCTAGCAACAAGGGCCTTCGGCTGTCTTAATCTAATATAACGTTAATGGTTAAGGTGTTAGTAGAGCTAACTACGATTTATTCTTAATATTAAATATGCTTTAAAAAGTCAGTCTGTTTCAACAATTTGTACATCTTTAGAACGTTTGTGATGTTAGCCTCTCTCAAAAGGTCGAAGGGATCCTTTGTACTGAGGATCTCTTTCCGGGTTGAGTCGATAATTGGACAATGTAGTAAATGTCGAATTGATGCCGGCTCTTCACAAAATGGACACTTACTGGGTGGGGTACGTTGTAGAAGATGTGCATGCGTGATAATTGTGTGCCCCAGGCGTAGGCGAATAAATGGCTTAATTGTTGAGAGAGCTATGTCGGCAGCGATAGTTCCTTTCTTTCTGTTAGGATTGATAGCGGAGTAGTGATGAGCATAGGTGTTCCAATCGCTAATTTGAGTCTGGCGTCTTTCGTTTGCGACTTCAGTCAAAATGTCTTTTTTAGACATATAGTTAAACATTATGGATGGTGTTTTTGCAACGTTTTTTGCAGCGGCGTCAGCGTTTTCGTTGCCAATGATTCCTGTATGGCCTGGTATCCACATTAGTTTGATTTTTCGAGGTGTGGCTATTAAAGTGTTGCGTATCGCGACTACCTCATTTTGACCATTGGAGGGGCATTCGATGGCGTCAAGGCATGAGTTACTGTCGGTGCAAATAATGAACTTGCCTCGGTGAAGCTTAGCATATGTGATGGCTTCTAGAACAGCGGAGACTTCAGCGGTAAACACGGAGCAGATTGGGTGGAGTAGGCCGTGCCGAATAATTTCTCCATTTTCTTTTGTTACTGCAAATGATGTGTTGTCACGGGATTTAGAGCCATCCGTAAATAAGAAGTTCCATCCATTTTGGCTGTAAAAGTGCTTTTCTTTCGCATAAATTGCTCTGTATTTCTCTGGTGGTGTATTTGTTTTTGGAAATTGGAGCGTTTTAATTGTGTGAGGAATGTTGTTAATCAACCACTGTGGGCGGATAGTGGATACTCTAGGCCTTGAAGTATGCGGTATCTGAAGGTGTTTAAGGAATTTCAGTGATCGACTGATTGCTGGCAAGAATCTTGGCTCCCGTTTTCTTGATATCGCGTTTTTTACGTCTATTTTTAAAAGATTGTTTGGAGTAAATAGCAGTTTAGGGAGTAAACGACGGCAGCTATCGATTGTTCTTTCAGCGATTGTAGGCAAGCCAGTTTCTGCAAAGAGGTTATTTAGGGGTGTCGTAGGGAATGCTCTTATGCTTCTCCGTATTGCTACGTGATAAGGCGTGGATATTTTGTTGATTGCAGATGCTGGACAGTTTCCATAAAGCGGTAGTGCGTATTCAACCTTGGAGAGTATTAAGGCTCTGGTAGCGTTGACAAGAGTGGCCGGGTGAATATGGCTTTTCTTAGATGTTAGATATTTTATTATATTTAATCTTGTCACAAGACAGTCTCTAACATATTTACAATGTGATTTAAAGCTATATTTAGAGTCTATTACTAATCCTAAAACTTTAAGTTCATTAACAATGCTAATATTAAGGTTAGTACAGAAGTTAGTTAGATTAGAGCAGTTCACTTTTTTGCAAACGTGTAAAATTTTTGGTTTTTCTATTGATATTGTGGTACCAGCAGTCAGGGACCATGAAGTTAACTCTGCAAGGACATTTTCGAAAATTTGAGTGACTTGAGCTAGACTGTTACACTTTGTGTAGAAGACTACATCATCGGCGTAGAGCTGACATTGGATGCCGCGGATATTTGTTGTTCGGAGAACAAATTCATCAAACGCGATTATGAAAAGAAATGCAGATGGGTGAACCTTGCGGGGTGCCATTATCTAAAGGAACACCGTTGGACAGAAATCCGTTTATTTTGACTCTACACTTTCTATGCTGGAGAAAATTTTGGCCCACTTTCCAAGCGTCAAGTTGTTTCAAAACTATGTGTATGCCGATTCTATCGAATGCTTTTTGAAAGTCTATCGCTAATAATGACACGTGGTTTTTGGAGGATAGAGCGTTTGAAATAAAGTAGTCTAGATGTAGGAGTGCATCCATGGTGCCAAATCCCTTTCTGTATGCAACTTGATTAGGGCTTATAAGGTTTTTCACTTCAGCATACCACGCTAAGCGATTGACAATAATTTTTTCTAATAATTTTCCAAGACATGATAGGAGCGAAATTGGTCTATAACTGTTTACATCTGAAGGGGGTTTGGAGGGTTTTAGTATTGGAACAATACATGCAGTTTTCCAAAATTGTGGGTAGGGTCCACTATCAAAAATGCAATTGTAAAGCTTGAGTAGTCTACTCCTGAATGAGTTTGGCAGGTTTTGGATTATGGGATATGTAATCTTGTCCAGGCCTGGTGAACTTCCTTTGACTGAGGAGAGGGCAAATTCGAGTTCTGATAGGAGGATTTTGGACTCAAGTTGCTTGGCTGCGATTGATAAAGGGTAAGAGATTGGTGGTTCCTGGTTTAGTCGTCTTGCTTTTAAGTTGCGGAAAGTGTTTGAAAAGGATGTATCGGAGGAGGAAAGGGAGAACTGAGAAGAAAAATTGTTGGCAATAGCATGTGGGTCAGAGAGTGGTCCATTAGCGGAATTAATGTACGTAAAGACATTTGTCTTGGGGAGCGAGTAAGTTTTCGTATGTCATTCCATATTTTTTTAGGTTTTGTTGATGGGTTTATGCTGGAGGTGAGTTCTTCAAATGCTTTGCGCTTTGCTAATTTGGCGTTTCGCTTAAATTGTGCGTTTGCTTTTTTGTATCTCAATAGATTTTCTGTTGAGCGAACGGTTTTGTATTGGTGCCACAAGTTCTGCTTGGAAACTTGGAGTGTGGATAGTTCGGAGCTCCACCAAGGAACGGTTTTATTGGATCTATTTGGTTTAGTTTGTGGTATAGTGAGGTGAGCTGCTGATCGTATAACTCTTAAGATTTTAGCTTCTTCTTGGTTTATGTTATTAGCAATTGGAGAGGCTGCACTGATTTCTTCGCATATTTGACCGAATTTCTTCCAGTCGGCTTGGTTAGTTTTAAATCTGGGTGTGAATTTTACTAAGGATTGGTTGCAAACTGAGGTTATTTGGGTAAGGATAGGGAAGTGGTCGCTTCCATGCAATGAGTCAAGGACTTTCCACTGGCAGTTTGAGGCTAGAGTTGCGGAACAAAGTGTAATGTCAACTGGAGAAAAGGTGTGGTGAGTCGAAAAGTGGGTGGGAGCACCATTATTTAGTGATATAAAATTGGATGAGATTAACGTGTCTTCAATTTTTTGTCCTCTAGAGTTTGTGTAATCAGATCCCCAGATAGTACTCCAGGCGTTGAAGTCGCCTCCAATGATGCATTGCGTACTGAATTGGTTCAGAAGTTGTGAAATATCAGCTGTAGAAAAAGTATCTTTGGGAGGAATGTACATGCAAACAGCCACTATCTTGGTTGTTGAATTGATGTCGATCGCTAGTGCTGAGAAACTTGTTTGAATAGGTGATAGCTTGTGTTGAATATTCCTTTTGACTAATATTGCAATTCCTTGCTTTTTACTAGTGATCTGAGGTAGATTGTAGAAATGCCCTATGTAATTTTTGGGAGTGTAGGCAGTTTGGTTTTGGGGTAAGTGAGTTTCGGTTAATAGAATGATGGATGGGGAATAGTATTTAATCAGAATTTCAAGTTCGTGATAGTTATTGAGGTAACCATTCATATTCCATTGCAAAATTGATAACATGATGAATAGAAAATGATATGGAGGTAAAACGAAAAGTTATGGGAGAACGAATATATGCATACACACACGCATGTAACTGCTTTTGACACTCTGCGAGCAGAGTGCCGGTAGCCACATGCAGTAAGAGATGCATTACATTTCGAAGTCACTGTTATGATCAGCAACGCTCTTTGGCTCAGCTTGTACTGAGTCGGAGAGCATTAGACCACCACAGTCGTTATTTCTGGGCGAGGGGAAGATATAATTGTTACTTGAGGTGGGGTTGATTGTTGAAGAATTGGTGAGAGAGAAGGGTTTGGTCAAAGTAGAATTAAAAGGTGAATTGGTGATTGAAGTTTTGTTGTTTGTTGGCGTGGTCGTGCTAGAAGCCCAAGAATGGGCGACAGATTTGTTTGGTAAGCTAGTGTTAGTTGAAGTGTTATTTGAAGAGGTGAAAATTTTTTTTGAAGCTTGAGGTGAATTTTTTGTTTTGTCGTTTTCGGAAGGTTTTGATGTTGTGGGGGCTGAAGTGGGAATGTTTGGAGTGGTTATTTGTGCAGGTAGAGAAATTATTGTTGAAAAGGGTGTAAAAGAAGAGGTAGAGGAGTGCTGAGATCTGTATTTAGTTGCTGCTTCACGCATGCTGCATTTGTCGATGGTTTTTATTTTTAAAATTTCTTTAGCCTGTATAAACTTGGGACAAGTGTTTACCGGGGGAAGGGTGTTCGCCTGAGCAATTCACACACATGGTTCTTGAGCATTCGCTGTCATTGTGAGGGGGGAGACTGCAGTTGACGCATGTAGGAAGGCCTTTGCATTTTTTTATTGTGTGTCCGAGCCTTTGACAGGTTTTGCAGCGCATCGGATTTGGATAGTAGGGACGGACTGAAATTTTTCGCCAGGCTACATCAATTTCCTCAGGTAGCTTGTAGGCATCAAAAGTGAGGAGCATTGCACCTGTTGGGACTATGACACCTTCAAGCTTCTTCTGGAATTTATACACTGCACTTACTCCATAATCTTCAAGGCCTTCAATAATTTCTTTTTCAGGCAAATGGTTAAGAAATGGCGCGAAAATCGTGTCTTTTACGGAGTTAAGGTGTTCATGGTAATTGGCTGAAATTTTGCAGATGTTCGAAAGTGTTGTCGTGTTTGTGAATTTTTCAGCAGTTTTTTTATTTTTGACTAGTAGGAGAAGACTTCCGTCGCGCAATTCTGAAATGGATTTAACATCTTTGCTAATGCCTAAAATGGCTTTATGCACCGCGAAGCATGAAAAACGTGACAGTGGTTTATTGTCTTCTAATGATTTAAGAACTATGTATTTTGGGTCGTCGTTTTTAGAGATGTTAATGGGGGGGAGCTCAGGGAAAGTCTCTTGAGATTTGTTGGCTTTTTTTCCTTTTGTATGAGGACTAGAGAAAAGTAGGGCGAAACTATTTTTCCCCCGGATTGTAGGCCCCAGGGGGCATTATGAAAACACCTTACACAACCACTTATAACTATCTATGCACTGTTTTTTTTTTTATTTTTTATTTTTTTTTTTTTTGTGTTTTTTTTTTTGTTTTTAAAGAGAGCAATAGATCAATTGATACACAGAGAGCGTCACAGAGTAACGAAACGGTATACCGAAAACAGCAAATAAGCGAATACTGATAACACACGAGAAGAGTGAACGTCCGCACGCGTCAGAGGTTAGTCGGTGACTGAGTCTACCTAAATATAAGATTACGGCTTTCTTCCAAATATACTGTCGTTATGCCGCCATGGCTTAATATCACCTTCAATAAGTTACAGAAGTTTACTATCTTAAATCTGTTAAACTAATGATTTGAAGCATATCGAGATCGATTGCTAAATGTGTAAATACAAGAAAATCGGCTTTATACCTAAATATAAGATTACGGAATTCTTCCAAATGCACTGCCGTTATAACGTTATGGCTTTATGTAAACTTCAGTAAGAAAAAGAAGGATAATTAACTTAAATATGTTAAACTAATGATTTCAAGCATTTCGATATCGATTGCTTAATGCTTATATAGAAGAAAATCGACTTTATACCTAAATATAAGATTACGGAATTCTTCTAAATGCACTGCCGTTATGCCCCCATGGCTTTATGCCTACTTCAGTTCGTTAAAGAAGGTTTATTAACTTAAATATGTTAAACTAATGATTTGAAGCATGTCGATATCGATTGCTAAATGCGTATATACAAAAAAATGGATTTTACACCTAAATATATGATACCGGAATTCTTCTAAATACACTGCCGTTATGCCGTTATGTCTTTATGTTAACTTCAGTTCGTTAAAGAAGGTTTATTAACTTAAATATGTTAAACTAATGATTTGAAGCATTTCGATATCGACTGCTAAATGTGTATATACAAGAAAATCGAGTTTATACCTAAATATAAGATTATGGAATTCTTCTAAATGCACTGCCGTTATGCCGTTATGGTTTATGTTAACTTCTGTTCGTTAAAGAAGGTTTATTAACTTAAATATGTTAAACCAGTTATTTCGATATCGATTTCTTAATGCATATATACAAAAAAATCGACTTTTTACCTAAATATAATATTACGGAATTCTTCCAAATGTACTGTCGTTATGCCGCCATGGCTTTATATCACCTTCAATACCTTAAAGAAGGTTAATTAACTTAAATATGTTAAACTAATGATTTGCAGCATTTCGATATCGATTGCTAAATGCGTATATACAAGAAAATCGACTTTATACCTAAATATAAGATTACGGAATTCTTCCACATGCACTGCCGTTATGCCGCCATGGCTTTATGTTAACTTCAGTGCGTTAAAGAAGCTTTACTAACTTAAATATATTAAACTAGTGATTTGAAGCATTTCGATATCGATTGCTAAATGAGTATATACAAGAAAATCGAATTTATACCTAAATATATGATAACGAAATTCTTCTAAATACACTGCCGTTATGCCGTTAAGGCTTTTGCAGACTTAAGTAAGATAGAGAGGGTTAATTAACTTAAATATGTTAAACTAACGATTTGAAGCATTTCGATATAGATTGCTAAATGTGTATATAAAACAAAATTGATTTTATACCTAAATACGAGATTACGGAATTCTTCCGAATGCACTGCCGTTATGCCGTTAAGGCTTTTGTAGACTTAGGTAAGACAAAGATGGTTTATTAACTTAAATATGTTAAACTATTGAGTTGAAGCATCCCGATATCGATTGCTAAATGTGCATATACAAAAAATCGACTTTATACCTAAATATAAGATTACAAAATTCTTCCAAATGCACTGCCGTTATGCCGTTAAGGCTTTTGTAGGCTTCAGTAAGATAAAGAGGGTTAATTAACTCAAATATGTTAAACTAATGATTTGAAGCATATTGATATCGATTGCTAAATGTGTATATACAAGAAATTCGACTTTATACCTAAATATCAGATTACGGAATTCTTCTGAATGCACTGCCGTTATGCCGCCATGGCTTTATGCCAATTTCAGTTCGTTAAAGAAGGTTTATTAACTTAAATATGTTAAACCAGTTGTTTGAAGCATTTCGATATCGACTGCTAAATGTATATATACAAGAAAATCTTCTTTATACCGAAATATAAGATTACGGAATTCTTCCAAATGTACTGTCGTTATGCCGCCATGGCTTTATATCACCTTCAGTACGTTAAAGAAGGTTAATTAACTTAAATATGTTAAACTAATGATTGGAAGCATTTCGATATCTATTGCTAAATGTGTATATACAACAAAATCGACTTTATACCTAAATATAAGCTTACGGAATTCTTCTAAATGCACTGCCGTTATGCCGCCATGGCTTTATGTTAACTTCAGTGCGTTAAAGAAGCTTTATTAACTTAAATATGTTAAACTAATGATTTGAAGATTTTCGAAATCGATTGCTAAATTCATATACACAACAAAATCGACTTTATACCTAGATATAAGATAACGGAATTCTGCCAAATGCACTGCCGTTATACCGTTATGGCATTATGTTAACTTCAGTTAGTTAAAGAAGGTTTATTAACTGAAATAAGTTAAAAAAGTTATTTGAAGCATTTCGATATCGATTGCTTAATGCATATATACAAGAAAATTGATTTTATACCTAAATATAAGATTACGGAATTCTTCCAAATGTACTGTCGTTATGCCGCCATGGCTTTATATCAACTTCAATACGTTAAAGAAGGTTAATTTACTTAAATATGTTAAACTTATGATTTGAGGCATTTCGATATCGCTTGCTAAATGTGTATATACAAGAAAATCGAATTTATACCTAAATATAAGATAACGGAATTTTTCTAAATGCGCTGCCGTTATACCGTTATGGCATTATGTGAAGCTCAGTAAGATAAAGAAGGCTAATTAACTATAATATGTTAAACTAATGATTTGAAACATTTCGATATCGATTGCTAAATGTGTATATACAACAAAATCGACTTTATACCTAAATATAAGATTACGGAATTCTTCTACATGCACTGCCGTTATGCCGCCATGGCTTTATGTTAACTTCATTGCGTAAAAGAAGCTTTATTTACTTAATATATGTTAAACTACTGATTTGAAGCATTCCGATATCGATTGCTAAATGTGTATATACAACAAAATCGACTTTATATCTAAATATAAGATTACGGAATTTTTCTAAATGCACTGCCGTTATGCCGTTGTGGCTTTATGTTAACATCTGTTCGTTAAAGAATGTTTATTAACTTAAATATGTTAAACCAGTTATTAGAAGCATTTCGAAATCGATTCCTAAATGCATATATACAAGAAAATCTTCGTTATACCTAAATATAAGATTACGGAATTATTCCAAATGTACTGTCGTTATGCCGCCATGGCTTTATATCGCCTTCAATACGTTAAAGAAGGTTAATTAAATTAAATATGTTAAACTAATGATTGGAAGCATTTCGATATCGATTGCTTATTGTGTAAATTTAAGAAAATCGATTTTATACCTAAATATAAGCTTACGGCATTCTTCTAAATGCACTGCCGTTATGCCGCCATGGCTTTATGTTAACTTCAGTGCGTTAAAGAAGCTTTATTAACTTAAATATGTTAATCTTATGATTTGAAGCGTTTCGATATCGATTGCTAAATGCATATATGCAACAAAATCGACTTTATACCTAAATATAAGTTTACGGAATTCTTCCAAATGCACTGACGTTATACCGTTATGGCTTTATGTTAACTTCAGTTAGTTAGAGAAGGTTTATTAACTTAAATATGTTAAACCAGTTATTTGAAGCATTTCGATATCGATTGCTTAATGCATATATACAAGAAAATTGACTTTATACCTAAATATAAGGTTACGGAATTCTTCCGAATGTACTGTCGTTATGCCGCCATGGCTTTATATCAACTTCAATACGTTTAAAAGGGTTAATTTACTTAAATATGTTAAACTAATGATTCGAAGCATTTAGATATCGATTGCTAAATGTGTATATACAAAAAAATCGAATTTATAGCTAAATATAAGATTACGGAATTCTTCTACATGCACTGCCGTTATGCCGTTAAGGCGTTTGTAGACTTCAGTAAGATAAAGAGGGTTAATTAACTTAAATGTGTTAAACTAATGATTTGAGGCATTTCGATATCGATTGCTAAATGTGTATATACAAGAAAATCGACTTTATACCTAAATATAAGATTACGGAGTTCTTCTAAATGCACTGCGGTTATGCCGCCATGGCTTTATGCCAACTTCAGTTCGCATAAAATATGTTAAACTAATGATTTGAAGCATTTCGATATCGATTGCTAAATATGTATATACAACAAAATCGACTTTATACCTAAATATAAGATTACGAAATTCTTCTAAATACACTGCGGTTATGCCGCCATGGCTTTATGCCAACTTCAGTTCGTTAAAGAAAGTTTATTAACTTAAATATGTTAAACTAATGATCTGAATCATTTCGATATCGATTGCTAAATATGTATATACAACAAAATCGACTTAATACCTAAATATAAGATTACGAAATTCTTCTAAATACACTGCGGTTATGCCGCCATGGCTTTATGCCAACTTCAGTTCGCATAAAATATGTTAAACTAATGATTTGAAGCATTTCGATATCGATTGCTAAATATGTATATACAACAAAATCGACTTTATACCTAAATATAAGATTACGAAATTCTTCTAAATACACTGCGGTTATGCCGCCGTGGCTTTATGCCAACTTCAGTTCGTTAAAGAAGGTTTATTAACTTAAATATGTTAAACTAATGATCTGAATCATTTCGATATCGATTGCTAAATGTGTATATACAAGAAAATCGACTTTATACCTAAATATAAGATTACGGAATTCTTCTACATGCACTGCCGTTATGCCGCCATGGCTTTATGCCAACTTCAGTTCGTTAAAGAAGGTTTATTAACTTAAATATGTTAAACTAATGATTTGAAGCATTTCGATATCGATTGCTAAATGTGTATATACAAGAAAATCGAATTTATAGCTAAATATAAGATTACGGAATTCTTCTACATGCACTGCCGTTATGCCGTTAAGGCGTTTGTAGACTTCAGTAAGATAAAGAGGGTTAATTAACTTAAATGTGTTAAACTAATGATTTGAGGCATTTCGATATCGATTGCTAAATGTGTATATACAAGAAAATCGACTTTATACCTAAATATAAGATTACGGAGTTCTTCTAAATGCACTGCGGTTATGCCGCCATGGCTTTATGCCAACTTCAGTTCGCATGAAATATGTTAAACTAATGATTTGAAGCATTTCGATATCGATTGCTAAATATGTATATACAACAAAATCGACTTTATACCTAAATATAAGATTACGAAATTCTTCCAAATGTGCTGCCGTTATACCGGTATGGCATTATGTGAAGTTCAGTAAGAAAAGGAAGGTTAATTAACTAAAATATGTTAAACTAATGATTTGAAGCATTTCGATATCGATTGCTAAATATGTATATACAACAAAATCGACTTTATACCTAAATATAAGATTACGAAATTCTTCTAAATACACTGCGGTTATGCCGCCATGGCTTTATGCCAACTTCAGTTCGCATAAAATATGTTAAACTAATGATTTGAAGCATTTCGATATCGATTGCTAAATATGTATATACAACAAAATCGACTTTATACCTAAATATAAGATTACGAAATTCTTCTAAATACACTGCGGTTATGCCGCCATGGCTTTATGCCAACTTCAGTTCGTTAAAGAAGGTTTATTAACTTAAATATGTTAAACTAATGATCTGAATCATTTCGATATCGATTGCTAAATGTGTATATACAAGAAAATCGACTTTATACCTAAATATAAGATTACGGAATTCTTCTACATGCACTGCCGTTATGCCGCCATGGCTTTATGCCAACTTCAGTTCGTTAAAGAAGGTTTATTAACTTAAATATGTTAAACTAATGATTTGAAGCATTTCGATATCGATTGCTAAATGTGTATATACAAGAAAATCGACTTTAAACCTAAACATAAAATTACGGAATTCTTCCAAATGCGCTGCCGTTATACCGGTATGGCATTATGTGAAGTTCAGTAAGATAAAGAAGGTTAATTAACTTAAATATGTTAAACTAATGGGTTGAAGCATCTCGATATCGATTGCTAAATGTGTATATACAACAAAATCGACTGTATACCTAAACATAAGATTACGGAATTCTTCCAAATGTGCTGCCGTTATACCGGTATGGCATTATGTGAAGTTCAGTAAGAAAAAGAAGGTTAATTAACTAAAATATGTTAAACTAATGATTTGAAGCATTTCGATATCGATTGCTAAATATGTATATACAACAAAATCGACTTTATACCTAAATATAAGATTACGAAATTCTTCTAAATACACTGCGGTTATGCCGCCATGGCTTTATGCCAACTTCAGTTCGCATAAAATATGTTAAACTAATGATTTGAAGCATTTCGATATCGATTGCTAAATATGTATATACAACAAAATCGACTTTATACCTAAATATAAGATTACGAAATTCTTCTAAATACACTGCGGTTATGCCGCCATGGCTTTATGCCAACTTCAGTTCGTTAAAGAAGGTTTATTAACTTAAATATGTTAAACTAATGATCTGAATCATTTCGATATCGATTGCTAAATGTGTATATACAAGAAAATCGACTTTATACCTAAATATAAGATTACGGAATTCTTCTACATGCACTGCCGTTATGCCGCCATGGCTTTATGCCAACTTCAGTTCGTTAACGAAGGTTTATTAACTTAAATATGTTAAACTAATGATTTGAAGCATTTCGATATCGATTGCTAAATGTGTATATACAAGAAAATCGACTTTATACCTAAATATAATCTTACGGAATTCTTCTAAATGCACTGCATTTATGCCGCCATGGCTTTATGTTAACTTCAGTGCGTTAAAGAAGCTTTATTAACTTAAATATGTTAAACTAATGATATGAAGATTTTCGAAATCGTTTGCTAAATGCATATATACAACAAAATCGACTTTATACCTAAATATAAGTTCACGGAATTCTTCCAAATGCACTGCCGTTATACCTTTATGGCGTTATGTTAACTTCAGTTAGTTAAAGAAGGTTTATTAACTTAAATATGTTAAACCAGTTATATGAAGCATTTCGAAATCGATTGCTTAATGCATATATACAAGAAAATCGACTTTATACCTAAATATATGATAACGGAATTTCTCTGAATGCACTGCCGTTATGCCGTTAAGGCTTTTGTAGACTTCAGTAAGATAAAGAGGGTTAATTAGCTTAAATATGTTAAACTAACGATTTGAAGATTTTCGATATCGATTGCTTAATGTGTAAATGCAAGATAATCGACTTTATACCTAAATATAAAATTATAACATTACGGAATTCTTCTAAATGCACTGCCGTTATACCGCCATGGCTTCATGTAGACTTCAGTAAGCTAAAAAAAGTTTATTAACTAAAATATGTTAAACTAATGATTTGAAGCATTTCGATATCGATTGCTTATTGTGTAAATTTAAGAAAATCGACTTTATACCTAAATATAAGATTAGGTAATTCTTCTAAATGCACTGCCGTTATGCCGCCATGGCTTTATATCAACTTCAATAAGTTATAGGAGGTTAATTAACTTAATTATGTTAAACTAATGATTTGAAGCATTTCGATATCGATTGCTAAATATGTAAATACAAGAAAATCGACTTTACACCTAAATATAACATTACGGAATTCTCCTAAATGCACTATCGTTATGCCGTCAGGGCTTTATGCCAACCTCAGTTCGTTAAAGAAGGTTTATTAACTTAAATATGTTAAACTAATGGGTTGAAGCATCTCGATATCGGTTGCTAAATGTTTATATACAACAAAATCGACTTTATACCTAAACATAAGATTACGGAATTCTTCCAAATGCGCTGCCGTTATACCGTTATGGCATTATGTGAAGTTCAGTAAGATAAAGAAGGTTAATTAACTAAAATATTTTAAACTAATAATTTGAAGCATTTCGTTATCGATTGCTAAGTGTGTATATACAAGAAAATCGAATTTATCCATAAATATAAGATTACGGAATTCTTCTACATGCACTGCCGTTATACCGCCATGGCTTTATGTAGACTTCAGTAAGCTAAAAAAAGTTTATTAAATAAAATATGTTAAACTAATGATTTGAAGCATTTTGACATCGATTGCTAAGTGTGTATATACAAGAAAATCGAATTTATACCTAAATATAAGATTACGGAATTCTTCTACATGCACTGCCGTTATACCGCCATGGCTTTATGTAGACTTCAGTAAGCTAAAAAAAGTTTATTAACTTAAATATGTTAAACTAATGATTTGAAGCATTTCGATATCGATTGCTAAATATGTAAATACAAGAAAATCGACTTTACACCTAAATATAACATTACGGAATTCTCCTAAATGCACTATCGTTATGCCGTCAGGGCTTTATGCCAACCTCAGTTCGTTAAAGAAGGTTTATTAACTTAAATATGTTAAACTAATGGGTTGAAGCATCTCGATATCGGTTGCTAAATGTTTATATACAACAAAATCGACTTTATACCTAAGCATAAGATTACGGAATTCTTCTAAATGCACTGCCGTTATGCCGCCATGGCCTTATGCCAACTTCAGTTCGTTAAAGAAGGTTTATTAACTTAAATATGTTACACCAGTTATTTGAAGCATTTCGAAATCTATTGCTTAATGCATATATACAAGAAAATCGACTTTATACCTTAATATATGATAACGGAATTTCTCTGAATGCACTGTCGTTATGCCGTTAAGGCTTTATGTTAACTTCAGTAAGATAAAGAAGGTTAATTAACTTAAATATGTTAAACTAATGATTTGAAGCATTTCGATATCGATTGCTAAGTGTGTATATACAAGAAAATCGAATTTATACCTAAATATAAGATTACGGAATTCTTCTACATGCACTGCCGTTATACCCCCATGGCTTTATGTAGACTTCAGTAAGCTAAAAAAAGTTTATTAAATAAAATATGTTAAACTAATGATTTGAAGCATTTTGACATCGATTGCTAAATGTGTATATACAACAAAATCGACTTTATACCTAAGTATAAGATTACGGAATTCTTCTAAATGCACTGCCGTTATGCCGCCATGGCCTTATGCCAACTTCTGTTCGTTAAAGAAGGTTTATTAACTTAAATATGTTAAACCAGTTATTTGAAGCATTTCGAAATCGATTGCTAAATGCATATATACAAGAAAATCTTCTTTATACCTAAATATAAGATTACGTAATTCTTCTAAATGCTTTGCCGTTATGACGTTAAGGCGTTTGTAGACTTCAGTAAAATAAAGAGGGTTAATAAACTTAAATATGTTAAACTAATGATTTGAGATATTTCGATATCGATTGATAAATGTGTATATACAAGAAAATCGACTTTTTACCTAAATATAAGATTACGGAGTTCTTCTGAATGCACTGCCGTTATGCAGTTGTGGCTTTATGTTAATTTCTGTTCGTTAAAGAAGGTGTATTAACATAAATATGTTACACCAGTTATTTGAAGCATTTTGAAATCGATTGCTTAATGCATATATACAAGAAAATTGACGTTATACCTAAATATAAGGTTACGGAATTCTTCCGAATGTACTGTCGTTATGCCGCCATGGCTTTATATCAACTTCAACACGTTAAAGAAGGTTAATTAACTTAACTATGTTAAACTAATGATTGGAAGCATTTCGATATCTATTGGTAAATGTGTATATACAAGAAAATCGACTTTATACCTAAATATAAAATTATAACATTACGGAATTCTTCTAAATGCACTGCCGTTATACCGTTAAGGCTTTATGTAGACTTTCGTAAGCTAAAAAATGTTTATTATCTTAATATGTTAAACAAATGATTTGAAGCATTTCGGTATCGATAGCTAAATATGTATATAAAAGAAAATCGACTTTATACCTAAATATAAGATCATGGAATTCTTCTACATCCACTGCCGTTATGCCAACTTCAGATCGTTAAATAAGGTTTATTAACTTAAATATGTTAAACTAATGATTTGAATCATTTCGATATCGATTGCTAAATGTGTATATACAAGAAACTTTAAACCTAAATATAAGATTACGTAATTCTTCTAAATGCACTGCCATGATGCCGTTAAGGCTTTTGTAGACTTCAGTAAGATTAAGAAGGTTTATTAACTTATATATGTTAAACTAATGATTTAAAGCATTTCGATATCGATTGCTAAATGTGTATATACACGAAAATCGCCTTTATTCCTAAATATAAGATTACGGAATTCTTCTAAATGCACTGCCTTTATGCCGCCATGGCTTTATGTTAATTTCAGTGCGTTAAAGAAGCTTTATTAACTTAAATATGTTAAACTAATGATGTGAAAATTTTCGAAATCGTTTGCTAAATGCACATATACAACAAAATCGACTTTATACCTAAATATAAGTTCACGGAATTCTTCCAAATGCACTGCCGTTATACCTTTATGGCGTTATGTTAACTTCAGTTAGTTAAAGAAGGTTTATTAACTTAAATATGTTAAACCAGTTATATGAAGCATTTCGAAATCGATTGCTTAATGCATATATACAAGAAAATCGACTTTATACCTAAATATATGATAACGGAATTTCTCTGAATGCACTGCCGTTATGCCGTTAAGGCTTTTGTAGACTTCAGTAAGATAGAGAAGGTTAATTAGCTTAAATATGTTAAACTAATGATTTGAAGATTTTCGATATCGATTGCTTAATGTGTAAATACAAGATAATCGACTTTATACCTAAATATAAAATTATAACATTACGGAATTCTTCTAAATGCACTGCCGTTATACCGCCATGGCTTCATGTAGACTTCAGTAAGCTAAAAAAATTTATTAACTAAAATATGTTAAACTAATGATTTGAAGCATTTCGATATCTATTGCTTATTGTGTAAATTTAAGAAAATCGACTTTATACCTAAATATAAGATTACGTAATTCTTCTAAATGCACTGCCGTTATGCCGCCATGGCTTTATATCAACTTCAATAAGTTATAGGAGGTTAATTAACTTAATTATGTTAAACTAATGATTTGAAGCATTTCGATATCGATTGCTAAATATGTAAATACAAGAAAATCGACTTTACACCTAAATATAACATTACGGAATTCTCCTAAATGCACTATCGTTATGCCGTCAGGGCTTTATGCCAACCTCAGTTCGCTAAAGAAGGTTTATTAACTTAAATATGTTAAACTAATGGGTTGAAGCATCTCGATATCGATTGCTAAATGTTTATATACAACAAAATCGACTTTATACCTAAACATAAGATTACGGAATTCTTCCAAATGCGCTGCCGTTATACCGTTATGGCATTATGTGAAGTTCAGTAAGATAAAGAAGGTTAATTAACTAAAATATGTTAAATTAATAATTTGAAGCATTTCGTTATCGATTGCTAAATGTGTATATACAACAAAATCGACTTTATACCTAAGTATAAGATTACGGAATTCTTCTAAATGCACTGCCGTTATGCCGCCATGGCCTTATGCCAACTTCAGTTCGTTAAAGAAGGTTTGTTAACTTAAATATGTTACACCAGTTATTTGAAGCATTTCGAAATCTATTGCTTAATGCATATATACAAGAAAATCGACTTTATACCTAAATATATGATAACGGAATTTCTCTGAATGCACTGCCGTTATGCCGTTAAGGCTTTATGTTAACTTCAGTAAGATAAAGAAGGTTAATTAACTTAAATATGTTAAACTAATGATTTGAAGCATTTCGATATCGATTGCTAAGTGTGTATATACAAGAAAATCGAATTTATAACTAAATATAAGATTACGGAATTCTTCTACATGCACTGCCGTTATACCGCCATGGCTTCATGTAGACTTCAGTAAGCTAAAAAAAGTTTATTAAATAAAATATGTTAAACTAATGATTTGAAGCATTTTGACATCGATTGCTAAATGTGTATATACAACAAAATCGACTTTATACCTAAGTATAAGATTACGGAATTCTTCTAAATGCACTGCCGTTATGCCGCCATGGCCTTATGCCAACTTCTGTTCGTTAAAGAAGGTTTATTAACTTAAATATGTTAAACCAGTTATTTGAAGCATTTCGAAATCGATTGCTAAATGCATATATACAAGAAAATCTTCTTTATACCTAAATACAAGATTACGTAATTCTTCTAAATGCTTTGCCGTTATGCCGTTAAGGTGTTTGTAGACTTCAGTAAAATAAAGAGGGTTAATTAACTTAAATATGTTAAACTAATGATTTGAGATATTTCGATATCGATTGATAAATGTGTATATACAAGAAAATCGAATTTATACCTAAATATAAGAATACGTAGTTCTTCTGAATGCACTGCCGTTATGCAGTTGTGGCTTTATGTTAATTTCTGTTCGTTAAAGAAGGTGTATTAACTTAAATATGTTACACCAGTTATTTGAAGCATTTCGAAATCGATTGCTTAATGCATATATACAAGAAAATTGACATTATACCTAAATATAAGGTTACGGAATTCTTCCGAATGTACTGTCGTTATGCCGCCATGGCTTTATATCAACTTCAACACGTTAAAGAAGGTTAATTAACTTAACTATGTTAAACTAATGATTGGAAGCATTTAGATATCGATTGCTAAATGTGTATATACAAAAAAATCGAATTTATAGCTAAATAAAAGAGTACGGAATTCTTCTAAATGCATTGCCGTTATGCCGTCGTGGCTTTGTGTTAACTTCAGTGCGTTAAAGAAGGTTTGTTAACTAAAATATGTTAAACTAATGACTTAAAGCATTTCGATATCGATTGCTAAATGAGTATATACAAGAAATTCGACTTTATACCTAAATATAAGATCACGTAATTCTTCTAAATGCTTTGCCGTTATGCCGTTAAGGCGTTTGTGGACTTCAGTAAAATTAAGAGGGTTAATTAACTTAAATATGTTAAACTAATGATTTGAGACATTTCGATATCGATTGATAAATGTGTATATACAAGAAAATCGACTTTATACCTAAATATAAGATTACGGAGTTCTTCTGAATGCACTGCCGTTATGCAGTTGTGGCTTTATGTTAATTTCTTTTCGTTAAAGAAGGTGTATTAACTTAAATATGTTACATCAGTTATTTGAAGCATTTCGAAATCGATTGCTTAATGCATATATACAAGAAAATTGACGTTATACCTAAATATATGATAACGGAATTTCTCTGAATGTACTGGCGTTATGCCGTTAAGGCTTTTGTAGACTTCAGAAAGATAAAGAGGGTTAATTAACTTAAATATGTTAAACTAATGATTTGAAGATTTTCGAAATCGATTGCTAAATGCATATATACAAGAAAATCTTTTTTATACCTAAATATAAGGTTACGGAATTCTTCCAAATGTACCGTCGTTATGCCGCCATGGTTTTTTATCACCTTCAATACGTTAAAGAAGGTTAATTAACTTAAATATGTTAAACTAATGATTTGAAGCATTTCGATATCGATTGCTAAATGCGTATATACAACAAAATCAACTTTATACCTAAATATAAGCTTACGGAATTCTTCTAAATGCACTGCCGTTATGCCGTTATGGCTTTATGTTAACTTCAGTTCGTTAAGGAAGGTTTACTAACTCAGATATGTCACACCAGTTATTTGAAGCATTTCGAAATCGATAGCTTAATGCATATATACAAGAAAATCGACTTTATACCTAAATATATGATAACGGAATTTCTCTGAATACACTGCCGTTATGCCGTTAAGGCTTTTGTAGACTTCAGTAAGATAAAGAGGGTTAATTACCTTAAATATGTTAAACTAATAATTTGAAGATTTTCGATATCGATTGCTTAATGTGTAAATACAAGATAATCGACTTTATACCTAAATATAAAATTATAACATTACGGAATTCTTCTAAATGCACTGCCGTTATACCGCCATGGCTTTATGTAGACTTCAGTAAGCTAAAAAAAATTTATTAACTAAAATATGTTATACTAATGATTTGAAGCATTTCGATATCGATTGCTTACTGTGTAAATTTAAGAAAATCGACTTTATACCTAAATATAAGATTACGAAATTCTTCTAAATGCACTGCCGTTATGCCGCCATGGCTTTATATCAACTTCAATAAGTTATAGGAGGTTAATTAACTTAAATATGTTAAACTAATGATTTGAAGCATTTCGATATCGATTGCTAAATAAGTAAATACAAGATAGTCGAATTTACACCAAAATATAAGATTACGGAATTCTCCTAAATGCACTATCGTTATGCCGCCATGGCTTTATGCCTACTTCAGTTCGTTAAAGAAGGTTTATTAGCTTAAATATGTTAAACTATTAGGTTGAAGCATCTATATATCGATTGCTAAATGTGTATATACAACAAAATCGACTTTATACCTAAACATAAGATAACGGAATTCTTCCAAATGCGCTGCCGTTATACTTTTATGGCATTAGGTGAAGTTCAGTAAGATAAAGAAGGTTAAATAACTAAAATATGCTAAACTAATGATTTAAAGCATTTCGATATCGATTGCTAAATGTGTGTATACAACAAAATCTAATTTATACCTAAATATGTGATAACGGAATTCTTCTAAATGCACTGCCGTTATGCCGTTATGGTTTTATGTTAACTTCAGTAAGATAAAGTAGGTTAATTAACTTAAATATGTTAAACTAATGATTTGAAGCATTTCGATATCGATTGCTAAATGTGTATATACAAGAAAATCGACTTTATACCTAAATATAAGATTACGGAATTCTTCTACATGCACTGCCGTTGTGCCGCCATGGCTTTATGTTAACTTCTGTGCGTTAAAAAAGCTTTATTTACTTAAATATGTTAAACCAGTTATTTGAAGCATTTCGAAATCGATGGCTAAATGCATATATACAAGAAAATCTTCTTTATACCTAAATATAAGATTACGGAATTCTTCCAAATGTACTGTCGTTATGCCGCCATGGCTTTATTTCACCTTCAATACGTTAAGGATGGTTAATTAACTTAAATATGTTAAACTAATGATTTGAAGCATTTCGATATCGATTGCTAAATGTGTATATACAATAAAATCTAATTTATACCTAAATATGTGATAACGGAATTCTTCTAAATGCACTGCCGTTATGCCGTTATGGTTTTATGTTAACTTTAGTAAGATAAAGTAGGTTAATTAACTTAAATATGTAAAACTAATGATTTGAAGCATTTCGATATCGATTGCTAAATGTGTATATACAAGAAAATCGACTTTATACCTAAATATAAGATTACGGAATTCTTCTAAATGCACTGCCGTTATGCCGTTGTGGCCTTATGTTAACTTCTGTTCCTTAAAGAAGGTTTATTAACTTAAATATGTTAAATCAGTTATTTGAAGCATTTCGAAATCGATGGTTAAATGCATATATACAAGAAAATCTTCTTTATACCTAATTATAAGATTACGGAATTCTTCCAAATGTACTGTCGTTATGCCGCCATGGCTTTATTTCACCTTCAATACGTTAAGGATGGTTAATTAACTAAAATATGTTAAACTAATGATTTGAAGCATTTCGATATCGATTGCTAAATGTGTATATACAATAAAATCGATTTTATACCTAAATATAAGCTTACGGAATTCTTCTAAATGCACTGCCGTTATGCCGCCATGGCTTTATGTTAACTTCAGTGCGTTAAAGAAGCTTTATTAACTTAAATATGTTAAACTAATGGGTTGAAGCATCTCGATATCGATTGCTAAATGGGTATATACAACAAAATCGAATTTATACCTAAACATAAGATTACGGAATTCTTCCAAATGCGCTGTCGTTATACCGTTAGGGCTTTATGCCAACTTAGTTCGTTAAAGAAGGTTTATTAACTTAAATATGTTAAACTAATGATTAGAATCATTTCGATATCGATTGCTAAATGTGTATATACAAGAAAATCGACTTTATACCTAAATATATGATAACGGAATTCTTCTAAATGCACTGCCGTTATGCCGTTAAGGCGTTTGTAGACTTCAGTAAAATAAAGAGGGTTAATTAACTTAAATATGTTAAACTAATGATTTGAAGCATTTCAATATCGATTGCTAAATGTGTATATAAACGAAAATCGAATTTATACCTAAATATAAGATTATGGAATTCTTCTACATGCACTTCCGTTAATCAGCCATGGCTTTATGTTAACTTCAGTGCGTTAAAGAAGCTTTATTTACTTAAATATGTTAAAGTACTGATTTGAAGCATTTCGATATCGATTGCTAAATGTGTATATACAAGAAAATCTACTTTAAACCTAAATATAAGATTACGTAATTCTTCTAAATGCACTGCCATTATGCCGTTAAGGCTTTTGTAGACTTCAGTAAGATTAAGATGGTTAATTAACTTAAATATGTTAAACTAATGATTTGAAGCCTTTCGATATCGATTGCTAAATGAGTATATACAAGAAAATCGCCTTTATACCTAAATATAAGATTACGGAATTCTTCTAAATGCACTGCCGTTATGCCGTTGTGGCTTTATGTTAACTTCTGTTCGTTAAAGAAGGTTTATTAACTTAAATATGTTAAACCAGTTATTTGAAGCATTTCGAAATCGATTGCTAAATGCATATATACAAGAAAATCTTCTTTATACCTAAATATAAGATTACGGAATTCTTCCAAATGTACTCTCGTTATGCCGCCATGGCTTTATATCACCTTCAATAAGTTAAAGAAGGTTAATTAACTTAAATATGTTAAACTAATGATTGGAAGCATTTCGATATCTATTGCTAAATGTGTATATACAACAAAATCGACTTTATACCTAAATATAAGCTTACGGAATTCTTCTAAATGCACTGCCGTTATGCCGCCATGGCTTTATGTAAACTTCAGTGCGTTAAAGAAGCTTTATTAACTTAAATATGTTAAACTAATGATTTGAAGATTTTCGAAATCGATTGCTAAATGCATATATACAACAAAATCGACTTTATACCTAAATATAAGATTACGGAATTCTTCTAAATACACTGCCGTTATGCCCTTGTGGCTTTATGTTAACTTCTGTTCGTTAAAGAAGGTTTATTAACTTAAATATGTTAAACCAGTTATTTGAAGCATTTCGAAATCGATTGCTAAATGCATATATACAACAAAATCGACTTTATACCTAAATATAAGATTACGGAATTCTTCTAAATGCACTGCCGTTATGCCGCCATGACTTTATGTTAACTTCAGTGCGTTAAAGAAGCTCTATTAACTTAAATATGTTAAACTAATGGGTTGAAGCATCTCGATATCGATTGCTAAATGGGTATATACAACAAAATCGACTTTATACCTAAACATAAGATTACGGAATTCTTCCAAATGCGCTGCCGTTATACCGTTATGGCTTTATGCCAACTTCAGTTCGTTAAAGAAGTTTTATTAACTTAAATATGTTAAACTAATGATTGGAAGCATTTCGATATCGATTGCTAAATGTGTATATACAAGAAAATCGACTTTATACCTAAATATATGATAACGGAATTCTTCTAAATGCACTGCCGTTATGCCGTTATGGCTTTATGTTAACTTCAGTAAGATAAAGAAGGTTAATTAACTTAAATATTTTGAACTAATGATTTGAAGCATTTCGATATCGATTGCTAAATGTGTATATACAAAAAAATCAAATTTATAGCTAAATAAAAGATTATGGAATTCTTCTAATTGCACTGCCGTTATGCCGCCATGGCTTTGTGTTCAGTGCGTTAAAGTAGGTTTGTTAACTTAAATATGTTAAACTAATGATTTGAAGCATTTCGATAACGATTGCTAAATGAGTATATACAAGAAAATCGACTTTATACCTGAATATAAGATTACGTAATTCTTCTAAATGCTTTGCCGTTATGCCGTTAAGGCGTTTGTAGACTTCAGTAAGATAAAGAGGGTTAATTAACTTAAATATGTTAAACTAATGATTTGTGGCATTTCGATATCGATTGCTAAATGTGCATATACAAGAAAATCGACTTTATACCTAAATATAAGATTACGGAGTTCTTCTAAATGCACTGCCGTTATGCAGTTATGGCTTTATGTAAATTTCTGTTCGTTAAAGAAGGTTTATTAACTTAAATATGTTACACCAGTTATTTGAAGCATTTCGAAATCGATTGCTTAATGCATATATACAAGAAAAACGAGTTTATACCTAAATATATGATAACGGAATTTCTGTGAATGCACTGCCGTTATGCCGTTAAGGCTTTTGTAGACTTCAGAAAGATAAAGAAGGTTAATTAGCTTAAATATGTTAAACTAATGATTTGAAGATTTTCGAAATCGATTGCTTAATGCATATATACAAGAAAATCTTTTTTATACCTTAATATAAGGTTACGGAATTCTTCCAAATGTACTGTCGTTATGCCGCCATGGCTTTTTATCACCTTCAATACGTTAAAGAAGGTTAATTAACTTAAATATGTTAAACTAATGATTTAAAGCATTTCGATATCGATTGCTAAATGCGCATATACAACAAAATCGACTTAAAACCTAAATATATGCTTACGGAATTCTTCTAAATGCACTGCCGTTATGCCGTTGTGGCTTTATGTTAACTTCAGTTCGTTAAAGAAGGTTTAATAACTTAGATATGTTACACCAGTTATTTAAAGCATTTTAAAATCGATTGCTTAATGCATATATACAAGAAAATCGACTTTATACCTAAATATATGATAACGGAATTTCTCTGAATGCACTGCCGTTATGCCGTTAAGGCTTTTGTAGACTTCAGTAAGCTAAAAAAAGTTTATTAACTAAAATATGTTAAACTAATGATTTGAAGCATTTCGATATCGATTGCATATTGGGTAAATTTAAGAAAATCGATTTAGTACCTAAATATAAGATTACGGAATTCTTCTAAATGCACTGCCGTTATGCCGCCGTGGCTTTATATCACCTTCAATACGTTAAAGAAGGTTAATTAACTTAAATATGTTAAACTAATGATTTGAAGCATTTCGATATCGATTGCTAAATGCGCATATACAACAAAATCGACTTAAAACCTAAATATAAGCTTACGGAATTCTCCTAAATGCACTATCGTTATGCCGCCAGGGCTTTATGCCAACTTCAGTTCGTTAAAGAAGGTTTATTAACTTAAATATGTTAAACTAATGGGTTGAAGCATCTCGATATCGATTGCTAAATGTGTATATACAACAAAATCGACTTTATACCTAAACATAAGATTACGGAATTTTTCCAAATGCGCTGCCGTTATACCGTTATGGCATTATGTGATGTTCAGTAAGATAAAGAAGGTTAATTAACTAAAATATGTTAAATTAATGATTTGAAGCATTTCGATATCGATTGCTAAATGTGTATATACAACAAAAACGACTTTATACCTAAATATAAGATTACGGAATTCTTCTAAATGCACTGCCGTTATGCCGTTATGGCTTTATGTTAACTTCAGTTCGTTAAAGAAGGTTTAATAACTTAGATATGTTACACCAGTTATTTAAAGCATTTCGAAATCGATAGCTTAATGCATATATACAAGAAAATCGACTTTATACCTAAATATATGATAACGGAATTTCCCTGAATGCACTGCCGTTATGCCGTTAAGGCTTTTGTAGACTTCAGAAAGATAAAGAGGGTTAATTAGCTTAAATATGTTAAACTAATGATTTGAAGATTTTCGAAATCGATTGCTAAATGCATATATACAAGAAAATCTTTTTTATACCTAAATATAAGGTTACGGAATTCTTCCAAATGTACTGTCGTTATGCCGCCATGGCTTTTTATCACCTTCAATACGTTAAAGAAGGTTAATTAACTTAAATATGTTAAACTAATGATTTGAAGCATTTCGATATCGATTGCTAAATGCGCATATACAACAAAATCGACTTAAAACCTAAATATAAGCTTACGGAATTCTTCTAAATGCACTGCCGTTATGCCGTTATGGCTTTATGTTAACTTCAGTTCGTTAAAGAAGGTTTAATAACTTAGATATGTTACACCAGTTATTTAAAGCATTTCGAAATCGATAGCTTAATGCATATATACAAGAAAATCGACTTTATACCTAAATATATGATAACGGAATTTCCCTGAATGCACTGCCGTTATGCCGTTAAGGCCTTTTTAGACTTCAGAAAGATAAAGAGGGTTAATTAGCTTAAATATGTTAAACTAATGATTTGAAGATTTTCGAAATCGATTGCTAAATGCATATATACAAGAAAATCTTTTTTATACCTAAATATAAGGTTACGGAATTCTTCCAAATGTACTGTCGTTATGCCGCCATGGCTTTTTATCACCTTCAATACGTTAAAGAAGGTTAATTAACTTAAATATGTTAAACTAATGATTTGAAGCATTTCGATATCGATTGCTAAATGCGCATATACAACAAAATCGACTTAAAACCTAAATATAAGCTTACGGAATTCTTCTAAATGCACTGCCGTTATGCCGTTATGGCTTTATGTTAACTTCAGTTCGTTAAAGAAGGTTTAATAACTTAGATATGTTACACCAGTTACTTAAAGCATTTCGAAATCGATTGCTTAATGCATATATACAAGAAAATCGACTTTATACCTAAATATATGATAACGGAATTTCTCTGAATGCACTGCCGTTATGCCGTTAAGGCTTTTGTAGACTTCAGAAAGATAAAGAAGGTTAATTAGCATAAATATGTTAAACTAATGATTTGAAGATTTTCGAAATCGATTGCTAAATGCATATATACAAGAAAATCTTTTTTATACCTAAATATAAGGTTACGGAATTCTTCCAAATGTACTGTCGTTATGCCGCCATGGCTTTTTATCACCTTCAATACGTTAAAGAAGGTTAATTAACTTAAATATGTTAAACTAATGATTTGAAGCATTTCGATATCGATTGCTAAATGCGCATATACAACAAAATCGACTTAAAACCTAAATATAAGCTTACGGAATTCTTCTAAATGCACTGCCGTTATGCCGTTATGGCTTTATGTTAACTTCAGTTCGTTAAAGAAGGTTTAATAACTTAGATATGTTACACCAGTTACTTAAAGCATTTCGAAATCGATTGCTTAATGTGTATATACATACAACAAAATCGACTTTATATCTAAATATAAGATTACGGAATTCTTCCAAATGTACTGTTGTTATGCCGCCATGGCTTTATATCACCTTCAATACGTTAAAGAAGGTTAATTAACTTAAATATGTTGAACTAATGATTTGGAGCATTTCGATATCGATTGCTAAATGCATATCTACAAGAAAATCTTTTTTATACCTAAATATAAGATTACGGAATTCTTCCAAATGTACTGACGTTATGCCGCCATGGCTTTTTATCACCTTCAATACCTTAAAGAAGGTTAAATAACTTAAATATGTTAAACTAATGATTGGAAGCATTTCGATTTCGATTGCTTAATGCATATATACAACAAAATCGAATTTATACCTAAATATAAAATTATGGAGTTCTTTTAAATGCACTGCCGTTATGCCGTTGTGGCTTTATGTTAACATCTGTTCGTTAAAGAAGCTTTATTAACTTAAATATGTTAAACCAGTTATTTGAAGCATTTCGAAATCGATTGCTGAATGCATATATACAAGAAAATCTTCTTTATACCTAAATGCAAGATTACGGAATTCTTCCAAATGTACTGTCGTTATGCCGCCATAGCTTTATATCACCTTCAATACGATAAAGAAGGTTAATTAACTTAAATATGTTAAACTAATGATTGGAAGCATTTCGATTTCGATTGCTAAATGTGTATATACAACAAAATCGATTTTATACCTAAATATAAGCTTACGGAATTCTTCTAAATGCACTGCCGTTATGCCGCCATGGCTTTATGTTAACTTCAGTGCGTTAAAGAAGCTTTATTAACTTAAATGTGTTAAACTAATGGGTTGAAGCATCTCGATATCGATTGCTAAATGGGTATATACAACAAAATCGATTTTACACCTAAACATAAGATTACGGAATTCTTCCGAATGCGCTGCCGTTATACCGTTATGGCTTTATGCACACTTCAGTTCGTTAAAGAAGTTTTATTAACTTTAATATGTTAAACTAATGATTTGAGGCATTCCGATATCGATTGCTAAATGTGTATATACAAGAAAATCGACTTTATACCTAAATATATGATAACGGAATTCTTCTAAATGCACTGCCGTTATGCCGTTTTGGCTTTATGTTAACTTCAGTAAGATAAAGAAGGTTAATTAACTTAAATATGTTGAACCAATGATTTGAAGCATTTCGATATCGATTGCTAAATGTGTATATACAAAAAAATCAAATTTATAGCTAAATAAAAGATTACGGAATTCTTCTAATTGCACTGCCGTTATGCCGCCATGGCTTTGTGTTCAGTGCGTTAAAGTAGGTTTGTTAACTTAAATATGTTAAACTAATGATTTGAAGCATTTCGATATCGATTGCTAAATGAGTATATACAAGAAAATCGACTTTATACCTAAATATAAGATTACGTAATTCTTCTAAATGCTTTGCCGTTATGCCGTTAAGGCGTTTGTAGACTTCAGTAAGATAAAGAGGGTTAATTAACTTAAATATGTTAAACTAATGATTTGTGGCATTTCGATATCGATTGCTAAATGTGCATATACAAGAAAATCGATTTTATACCTAAATATAAGATTACGGAGTTCTTCTAAATGCACTGCCGTTATGCAGTTATGGCTTTATGTTAATTTCTGTTCGTTAAAGAAGGTTTATTAACTTAAATATGTTACACCAGTTATTTGAAGCATTTCGAAATCGATTGCTTAATGCATATATACAAGAAAATCGAGTTTATACCTAAATATATGATAACGGAATTTCTCTGAATGCACTGCCGTTATGCCGTTAAGGCTTTTGTAGACTTCAGAAAGATAAAGAGGGTTAATTAGCTTAAATATGTTAAACTAATGATTTGAAGATTTTCGAAATCGATTGCTTAATGCATATATACAAGAAAATCTTTTTTATACCTAAATATAAAATTATAACATTACGGAATTCTTCCAAATGTACTGTCGTTACGCCGCCATGGCTTTTTATCACCTTCAATACGTTTAAGAAGGTTAATTAACTTAAATATGTTAAACTAATGATTTGAAGCATTTCGATATCGATTGCTAAATGCGCATATACAACAAAATCGACTTAAAACCTAAATATATGCTTACGGAATTCTTCTAAATGCACTGCCGTTATGCCGTTATGGCTTTATGTTAACTTCAGTTCGTTAAAGAAGGTTTAATAACTTAGATATGTTACACCAGTTATTTAAAGCATTTCGAAATCGATTGCTTAATGCATATATACAAGAAAATCGACTTTATACCTAAATATATGATAACGGAATTTCTCTGAATGCACTGCCGTTATGCCGTTAAGGCTTTTGTAGACTTCAGTAAGCTAAAAAAAGTTTATTAACTAAAATATGTTAAACTAATGATGTCAAGCATTTCGATATCGATTGAATATTGTGTAAATTTAAGAAAATCGATTTTATACCTAAATATAAGATTACGGAATTCTTCTAAATGCACTGCCGTTATGCCGCCATGGCTTTATATCACCTTCATTACGTTAAAGAAGGTTATTAACTTAAATATGTTAAACTAATGATTTGTGGCATTTCGATATCGATTGCTAAATGAGTATATACAAGAAAATCGACTTTATACCTAAATATAAGATTAGGGAGTTCTTCTAAATGCACTGCCGTTATGCAGTTATGGCTTTATGTTAATTTCTGTTCGTTAAAAAAGGTTTATTAACTTAAATATGTTACACCAGTTATTTAAAGCATTTCGAAATCTATTGGTTAATGAATATATACAAGAAAATCGAATTTATACCTAAATATATGATAACGGAATTTCTCTGAATGCACTGCCGTTATGCCGTTAAGGCTTTTGTAGACTTCAGTAAGCTAAAAAAAGTTTATTAACTAAAATATGTTAAACTAATGATGTGAAGCATTTCGATATCGATTGAATATTGTGTAAATTTAAGAAAATCGATTTTATACCTAAATATAAGATTACGGAATTCTTCTAAATGCACTGCCGTTATGCCGCCATGGCTTTATATCACCTTCAATACGTTAAAGAAGTTTAATTAACTTAAATATGTTAAACTAATGATTTGAAGCATTTAGATATCGATAGCTAAATGCGCATATACAACAAAATTGATTTTAAACCTAAATATAAGCTTACGGAATTCTACTAAATGCACTGCCGTTATGCCGTTATGGCTTTATGTTAACTTCAGTTCGTTAAAGAAGGTTTAATAACTTAGATATGTTACACTAGTTATTTGAAGCATTTCGAAATCGATTGCTTAATGCATATATACAAGAAAATCGACTTTATACCTAAACATAAGATTACGGAATTCTTCCAAATGCGCTGCCGTTATACCGTTATGGCATTATGTGAAGTTCAGTAAGATAAAGAAGGTTAATTAACTAAAATATGTTAAAATAATGATTTGAAGCATTTCGATATCGATTGCTAAACGTGTATATACAACAAAATCAAATTTATAGCTAAATAAAAGATTACGGAATTTTTCTAAATGCACTGCCGTTATGCCGCCATGGCTTTATGTCAACTTCAGTTCGTTAAAGAAAGTTAATTAACTTAAATATGTTAAACTAATGATTTGAATCATTTCGATATCGATTGATAAATGTGTATATACAAGAAAATCGACTTTATACCTAAATATATGATAACGGAATTCTTCTAAATGCACTGTCGTTATGCCGTTATGGCTTTATGTTAACTTCAGTAAGCTAAAGAAGGTTAATTAACTTAAATATGTTAAACTAATGATTTTAAGCATTTCGATATCGATTGCTAAATGTGTATATACAAGAAAATCGAATTTATACCTAACTATAAGATTACGGAATTCTTCTACATGCACTGCCGTTATGCCGCCATGGCTTTATGTTAACTTCAGTGCGTTAAAGAAGCTTTATCTACTTAAATATGTTAAACTAATGATTTGAAGGATTTCGATATCGATTGCTTATTGTGTAAATTTAAGAAAATCGACTTTATACCTAAATATAAGATTACGGAATTCTTCTAAATGCACTGTCGTTATGCCGCCATGGCTTTAAGTCAACTTCAACAAGTTATAGGTGGTTAATTAACTTAAATATGCTAAACTTATGATTTGAAGCATTTCGATATCGATTGCTAAATATGTAAAAACAAGAAAATCGACTTTACACCTAAATATAAGATTACGGAATTCTCCTAAATGCACTATCGTTATGCCGCCAGGGTTTTATGCCAACTTCAGTTTGTTTAAGAAGGTTTATTAACTTAAATATGTTAAACTAATGGGTTGAAGCATCTCGATATCGATTGCTTAATGTGTATGTAAAACAAAATCGACTTTATACTTAAACATAAGATTACGGAATTCTTCCAAATGCACTGCCTTTATACCGTTATGGCATTATGTGAAGTTCAGTAAGATAAAGAAGGTTAATTAACTAAAATATGTTAAACTAATGATTTGAAGCATTTCGATATCGATTGCTAAACGTGTATATACAACAAAATCAAATTTATACCTAAATAAAAGATTACGGAATTCTTTTTAAATGCACTGCCGTTATGCCGCCATGGCTTTATGCCAACTTCAGATTTGTTAAAGAAAGGGTTTTTTTAACTTAAATATGTTAAACTAATGATTTGAATCATTTCGATATCGATTGATAAATGTGTATATACAAGAAAATCGACTTTATACCTAAATATATGATAACGGAATTCTTCTAAATGCACTGCCGTTATGCCGCCATGGCTTTATGTTAACTTCAGTGCTTTAAAAAAGGTTAATTAACTTAAATATGTTAAACTAATGATTTTAAGCATTTCGATATCGATTGCTAAATGTGTATATACAAGAAAATCGAATTTAAACATAAATATAAGATTACGGAATTCTTCTTTAAAGCACTGCCATTATGCCGCCAAGGCTTTTGTTTAAATTCAGGGGTTAAAAAAGCTTTATCTTAAATTAAATATGTTAAACTAATGATTTGAAGCATTTCGATATCGATTGCTTTTTGTGCATATTACAAGAAAATCGACTTTATACCTAAATACAAGATTACGGAATTCTTTAAATGCACTGTCGTTATGCCGCCATGGCTTTAATAAACTTCAATACGTTAAAAAGGGGGTTTTAAATTTAAATTAAATATGCTTTAAAATAATGATTTGAAGCATTTAGATATCGATTGCTAAATATGTAATATAAAAAAATCGAATTTACACCTAAATATAAGATTACGGAATTCTCCTAAATGCACTATCGTTATGCCGCCAGGGTTTTATGCCAACTTCAGTTTGTTTAAGAAGGTTTATTAACTTAAATATGTTAAACTAATGGGTTGAAGCATCTCGATATCGATTGCTTAATGTGTATGTAAAACAAAATCGACTTTATACTTAAACATAAGATTACGGAATTCTTCCAAATGCACTGCCTTTATACCGTTATGGCATTATGTGAAGTTCAGTAAGATAAAGAAGGTTAATTAACTAAAATATGTTAAACTAATGATTTGAAGCATTTCGATATCGATTGCTAAATGTGTATATATAACAAAATCGACTTTATACCTAAATATAAGATTACGGAATTCTTCTAAATGCACTGCCGTTATGCCGCCATGGCTTTATGCCAACTTCAGATCGTTAAAGAAGGTTTATTAACTTAAATATGTTAAACTAATGATTTGAATCATTTCGATATCGATTGCTAAATGTGTATATACAAGAAAATCGACTTTATACCTAAATATATGATAACGGAATTCTTCTAAATGCACTGCCGTTATGCCGCCATGGCTTTATGTTAACTTCAGTGCGTTAAAGAAGCTTTATTTACTTAAATATGTTAAACTACTGATTTGAAGCATTTCGATATCGATTGCTAAATGTGTATATACAAGAAAATCGGCTTTAAACATAAATATAAGATTACGTAATTCTTCTTAATGCACTGCCATTATGCCGTTAAGGCTTTTGTAGACTTCAGCAAGATTAAGATGGTTATTTAACTTAAATATGTTAAACTAATGATTTGAAGCATTTCGATATCGATTGCTAAATGCATATGTACAAGAAAATCGACTTTATACCTAAATACAAGATTACGGAATTCTTTAGAATGTACTGTCGTTATGCCGCCATGGCTTTATATAAACTTCAATACGTTAAAAAAGTTTAATTAACTTAAATATGTTAAACTAATGATTTGAAGCATTTAGATATCGATTGCTAAATGTGTATATATAAAAAAATCGAATTTATAGCTAAATAAAAGATTACGGAATTCTTCTAAATGCACTGCCGTTATGCCGCCATGGCTTTGTGTTAACTTCAGTGCGTTAAAGTAGGTTTGTTAACTTAAATATGTTAAGCTAATGATTTGAAGCATTTCGATATCGATTGCTAAATGAGTATATACAAGAAAATCGACTTTATACCTAAATATAAGATTACGTAATTCTTCTAAATGCTTTGCCGTTATGCCGTTAAGGCGTTTGTAGACTTCAGTAAGATAAAGAGGGTTATTTAACTTAAATATGTTATACTAATGATTTGAAGCATTTCGATATCGATTGCTTAATCTGTAAATACAAGAAAATCGACTTTATACCTAAATATAAGATTATGGAGTTCTTCTAAATGCACTGCCGTTATGCCGCCATGGCTTTATGTTAATTTCTGTTCGTTAAAGAAGGTTTATTAACTTAAATATGTTACACCAGTTATTTGAAGGATTTCGAAATCGATTGCTTAATGCATATATACAAGAAAATCGACTTTATACCTAAATATATGATAACGGAATTTCTCTGAATGCACTGCCGTTATGCCGTTAAGGCTTTTGTAGACTTCAGAAAGATAAAGAGGTTTAATTAGCTTAAATATGTTAAACTAATGATTTGAAGATTTTCGAAATCTATTGCTAAATGCATTTATACAAGAAAATCTTTTTTATACCTAAATATAAGGTTACGGAAATCTTCCCAATGTACTGTCGTTATGCCGCCATGGCATTTTATCAGCTTCAATACGTTAAAGAAGGTTAGTTAACTTAAATATGTTAAACTAATGATTTGAATCATTTAGATATCGATAGCTAAATGCGCATATACAACAAAATCGATTTTAAACCTGAATATAAGCTTACGGAATTCTTCTAAATGCACTGCCGTTATGCCGTTATGGCTTTATGTTAACTTCAGTTCGTTAAAGAAGGTTTAATAACTTAGATATTTTACACCAGTTATTTGAAGCATTTCGATATCGATTGCTTAATGCATATATACAAGAAAATCGACTTTATACCTAAACATATGATAACGGAATTTCTCTGAATGCACTGCCGTTATGCCGTTAAGGCTTTTGTAGACTTCAGTAAGATAAAGAGGGTTAATTAGCTTAAATATGTTAAACTAATGATTTGAAGATTTTCGATATCGATTGCTTAATGTGTAAATACAAGAAAATCGACTTTATACCTAAATGTAAAATTACAACATTACGGAATTCTTCTAAATGCACTGCCGTTATACCGCCATGGCTTTATGTAGACTTCAGTAAGCTAAAAAAAGTTTATTAACTAAAATATGTTAAACTAATGATTTGAACTATTTCGATATCGATTGCTTATTGTGTAAATTTAAGAAAATCGACTTTATACCTAAATATAAGATTACGGAATTCTTCTAAATGCACAGCCGTTATGCCGCCATGGCTTTATATCAACTTCAATAAGTTATAGGAGGTTAATTAACTTAAATATGTTAAACTACTGATTTGAAGCATTTCGATATCGATTGCTAAATGTGTATATACAAGAAAATCGACTTTAAACGTAAATATAAGATTACGTAATTCTTCTTAATGAACTGCCATTATGCCGTTAAGTCTTTTGTAGACTTCAGTAAGTATAAGATGGTTATTTAACTTAAATATGTTAAACTAATGATTTGAAGCATCTCGATATCGATTGCTAAATGTGTATATACAAGAAAATCGACTTTATACCTAAATATAAGGTTACGGAATTCTTCTAAATGCACTGCCGTTATGCCGTTGGGGCTTTATATTAACTTCTGCTCGTTAAAGAAGGTTTATTAACTTAAATATGTTAAACCAGTTATTTGAAGCATTTCGAAATCGATTGCTAAATGTGTATATACAACAAAATCGATTTTATACCTAAATATAAGCTTACGGAATTCTTCTTAATGCACTGCCGTTATGCCGCCATGGCTTTATGTTAACTTCAGTGCGTTAAAGAAGCTTTATTAACTTAAATATGTTAAACTAATGATTTGAAGATTTTCGAAATCGATTGCTAAATGCATATATACAACAAAATCGACTTTATACCTAAATATAAGATTACGGAATTCTCCCGAATGTACTGTCGTTATGCCGCCATGGCTTTATGTTAACTTCAGTGCGTTAAAGAAGGTTTATTAACTTAAATATGTTAAACCAATGATATGAAGCATTTCGATATCGATTGCTAAATGTGTATATACAAAAAAATCGAATTTATAGCTAAATAAAAGATTACGGAATTCTTCTAAATGCACGGCCGTTATGCCGCCATGGCTTTATGTTAACTTCAGTGCGTTAAAGTAGGTTTGTTAACTTAAATATGTTAAACTAATGATTTGAAGCATTTCGGTATCGATTGCTAAATGTGTATATACAAGAAAATCGACCTTATACCTAAATATAAGATTACGTAATTCTTCTAAATGCTTTGCCGATATGCCGTTAGGGCGTTTGTAGACTTCAGTAAGATTAAAATGGTTAATTAACTTAAATATGTTAAACTAATGATTTGAAGCATTTCGATATCGATTGCTAAATGTGTATATACAACAAAATCGACTTTATACCCAAATATAAGATTACGGAATTCTTCTAAATGCACTGCCGTTATGCCGTTGTTGCTTTATGTTAACTTCTGTTCGTTAAAGAAGGTTTATTAACTTAAATATGTTAAACCAGTTATTTGAAGCATTTCGGAATCGATTGCCAAATGCATATATACAAGAAAATCTTCTTTATACCTAACTATAAGGTTACGGAATACTTCCAAATGTACTGTCGTTATGCCGCCATGGCTTTATATCACCTTCAATACGTTAAAGAAGGTTAATTAACTTAAATATGTTAAACTAATGATTTGAGGCATTTCGATATTGATTGCTAAATGTGTATATACAAGAAAATCGATTTTATACCTAAATATAAGATTACGGAGTTCTTTTAAATGCACTGCCGTTATGCAGTTATGGCTTTATGTTAATTTCTGTTCGTTAAAAAAGGTTTATTAACTTAGATATGTTACAAAAGTTATTTGAAGCATTTCGAAATCGATTGCTTAATGCATATATACAAGAAAATCGACTTTATACCTAAATATATGATAACGGAATTTCTCTGAATGCACTGCCGTTATGCCGTTAAGGCTTTTGTAGACTTCAGTAAGATAAAGAGGGTTAACTAACATATCGAAATGCTTCAAGTCATTAGTTTAACATATTTAAGTTAATAAACCTTCTTTAACGCACTGAAGTCTACATAAAGCCTTAACGGTATAACGGCAGTGCATTTAGAAGAATTCCGTAATGTTATAATTTTGTATTTAGGTATAAAGTCGATTTTCTTATATCTACACATTTAGCAGTCGATATCGAAATGCTTCAAATCATTAGTTTAACATATTTAAGTAAATTAACCTTCTTGAACGTATTGAAGTTGATATAAAGCCATTACGGCAGTGCATTTGGAAGAATTCCGTAATCTTATATTTAGGTATAAAGTCGATTTTCTTGTATATACACATTTTGCAATCGATATCGAAATGATTCAAATCATTACTTTAACATACGAGGGCTGTCTGCTAAATAATCGACGTAACCATCATGCACGCGACTTTTTCAAATTTTTTTTTATTTTTCTACATAGTCTCCTTCTAACTCCACACACTTCTCCCAGCGATGCTCCCATCTTTGCAACCCTTCCAAATAGTACTTGGCGTCTTTTTCTGCAAAATACGAGTTCACGAAAGAGATTGCCTTCTCGTTTGACGAAAATCTCGTGGATTTTCGCCATGGCGACTGTTGAGGTGTGAGATGGTGCGTTGTCTTGGTGGAACAAGATTTTCTTTTTTTTGCAAATGTGGCCGCTTTTTCGAAATTTCTTCCTTTAGCTTGTCCAATAATGATGCATAGTATGCTCCTGTTATAGTTTTTCCTTTTTCAAGATAGCCGATAAATATAATTCCATGGCTGTCCCAAAAAACACTCGCCATCACTTTCCCAGCCGAATACACAGCTTTAGGTTTTTTTGGGGCCGGTTCCCCCTTTTCAATCCACTGTTTAGATTGGATATTTGTTTCGGGCGTATAATGATGAATCCAAGTTTCGTCTACAGTTATCAATCGGCGCCAAAACTTGGTCGTATTGCCTCTAAACTGAGCCAACAGTGCGCTGGAAATGTTCATGCGCGCACGTTTGTGGTCTAGCGTAAGCAAACGCGGCACCCAAAGCGCGGACAGCTTTCTCATGCCCAAATCTTGGTTTAATATGCGACAAACACGTTCTTTCGACATCTTCATGATCTCAGCTATTTCCCTAACTTTAATCCGGCGGTCGTCTAATACCAATTGATGAACTTTAGCGATGTTATCGTTAGTGGTTACAGCTTTTGGACGCCCAGGACGTTCATCATCTTCCAAGCTCGATATTCAATTTTTTCCATTTTTGGGAAATCACCGAATTAGACTCACAAAAACGACTGTCAACAGATAATTGCGCATAATACATTTCTGAAATTTTTGGCGATTAGCTATTATAATATGGCCCATTTGAAGTAGAAACTTTGTTTTCAGAGGTGCCGCTAGCCTCACGTTGAGGTCTGTTATTTATCAGATAGCCCTCGTATTTAAGTTAATTAACGCTCTTTATCTTACTGAAGTCTACAAAAGCCTTAACGGCATAACGGCAGTGCATTTAGAAGAATAACGTAATCTTATATTTAGGTATAAAGTCGATTTTCTTGTATATACGCATTAAGTAATCGATATCGAAATGCTTCAAAAAACTGGTTTAGCATATTTACGTTAATTAACCTTCTTTATTTTACCGAAGTTTACATAACGCCATAACGGCATCGATTTTCTTGTACATACACATTTAGCAATCGATATCGAAATGATTTAAATCATTAGTTTAGCATATTTAAGTAAATTAACCCTCTTTAACGTACTGAAATTTTTATAAAGCCTTAACGGTATAACTGCAGTGCATTTAGAAGAATTCCGTTATCTTCTATTTAGGTATAAAGTCGATTTTCTTGTATTTACATATTTAGCAATCGATATCGAAATGCTTCAAATTATTAGTTTAACATATTTAAGTTAATTAACCCTCTCTATCTTACTGAAGTCTACATAAAGCCTTAACGGCATAACGGCAGTGCATTTAGAAGAATTCCGTTATCTTATATTTAGGTACAAAATCGATTTTCTTGTATATACACATTTAGCAAGCGATATCAAAATGCTTCAAATCATTAGTTTAACATATTTAAGTTACTTAACCTTCTTTAACGTATTGAAGTTGATATAAAGCCATAACGGCAGGGTATTTGGAAGAATTCCGTAGTCTTATATTTAGGTATAAAGTCGATTTTTTTGTATATATGCATTTAGCAATCGATATCGAAATGCTTCAAATAACTGGTTTAACATATTTGAGGTAATAAACCGACTTTAACGAACAGAAGTTAACATAAAGCCAGAACGGCATAACGACAGTGCATGTAGAAGAATTCCGTAATCTTATATTTAGGTATAAAGTCGATTTTCTTGTATATACACATTTGGATATCGATATCGGAATGCTTCAAATCATTAGTTTAACATATTTAAGTTAATTAACCTTCTTTAACTTATTAAAGGTGATATAAAGCCATGGCGGCATAACGACAGTACATGTGGAAGAATTCCGTAATCTTATATTTAGTTATAAAGTCGATTTTCTTGTATATATACATTTCGCAATCGATATCGAAATGCTTCAGATAACTGGTTTAACATATTTAAGTTAATAAACCTCCTTTAGCGAACTGAAGTTGACATAAAGCCATAACGGCACTGCGTTTGGAAGAATTCCGTAATCTTATATTTAGGCATAAAGTCGATTTTCTTGTATATACACGTTTTGCAATCGATATCGAAATGCTTCAAATCATTAGTTTAACATATTTAAGTTAATTAACCTTCTTTAACGTAATGAAGGTTATATAAAGCCATGGCGGCATAACGACAGTGCATTTAGAAGAATTCCGTAATCTTATATTTAGGTGTATAGTCGATTTTCTTGTATTTACACATTTAGCCATCGATATCGAAAATCTTCAAATCATTAGTTTAACATATATAAGTTAATTAACCTTCTTTAACGTAATGAAGGTGATACAAAGCCATAACGGAAGTATGTTTGGGAGAATTCCGTAATCTTTTACTTAGGTATAAAATCGATTTTCTTGTACATACACACTTAGCAAACAATATCGAAATGCTTCAAATCATTAGTGAAGCATATTTAAGTAAATTAACCTTCTTTAATGTACTGAAATTTATATAATTCCATAACGGCATAACGGCAGTGTATTTCGATGAATTCCGTAATCTTATATTTAGGTGTAAAGTCGATTTTGTTTTATATACACATTTAGCAATCGATATCGAAATGCTTCCAATCATTAGTTTAACATATTTAAGTTAATTATCCTTCTATAAGATATTGAAGTTGATATAAAGCCTTGGCGGCATAACGACAGTACATTTGGAAGAATTCCGTAATCTTATATTTAGGTATAAAGTCGATTTTTTTGTATATATGCATTTAGCAATCGATATCGAAATGCTTCAAATAACTGGTTTAACATATTTGAGGTAATAAACCTACTTTAACGAACAGAAGTTAACATAAAGCCATAACGGCATAACGGCAGTGCATGTAGAAGAATTCCGTAATCTTATATTTAGGTGTAAAGTCGATTTTGTTGTATATACACATTTAGCAATCGATATCGAAATGCTTCCAATCATTAGTTTAACATATTTAAGTTAATTATCCTTCTATAAGATATTGAAGTTGATATAAAGCCTTGGCGGCATAACGACAGTACATTTGGAAGAATTCCGTAATCTTATATTTAGGTATAAAGTCGATTTTTTTGTATATATGCATTTAACAATCGATATCGAAATGCTTCAAATAACTGGTTTAACATATTTGAGGTAATAAACCTACTTTAACGAACAGAAGTTAACATAAAGCCATAACGGCATAACGGCAGTGCATGTAGAAGAATTCCGTAATCTTATATTTAGCTATGAATTCCATTTTTTTGTATATTCACATTTAGAAATCGGTATCTAAATGCTTCAAATCATTAGTTTAACATATTTAAGTTAATTAACCTTTTTTAACATATTGCAGTTGATATAAAGCCGTGGCGGCATAACAACAGTACATTTGGAAGAATTCCGTAATCTTATATTTAGGTAGAAAGTCGATTTTCTTGTATATATGCATTAAGAAATCGATTTCGAAATGCTTCAAATAACTGGTGTAACATATCTAAGTTAATAAACCTTCTTAAACGAACTGAAGTTAACATAAAGCCATAACGGCATAACGGCAGTGCATTTAGAAAAATTCCGTTATCTTATATTTAGGTATAAAGTCGATTTTGTTGTATATATGCATTTAGCAATCAATATCGAAATGCTTCAAATCATTAGTTTAACATATTTAAGTTAATTAACCTTCTTTAACGTATTGAAGGTAATATAAAGCCATGGCGGCATAACGACAGTACACTTGGAAGAATTCGCTAATCTTATATTTAGGTATAAAGAAGATTTTCTTGTATATATGCATTTAGCAATCGATTTCGAAAATCTTCAAATCATTAGTTTAACATATTTAAGTTAATTAACCTTTTTTAACATATTGAAGTTGATATAAAGCCTTGGCGGCATAACGACAGTACATTTGGAAGAATTCCGTAATCTTATATTTAGGTAGAAAGTCGATTTTCTTGTATATATGCATTAAGAAATCGATTTCGAAATGCTTCAAATAACTGGTTTAACATACTTAAGTTAATAAACCTTCTTTAACTAACTGAAGTTAACATAAAGCCATGGCGGCATAACGGCAGTGCAATTAGAAGAATTCCGTAATCTTATGTTTAGGTATAAAGTCGATTTTGTTGTATATACACATTTAGCAATCGATATCGCAATGCTTCCAATCATTAGTTTAACATATTTAAGTTAATTATCCTTCTATAAGATATTGAAGTTGATATAAAGCCTTGGCGGCAAAACGACAGTACATTTGGAAGAATTCCGTAATCTTATATTTAGGTAGAAAGTCGATTTTCTTGTATATAGTCATTTAGCAATCGATATCGAAATGATTCAAATCATTATTTTAACATATTTAAGTTAATAAGCCTTCTTTAACGCACTGAAGTTAACATAAAGCCATAACGGTATAACGGCAGTGCATTTGGAAGAATTCCGTAATCTTATATTTAGGAATAAAGTCGATTTTTTGTATATACACATTTAGCAATCGATATCGAGATGGTTCAACTCATTAGTTTAACATATTTAAGTTAATATACCTTCTTTAATGATCAGAAGTTTGCATATAGCCATGATGGCATAACGGCAGTGCATGTAGAAGAATTCCGTTATCTCATATTTAGGTATAAAGTCGATTTTCTTGTATATACACATTTAGCTATCGATATCGAAATGCTTCAAATCATTAGTTTAACATATTTAAGTTAATAAACCTTCTTAAACGAACTGAAGTTAACATAAAGCCATAACGGCATAAATCAAATCATTAGTTTAACATATTTAAGTTAATTAACCTTCTTTAACGAATGGAAGTTGGCATAAAGCCATGGCGGCATAACGGCAGTGCATGTAGAGGAATTCCGTAATCTTATATTTAGGTATAAATTCGATTTTTTTGTATATACACATTTTGCAATCGATATCGAAATGCTTCAAATCATTAGTTTAACATATTTAAGTTAACTAACTTTATTTAAAGTATTGAAGTATATAGAAAGCCATGGCGGCATAACGACAGTACATTTGGAAGAATTCCGTAATCTTATATTTACGTATAAAGAAGATTTTCCTGTATATATGCATTTAGCAATCGATTTCGCAAATTTTCAAATCATTAGTTTAACATATTTAAGTTAATAAACCTTCTTTAACGAACAGAAGTTAACATAAAGCCATAACGGCATAATGGCAGTGCATTTAGAAGAATTCTGTTACCTTATATTTAGGTATAAAGTCGATTTTCTTGTATACACACATTTGCAATCGATATCGAAATTCTTCAAATAATTAGTTTAACATATTTAAGTTAATAAACCTTTTTTAACGAACTGAAGTTTACATAAAGCCATAGAGGCATAACAGCAGTGCATTTAGAAGAATTCCGTAATCTTATACTTAGGTATAAAATCGATTTTCTTGTATATAAACATTTAGCAATCGATAACGAAATGCTTCAAATCATAAGTTTAACATATTTAAGTTAACAAACCTACTTTAACGCACTTAAGTTAACACAAAGCCATGGCGGCATAACGGCAGTGCGTGTAGAAGAATTCCGTAATCTTATATTCAGGTATAAATTCGATTTTTTTGTTTATACACATTTAGCAAGCGATATTGAAATGTTTCAAATCATTAGTTTAACATATTTAAGTTAATTAACCTTCTTTAACGTATTGAAGTATATAGAAAGCCATGACGGCATAACGACAGTACATTTGGAAGAATTCCGTAATCTTATATTTAGGTATAAAGAAGATTTTCTTGTATATATGCATTTAGCAATCGATTTCGCAAATTTTCAAATCATTAGTTTAACATATTTAAGTTAATAAATCTTTTTTAACGAACTGAAGTTTACATAAAGCCATGGCGGCATAAAAGCAGTGCATTTAGAAGAATTCCGTAATCTTATATTTAGGTATAAAATCGATTTTCTTGTATATAAACATTTAGCAATCGATAACGAAATGCTTCAAATCATTAGTTTAACATAGTTAAGTTAATTAACCTTCTTTATCTTACTGAAGTTTACAAAAAGCCTTAACGGTGTGAAGCAGTGCATTTAGAAGAATCTCTTAATCTTATATTTAGGTATAAAGTCGATTTTCTTGTTTTACACATTTAGCAATCGATATTGAAATGCTTCAAATAACTGGTTTAACAATGTATTTAAGTTATTTAGCCTACTTTATCTTGCGGGCGTTTACACAAAGCCTTATCGGCATGACGGCAGTGCACTTCGAAGAATACCGTAGTCTTATATTTAGGTATAAAGTCGATTTTCTTTTATATACACATTTAGCAATCGATATCGAAATGCTTCAAATCATTAGTTTAACATATTTAAGTTAACAAACCTACTTTAACGCACTGAAGTTAACACAAAGCCATGGCGGCATAACGGCAGTGCATGTAGAAGAATTCCGTAATCTTATATTTAGGTATAAATTTGATTTTTTTGTATATACACATTTAGCAATCGATATCGGAATTCTTCAAATCATTAGTTTAACATATTTAAGTTAATTAACCCTCTTTATCTTACTGAAGTCTACAAACGCCTCAACGGCATAACGGCAAAGCATTTAGAAGAATTACCCTAATCTTAAATTTAGGTATAAAGTCGATTTTCTTGTATATATTCATTTAGCAATCGATATCGAAATGCATCAAATCATGGTTTACATATGTATTTAAGTTAAATTAGCCTACTTTAACGTACTGAAGTTTACATAAAGCCATAATCGGCATAACGGCAGTGCATTTAGAAGAATACCGTAATCTTATATTTAGGTATAAAGTCGATTTTCTTTTATATACACATTTAGCAATCGATATCGAAATGCTTCAAATCATTAGTTTAACATATTTAAGTTAATTAACCTACTTTAACGCACTAAAGAACACAAAGCCATGGCGGCATAACGGCAGTGCATGTAGAAGAATTCCGTAATCTTATATTTAGGTATAAATTTGATTTTCTTGTATATACACTTTGGGAATCGATATCGAAATGCTTCAAATCATTAGTTTAACATATTTAAGTTAATAAACCTTCTTTAACCATTGAAGAACATATAGAGCCATGGCGGCATAACGACAGTACATGTAGGGAAAAATTCCGTAATCTTATATTTAGGTATAAAGAAGATTTTCTTGTATATATGCACTTGGCAATCGATATTTGAAAAAGCTTCAAATCATTAGTTTAACCCTATTTAAGCTTTAAAAAACCCTTTTTTAACGAACGAAGTTAACAAAGCCATAACGGCATAACGGCAGGATTTAGAAGAGTTCCGCAATCTTATATTTATGTATAAAGTCGATTTTCTTGTATTTACATATTAGCAATCGATATCGAAATGCCTCATCTCATTAGTTTAACATATTTAAGTTAGTTAACCCTCTTTAGTCTACAAAAGCCTTAACGGCATAACGGCAAAGCATTTAGAAGAATTACGTAATCTTATATTTAGGTATAAAGTCGATCTTTCTTGTCATTTCAATCATTAGTTTAATATATTAAAGTTAACAAACCTACTTTAACGCACTGAAGTTAACACAAAGCCATGGCGGCATAACGGCAGTGCATGTAGAAGAATTCCGTAATCTTATATTTAGCTATAAATTCGCTTTTTTTGTATAGACACATTTAGCAATCGATATCTAAATGCTTCAAATCATTAGTTTAACATATTTAAGTTAATTAACCCTTTTTATCGTATCGAAGTTGATATAAAGCCATGGTGGCATAATGACAGTACATAAGGAAGAGTTCCGTAATCTTATATTTAGGTATAAAGTCAATTTTTTTGTATATATGCATTAAGCAATCGATATCGAAATGCTTCAAATAACTGGTTTAACATATTTAAGTTAATTAACCTTCTTTAACCTATTGAAGTCTACATAAAGCCATGGCGGTATAACGGCAGTGCATTTAGAAGAATTCCGTAATGTTATAATTTTATATTTAGGTATAAAGTCGATTTTCTTGTATTTACACATTTAGCAATCGATATCGAAAATCTTCAAATCATTAGCTTAACATATTTAAGTTAGTTAACCCTCTTTATCTTACTGAAGTCTACAAACGCCTTAACGGCATAACGGCAAAGCATTTAGAAGAATTACGTAATCCTATATTTAGGTATAAAGTCGATTTTCTTGTCATTTCAATCATTAGTTTAATATATTAAAGTTAACAAACCTACTTTAACGCACTGAAGTTAACACAAAGCCATGGCGGCATAACGCTTGGAAGAATTCGCTAATCTTATATTTAGGTATAAAGAAGATTTTCTTGTATATATGCATTTAGCAATCGATTTCGAAAATCTTCAAATCATTAGTTTAACATATTTAAGTTAATTAACCTTTTTTAACATATTGAAGTTGATATAAAGCCTTGGCGGCATAACGACAGTACATTTGGAAGAATTCCGTAATCTTATATTTAGGTAGAAAGTCGATTTTCTTGTATATATGCATTAAGAAATCGATTTCGAAATGCTTCAAATAACTGGTTTAACATACTTAAGTTAATAAACCTTCTTTAACTAACTGAAGTTAACATAAAGCCATAACGGTATAACGGCAGTGCATTTGGAAGAATTCCGTAACCTTACATTTAGGTATAAAGTCGATTTTGTTGTATATATGCATTTAGCAATCGATATCGAAATGATTCAAATCATTAGTTTAACATATTTAAGTTAATAAACCTTCTTTAACGAACTGAAGTTGGCATAAAGCCATGGCGGCATAACGGCAGTGCAATTAGAAGAATTCCGTAATCTTATGTTTAGGTATAAAGTCGATTTTGTTGTATATACACATTTAGCAATCGATATCGAAATGCTTCAAATCATTAGTTTAACATATTTAAGTTAATTATCCTTCTATAAGATATTGAAGTTGATATAAAGCCTTGGCGGCAAAACGACAGTACATTTGGAAGAATTCCGTAATCTTATATTTAGGTAGAAAGTCGATTTTCTTGTATATAGTCATTTAGCAATCGATATCGAAATGATTCAAATCATTATTTTAACATATTTAAGTTAATAAGCCTTCTTTAACGCACTGAAGTTAACATAAAGCCTCAACGGTATAACGGCAGTGCATTTGGAAGAATTCCGTAATCTTATATTTAGGAATAAAGTCGATTTTTTGTATATACACATTTAGCAATCGATATCGAGATGGTTCAACTCATTAGTTTAACATATTTAAGTTAATATACCTTCTTTAATGATCAGAAGTTTGCATATAGCCATGATGGCATAACGGCAGTGCATGTAGAAGAATTCCGTTATCTCATATTTAGGTATAAAGTCGATTTTCTTGTATATACACATTTAGCTATCGATATCGAAATGCTTCAAATCATTAGTTTAACATATTTAAGTTAATAAACCTTCTTAAACGAACTGAAGTTAACATTAAGCCATAACGGCATAAATCAAATCATTAGTTTAACATATTTAAGTTAATTAACCTTCTTTAACGAACGGAAGTTGGCATAAAGCCATGGCGGCATAACGGCAGTGCATGTAGAGGAATTCCGTAATCTTATATTTAGGTATAAATTCGATTTTTTTGTATATACACATTTTGCAATCGATATCGAAATGCTTCAAATCATTAGTTTAACATATTTAAGTTAACTAACCTTATTTAAAGTATTGAAGTATATAGAAAGCCATGGCGGCATAACGACAGTACATTTGGAAGAATTCCGTAATCTTATATTTAGGTATAAAGAAGATTTTCCTGTATATATGCATTTAGCAATCGATTTCGCAAATTTTCAAATCATTAGTTTAACATATTTAAGTTAATAAACCTTCTTTAACGAACAGAAGTTAACATAAAGCCATAACGGCATAATGGCAGTGCATTTAGAAGAATTCTGTTACCTTATATTTAGGTATAAAGTCGATTTTCTTGTATACACACATTTGCAATCGATATCGAAATTCTTCAAATAATTAGTTTAACATATTTAAGTTAATAAACCTTTTTTAACGAACTGAAGTTTACATAAAGCCATAGAGGCATAACAGCAGTGCATTTAGAAGAATTCCGTAATCTTATACTTAGGTATAAAATCGATTTTCTTGTATATAAACATTTAGCAATCGATAACGAAATGCTTCAAATCATAAGTTTAACATATTTAAGTTAACAAACCTACTTTAACGCACTTAAGTTAACACAAAGCCATGGCGGCATAACGGCAGTGCATGTAGAAGAATTCCGTAATCTTATATTCAGGTATAAATTCGATTTTTTTGTTTATACACATTTTGCAATCGATATCGAAATGCTTAAAATCATTAGTTTAACATATTTAAGTTAATTAACCTTCTTTAACGTATTGAAGTATATAGAAAGCCATGGCGGCATAACGACAGTACATTTGGAAGAATTCCGTAATCTTATATTTAGGTATAAAGAAGATTTTCTTGTATATATGCATTTAGCAATCGATTTCGCAAATTTTCAAATCATTAGTTTAACATATTTAAGTTAATAAACCTTTTTTACCGAACTGAAGTTTACATAAAGCCATGGCGGCATAAAAGCAGTGCATTTAGAAGAATTCCGTAATCTTATATTTAGGTATAAAATCGATTTTCTTGTATATAAACATTTAGCAATCGATAACGAAATGCTTCAAATCATTAGTTTAACATAGTTAAGTTAATTAACCTTCTTTATCTTACTGAAGTTTACAAAAAGCCTTAACGGTATGAAGCAGTGCATTTAGAAGAATCTCTTAATCTTATATTTAGGTATAAAGTCGATTTTCTTGTTTTACACATTTAGCAATCGATATTGAAATGCTTCAAATAACTGGTTTAACATATGTATTTAAGTTATTTAGCCTACTTTTTCTTGCGGGCGTTTACACAAAGCCTTATCGGCATGACGGCAGTGCATTTCGAAGAATACCGTAGTCTTATATTTAGGTATAAAGTCGATTTTCTTTTATATACACATTTAGCAATCGATTTTGAAATGCTTCAAATCATTAGTTTAACATATTTAAGTTAACAAACCTACTTTAACGCACTGAAGTTAACACAAAGCCATGGCGGCATAACGGCAGCGCATGTAGAAGAATTCCCTAATCTTATATTTAGGTATAAATTTGATTTTTTTGTATATACACATTTAGCAATCGATATCGAAATTCTTCAAATCATTAGTTTAACATATTTAAGTTAATTAGCCCTCTTTATCTTACTGAAGTCTACAAACGCCTTAACGGCAAAACGGCAAAGCATTTAGAAGAATTACGTAATCTTATATTTAGGTATAAAGTCGATTTTCTTGTATATATTCATTTAGCAATCGATATCGAAATGCATCAAATAACTGGTTTCACATATGTATTTAAGTTATTTAGCCTACTTTATCTTACTGGCGTTTACATAAAGCCTTATCGGCATGACGGCAGTGCATTTCGAAGAATACCGTAGTCTTATATTTAGGTATAAAGTCGATTTTCTTTTATATACACATTTAGCAATCGATATAGAAATGCTTCAAATCATTAGTTTAACATATTTAAGTTAACAAACCTACTTTAACGCACTAAAGTTAACACAAAGCCATGGCGGCATAACGGCAGTGCATGTAGAAGAATTCCGTAATCTTATATTTAGGTATAAATTTGGTTTTTTTGTATATACACATTTAGCAATCGATATCGAAATGCTTCAAATCATTAGTTTAACATATTTATGTTAATTAACCTTCTTTAACCTATTGAAGTATATATAAAGCCATGGCGGCATAACGACAGTACATGTGGAAGAATTCCGTAATCTTATATTTAGGTATAAAGAAGATTTTCTTGTATATATGCATTTAGCAATCGATTTCGAAAATTTTCAAATCAATAGTTTACCATATTTAAGCTAATAAACCTTCTTTAACGAACAGAAGTTAACATAAAGCCATAACGGCATAACGGCAGTGGATTTAGAAGAGTTCCGCAATCTTATATTTAAGTATAAAGTCGATTTTCTTGTATTTACATATTTAGCAATCGATATCGAAATGCCTCATCTCATTAGTTTAACATATTTAAGTTAGTTAACCCTCTTTATCTTACTGAAGTCTACAAACGCCTTAACGGCATAACGGCAAAGCATTTAAAAGAATTACGTAATCTTATATTTAGGTATAAAGTCGATTTTCTTGTCATTTCAATCATTAGTTTAATATATTAAAGTTAACAAACCTACTTTAACGCACTGAAGTTAACACAAAGCCATGGCGGCATAACGGCAGTGCATGTAGAAGAATTCCGTAATCTTATATTTAGCTATAAATTCGCTTTTTTTGTATATACACATTTAGCAATCGATATCTAAATGCTTCAAATCATTAGTTTAACATATTTAAGTTAATTAACCCTTTTTAACGTATCGAAGTTGATATAAAGCCATGGTGGCATAATGACAGTACATAAGGAAGAGTTCCGTAATCTTATATTTAGGTATAAAGTCAATTTTTTTGTATATATGCATTAAGCAATCGATATCGAAATGCTTCAAATAACTGGTTTAACATATTTAAGTTAATTAACCTTCTTTAACCTATTGAAGTCTACATAAAGCCATGGCGGTATAACGGCAGTGCATTTAGAAGAATTCCGTAATGTTATAATTTTATATTTAGGTATAAAGTCGATTTTCTTGTATTTACACATTTAGCAATCGATATCGAAAATCTTCAAATCATTAGCTTAACATATTTAAGTTAGTTAACCCTCTTTATCTTACTGAAGTCTACAAACGCCTTAACGGCATAACGGCAAAGCATTTAGAAGAATTACGTAATCTTATAACGGGTGATTTTTTTGAGGTTAGGATTTTCATGCAGTAGTATTTGACAGATCACGTGGGATGTCAGACATGGTGTCAAAGAGAAAGATGCTCAGTATGCTTTGACATTTCATCATGAATAGACTTACTAACGAGCAACGCTTGCAAATCATTGAATTTTATTACCAAAATCAGTGTTCGGTTCGAAATGTGTTTCGCGTCCGTGTCCGATGAGCGATGAGGCTCATTTCTGGTTGAATGGCTACGTAAATAAGCAAAATTGCCGCATTTGGGGTGAAGAGCAACCAGAAGCCGTTCAAGAACTGCCCATGCATCCCGAAAAATGCACTGTTTGGTGTGGTTTGTACGCTGGTGGAATCATTGGACCGTATTTTTTCAAAGATGCTGTTGGACGCAACGTTACGGTGAATGGCGATCGCTATCGTTCGATGCTAACAAACTTTTTGTTGCCAAAAATGGAAGAACTGAACTTGGTTGACATGTGGTTTCAACAAGATGGCGCTACATGCCACACAGCTCGCGATTCTATGGCCATTTTGAGGGAAAACTTCGGACAACAATTCATCTCAAGAAATGGACCCGTAAGTTGGCCACCAAGATCATGCGATTTAACGCCTTTAGACTATTTTTTGTGGGGCTACGTCAAGTCTAAAGTCTACAGAAATAAGCCAGCAACTATTCCAGCTTTGGAAGACAACATTTCCGAAGAAATTCGGGCTATTCCGGCCGAAATGCTCGAAAAAGTTGCCCAAAATTGGACTTTCCGAATGGACCACCTAAGACGCAGCCGCGGTCAACATTTAAATGAAATTATCTTCAAAAAGTAAATGTCATGAACCAATCTAACGTTTCAAATAAAGAACCGATGAGATTTTGCAAATTTTATGCGTTTTTTTTTTTTTAAAAGTTATCAAGCTCTTAAAAAATCACCCTTTATTTAGGTATAAAGTCGATTTTCTTGTCATTTCAATCATTAGTTTAATATATTAAAGTTAACAAACCTACTTTAACGCACTGAAGTTAACACAAAGCCATGGCGGCATAACGGCAGTGCATGTAGAAGAATTCCGTAATCTTATATTTAGGTGTAAAGTCGATTTTCTTGTATTTACATATTTAGCAATCGATATCGAAATGCTTCAAATCATTAGTTTAACATATTTAAGTTAATTAACCTTCTATAACTTATTGAAGTTGATATAAAGCCATGGCGGCATAACGGCAGTACATTTAGAAGAATGCCGTAATCTTATATTTAGGTAGAAAGTCGATTTTCTTGTATATATGCATTAAGAAATCGATTTCGAAATGCTTCAAATAACTGGTTTAACATACTTAAGTTAATAAACCTTCTTTAACTAACTTAAGTTAACATAAAGCCATAACGGTATAACGGCAGTGCATTTGGAAGAATTCCGTAATCTTACATTTAGCTATGAATTCGATTTTTTTGTGTATTCACATTAAACAATCGGTATCTAAATGCTTCAAATCATTAGTTTAACATATTTAAGTTAATTAACCTTTTTTAACATATTGAAGTTGATATAAAGCCTTGGCGGCATAACGACAGTACATTTGGAAGAATTCCGTAATCTTATATTTAGGTAGAAAGTCGATTTTCTTGTATATATGCATTAAGAAATCGATTTCGAAATGCTTCAAATAACTGGTGTAACATATCTAAGTTAATAAACCTTCTTAAACGAACTGAAGCTAACATAAAGCCATAGCCGTTATCTTATATTTAGGTATAAAATCGATTTTGTTGTATATATGCATTTAGCAATCGATATCGAAATGCTTCAAATCATAAGTTTAACATATTTAAGTTAATTAACCTTCTTTAACGTCTTGAAGGTGATATAAAGCCTTGGCGGCATAACGACAGTACATTTGGAAGAATTCCGTAATCTTATATTAGGTAGAAAGTCGATTTTCTTGTATATGTGCATTAGGAAATCGATTTCGAAATGCTTCAAATAACTGGTGTAACATATCTAAGTTAATAAACCTTCTTAAACGAACTGAAGTTAACATAAAGCCATAGCTGTTATCTTATATTTAGGTATAAAATCGATTTTGTTGTATATATGCATTTAGCAATCGATATCGAAATGCTTCAAATCATTAGTTTAACATATTTAAGTTAATTAACCTTTTTTAACATATTGAAGTTGATATAAAGCCTTGGCGGCATAACGACAGTACATTTGAAAGAATTCCGTAATCTTATATTTAGGTAGAAAGTCGATTTTCTTGTATATATGCATTAAGCAATCGATATCGAAATGCTTCAAATAACTGGTTTAACATATTTAAGTTAATAAACCTTCTTTAACTAACTGAAGTTACCATAAAGCCATAACGGTATAACGGCAGTGCATTTGGAAGAATTCCGTAATATTACATTTAGCTATAAAGTCGATTTTGTGGTATATATGTATTTAGCAGTAGATTCCGAAAATCTTCAAATCATTAGTTTAACATATTTAATTTAATAAAGCTTCTTTAATGCACTGAAGTTAACATAAAGCCATGGTGGCTTAACGGCAATGCATTTAGAAGAATTCCGTAAGCTTATATTTAGGTATAAAGTCGATTTTGTTGTACATACACATTTAGCAATCGATATCGAAATGCTTCAAATCAGTAGTTTAGCATATTTAAGTTAATTAACATTCTTTATCTCACTGAAGTCTACAAAAACCTTAACGGCATAACGGCAGTGCATTTAGAAGAATTACGTAATCTTATATTTAGGTATAAAGTCGATTTTCTTTTATTAACACATTTAACAATCGATATCGAAATGCTTCAAATCATTAGTTTAACATATTTAAGTTAATTTAACCTTTTATCTTACTGAAATCTACATAAAGCCTTAACGGCATAACGGCAGTGCATTAAGAAGAATTCCGTAATCTTATATTTAGGTATAAAGTCGATTTTTTTGTATATACACATTTAGCAATCGAAATCGAAATGCTTCAAATCATTAGTTTAACATATTTAAGTTAATTCACCTTTTTATATTACTGAAGTCTACATAAAGCCTTAACGGCATAACGGCAGTGCATTTAGAAGAACTACGTAATCTTATATTTAGGTATAAAGTCGATTTTCTTGTATATACTCATTTAGCAATCGATATCAAAATGCTTCAACTTATTATTTTAACATATTTAAGTTAATAAACCTTCTTCAACGAACTGAAGTTGGCATAAAGCCATGGCGGCATAACGGCAGTGCATGTAGAAGAATTCCGTTATCTTATATTTACGTATAAAGTTGATTTTGTTGTATATACACATTTAGCAATCGATATCGAAATGCTTCAAATCATTAGGTTAACATATTTAAGTTAATAAACCATCTTTATGTTTTTTCTTTAGTTAACATATTTAAGCTAATTAACCTTCTTTGACGTATTGAAGGTGATATAAAGCCATGGCAGCATAACGACAGTACATTTGGAAGAATTCCGTAATCTTATATTTAGGTATAAAGAAGATTTTCTTGTATATATGCATTTAGCAATCGATTTCGAAAATCTTCAAATCATTAGTTTAACATGTTTGAGTTAATTAACCTTCTTTAACGAACGGAAGTTGGCATAAAGCCATGGCGGCATAACGGCAGTGCATGTAGAGGAATTCCGTAATCTTATGTTTAGGTATAAATTCGATTTTTTTGTATATGCATATTTAGCAATCGATATCGAAATGCTTCAAATCATTAGTTTAACATATTTAAGTTAATTAACCCTCTTTATCTTACTGAAGTCTACAAACGCCTTAACGGCATAACGGCAAAGCATTTAGAAGAATTACGTAATCTTATATTTAGGTATAAAGTCGATTTTCTTGTATATACTCATTTAGCAATCGATATCGAAATGCTTCAAATCATTAGTTTAACATATTTAAGTTAACAAACCTACTTTAACGCACTGAAGTTAACACAAAGCCATGGCGGCATAACAGCAGAGCATGTAGAAGAATTCCGTAATCTTATATTCAGGTATAAATTCGATTTTTTTGTATATGCACATTTTGCAGTCGATATCGAAATGCTTCAAATCATTAGTTTAACATATTTAAGTTAATTAACCTTCTTTAACGTATTGAAGTATATAGAAAGCCATGGCGGCATAACGACAGTACAGTTGGAAGAATTCCGTAATCTTATAGTTAGGTATAAAGTCGATTTTCTTGTATATATGCATTTAGCAATCGATTTCGAAATGCCACAAATCATTAGTTTAACATATTTAAGTTAATAAACCTTCTTTAACGAACAGAAGTTAACATAAAGCCATAACGGCATAACGGCAGTGCATTTAGAAGAGTTCCGTAATCTTATGTTTAGGTATAAAGTCAAGTTTCTTGTACTAGCACATTTAGCAATCGATATCACAATGCTTCAAATCATTAGTTTAACATATTAAAGTTAATAAACCCTCTTTAACGAACTGAAGTTGGCATAAAGCCATGGCGGCATAACGACAGTGCATGTAGAAGAATTCCGTAATCTTATATTTAGGTTAAAGTCTATTTTCATGTATTTACACATTTGGGAATAGATATCGAGATTCTTCAAATAATTACTTTAACATATTTAAGTTAAACAACCTTTTTTAACGTACTGAAGTTTATATAAAGCCATAACGGCAGTGTATTTCGATGAATTCCGTAATCTTATATTTATGTATAAGTTCGAGTTTCTTGTATTTACATATTTAGCAATCGATATCGAAATGCTTCAAATCATTAGTTTAACATATTTAAGTTAATTAACCATCTTTAACGTATTGAAGGTGATATAAAGCCATGGCGGCATAACGACAGTAATTTGGAAGAATTCCGTAACCTTATATTTAGGTATAAAATCGATTTTCTTGTATATATGCATTTAGCAATCGATATCGAAATGCTTCAAATCATTAGTTTCACATATTTAAGTTAATAAAACCTCTTTAACGAACTGAAGTTGGCATAAAGCCATGGCGGCATAACGGCAGTGCATGTAGAAGAATTCCGTAATCTTATATTTAGGTTAAAGTCTATTTTCATGTACTTACACATTTGGGAATCGTTATCGAGATGCTTCAAATAATTACTTTAACATATTTAAGTTAAACAACCTTTTTTAACGTACTGAAATTTATATAAAGCCATAACGGCAGTGTATTTCGATGAATTTCGTAATCTTATATTTATGTATAAAGTCGATTTTCTTGTATTTACATATTTAGCAATCGATATCAAAATGCTTCCAATCATAAGTTTAACATATTTAAGTTAATTAACCATCTTTACCTTATTGAAGGTGATATAAAGCCATGGCGGCATAACGACAGTAATTTGGAAGAATTCCGTAATCTTATGTTTAGGTATAAAATCGTCTTTCTTGTATATACACATTCAGAAATCGATACCGAAATGCTTCAAATCATTGGTTTAACATATTTAAGTTAATTAACCCTCTTTATCTTACTGAAGTCTACATAAAGCCTTAGCGGTATTACGGCAATGCATTTAGAAGAATTACGTAATGTTATATTTATGTATAAAGTCGATTTTCATGTATATACACATTTAGCAATCGATATCGAAATGCTTCAAATCATTAGTTTCACATATCTAAGTTAATAAACCTTCTTTAACGAACTGAAGTTTACATAAAACCATTACGGTACAACGGCAGTGCATTAAGAAGAATTCCGTAATCTTATATTTAGGTATAAAATCGATTTTCTTGTATATACACATTTAGCAAACGATATCGAAATGATTCAAATCATTAGTTTAACATATTTAAGTTAATAAAACTTTTTTAACGAACTGAAGTTTACATAAAGCCATGGTGGCATAACGGCAGTGCATTTAGAAGAATTCTGTTATCTTATGTTTAGGTATGAAGTCGATTTTCTTGTATATACACATTTAGCAATCGATATCGAAATGCTTCAAATCAGTAGTTTAGCATATTTAAGTTAATTAACCTTCTTTATATCACTGAAGTCTACAAAAACCTTAACGGCATAACGGCAGTGCATTTAGAAGAATAACGTAATCTTATATTTGGGTATAAAGTCGATTTTCTTTTATTAACACATTTAGCAATCGATATCGAAATGCTTCAAATCATTAGTTTCACATATTTAAGTTAATAAAACCTCTTTAACGAACTGAAGTTGGCATAAAGCCATGGCGGCATAACGGCAGTGCATGTAGAAGAATTCCGTAATCTTATATTTAAGTTAAAGTCTATTTTCATGTACTTACACATTTGGGAATCGTTATCGAGATACTTCAAATAATTACTTTAACATATTTAAGTTAAACAACCTTTTTTAACGTACTGAAATTTATATAAAGCCATAACGGCAGTGCATTTAGAAGAATTACGTAATCTTATATTTAGGTATAAAGTCGATTTTCTTTTATTAACACATTTAGCAATCGATATCGAAATGCTTCAAATCATTAGTTTAACATATTTAAGTTAATTCACCCTTTTATCTTACTGAAATCTACATAAAGCCTTAACGGCATAACGGCAGTGCATTTAGAAGAATTACCTAATCTTATATTTAGGTATAAAGTCGATTTTCTTGTATATACACATTTAGCAATCGAAATCGAAATGCTTCAAATTATTAGTTTAACATATTTAGGTTAATTCACCCTTTTATCTTACTGAAGTCTACATAAAGCCTTAACGGCATAACGGCAGTGCATTTAGAAGAACTACGTAATATTATATTTAGATATAAAGTCGATTTTCTTGTATTTACTCATTTAGCAATCGATATCGAAATGCTTCAACTTATTAGTTTAACATATTTAAGTTAATAAACCTTCTTCAACGAACTGAAGTTGGCATAAAGCCATGGCGGCATAACGGCAGTGCATGTAGAAGAATTCCGATATCTTACATTTAGGTATAAAGTCGATTTTGTTGTATATACACATTTAGAAAATCGTTATCGAAATGCTTCAAATCATTAGTTTAACATATTTAAGTTAATAAAGCTTCTTTAACGCACTGAAGTTAACATAAAGCCATAACGGTATAACGGCAGTGCATTTGGAAGAATTCCGTAATCTTATATTTAGGTATAAATTCGATTTTCTTGTATATACACATTTAGCAATCGATATCGCGATGCTTCAATTCATTAGTTTAACATATTTAAGTTAATAAACCTTCTTTAACGAACTGAAGTTTACATAAAACCATTACGGTAGAACGGCAGTGCATGTAGAAGAATTCCGTTATCTTACATTTAGGTATAAAGTCGATTTTGTTGTATATACACATTTAGAAAATCGTTATCGAAATGCTTCAAATCATTAGTTTAACATATTTAAGTTAATAAAGCTTCTTTAACGCACTGAAGTTAACATTAAGCCATGGCGGCATAACGGCAGTGCATGTAGAAAAATTCCGTTATCTTATATTTAGGTATAAAGTCGATTTTCTTGTATATACACATTAAGCAATCGATATCGAAATGCTTCCAATCATTAGTTTAACATATTTAAGTTAATTATCCTTCTATAAGATATTGAAGTTGATATAAAGCCTTGGGGGCATAACGACAGTACATGTGGAAGAATTCCGTAATCTTATATTTAGGTAGAAAGTCGATTTTCTTGTATATATGCATTAAGAAATCGATTTCGAAATGCTTCATATAACTGGTGTAACTTATCTAAGTTAATAAACCTTTTTAAACGAACTGAAGTCAACATAAAGCCATAGCCGTTACCTTATATTTAGGTATAAAATCGATTTTGTTGTATATATGCATTTAGCAATCGATATCGAAATGCTTCAAATCATTAGTTTAACATATTTAAGTTAATTATTCTTCTATAAGATATTGAAGTTGATATAAAGCCTTGGCGGCATAACGACAGTACATTTGGAAGAATTCCGTAATCTTATATTTAGGTAGAAAGTCGATTTTCTTGTATATATGCATTAAGAAATCGATTTCGAAATGCTTCAAATAACTGGTGTAACATTTCTAAGTTAATAAACCTTCTTAAACGAACTGAAGTTAACATAAAGCCATAGCCGTTATCTTATATTTAGGTATAAAGTCGATTTTGTTGTATATACACATTTAGCAATCGATATCGAAATGCTTCCAATCATTAGTTTAACATATTTAAGTTAATTATTCTTCTATAAGATATTGAAGTTGATATAAAGCCTTGGCGGCATAACGACAGTACATTTGGAAGAATTCCGTAATCTTATATTTAGGTAGAAAGTCGATTTTCTTGTATATATGCATTAAGAAATCTATTTCGAAATGCTTCAAATAACTGGTGTAACATATCTAAGTTAATAAACCTTCTTAAACGAACTGAAGTTAACATGAAGCCATAACGGCATAACGGTAGTGCATTTAGAAAAATTCCGTTATCTTATATTACGTATAAAGTCGATTTTCTTGTATATGCACATTTAGCAATCGATATGGAAATGCTTCAAATCATTAGTTTACCATATTTAAGTTAATAAAGCTTTTTAACGCACTGAAGTTAACATAAAGCCATGGCGGCATAACGGCAGTGCATTTAGAAGAGTTCCGTAATCTTATGTTTAGGTATAAAGTCGATTTTCTTGTATATACACATTTAGCAATCGATATCGAAATGCCTCAAATCATTAGTTTAACATATTTTAGTTAATTAACCCTCTTTATCTTACTGAAGTCTACAAACGCCTTAACGGCATAACGGCAAATCATTTAGAAGAATTGTGCAATCTTATATTTAGGTATAAAGTCGATTTTCTTGTATATACGCATTTAGCAATCGATATCGAAATGCTTCAAATCATTAGTTTCACATATTTAATTTAATAAACCTTCTTTAACGAACTGAAGTTTACATAAAACCATTACGGTAGAACGGCAGTGCATTTAGAAGAATTCCGTAATCTTATATATAGTTATAAAATCGATTTTCTTGTATATACACATTTAGCAATCGATATCGAAATGCTTCAAATCATTAATTTAACATATTTAAGTAAATTAACCTTCTTAATCTTACTAAAGCCATTACGGCAGAACGGCAGTGCATTTAGAATTCCGTTATCTTATATTTAGGTATAAATTCGCTTTTTTTGTATATACACATTTAGCAATCAATATCGAAATTCTTCAAATAACTGGTTTAACATATGTATTTAAGTTATTTAGCCTACTTTGTCTTACTGGCGTTTACATAAAGCCTTATCGGCATGACGGCAGTGCATTTAGAAGAATTCCGTATACTTATATTTAGGTATAAAGTCGATTTTGTTGTATACACACATTTAGCAATTATTATCGAAATAGTTCAAATCATTAGTTTAACATATTCTAAGTTAATAAAACCTTTTTAACGAACTGAAGTTAACATAAAATCATGGTGGCATAACGGCAGTGCATTTAGAAGTATTCTGTTATCTTATGTTTAGGTATAAAGTCGATTTTCTTGTATATACACATTTAGCAATCGATATCGAAATGCTTCAAATCAGTAGTTTAGCATATTTAAGTTAATTAACCTTCTTTATCTCACTGAAGTCTACAAAAACCTTAACGGCATAACGGCAGTGCATTTAGAAGAATTACGTGATCTTATATTTGGGTATAGAGTCGATTTTCTTTTATTAACACATTTAGCAATCGATATCGAAATGCTTCAAATCATTAGCTTAACATATTTAAGTTAATTCACCCTTTTATCTTACTGAAATCTACATAAAGCCTTAACGGCATAACGGCAGTGCATTTAGAAGAATTCCGTAATCTTATATTTAGGTATAAAGTCGATTTTGTTGTATATACACATTTAGCAATCGAAATCGAAATGCTTCAAATTATTAGTTTAACATATTTAAGTTAATTCACCCTTTTAGATTACTGAAGTCTACATAAAGCCTTAACGGCATAACGGCAGTGCATTTGGAAGAATTCCGTAATCTTACATTTAGGTATAAATTCGATTTTTTTGTATTTACTCATTTAGCAATCGATATCGAAATGCTTCAACTTATTAGTTTAACATATTTAAGTTAATAAACCTTCTTCAACGAACTGAAGTTGGCATAAAGCCATGGCGGCGTAACGGCAGTGCATGTAGAAGAATTCCGTTATCTTATATTTACGTATAAAGTTGATTTTGTTGTATATACACATTTAGCAATCGATATCGAAATGCTTCAAATCATTAGGTTAACATATTTAAGTTAATAAACCATCTTTATGTTTTTTCTTTAGTTAACATATTTAAGCTAATTAACCTTCTTTGACGTATTGAAGGTGATATAAAGCCATGGCGGCATAACGACAGTACATTTGGAAGAATTCCGTAATCTTATATTAAGGTATAAAGAAGACTTTCTTTCTTAACATATTTAAGTTAAACAACCTTTTTTAACGTACTGAAATTTATATAAAGCCATAACGGCAGTGTATTTCGATGAATTTCGTAATCTTATATTTATGTATAAAGTCGATTTTCTTGTATTTACATATTTAGCAATCGATATCGAAATGCTTCCAATCATAAGTTTAACATATTTAAGTTAATTAACCATCTTTAACTTATTGAAGGTGATATAAAGCCATGGCGGCATAACGACAGTAATTTGGAAGAATTCCGTAATCTTATGTTTAGGTATAAAATCGTCTTTCTTGTATATACACATTCAGAAATCGATACCGAAATGCTTCAAATCATTGGTTTAACATATTTAAGTTAATTAACCCTCTTTATCTTACTGAAGTCTACAAAAACCTTAACGGCATAACGGCAGTGCATTTAGAAGAATTCCGTAATCTTATATTTAGGTATAAAATCGATTTTCTTGTATATACACATTTAGCAAACGATATCGAAATGATTCAAATCATTAGTTTAACATATTTAAGTTAATAAAACTTTTTTAACGAACTGAAGTTTACATAAAGCCATGGTGGCATAACGGCAGTGCATTTAGAAGAATTCTGTTATCTTATGTTTAGGTATGAAGTCGATTTTCTTGTATATACACATTTAGCAATCGATATCGAAATGCTTCAAATCAGTAGTTTAGCATATTTAAGTTAATTAACCTTCTTTATATCACTGAAGTCTACAAAAACCTTAACGGCATAACGGCAGTGCATTTAGAAGAATAACGTAATCTTATATTTGGGTATAAAGTCGATTTTCTTTTATTAACACATTTAGCAATCGATATCGAAATGCTTCAAATCATTAGTTTCACATATTTAAGTTAATAAAACCTCTTTAACGAACTGAAGTTGGCATAAAGCCATGGCGGCATAACGGCAGTGCATGTAGAAGAATTCCGTAATCTTATATTTAAGTTAAAGTCTATTTTCATGTACTTACACATTTGGGAATCGTTATCGAGATACTTCAAATAATTACTTTAACATATTTAAGTTAAACAACCTTTTTTAACGTACTGAAATTTATATAAAGCCATAACGGCAGTGCATTTAGAAGAATTACGTAATCTTATATTTAGGTATAAAGTCGATTTTCTTTTATTAACACATTTAGCAATCGATATCGAAATGCTTCAAATCATTAGTTTAACATATTTAAGTTAATTCACCCTTTTATCTTACTGAAATCTACATAAAGCCTTAACGGCATAACGGCAGTGCATTTAGAAGAATTACCTAATCTTATATTTAGGTATAAAGTCGATTTTCTTGTATATACACATTTAGCAATCGAAATCGAAATGCTTCAAATTATTAGTTTAACATATTTAGGTTAATTCACCCTTTTATCTTACTGAAGTCTACATAAAGCCTTAACGGCATAACGGCAGTGCATTTAGAAGAACTACGTAATATTATATTTAGATATAAAGTCGATTTTCTTGTATTTACTCATTTAGCAATCGATATCGAAATGCTTCAACTTATTAGTTTAACATATTTAAGTTAATAAACCTTCTTCAACGAACTGAAGTTGGCATAAAGCCATGGCGGCATAACGGCAGTGCATGTAGAAGAATTCCGATATCTTACATTTAGGTATAAAGTCGATTTTGTTGTATATACACATTTAGAAAATCGTTATCGAAATGCTTCAAATCATTAGTTTAACATATTTAAGTTAATAAAGCTTCTTTAACGCACTGAAGTTAACATAAAGCCATAACGGTATAACGGCAGTGCATTTGGAAGAATTCCGTAATCTTATATTTAGGTATAAATTCGATTTTCTTGTATATACACATTTAGCAATCGATATCGCGATGCTTCAATTCATTAGTTTAACATATTTAAGTTAATAAACCTTCTTTAACGAACTGAAGTTTACATAAAACCATTACGGTAGAACGGCAGTGCATGTAGAAGAATTCCGTTATCTTACATTTAGGTATAAAGTCGATTTTGTTGTATATACACATTTAGAAAATCGTTATCGAAATGCTTCAAATCATTAGTTTAACATATTTAAGTTAATAAAGCTTCTTTAACGCACTGAAGTTAACATTAAGCCATGGCGGCATAACGGCAGTGCATGTAGAAAAATTCCGTTATCTTATATTTAGGTATAAAGTCGATTTTCTTGTATATACACATTAAGCAATCGATATCGAAATGCTTCCAATCATTAGTTTAACATATTTAAGTTAATTATCCTTCTATAAGATATTGAAGTTGATATAAAGCCTTGGGGGCATAACGACAGTACATGTGGAAGAATTCCGTAATCTTATATTTAGGTAGAAAGTCGATTTTCTTGTATATATGCATTAAGAAATCGATTTCGAAATGCTTCATATAACTGGTGTAACTTATCTAAGTTAATAACCTTCTTAAACGAACTGAAGTCAACAGAAAGCCATAAGGGCCGTTTATCCTTATTTTTTTAGGTATAAAGTCGATTTTCTTGTATATACATTTAGCAATCGATATCGAAATGCTTCAAATCATTAGTTTAACATATTTAAGTTAATAAATTCTTCTATAAGATACTTTAAGTTGACATAAAGCCTTGGCGGCATAACGACAGTACATTTAGAAGAATTCCGTAATCTTATATTTAGGTAGAAAGTCGATTTTCTTGTATATACACATTAAGAAATCGATATTTGAAATGCTTCAAATCATAGGGGTTTAAAATATTTTAAGTTAATTAACCTTCTTAAACAACTGAAGTTAAAAAAAGCCATTTAAAGGCATAACGGATGCATTTAGAAAATTCGTATCTTATATTTAGGTATAAAGTCGATTTTCTTGTATATACACATTTAGCAATCGATATCGAAATGCTTCAAATCATTAGTTTAACATATTTAAGTTAATTAACCTTTTATAACGATACTGAAGTTACATAAAGCCTTGGCGGCATAACGGCAGTGCATTTAGAAGAATTCCGTAATCTTATATTTAGGTATAAAGTCGATTTTCTTGTATATACACATTTAGCAATCGATATCGAAATGCTTCAAATCATTAGTTTAACATATTTAAGTTAATTAACCTTCTTAACACTGAAGTTACAAAGCCATAACGGCATAACGGCAGTGCATTTAGAAAAATTCCGTTATCTTATATTTAGGTATAAAGTCGATTTTCTTGTATATACACATTTAGCAATCGATATCGAAATGCTTCAAATCATTAGTTTAACATATTTAAGTTAATATAGCCCTTTTTAACGCACTGAAGTTAACATAAAGCCATTAAGGGCATAACGGCAGTGCATTTAGAAGAGTTCCGTAATCTTATGTTATAGTTATAAAAGTCGATTTTCTTGTATATACACATTTAGCAATCGATATCGAAATGCTTCAAATCATTAGTTTAACATATTTAAGTTAATTAACCTTCTTTATCTTACTGAAGTCTACAAACGCCTTAACGGCATAACGGCAAATGCATTTAGAAGAATTGTGCAATCTTATATTTTATAGGATTTTCTTTATTAAAATTTAGCAACGTATCGAAATGTTCAAATCATTAGTTTAACATATTTAAGTTAATAAAACCTTTTTACTGAATTACATAAAGCATTGGCATAACGGCAGTGCATTTAGAAGAATTCGTTATCTTATTTTAGGTATAAAGTCGATTTTCTTGTATATACACATTTAGCAATCGAATCGAAATGCTTCAAATTAGTTTACATATTTAAGTTAATTAACCTTTTATTACTGAAGTCTACAAAACCTTAACGGCATAACGGCAGTGCATTTGAAGAATTCGTATCTTAATTTGGGTATAATCGATTTTCTTTTATTAACCATTTAGCAATCGATATCGAAATGCTTCAAATATTAGTTAACATATTTAAGTTAAACCTTTTTCTTACGAAATTCATAAAGCCTAACGGCTAACGGCAGTGCATTTAGAAGAATTCCGTAATCTTATATTTAGTATAAAGTCGATTTTGTTGTATATACACATTTAGCAATCGATATCGAAATGCTTCAAATCATTAGTTTAACATATTTAAGTTAATTAACCTTTTAGATTACTGAATCTACATAAAGCCATTACGGCATAACGGCAGTGCATTTGGAAGAATTCCGTAATCTTATATTTAGGTATAAATTCGACTTTTTTTGTATATACACATTTAGTAACAATATCGAAATTTTAAATAACTGTTTCATATGTATTTAATTATTTAGTCTTTTCTTATTTACATATTAGCAATCATTAGTTTAACATATTTAAGTTAATAAAACCTTCTTTAACGAACTGAAGTTGACATAAAGCCATGGCGGCATAACGGCAGTGCATTTAGAAGAATTCCGTTATCTTATGTTTAGGTATAAAGTCGATTTTCTTGTATATACACATTTAGCAATCGATATCGAAATGCTTCAAATCATTAGTTTAACATATTTAAGTTAATTAACCTCTTTATCTTACTGAAGTCTACAAAAACCTTAACGGCATAACGGCAGTGCATTTAGAAGAATTCGTAGATCTTATATTTGGTATAGAATCGATTTTCTTTATTACACATTTAGCAACGATATCGAAATGCTTCAAATCATTTAGCTTAACATATTTAAGTTAATACAACCTTTTTTAACGTACTGAAATTTACATAAAGCCGGCATAACGGCAGTGCATTTAGAAGAATTCGTAATCTTATATTTAGGTATAAAGTCGATTTTCTTGTATATACACATTTAGCAATCGATATCGAAATGCTTCAAATCATAGTTTAACATATTTAAGTTAATTAACCTCTTTAATTACTGAAGTCTACATAAAGCCTTAACGGCATAACGGCAGTGCATTTGGAAGAATTCCGTAATCTTATATTTAGGTATAAATCGATTTTCTTGTATTACACATTTAGCAATCGATATCGAAATGCTTCAAATCATTAGTTTAACATATTTAAGTTAATAAACCTTCTTCAACGAACTGAAGTTGGCATAAAGCCATGGCGGCGTAACGGCAGTGCATGTAGAAGAATTCCGTTATCTTATATTTACGTATAAAGTTGATTTTGTTGTATATACACATTTAGAAAATCGTTATCGAAATGCTTCAAATCATAAGTTTAACATATTTAAGTTAATAAAGCTTCTTTAACGCACTGAAGTCTACAAAAAGCCTTAGCGGTATACCTGCAGTGCATTTAGAAGAATTCCGTAATGTTATATTTAGGTATAAAGTCGATTTTTTTGTATTTACATATTTAGCAATCGATATCGAAATGCTTCAAATCATAAGTTTAACATATTTAAGTTAATAAAACTTCTTTAACGCACTGAAGTTAACATAAAGCCATAACGGTATAACGGCAGTGCATTTGGAAGAATTCCGTAATCTTATATTTAGGTATAAAGTCGATTTTCTTGTATATACACATTTAGCAATCGATATCGCGATGCTTCAATTCATTAGTTTAACATATTTACGTTAATAACCCTTTAACGCACAGAGGTCTACATAAAGCCTTAAGGGTATAACTGCAGTGCATTTAAAAAATTCCGTAATCTTATATTTACGCATTTAGCAATCGATATCGAAATGCTTCAAATCATTAGTTTAACATATTTAAGTTAACAAACCTACTTTAACGCACTGAAGTTAACACAAAGCCATGGCGGCATAATGGCAGAGCATGTAGAAGAATTCCATAATCTTATATTCAGGTATAAGTTCGATTTTTTTGTATATGCACATTTTGCAATCGATATCGAAATGCTTCAAATCATTAGTTTAACATATTTAAGTTAATTAACCTTCTTTAACGTATTGAAGTATATAGAAAGCCATGGCGGCATAACGACAGTACATTTGGAAGAATTCCGTAATCTTATATTTAGGTATAAAGTCGATTTTCTTGTATATATGCATTTAGCAATCGATTTCGAAATGCCACAAATCATTAGTTTAACATATTTAAGTTAATAAACCTTCTTTAACGAACAGAAGTTAACGTAAAGCCATAACGGCATAACGGCAGTGCATTTAGAAGAGTTCCGTAATCTTATGTTTAGGTATAAAGTCAAGTTTCTTGTATTTACATATTTAGCAATCGATATCGAAATGCTTCAAATCATTAGTTTCACATATTTAAGTTAATAAAACCTCTTTAACGAACTGAAGTTGGCATAAAGCCATGGCGGCATAACGGCAGTGCATGTAGAAGAATTCCGTAATCTTATATTTAGGTTAAAGTCTATTTTCATGTACTTACACATTTGGGAGTCGTTATCGAGATACTTCAAATAATTACTTTAACATATTTAAGTTAAACAACCTTTTTTAACGTACTGAAGTTTATATAAAGCCATAACGGCAGTGTATTTCGATGAATTTCGTAATCTTATATTTATGTATAAAGTCGATTTTCTTGTATTTACATATTTAGCAATAGATATCGAAATGCTTCCAATAATTAGTTTAACATATTTAAGTTAATTAACCATCTTTAACTTATTGAAGGTGATATAAAGCCATGGCGGCATAACGACAGTAATTTGGAAGAATTCCGTAATCTTATGTTTAGGTATAAAACCGATTTTCTTGTATATACACATTCAGAAATCGATACCAAAATGCTTCAAATCATTAGTTTAACATATTTAAGTTAATTAACCCTCTTTATCTTACTGAAGTCTACATAAAGCCTTAACGGTATAACGGCAATGCATTTAGAAGAATTACGTAATGTTATATTTATGTATAAAATCGATTTTCTTGTATATACACATTTAGCAATCGATATCGAAATGCTTCAAATCATTAGTTTCACATATCTAAGTTAATAAACCTTCTTTAACGAACTGAAGTTTACATAAAACCATTACGGTACAACGGCAGTGCATTAAGAAGAATTCCGTAATCTTATATTTAGGTATAAAATCGATTTTCTTGTATATACACATTTAGCAATCGATATCGAAATACTTCAAATCATTAGTTTAACATATTTAAGTAAATTAACCTTCTTAATCTTACTAAAGCCATTACGGCAGAACGGCAGTGCATTTAGAATTCCGTTATCTTATATTTAGGTATAAAATCGCTTTTGTTGTATATACACATTTAGCAATCGATATCGAAATGCTTCAAATAATTAGTTTCACATATTTAAGTTAATAAACCTTCTTTAACGAACTGAAGTTACATAAAACCATTACGGTAGAACGGCAGTGGATTTAGAAGAATTCCGTAATCTTATATTTAGGTATAAAGTCGAATTTCTTGTAAATATGCATTAAGCAATCGATATCGAAATGCTTCAAATCATTCGTTTAATATATCTAAGTTAATTAGCGTACTTTATCGTACTGAAGTTTACATAAAGCCTTATCGGCATGACGGCAGTGCATTTAGAAGAATTCCGTATTCTCATATTTAAGTATAAAGTCGATTTTGTTGTATACACACATTTAGCAATTAATATCGAAATGTTTCAAATCATTAGTTTAACATATTTAAGTTAATAAAACTTTTTTAACGAACTGAAGTTTACATAAAGCCATGGTGGCATAACGGCAGTGCATTTAGAAAAATTCTGTTATCTTATGTTTAGGTATGAAGTCGATTTTCTTGTATATACACATTTAGCAATCGATATCGAAATGCTTCAAATCAGTAGTTTAGCATATTTAAGTTAATTAACCTTCTTTATCTCACTGAAGTCTACAAAAACCTTAACGGCATAACGGCAGTGCATTTAGAAGAATAACGTAATCTTATATTTGGGTATAAAGTCGATTTTCTTTTATTAACACATTTAGCAATCGAGATCGAAATGCTTAGAATCATTAGTTTAACATATTTAAGTGAATTCACCCTTTTATCTTACTGCAATCTACATAAAGCCTTAACGGCATAACGGCAGTACATTTAGAAGAATTACCTAATCTTAAATTTAGGTATAAAGTCGATTTTCTTGTATATACACATTTAGCAATCGAAATCGAAATGCTTCAAATTATTAGTTTAACATATTTAAGTTAATTCACCCTTTTATCTTACTGAAGTCTACATAAAGACTTAACGGCATAACGGCAGTGCATTTAGAAGAACTACGTAATATTACATTTAGATATAAAGTCGGTTTTCTTGTATTTACTCATTTAGCAATCGATATTGAAATGCTTCAACTTATTAGTTTTACATATTTAAGTTAATAAACCTTCTTCAACGAACTGAAGTTGGCATAAAGCCATGGCGGCATAACGGCAGTGCATGTAGAAGAATTCCGTTATCTTATATTTAGGTATAAAGTCGATTTTCTTGTATTTACATATTAAGCAATCGATATCGAAATGCTTCAAATCATTAGTTTAACATATTTAAGTTAACAAACCTACTTTAACGAACTGAAGTTGACATAAAGCCATGGCGGAATAGCGGCAGTGCATTTGGAAGAATTCCGTAATCTTATATTTAGGTATAAAGTCGATTTTCTTGTATATACACATTTAGCAATCGATATCGAAATGCTTCAATTCATTAGTTTAAAATATTTAAGTTAATAAACCTTCTTCAACGCACTGACGTTGTCATAAAGCCATGGCGGCATAACGGCAGTGCATGTAGAAGAATTCCGTGATCTTATATTTAGGTATAAAGTCGATTTTCTTGTATATATGCATTAAGCAATCGATATCGAAATGCTTCAAATCATTAGTTTAACATATTTAAGTTAATAAAGCTTCTTTAAAGCACTGAAGTTAACATAAAGCCATAACGGTATAACGGCAGTGCATTTGGTAGAATTCCGTAATCTTATATTTAGATATAAAGTCGATTTTCTTGTATATACACATTTAGCAATCGATATCGCGACGCTTCAATTCATTAGTTTAACATATTTAAGTTAATAAACCTTCTTCAACGAACTGAAGTTGTCATAAAGCCATGGCGGCATAACGGCAGTGCCTTTAGAAGAATTCCGTAATGTTATAATTTTATATTTAGGTGTAAAGTCGATTTTCTTGTATTTACACATTTAGCAGTCGATATCGAAATACTTCAAACCATTAGTTGAACATATTTAAAATAATTAACCTTCTTTAACGTATTGAAGTTGATACAAAGCCATGGTGGCATTTCCATTTTCTTGTATATACATATTTGGCAAGCGATATCGAAATGCTTCAGCTCATTAGTTTAACATATTTAAGTTAATAAACCTTCTTTAACGCAGTGAAGTCTACATAAAGCCTTGACGGTATAACTGCACTACATTTAGAAGAATTCCGTTATCTTATATTTAGGTATAAATTCGACTTTCTTGTATATATTCATTTAGCAAGCGATATCAAAATGCTTCAAACCATTAGTTTAACATATTTAAAATAATTAACCTTCTTTAACGTATTGAAGTTGATACAAAGCCATGGCGGCATAATGACAGTACATTTGGCAGAATTCCGTAATCTTATATTTAGGTATAAAGTCGATTTTCTTGTATATACACATTTAGCAATCGATATCGAAATGCTTTAAATCATTAGTTTAACATATTTAAGTTAATAAACCTTCTTTAACGCACTGAAGTCTACATAAAGCCTTAACGGCATAACGGCATAACGGCAGTGCATTTAGAAGAATTCCGTCATCTTATATTTAGGTATTAATTCGATTTTCTTGTATATACATATTTGGCAAGCGATATCGAAATGCTTCAAATCATTAGTTTAACATATTTAAGTAAATTAACCTTCTTTAACGTATTGAAGTTGATATAAAGCCATAACGACAGTACATTTGGAAGAATTCCGTACTCTTATATTTAGGTATAAAGTCGATTTTCTTGTATATATGCATTAAGCATTCGATATCGAAATGCTTCAAATAACTGGTTTAACATATTTAAGTTAATAAACCTTCTTTAACGCACTTAAGTTGTCATAAAGCCATGGCGGCATAACGGCAGTGCATGTAGAAGAATTCCGTAATCTTATATTTAGATAAAAAGTCGATTTTCTTGTATTTACATATTAAGCAATCGATATTGAAATGCTTCAAATCATTAGTTTAACATATTTAAGTTAACAAACCTACTTTAACGAACTGAAGTTGACATAAAGCCATGGCGGCTTAACGGCAGTGCATGTAGAAGAATTCCGTAATCTTATATTTAGGTATAAAGTCGATTTTCTTGTATTTACATATTTAGCAATCGATATCGAAATGCTTCAATTCAATAGTTTGACATATTTAACATAACGCACTGAAGTTGTCATAAAGCCATGGCGGAATAGCGGCAGTGCATTTGGAAGAATTCCGTAATCTTATATTTAGGTATAAAGTCGATTTTCTTGTATATACACATTTAGCAATCGATATCGAAATGCTTCAATTCATTAGTTTAAAATATTTAAGTTAATAAACCTTCTTCAACGCACTGAAGTTGTCATAAAGCCATGGCGGCATAACGGCAGTGCATGTAGAAGAATTCCGTGATCTTATATTTAGGTATAAAGTCGATTTTCTTGTATATATGCATTAAGCCATCGATATCGAAATGCTTCAAATCATTAGTTTAACATATTTAAGTTAATAAAGCTTCTTAAACGCACTGAAGTTAACATTAAGCCATGGCGGCATAACGGCAGTGCATCTAGAAAAATTCCGTAATCTTATATTTAGGTATAAAGTCGATTTTCTTGTATATACACATTTAGCAATCGATATCGAAATGCTTCAATTCATTAGTTTAAAATATTTAAGTTAATAAACCTTCTTCAACGCACTGAAGTTGTCATAAAGCCATGGCGGCATAACGGCAGTGCATGTAGAAGAATTCCGTAATCTTATATTTAGGTATAAAGTCGATTTTCTTGTATTTACATATTTAGCAATCGATATCGAAATGCTTCAATTCAATAGTTTGACATATTTAACATAACGCACTGAAGTTGTCATAAAGCCATGGCGGCATAACAGCAGTGCATGTAGAAGAATTCCGTAATCTTATATTTAGGTATAAAACCGATTTTCTTGTATATACACATTTAGCAATCGATATCGAAATGCTTCAAATCATTAGTTTAACATATTTAAGTTAACAAACCTTCTTTAACGAACTGAAGTTGACATAAAGCCATGGCGGAATAGCGGCAGTGCATTTGGAAGAATTCCGTAATCTTATATTTAGGTATAAAGTCGATTTTGTTGTATTTATACATTTAGCAGTCGATATCGAAATGCTTCAAACCATTAGTTTAACGTATTTAAAATAATTAACCTTCTTTAACGTACTGTAGTTGATACAAACCATGGCGGCATAACGACAGTACATTTGGAAGAATTCCGTAATCTTATATTTAGGAATATGTAAAGTCAATTTTCTTGTATATACACATTTAGTAATCGATATCGAAATGCTTCAAATCATTAGTTTAACATATTAAAATTAATAAACCTTCTTTAACGCACTGAAGTCTACATAAAGCCTTAACGGCATAACTGCAGTGCATTTAGAAGAATTCCGTAATCTTATATTAAAGTATAAAGTCGATTTTCTTGTATATACATATTTAGCAATCGAGTTTAACATATTTAAGATAATTATTCCCCTCTATCTTACTGAAGTCTACAAAAGCCTTAACGGCATAACGGCAGTGCATTTAGAAGAATTTTATAATCTTATATTTAGGTATAAAGTCGATTTTCTTGTATATACTCATTTAGCAATCGATATCGAAATGCTTCAAATCATTAGGGTTACATTTTCAAGTTATTTATAATAAACCTTCTTTAACTGCAGTGCATTTAAACGAATTCCGTAATCTTATATTTAGGTACAAAGCCGATTTTTTTGTATTTACATATTTAGCAATCGATATAGAAATGCTTCAAATCATAAGTTTAACATATTTAAGTTAATTATTCCCCTCTATCTTACTGAAGTCTACATAAAGCCTTAACGGCATATAGGCAGTGCGTTTAGAAGAATTCCGTTATCTTATATTTAGGTATAAATTCGATTTCCTTGTATATGCACATTTAGCAAGCGATATCAAAATGTTTCAAATCATTAGTTTAACATATTTAAGTTAGTTAACCTTCTTTAACATATTGAAGTTGATATAAAGCCATGGCGGCATAACGGCAGTGCATGTAGAAGAATTCCGTAATTTTATAATTAGGTATAAAACGATTTGTTGTATAAACACATTTAGCAGTCGATATCGAAATGCTTGAGATCATTAGTTTAACATATTTAAAATAATTAACCTTCTTTAACGTATTGTAGTTGATACAAACCATGGCGGCATAACGACATTACATTTGGAAGAATTCCGTAATCTTATATTTAGGTATATGTAAAGTCGATTTTCTTGTATATACACATTTAGTAATCGATATCGAAATACTTCAAATCATTAGTTTAACATATTAAAGTTAATAAACCTTTTCTAACGCACTAAAGTCTACATAAAGCCTTAACGGTATAACTGCAGTGCATTTAAAAGAATTCCGTAATCTTATATTTAGGTACAATGTCAGTTTTTTTGTATTTACATATTTAGCAATCGATATAGAAATGCTTCAAATCATAAGTTTAACATATTGAAGTTAATTATTCCCCTCTATCTTACTGAAGTCTACATAAAGCCTTAACGGCATAACGGCAGTTCGTTTAGAAGAACTCCGTTATCTTATATTTAAGTATAAATTCGATTTTCTTGTATATACACATTTAGCAATCGATATCGAAATGCTTCAAATAATTAGTTTAACATATTTATGTTAATTAACCAACTTTAACGTATTGAAGGTGAAATAAAGCCATGGCGGTATAACGACAGTAATTTGGAAGAATTCCGTAATCTTTTATTTAGGTATAAAGTCGATTTTCTTGTATATATGCATTTAGAAATCGATATCGGAATGCTTCAAATCATTAGTTTAACATATTTAAGTAACAAACCTACTTTAACGAAATGAAGTTGACATAAAGCACTGGCGGATTAACGGCAGTGCATTTGGAAGAATTCCTTATCCTATGTTTAGGTATAAAGTCAAATTTCTTGTACTAGCAAATTTAGCAATCGATATCGAAATGCTTCAAATCATTAGTTGAACATATTTAAGTTAAATTACCTTCTTTACCCTACCGAAAGTGACATGAAGCCATGGCGGCATAACGGCGGTGCCTGTAGAAGAATTCCGTAATTTTATAATTAGGTATAAAATCGATTTGTTGTATAAACACATTTAGCAGTCGATATCGAAATGCTTGAGATCATTAGTTTAACATATTTAAGTTAATTCACCCTATTTATCTTCCTGAAGTCTACATAAAGCCTTAACGGCGTAACGGCAGTGCATGTTTAGGTATAAATTCGATTTTGTTGTATATACACATTTAGCTATCGATATCGAAATGCTTCAAATCATTAGTTTAACATATTTAAGCTAATTAACCATTTTTAACGTATTGAAGGTGAAATAAAGCCATGGCGGCATAACGACAGTAATTTAGAAGAATTCCGTAATCTTATATTTAGAAATAAAGCCGATTTGCTTGCATGTATGCTTTTAGAAATCGATATCGAAATGTTTCAAATCATTAGTTTAACATATTTAAGTTAAAAAACCTTCTTTAACGCACTGAAGTCTACATAAAGCCTTAACGGGATAACTGCAGTGCATTTAGAAGTATTCCGTAATCTTATATTAAGGTATATGTAACGTCGATTTTCTGTTTTTATATACACATTTAAAAATCGATATCGAAATACTTCAAATCATTAGTTTAACATATTAAAGTTAATAAACCTTCTTTAACACACTGAAGTCTACATAAAGCCTTAACGGGATAACTGCAGTGCATTTAGAAGAATTCCGTAATCTTATATAAGCCATAACGGCATAACGGCAGCATATTTATATGAATTCCGTTATCTTATATTTAGGTATAAAGTCAATTTTTTGTATATACACATTTAGCAATCGATATCGAAATGCTTCAAATCATTAGTTTAACATATTTAAGTTAATTAACCCTCTTTTTCTTACTGAAGTCTACAAAAGCCTTAACGGCATAACGACAGTGCATTTAGAAAATTTTATTATCTTATATTTAGGTATAAAGTCGATTTTCTTGTATTTACATATTTAGCAATCGAGTTTAACATATTTAAGTTAATTATTCCCCTCTATCTTACTGAAGTCTACATACAGCCTTAACGGCATAACGGCAGTGCATTTAGAATTCCGTTATCTTATATTTAGGTATAAATTCGATTTTCTTATATATACACATTTAGCAAGCGATATCGAAATGTGTTTTAAAACATTAGTTTAACATATTTAAGTTAGTTAACCTTCTTTAACTTATTGAAGTTGATATAAAGCCATGGCGGCATAACGGCAGTGCATATAGAAGAAATTCGTAATCTTATATTTAGGTATAAATTCGATTTTCTTGTATATACACATAAAGCAATCGATAACGAAATGCTTCAAATCGATAGTTTAACATATTTTCGGTTATTAAACTTCTTTATCTTACTGAAGTTTACCTAAAGCCATAACGGTATAACGGTGGTGCATTTAGAAGAATTCCGTAATCTTATATTTAGGTATAAAGTCGATTTTGTTGTATATATACATTTAGCAATCGATATCGAGATGCTTCAACTCATTAGTTTAACATATTTAAGTTAATAAACCATCTTTAACGATCTGAAGTTGGCATATAGCCATGGCGGCATAGCGGCAGTGCATGTAGAAGAATTCCGTAATCTTATATATAGGTTTAAATTGATTTTCTTGTATATACTCATTTTGCTATCGATATCGAAATGCTTCAAAATATTAGTATAACATATTTAAGTTATTTAGTCCTCTTTTTCATACTGAAGTCTACAAAAGCCTTAACGGCAGCGCATGTTGAAGAATTCCGTTATCTTTTATTTAGGTATAAAGTCGATATTGTTGTACATACACATTTAGTAATCGATATCGAAACGCTTCAAATCATTAGTTTAACATATTAAGTTAATAAACATTTTCTAGCTTACTGAAGTCTACATAAAGCCTTAACGGTATAATGGCAGTGCATTTAGAAGAATTCCGTTATCTTATATTTAGGTATAAATTCGACTTTCTTGTATATACACATTTAGCAATCGATATCGAAATGCTTCAAATCATTGGGTTAACATATTAAGTTAATAAACATTTTTTTGCTTAATGAGGTCTACATAAAGCCTTAGCGGTATAACTGCACTGCATTTAGAAGAATTCCGTTATCTTATATTTAGGTATAAATTCGACTTTCTTGTATATACTAATTTAGCAAGCGATATCAAAATGCTTCAAATTATTAGTTTAACTTTTTTAAGTTAATTAACCTTCTTTAACGAATTGAAGTTGACATAAAGCCATGGCGGCATAACGACAGTACATTTGGAAGAATTCCGTAATCTTATATTTGGATATAAAGTCGATTTTCTTGTATATACACATTTAGCAATCGATATCGAAATGCTTCAAATCATTCTTCTTCTTCTTTACTGGCGTAGACACCGCTTATGCGATTATAGCCGAGTCAACAACAGCGCGCCAGTCGTTTCTTTTCTTCGCTACGTTGCGCCAATTGGATATTCCAAGCGAAGCCAGGTCCCTCTCCACTTGGTCCTTCCAACGGAGGGGAGGTCTTCCTCTTCCTCTGCTTCCCGCGGCGGGTACTGCGTCGAATACTTTCAGAGCTGGAGCGTTTTCTTCCATCCGGACAACATGACCTAGCCAGCGTAGCCGCTGTCTTTTAATTCGCTGAACTATGTCAATGTCGTCGTATATCTCGTACAGCTCATCGTTCCATCGAATGCGATATTCGCCGTGGCCAACGCGCAAAGGACCATAAATCTTTCGCAGAACTTTTCTCTCGAAAACTCGCAACGTCGACTCATCGGTTGTTGTCATCGTCCAAGCCTCTGCACCATATAGCAGGACGGGAATAATGAGCGACTTATAGAATTTGGTTTTTGTTCGTCGAGAGAGGACTTTACTTTTCAATTGCCTACTCAGTCCGAAGTAGCACCTGTTGGCAAGAGTAATCCTGCGTTGGATTTCCAGGCTGACATTGTTGGTGGTGTTAATGCTGGTTCCTAAATAGACGAAATTATCTACAACTTCAAAGTTATGACTGTCAACAGTGACGTGGGAGCCAAGTCGCGAGTGCGACGACTGTTTGTTTGATGACAGGAGATATTTCGTCTTGCCCTCGTTCACTGCCAGACCCATTTGAGTTCCTTCCTTGTTCAGTCTGGAGAAAGCAGAACTAACGGCGCGGGTGTTGAGGCCGATGATATCAATATCATCGGCATACGCCAGCAGCTGTACACTCTTGTAAAAGATTGTACCTGCTCGATTAAGTTCTGCAGCTCGAATAATTTTCTCGAGCAGCAGATTGAAAAAGTCACACGATAGGGAGTCGCCTTGTCTGAAACCTCGTTTGGTATCGAACGGCTCGGAGAGGTCCTTCCCGATCCTGACGGAGCTTTTCGTGTTGCTCAACGTCAGTTTACACAGCCGTATTAGTTTTCGGGGATACCAAATTCAGACATCGCGGCATAAAGGCAGCTCCTTTTCGTGCTGTCGAAAGCAGCTTTGAAATCGAAGAAGAGGTGGTGTGTGTCGATTCTTCTTTCACGGGTCTTTTCCAAGATTTGGCGCATGGTGAATATCTGGTCGGTTGTTGATTTACCAGGTCTAAAGCCACACTGATAAGGTCCAATCAGTTTGTTGACAGTGGGCTTTAATCTTTCACACAATACGCTCGACAGAACCTTATATGCGATGTTGAGGAGGCTAATCCCACGGTAGTTGGCGCAGATTGTGGGGTCTCCTTTTTTATGAATTGGGCATAGCACACTTAAATTCCAATCGTTGGGCATACTTTCGTCCGACCATATTTTACAAAGAAGCTGATGCATGCACCTTATCAGCTCTTCGCCGCCGTGTTTGAATAGCTCGGCCGGCAATCCGTCGGCCCCTGCCGCTTTGTTGATTTTCAGGCGGGCAATTGCTATTCGAACTTCATCATGGTCGGGCAATGGAACATCTGCTCCATCGTCATCGATTGGGGTATCGGGTTCGTTTTCTCCTGGTGTTGTGTGTTCACTGCCATTCAGCAGGCTGGAGAAGTGTTCCCTCCATAATTTAAGTATGCTCTGGGAATCGGTAACTAGATCACCTTTGGGGGTTCTACAAGAGTATGCTCCGGTCTTGAAACCTTCTGTAAGCCGCCGCATCTTTTCGTAGAATTTTCGAGCATTACCCCTGTCGGCCAGCTTATCAAGCTCTTCGTACTCACGCATTTCGGCCTCTTTCTTTTTCTGTCTACAAATGCGTCTCGCTTCCCTCTTCAACTCTCGGTATCTATCCCATCCCGCACGTGTTGTGGTCGATCGTAACGTTGCGAGGTAGGCAGCCTGTTTTCTCTCCGCTGCGACACGGCACTCCTCGTCGTACCAGCTGTTCCTTTGCACTTTCCGAAAACCAATGGTTTCGGTTGCAGCTGTACGTAAGGAGTTTGAAATGCCGTCCCACAGCTCCCTTATACCGAGTTGTTGACGAGTGCTCTCAGAGAGCAGGAGTGCAAGCCGAGTAGAAAATCGTTCGGCTGTCTGTTGTGATTGCAGCTTCTCGACGTCGAACCTTCCTTGTGTTTGTTGGCGTGCGTTTTTTGCTGCACAGAGGCGGGTGCGAATTTTGGCTGCAACAATATAGTGGTCCGAGTCGATGTTAGGACCTCAGAGCGCACGCACATCTAAAACACTGGAGACGTGTCTTCCGTCTATCACAACATGATCGATCTGGTTGGTGGTTTTTCGATCCGGAGACAGCCAGATAGCTTTATGTATCTTCTTATGCTGGAATCTAGTACTACAGATAACCATATTTCGGGCCCCGGCGAAGTCGATCAGCCTCAACCCATTTGGGGATGTTTCCTCGTGGAGGCTGAATTTACCGACCGTAGTGCCAAAGATACCTTCTTTGCCCACCCTGGCGTTGAAGTCGCCAAGCACGATTTTGACATCGTGGCGGGGGCATCTCTCATAAGTGCGCTCCAAGCACTCATAAAAGGCATCTTTGGTCTCATCGTCCTTCTCTTCCGTCGGGGCGTGGGCGCAAATCAGCGATATGTTGAAGAACCTCGCTTTGATGCGGATTGTGGCTAGACGTTCATTCATAGGAGTGAATGATAGTACTCGGCGAGGGAGTCTCTCTCCCACCACGAATCCAACACAAAACTTGCGCTCCTTTATATGGCCACTGTAGTAAATGTCACAAGGACCTACTCGTCTCTGTCCTTGTCCCGTCCATCGCATTTCTTGGACGGCGTGATGTCAGCCTTTATCTTTACGTGGTCATCTACCAGCCGGGCAGCGGCACCTTCCCAATTAAGGGACCGGACATTCCAGGTGCATGCCCTCAAATCATAGTCCTTATTTCGTTTGCCGTGGTCGTCATCAAAAGGGGGGTCTCTCATCCGAGGCTGTTTTTTCCTTTTCATGCTTCAAATCATTAGTTTAACATATTTAAGTTAATAAACCTTCTTTAGCGCACTAAAGTCTACAGAAGGCCCTAATGGCATAACGGCAGTGCATTTAGAAGAATTCCATAATGTTATAATTTTATATTTAGGTATAAAGTCGATTTTCTTGTATTTACATATTTAGCAATCGATATCGAAATGCTTCAAACCATTAGCTTATCATATTTAAATAATTAACCTTCTTTACATAACGGAATAACGGCAGTATATTTGGGTAATTTCCGTAATCTTTTATTTAGGTATAAAATCGATTTTCTTGTAAATACACATTTAGCAATCGATATCTAAATGCTTCAGCTCATTAGTTTAACATATTTAAGTTAATAAACCTTCTTTAACTTTCATAACTGCAGTGCACGCCGAAGAATTCCATAATCCTATATTTAGGTACAAAGTCGATTTTCTTGTATATACATATTTAGCTATCGATATCGAAATGCTTCAAATCATTAGTTTAACATATTAAGTTAATAAACATTTTTTAGCTTACTGAAGTCTACATAAAGCCTTAACGGTATAACGGCAGTGCATTTAGAAGAATTCCGTAATGTTATAATTTTATATTTAGGTGTAAAGTCGATTTTCTTGTATTTACACATTTAGCAGTCGATATCGAAATGCTTCAAATAACTGGTTTAACATATTTAAGTTAATAAACCTTCTTTAACGAACTGCAGTTTATACAAAGCCATGGCGGCATAACGACAGTACATTTGGAAGAATTCCGTAATCTTATATTAAGGTATAAAGTCGATTTTCTTGTATACGCACATTTAGCAATCGATATCGAAATGCTTCAAGTCATTAGTTTAACATATTTAAGTTAATAAAGCTTCTTTAACGCACTGAAGTCTACATAAAGACTTAACGGTATAACAGCACTGCATTTAGAAGAATTCCGTTATCTTATATTTAGGTATAAATTCGACTTTCTTGTATATATTCATTTAGCTAGCGATATCGAAATGCTTCAAATCATTAGTTTAACATATTTAAGTTATTAAACCTTCTTTAACACACTGAAGTCTACATAAAGTGTTAACGGCATAACGGCAGTGCATTTAGAAAAATTCCGTTATCTTATACAGGGTGGGCCATTTAAAGTTGACCTATCTGGCAACGCTGTAACTTTTAACAGCGCTGACAAATCGGCTGATGTCGTACCGCGTTAGAAGCGTCATTCGAAGGCAATTTATACCATGGAACAGTACACTCCAAAAGAACGCGCTGAAATTGTTCAGCTTTATATTCAAAATAACTTTTCAATTGTGTTAACTCAACGTGCGTTTCGCAAAAAAAATAAAGTGAAAAGTGCTCCAGTTAAGAACACAATTAAGTCTTTATACGCAAAATTTGTGAACACCGGTAATCTCAGTAATGCCAGTCATGCATCCAGACAACGCACAAGACGTTCTGATGAAAATATCGAAGCTGTACGAGCCAGTATTGAGGAGACTCCATCGACATCGAGTTATCGCCGCTCTCAGGAATTAGACATCTCTCGCACCACTCTCCGACGCATAATTCATAAAGATTTGAAGATGTTTCCATATAAATTTCAAATGGCACAAAAACTAAACCCAGCTGATTATCCGCGACGCCTTAATTTTGGCAAATGGGCCATCGAAATGGCTGAAAACGAACTTGACTTTTGGCGAAAACTCATCATGTCAGACGAGGCACATTTCTCGTTGAATGGAGGCGTAAACAAGCAAAATTGCCGATTTTATGCCACCGAAAATCCTCAATTAATTGAAGAACAGCCTCTTTACGACCAAAAAGTAACAGTTTGGTGCGGTGTTTGCGCGAATATGATCATCGGACCGTATTTTTTCGAAGACGATGATGGAGCCACGACAACAGTCAATGGTGAGCGTTATCGAGCCATGATAACGGATTTTGTGATACCCATTATTCGCGAAAATGACATGGATAACTTCTGGTTTCAACAGGACGGGGCTACATGCCATACAGCTCGACCAACAATCAATTTATTGCAACCATTTTTCCCCGGGCGATTGATATCGAAAAATGGTGATGTTGACTGGCCACCGAGATCACCAGATTTGACGCCACCAGACTTTTATTTGTGGGGTTATTTGAAATCCAAGGTATACGCTAATAAGCCAAAGACCTTAGCTCAACTGAAAGCCAACATTCGACGTGAAACAGCCGCCATATCATCCGAAACATTGGCCAAAGTCATGGAAAATGTCGAAAAAAGAGTGCATTTAGCTGTCAAAGCTAAAGGTGCCCATTTACGCGATCTAATTTTTAAATATTAGCTGAAACAAATCCCCTTGGACCAAAAAACATTGTTTTCTTTTGTTCTTTTTTGTTAGAAACAAATGGGTCAACTTTAAATGGCCTACCCTGTATTTAGGTATAAATTCGATTTTCTTGTATATACATATTTGGCAAGCGATATCGAAATGCTTCAAATCATTAGTTTAACATATTTAAGTTAATTAACCTTCTTTAACGAATTGAAGTTGACATAAAGCCATGGCGGCATAACGACAGTACATTTGGAAGAATTCCGTAATCTTATATTTGGGTATAAAGTCGATTTTCTTGTATATACACATTTAGCAATCGATATCGAAATGCTTCAAATCATTAGTTTAACATATTTAAGTTATTAAACCTTCTTTAACGCACTGAAGTCTACATAAAGTGTTAACGGCATAACGGCAGTGCATTTAGAAAAATTCCGTTATCTTATATTTAGGTATAAATTCGATTTTCTTGTATATACATATTTGGCAAGCGATATCGAAATGCTTCAAATCATTAGTTTCACATATTGAAGTTAATTAACCTTCTTTAACGTATTGAAGTTGATTTAAAGCCATAACGGCAGTGCATTTGGAAGAGTTCCGTAATCTTATATTTAGGTATAAAGACGATTTTCTTTTATATACACATTTAGATATCGATATCGAAATGCTTCAAATCATTAGTTTAACATATTAAGTTAATAAACATTTTTTAGCTTACTGAAGTCTACATAAAGCCTTAACGGTATAACGGCAGTGCATTTAGAAGAATTCCGTAATGTTTTAATTTTATATTTAGATATAAATTCGATTTTCTTGTATATACACATTTAGCAATCGATATCGAAATGCTTCAAATCATTAGTTTAACATATTTCAGTTAATTAACCTTCTTCAACGTATTGAAGTTGATAAAGAGCCATGGCCATATGTATATACAAGAAAATCGACTTTATACCTAAATATAAGATTATGGAATTCTTCTGCGTGCACTGCAGTTATGAAAGTTAAAGAAGGTTTATTAACTTAAATATGTTAAACTAATGAGCTGAACCATTTAGATATCGATTGCTAAATGTGTATATATAAGAAAATCGATTTTATACCTAAATAAAAGATTACGGAAATTACCCAAATATACTGCCGTTATGCCGTTATGGCTTCTGTAAAGAAGGTTAATTATTTAAATATGATAAGCTAATGGTTTGAAGCATTTCGATATCGATTGCTAAATATGTAAATACAAGAAAATCGACTTTATACCTAAATATAAAATTATAACATTATGGAATTCTATTAAAATGCACTGCCGTTATGCCATTAGGGCCTTATGTAGACTTTATTGCGCTAAAGAAGGTTTATTAACTTAAATATGTTAAACCAATGATTTGAAGCATTTCGATATCGATTGCTAAATGTGTATATACAAGAAAATTGAGTTTATACCTAAATATAAGATTACGGAATTCTTCCAAATGTACTGTCGTTATGCCGCCATGGCTTTATGTCAACTTCAATTCGTTAAAGAAGGCTAATTAACTTAAAAAAGTTAAACTAACAATTTGAAGCATTTTGATATCGCTTGCTAAATGAGTATATACAAGAAAGTCGAATTTATACCTAAATATAAGATAACGGAATTCTTCTAAATGCAGTGCCATTATGCCGTTAAGGCTTTCGCAGACTTCAGTAAGAAAAAGAGCGTTAAGTAACTTAAATATGTTTAACTAATGATTTGAAGCATTTCGATATCGATTGCTAAATTTGTATCAACTACAATTCGTTAAAGAAGGTTAATTAACTTAAATATGTTAAACTAATGATTTGAAACATTTCGATATCGCTTGCCAAATATGTATATACAAGAAAGTCGAATTTATACCTAAATATAAGATAACGGAATTCTTCTAAATGCAGTGCCATTATGCCGTTAAGGCTTTCGCAGACTTCAGTAAGAAAAAGAGCGTTAAGTAACTTAAATATGTTTAACTAATGATTTTAAGCATTTCGATATCGATTGCTAAATTTGTATCAACTACAATTCGTTAAAGAAGGTTAATTAACTTAAATATGTTGAACTAATGATTTAGAGCATTTCGATATCGATTGCTAAATGTGTATATACAAGAAAACTGACTTTATACCTAAATATAAGATTACGGAATTCTTCCAAATGTACTGTCGTTATGCCGCCATGGCTTTGTATAAACTGCAGTTCGTTAATGAAGGTTTATTAACTTAAATATGTTAAACCAGTTATTTGAAGCATTTCGATATCGACTGCTAAATGTGTAAATACAAGAAAATCGACTTTACACCTAAATATAAAATTATAACATTACGGAATTCTTCTAAATGCACTGCCGTTATACCGTTAAGGCTTCATGTAGACTTCAGTAAGCTAAAAAATGTTTATTAACTTAATATGTTAAACTAATGATTTGAAGCATTTCGATATCGATAGCTAAATATGTATATACAAGAAAATCGACTTTATACCTAAATATAAGATTATGGAATTCTTCGGCGTGCACTGCAGTTATGAAAGTTAAAGAAGGTTTACTAACTTAAATATGTTAAACTAATGAGCTGAAGCATTTAGATATCGATTGCTAAATGTGTATATGCAAGAAAATCGATTTTATACCTAAATAAAAGATTACGGAAATTACCCAAATATGCTGCCGTTATTCCGTTATGGCTTCTGTAAAGAAGGTTAATTATTTAAATATGATAAGCTAATGGTTTGAAGCATTTCGATATCGATTGCTAAATATGTAAATACAAGAAAATCGACTTTATACCTAAATATAAAATTATAACATTATGGAATTCTTCTAAATGCACTGCCGTTATGCCATTAGGGCCTTCTGTAGACTTTAGTGCGCTAAAGAAGGTTTATTAACTTAAATATGTTAAACTAATGATTTGAAGCATTTCGATTTCGATTGCTAAATATGTAAATACAAGAAAATCGACTTTATACCTAAATATAAAATTATAACATTATGGAATTCTTCTAAATGCACTGCCGTTATGCCATTAGGGCCTTCTGTAGACTTTAGTGCGCTAAAGAAGGTTTATTAACTTAAATATGTTAAACTAATGAGCTGAACCATTTAGATATCGATTGCTAAATGTGTATATATAAGAAAATCGATTTTATACCTAAATAAAAGATTACGGAAATTACCCAAATATACTGCCGTTATGCCGTTATGGCTTCTGTAAAGAAGGTTAATTATTTAAATATGATAAGCTAATGGTTTGAAGCATTTCGATATCGATTGCTAAAAATGTAAATACAAGAAAATCGACTTTATACCTAAATATAAAATTATAACATTATGGAATTCTATTAAAATGCACTGCCGTTATGCCATTAGGGCCTTATGTAGACTTTATTGCGCTAAAGAAGGTTTATTAACTTAAATATGTTAAACCAATGATTTGAAGCATTTCGATATCGATTGCTAAATGTGTATATACAAGAAAATTGAGTTTATACCTAAATATAAGATTACGGAATTCTTCCAAATGTACTGTCGTTATGCCGCCATGGCTTTATGTCAACTTCAATTCGTTAAAGAAGGTTAATTAACTTAAAAAAGTTAAACTAATAATTTGAAGCATTTTGATATCGCTTGCTAAATGAGTATATACAAGAAAATCGAATTCATACCTAAATATAAGATTACGTAATTCTTCTAAATGCACTGCCGTTATGCCGTTGAAGCTCTTGCAGACTTCAGTAAGAAAAAGAGGGTTAAGTAACTTAAATATGTTAAACTAATGATTTGAAGCATTTCGATATCGATTGCTAATATGTAAATACAAGAAAATCGACTTTATACTTAAATATAAAATTATAACATTACGGATTTCTTCTAAATGCACTGCCGTTATACCGTTAAGGCTTTATGTAGACCTCATTAAGCTAAAAAATGTTTATTAACTTAATATGTTAAACTAATGATTTGAAGCATTTCGATATCGATAGCTAAATGTGTATATACAAGAAAATCGACTTTATACCTGAATATAAGATTACGGAATTCTTCTACATGCACTGCCGTTTTGCCGCCATGGCTTTATATCAACTTCAATATGTTAAAGAAGGTTAACTAACTTAAATATGTTAAACTAATGATTTGAAACATTTCAATATCGCTTGCTAAATGTGTATATACAAGAAAATCGAATTTATACCTAAATATAAGATAACGGAATTCTTCTAAACTCACTCCCGTTATGCCGTTAAGGCTTTATGTAGACTTCAGTAAGATTGAGGGGAATAATTAACTTAAATATGTTAAACTTATGATTTGAAGCATTTCGATATCGATTGCTAAATATTTAAATACAAGAAAATCGACTTTGTACCTGAATATAAGATTACGGAATTCTTTTAAATGCACTGCAGTTATACCGTTAGAGCTTTATGTAAACTTCAGTGCGTTAAAGGAGGTTTATTATAAATAACTTGAAAATGTAAAACTAATGATTTGAAGCATTTCGATATCGATTGCTAAATGTGTATGTACAACAATATCGACTTTATACCTAAATAAAAGATAACGGAATTCTTCAACATGCGCTGCCGTTAAGGCTTTTGTAGACTTCAGTATGAAAAAAAGGGTTAATTAACTTAAATATGTTAAACTAATATTTTGAAGCATTTCGATATCGATTGCTAAATGAGTATATAGAAGAAAATCGACTTTGTACCTAAATATAAGCTTATGGAATTCTTCTAAATGCACTGCCGTTATGCCGCCATGGCTTCATGTCACCTTCGGTAGGTTAAAGAAGATAATTTAACTTAAACATGTTAAACTAATGATTTGAAGCATTTCGATATCGATTGCTAAATGTGCTAGTACAAGAAACTTGACTTTATACCTAAACATAGGGTAACGGAATTCTTTCAAATGCACTGCCGCTAATCCGCCATGGCTTTATGTCAACTACAGTTCGTTAAAGAAGGTTTGTTAACTTAAATATGTTAAACTAATATTTTGAAGCATTTCGATATCGATTGCTATATGAGTATATAGAAGAAAATCGACTTTGTACCTAAATATAAGCTTATGGAATTCTTCTAAATGCACTGCCGTTATGCCGCCATGGCTTCATGTCACCTTCGGTAGGTTAAAGAAGATAATTTAACTTAAATATGTTAAACTAATGATTTGAAGCATTTCGATATCGATTGCTAAATGTGCTAGTACAAGAAACTTGACTTTATACCTAAATATAAGATTACGGAATTCTTCTACATGCACTGCCGTTATGCCGCCATGGCTTTATGTTAACTTCGGTGCGTTAAAGAAGCTTTATTTACTTAAATATGTTAAACTTATGATTTGATGCATTTCGATATCGATTCCTAAATATGCAAATACAAGAAAATCGACTTTATACCTTAATATAAGATTACGGAATTCTTCTAAATGCACTGCAGTTATACCGTTAAGGCTTTATGTAGACTTCAGTGCGTTAAAGAAGGTTTATTAACTTTAATATGTTAAACTAATGATTTGAAGCATTTCGATATCGATTATTAAATGTGTATATACAAGAAAATCGACTTTATACTTAAATATAAGATAACGGAATTCTTCTACATGCACTGCCGTTATGCCGCAATGATTTTATGCCAACTTTAGTTCATCGAAGAAAGTTTATTAACTTAAATATGTTAAACTAATGAGTTGGAGCATCTCAATATCGATTGCTAAATGTGTATATACAACAAAATCGAATTTATACCTAAACATAAGATTACGGAATTCTTCTACATGCACTGCCGTTATACCGCCATTACTTTATGTTAACTTCAGTGCGTTAAAGAAGGTTTATTAACTTTAATATGTTAAACTAATGATTTGAAGTATTTCGATATCGATTACTTAATGTGTATATACAAGAAAATCGACTTTACATATACCTAAATATAAGATTACGGAATTCTTTCAAATGTACTGTCGTTATGCCGCCATGGTTTGTATCAACTACAGTACGTTAAAGAAGGTTAATTATTTTAAATATGTTAAACTAATGGTTTGAAGCATTTCGATATCGACTGCTAAATGTGTAGATACAACAAAATCGACTTTATACCTAAATATAAAATTATAACTTTACGGATTTCTTTTAATGCACTGCTGTTATACCGTTAAGGCTCTATGTAGACTTCAGGAAGATAAATAGGGTGAATTAACTTAAATATGTTAAACTAATGATCCCAAGCATTTCGATATCGACTGCTAAATGTGTTTATACAAGAAAATCGACTTTATACCTAAATATAAGATTACGGAATTCTTCTACATGCACTGCCGTTATGCCGCCGTGGCTATATGACAACTTCAGTGCGTTATGTTAAATATGTTAAACTATTGAATTGAAGCATTTCGATATCGATTGCTAAATATGTAAATACAAGAAAATCGACTTTATATCTAAATATAAGATTACGGAATTCTTCTACATGCACTGCCGTTATGCCGCCATGGCTTTATGACAACTTCAGTGCGTTGAAGAAGGTTTATTAACTTAAATATTTTAAACTAATGAATTGAAGCATCTCGACATCGATTGCTAAATGTGTATATACAAGAAAATCGACTTTATACCTAAATATAAGATTACGGAATTTTTCTACATGCACTGCCGTTATGCCGCCATGGCCTAATGTTAACTTCACTGCGTTAAAGAAGCTTTATTAACTTAAATATGTTAAACTAATGATTTGAAGCATTTCGATATCGATTGCTTAATGCATATATACAAGAAAATCGACTTTATACCTAAATATAAGATTACGGAATTCTTCTAAATGCACTGCCGTTGTACCGTAATGGTTTTATGTAAACTTCAGTTCGTTAAAGAAGGTTTATTAACTTAGATATGAGAAACTAATGATTTGAAGCATTTCGATATCGATTGCTTAATGCATATATTCAAGAAAATCGACTTTATACCTAAATATAAGATTACGGAATTCTTCTTAATCCACTGCCGTTCTACCGTTATGATTTTATGTAAACTTTAGTTCGTTAAAGAAGGTTTATTAACTTAAATATGTGAAACTAATGATTTGAAGCATTTCGATATCGATTGCTAAATGTGAATATACAACAAAAGCGATTTTATACCTAAATATAAGATAACGGAATTCCAAATGCACTGCCGTTCAGCCGTAATGGCGTTAGTAAGATTAAGAAGGTTAATTTACTTAAATATGTTAAACTAATGATTTGAAGCATTTCGATATCGATTGCTAAATGTGTATATACAAGAAAATCGATTTTATACCTAAATATAAGATTACAGAATTCTTCTAAATGCACTGCCGTTGTACCGTAATGGTTTTATGTAAACTTCAGTTCGTTAAAAAGGTTAATTAACTTAGATATGTGAAACTAATGATTTGAAGCATTTCGATATCGATTGCTAAATGTGTATATACAAGAAAATCGACTTTATACATAAATATAACATTACGTAATTCTTCTAAATGCATTGCCGTTATACCGTTAAGGCTTTATGTAGACTTCAGTGATCTAAAGAGGGTTAATTAACTTAAATATGTTAAACTAATGATTTGAAGCATTTCGGTATCGATTTCTGAATGTGTATATACAAGAAAATCGATTTTATACCTAAACTTAAGATTACGGAATTCTTCCAAATTACTGTCGTTATGCCGCCATGGCTTTATTTCACCTTCAATAAGTTAAAGATGGTTAATTAACTTAAATATGTTAAACTAATGATTTGAAGCATTTCGATATCGATTGCTAAATATGTAAATACAAGAAAATCGACTTTATACATAAATATAAGATTACGGAATTCATCGAAATACACTGCCGTTATGGCTTTATATAAACTTCAGTACGTTAAAAAAGGTTGTTTAACTTAAATATGTTAAAGTAATTATTTGAAGCATCTCGATAACGATTCCCAAGTGTGTAAATACATGAAAATAGACTTTAACCTAAATATAAGACTACGGAATTCTTCCAAATGTACTGTGGTTATGCCGCCATGGCTTAATATCAACTTCAATACGTTAAAGAAGGTTAAATAACTTAAATTTGGTAAACTAATGACTTGAAGCATTTCGATATCGCTTGCTAAATGCGTATATACAAGAAAATCGATTTTATATCTAAACATAAGATTACGGAATTCTTCCAAATGTACTGTCGTTATGTCACCATGGCTTTATATCACCTTCATTACGATAAAGAAGGCTAATTAACTTAAATATGTTAAACTAATGATTTGAAGCATCTCGATATCGATTGCTAAATGTGTATATACAAGAAAATCGACTTTATACCTAAATATAAGTTAACGGAATTCTTCTACATGCACTGCCGTTATGCCGCCATGGCTTTAAACCAACTTCAGTTCGTTAAAGAGGTTTTATTAACTTAAATATGTGAAACTAATGATTTGAAGCATTTCGATATCGATTGCTAAATGCATATATACAAGAAAATCGATTTTATACCTAAATATAAGATTACGGAATTCTTCCAAATTACTGTCGTTATGCCGCCATGGCTTTATATCACCTTCAATACGTTAAAGATGGTTAATTAACTAAAATATGTTAAACTAATGATTTGAAGCATTTCGATATCGATTGCTAAATATGTAAATACAATAAAATCGAACTTATACATAAATATAAGATTACGGTATTCATCGAAATACACTGCCGTTATGGCTTTATATAAACTTCAGTACGTTAAAAAAGGTTGTTTAACTTAAATATGTTAAAGTAGTTATTTGAAGCATCTCGATATCGATTCCCAAATGTGTAAATACATGAAAATAGACTTTAACCTAAATATAAGATTACGGAATTCTTCTACATGCACTGCCGTTATGCCGCCATGGCTTTATGCCTCCTTCAGTTCGTTAAAGAGGGTTTATTAACTTTAATATGTTAAACTAATGATTTGAAGCATTTTGATATCGATTGCTAAATGTGTATATACAAGAAAATCGACTTTATACCTAAACATAAGATTACGGAACTCTTCCGTTATGCCGTTATGGCTTTATGTTAACTTCTGTTCGTTAAAGAAGGTTTACTAACTTAAATATGTTAATCTAATGATTTGAAAATTTTCGAAATCGATTGCTAAATGCATATATACAAGAAAATCGACTTTATACCTAAATATAAGAATACGGAATTCTTCCAAATGTACTGTCGTTATGCCGCCATGGCTTTCTATATACTTCAATACGTTAAAGAAGGTTAATTAACTTAAATATGTTAAACTTATGATTTGAAGCATTTCGATATCGATTGCAAAATGTGCATATACAAAAAAATCGAATTTATACCTGAATATAAAATTACGGAATTCTTCTACATGCTCTGCCGTTATGCCGCCATGGCTTTGGTTAACTTCAGTGCGTTAAAGTAGGTTTGTTAACTTAAATATGTTAAACTAATGATTTGAAGCATTTCGATATCGATTGCTATATGAGTATATACAAGAAAATCGACTTTATACCTAAATATATGATTACGAAATTCTTCTAAATGCTTTGCCGTTATGCCGTTAAGCCGTTTGTAGACTTCAGTAAGATAAAGAGGGTTAATTAATTTAATTATGTTAAACTAATGATTTGAAGCATTTCGATATCGATTGCTAAATGTGCATATACAAAAAAATCGAATTTATACCTAAACATAAGATTACGGAATTCCTCTACATGCACTGCCGTTATGCCGCCATGGCTTTATGCCAACTTCCGTTCGTTAAAGAAGGTTAATTAACTTAAATATGTTAAACTAATGATTTGAAGATTTTCGAAATCGATTGCTAAATGCATATATACAAGAAAATCTTCTTTATACCTAAATATAAGATTACGGAATTCTTCCAAATGTACTGTCGTTATGCCGCCATGGCTTTATATCACCTTCAATACGTCAAAGAAGGTTAATTAGCTTAAATATGTTAACTAAAGAAAAAACATAAAGATGGTTTCTTAACTTAAATATGTTAACCTAATGATTTGAAGATTTCGATATCGATTGCTAAATGTGTATATACAACAAAATCAACTTTATACCTAAATATAAGATAACGGAATTCTTCTACATGCACTGCCGTTATGCCGCCATGGCTTTATGCCAACTTCAGTTCGTTGAAGAAGGTTTATTAACTTAAATATGTTAAACTTATAAGTTGAAGCATTTCGATATCGATTGCTAAATAAGTAAATACAACAAAATCGACTTTATACCTAAATATAAGATTACGTAGTTTTTCTAAATGCACTGCCGTTATGCCGTTAAGGCTTTATGTAGACTTCAGTAATATAAAAGGGTGAATTAACTTAAATATGTTAAACTAATGATTTGAAGCATTTCGATATCGATTGCTAAATGTGTTAATAACAGAAAATCGACTTTATACCCAAATATAAGATTAAAGTATTTCTTCTAAATGCACTGCCGTTATGCCGTTAAGGTTTTTGTAGACTTCAGTGAGATAAAGAAGGTTAATTAACTTAAATATGCTAAACTACTGATTTGAAGCATTTCGATATCGATTGCTAAATGTGTATATACAAGAAAATCGCCTTTATACATAAATATAACATTACGTAATTCTTCTAAATGCATTGCCGTTATGCCGTTAAGGCTTTATGTAGACTTCAGTAAGATAAAGAGGGTTAATTAACTTAAATATGTTAAACTAATGATTTGAAGCATTTCGGTATCGATTTCTGAATGTGTATATACAAGAAAATCGATTTTATACCTAAATATAAGATTACAGAAATCTTCCAAATTACTGTCGTTATGCCGCCGTGGCTTTATATCACCTTCGATACGTTAAAGATGGTCAATTAACTAAAATATGTTAAACTAATGATTTGAAGCATTTCGATATGCATTGCTAAATATGTAAATACAAGAAAATCGACTTTATACATAAATATAAGATTACGGAATTCATCGAAATACACTGCCGTTATGGCTTTATATAAACTTCAGTACGTTAAAAAAGGTTGTTTAACTTAAATATGTGAAACTAATGATTTGAAGCATTTCGATATCGATTGCTAAATGTGTATATACAAGAAAATCGACTTTATACCTCAATATAAGATTACGGAATTCTTCTACATGCACTGCCGTTATGCCGCCATGGCTTTATGCCAACTTCAGTTCGTTAAAGAGGATTTATTAACTTTAATATGTTAAACTAATGATTTGAAGCATTTTGATATCGATTGCTAAATGTGTATATATAAGAAAATCGACTTTATACCCAAATATAACATTAAGTAGTTCTTCTAAATGCACTGCCGTTATACCGTTAAGGCTTTATGTAGACTTCAGTAAGATAAAGAAGGTTAATTAACTTAAATATGCTAAACTAATGATCTCAAGCATTTCGATATCGATTGTTAAATGTGTATATTTAACAAAATCGACTTTATACCTAAATCTAAAATTACGGAATTCTTCCAAATGCACTGCCTTTATACCGTTAAGGCTTTATGTAAACTTCAGTAAGGTAAAGAAGGTTAATTAACTTAAATATTTTGAACTAATGATTTGAACCATTTCGATATCGAGTGCTAAATGAGTGTATACAAGAAAATCGACTTTATACCTAAATATAAGGTTAAGAAATTCTTCTGAATGCACTGGCGTCATACCGTTAAGGCTTTGTGTAAACTTCAGTACGATAAAGTACGCTAATTAACTTAGATATGTTAAACTAATGATTTGAAGCATTTCGATATCGATTGCTTAATGCATATATGTAAGAAAATCGACTTTATACCTAAATATAAGACTACGGAATTCTTCCAAATGTACTGTCGTTATGCCGCCATGGCTTTATGTCAACTTCAATACGTTAAAGAAGGTTAATTAACTTAAATATGTTAAACTAATGATTTGAAGCATTTCGGTATCGATTGCTAAATATGTTAATACAAGAAAATCGACTTTATACCTAAACATAAGATTACGGTATTCTTCTACATGCACTGCCGTTATGCCGCCATGGCTTTGTGTTAACTTCAGTGCGTTAAAGAAGCTTTATTAACTTAAATGTGTTAAAATAATGATTTCGAGCATTTCGATATCGCTCGCCAACTGTGTATATACAAGAAAATCGACTTTATACCTAAACATAAGATAACGGAATTCTTCTAAATGCACTGCCGTTATGCCACCATAGCTTTATGTAAACTTCAGTTCGTTAAAAAAGGTTTATTAATTTAAATATGTTAAACTAGTGATTTGAAGCATTTCGATATCGTGTGCTAAATGTGTATATAAAAGAAAATCGACTTTATACCTAAATATAGGACTACGGAATTCTTCGAAATGCACTGCCGTCAAGCCGATAAGGCTTTATGTAAACGCCAGTAAGATAAAGTAGGCTAAATAACTTAAATACATATGTGAAACCAGTTATTTGAAGCATTTCGATATCGATTTCTAAATGAGTATATACAAGAAACTCGACTTTATACCTAAATATAAGATTGCGCAATTCTTCTAAATGATTTGCCGTTATGCCGTTTAGGCGTTTGTAGACTTCAGTAGGATAAAGAGGGTTAATTAACTTAAATATGTTAAACTAATGATTTGAAGCATTTCGATATCGATTGCCAAATGTGCATATACGAAAACATCGAATTTATACCTAAACATAAGATTACGAAATTCCTCTACATGCACTGCCGTTATGCCGCCATGGCTTTATGCCAACTTCCGTTCGGTAAAGAAGGTTAATTAACTTAAATATGTTAAACTAATGATTGGAAGATTTTCGAAATCGATTGCTAAATGCATATATACAAGAAAATCTTCTTTATACCTAAATATAAGGTTACGGAATTTTTCCAAATGTACTGTCGTTATGCCGCCGTGGCTTTATATCACCTTCAATACGTCAAAGAAGGTTAATTAGATTAAATATGTTAAACTAATGATTTGAAGCATTTCGATATCGATTGCTAAATGCGTATATACAACAAAATCGACTTTATACCTAAATATAAGCTTACGGAATTCTTCTAAATGCACTGCCGTTATGCCGCCATGGCTTTATGTTAACTTCATTGCGTTAAAAAGCTTTATTAACTTAAATATGTTAAACTAATGATTTGAAGCATTTCCATATCGATTGCTAAATGTGCATATACAAGAAAATCGACTTTATACGTAATATAAGATAACGGAATTTTTCTAAATGCACTACCGTTATGCCGTTATGGCTTTGTGTTAACTTCAGTTCGTTTGAGAAGGTTTATTAACTTAGATATGTTACACCAGTTATTTGAAGCATTTCGAAATCGATTTCTTAATGCATATATACAAGAAAATCGACTTTCTACCTAAATATAAGATTACGGAATTCTTCCAAATGTACTGTCGTTATGCCGTCAAGGCTTTATATCAACTTCAATATGGTTAAAAAGGTTAATTAACTTAAATATGTTAAACTAATGATTTGAAGCATTTCGATATCGATTGCTAAATGCATATATACAGCAAAATCGATTTTATACCTAAATATAAGATAACGGCTATGGCTTTATGTTAACTTCAGTTCGTTTAAGAAGGTTTTTTAACTTAGATATGTTACACCAGTTATTTGAAGCATTTCGAAATCGATTTCTTAATACATATATACAAGAAAATCGACTTTCTACCTAAATATAAGATTACGGAATTCTTCCAAATGTACTGTCGTTATGCCGCCAAGGCTTTATATCAACTTCAATAGCTTATAGAAGGATAACTAACTTAAATATGTTAAACTAATGATTGGAAGCATTTCGATATCGATTGCTAAATGTGTATATACAACAAGATCGACTTTATACCTAAATATAAGCTTACGGAATTCTTCTAAATGCATTGCCATTAAGCCACCATTGCTTTATGTTAACTTCAGTGCGTTAAAGAAGCTTTATTAACTTAAATATGTTAAACTAATGATTTGAAGATTTTCGGAATCTACTGCTAACTACATATATACCACAAAATCGACTTTATACCTAAATGTAATATTACGGAATTCTTCCAAATGCACTGCCGTTATACCGTTATTGCTTTATGTTAACTTCAGTTAGTTAAAGAAGGTTTATTAACTTAAATATGTTAAACCAGTTATTTGACACATTTCGATATCGATTGCTTAATGCATATATACAAGAAAATCGACTTTCTACCTAAATATAAGATTACGGAATTCTTCCAAATATACTGTCGTTATGCCGCCAAGGCTTTGTATCAACTTCAATATGTTAAAAAACGTTAATTAACTTAAATATGTTAAACTAATGATTTGAAGCATTTCGATATCGATTGCTAAATGCATATATACAACAAAATCGATTTTATTCCTAAATATAAGATAACGGCTATGGCTTTATGTTAACTTCAGTTCGTTTAAGAAGGTTTATTAACTTAGATATGTTACACCAGTTATTTGAAGCATTTCGAAATCGATTTCTTAATGCATATATAGAAGAAAATCGACTTTCTACCTAAATATAGGATTACGGAATTCTTCCAAATGTACTGTCGTTATGCCGCGAAGGCTTTATATCACCTTCAATACGTTAAAGAAGGTTAATTAACTTAAATATGTTAAACTAATGATTTGAAGCATTTCGATATCGATTGCTAAATGCATATATACAACAAAATCGATTTTATACCTAAATATAAGATAACGGCTATGGCTTTATGTTAACTTCAGTTCGTTTAAGAAGGTTTATTAACTTAGATATGTTACACCAGTTATTTGAAGCATTTCGAAATCGATTTCTTAATGCATATATACAAGAAAATCGACTTTCTACCTAAATATAAGATTACGGAATTCTTCCAAATGTACTGTCGTTATGCCGCCAAGGCTTTATATCAACTTTAATATATTAAAAAAGGTTAATTAACTTAAATATGTTAAACTAATGATTTGAAGCATTTAGATACCGATTGCTAAATGTGAATATACAAAAAATTCGAATTCATAGCTAAATATAAGATTACGGAGTTCTTCTACATGCACTGCCGTTATGCCGCCATGGCTTTGTGTTAACTTCAGTGCGGTAAAGAAGGTTTGTTAACTTAAATACGTTAAACTAATGATTTGAAGCATTTCGATATCGATTGCTAAATGAATATATACAAGAAAATCGACTTTAAACATATATATAAGATTACGTAATTCTTCTAAATGTTTTGCCGTTATGCCGTTAAGGCGTTTGTAGACTTCAGGAGGATAAAGAGGGTTAATTAACTTAAATATGTTAAACTAATGATTTGAAGATTTTGGCTATCGATTGCTAAATGTGTAGATACAAGAAAATCTTCTTTATACCTAAATATAAGATTACGGAATTCTTCTAAATGCACTGCCGTTATACCGCCATGGCTTTATGTAGACTTCAATAGGTTAAAGAAGGTTAATTAATTTAAATATGTTAAACCAATTATTTGAAGCATTTCGATATCGATTGCTTAATGCATATATACAAAAAAATTGACTTTATACCTAAATATAAGATTACGGAATTCTTCCTTATGTACTGTCATTATGCCACCATGGCTTTATATCAACTTCAATACGTTAAAAAGGGTTAATTAACTTTAATATGTTAAACTAATGATTTAAAGCATTTAGATATCGATTGCTAAATGTGTATATACAAAAAAAGCGAATTTATAGCTAAATATAAGATTACGGAATTCTTCTACATGCACTGCCGTTATGCCGCCATGGCTTTGTGTTAACTTCAGTGCGTTAAAGTAGGTTTGTTAACTTTAATATATTAAACTAATGATTGAAATGACAAGAAAATCGACTTTATACCTAAATTTAAGATTACGTAATCCTTCTAAATGCTTTGCCGTTATGCCGTTAAGGCGTTTGTAGACTTCAGTAAGATAAAGAGGGTTAACTAACTTAAATATGTTAAACTAATGAGATGAGGCATTTCGATATCGATTGCTAAATATGTAAATACAAGAAAATCGACTTTATACATAAATATAAGATTACGGAACTCTTCTAAATGCACTGCCGTTATGCCGTTATGGCTTTATGTTAACTTCTGTTCGTTAAAGAAGGTTTATCAGCTTAAATATGGTAAACTAATGATTTGAAAATTTTCGAAATCGATTGCTAAATGCATATATACAAGAAAATCTTCTTTATACCTAAATATAAGATTATGGAATTCTTCCAAATGTACTGTCGTTATGCCGCCATGGCTTTATATATACTTCAATAGGTTAAAGAAGGTTAATTAACATAAATATGTTAAACTAATGATTTGAAGCACTTCGATATCGATTGCTAAATGTGTATATACAAAAATGTCAAATTTATACCTAAATATAAGATTACGGAATTCTTCTACATGCACTGCCGTCATGCCGATAAGGCTTTATGTAAACGCCAGTAAGATAAAGTAGGCTAAATAACTTAAATACATATGTGAAACCAGTTATTTGATGCATTTCGATATCGATTGCTAAATGAATATATACAAGAAAATCGACTTTATACCTAAATATAAGATTACGCAATTCTTCTAAATGATTTGCCGTTATGCCGTTAAGGCGTTTGTAGACTTCAGTAAGATAAAGAGGGTTAATTAACTTAAATATGTTAAACTAATGATTTGAAGAATTTCGATATCGATTGCTAAATGTGTATATACAAAAAAATCAAATTTGTACCTAACAGACTTTATGCATAAATATAAGATTACGGAATTCATCGAAATACACTGCCGTTATGGCTTTATATAAACTTCAGTACGATAAAAGAGGTTGTTTAACTTAAATATGTTAAAGTAATTATTTGAAGCATCTCAATATCGATTCCCAACTGTATAAATACATGAAAATAGACTTTAACCTAAATATTAGATTACGGAATTCTTCTACATGCACTGCCGTTATGCCGCCATGGCTTTATGCCAACTTCAGTTCGTTAAAAAGGTTTTATTAACTTAAATATGTGAAACTAATGATTTGAAGCATTTCGATATCGATTGCTAAATGCGTAATTACAAGAAAATCGACTTCATACTTAAACATAAGATTACGGAATTCTTCTACATGCACTGCCGTTATGCCGCTATGACTTTATGCAAACTTCAGTTCGTTAAAGAGGGTTTATTAACTTTAATATGTTAAACTAATGATTTGAAGAATTTTGATATCGATTGCTAAATGTGTATATACAAGAAAATCGACTTTATACCCAAATATAAGATTACGTAATTCTTCTAAATGCACTGCCGTTATGCCGTTTAGGTTTTTGTAGACTTCAGTAAGCAAAAGAAGGTTAATTATTTTAAATATGTTAAACTAATTGCTTGAAGCATTTAGATATCGATTGCTAAATGTGTAAATACAACAAAATCGACTTTATACCTAAATATAAGATTACGGAATTCTTCCAAATGCACTGCCTTTATACCGATAAGGCTTTATGTAAACTTCAGTAGGTAAAGAAAGTTAATTAACTTAAATATATTGAAATAATGATTTGAAGCATTTCGATATCGATTGCTAAATGTGTATATACAAGAAAATCGACTTTATACCTAAATATAAGATTACGGAATTCTTCTAAATGCACTGCCTTATGCCGCTATGGCTTTATGTAAACTTCAGTTCGTTAAAGAAGGTTTATTAACTTTAAATATGTTAAACTAATGATTTGAAGCATTTCGATATCGATTGCTAAATGTGTATATACAAGAAAATCGACTTTATACCTAAATATAAGATTACGAATTCTTCTAAATGCACTGCCGTTATGCCGTTAGGTTTATGTAAACTTCAGTACGATAAAGAAGGTTAATTAATTTAAATATGTTAAACTAATGATTTGAAGCATTTCGATATCGATTGCTAAATGTGTATATACAAGAAAATCGACTTTATACCTAAATATAAGACTACGGAATTCTTCCAAATGCACTGCCTTTATACCGTAAGGCTTTATGTAAACTTCATAGTTAAAGAAGGTTAATTAACTTAAATATGTTAAACTAATGATTTGAAGCATTTCAATATCGATTGCTAAATGTGTATATACAAGAAAATCGACTTTATACCTAAAATAAGATTACGGAATTCTTCTAAATGCACTGCCGTTATGCCGCTATGGCTTTATGTTAACTTCAGTTCGTTAAAGAAGGTTTATTAACTTTAATATGTTAAACTAATGATTTGAAGCATTTCGATATCGATTGCTAAATGTGTATATACAAGAAAATCGACTTTATACCCAAATATAAGATTACGGAATTCTTCTAAATGCACTGCCGTTATCCCACCATGGTTTTATGTAAACTTCAGTTCGTTAAAAAAGGTTTATTAACTTAAATATGTTAAACTACTGATTTGAAGAATTTCGATATCGATTGCTAAATGTGTGTATACAAGAAAATCGACTTTATACCTAAATATAAGATTACGGAATTCTTCCTTATGTACTTTCATTATGCCGCCATGGCTTTATATCAACTTCAATACGTTAAAAAGGGTTAATTAACTTTAATATGTTAAACTTATGATTTGAAGCATTTAGATATCGATTGCTAAATGTTTATATACAAGAAAATCTTCTTTATACCTATATAAAAGATTACGGAATTCTTCCAAATGTACTGTCGTTATGCCGCCATGGCTTTCTATATACTTCAATACGTTAAAGAAGGTTAATTAACTTAAATATGTTAAACTAATGATTTGAAGCATTTCGATATCGATTGCAAAATGTGTATATACAAAAAATCGAATTTATACCTGAATATAAGATTACGGAATTCTTCCTTATGTACTAACATTATGCCACCATGGCTTTATATCAACTTCAATACGTTAAAAAGGGTTAATTAACTTTAATATGTTAAACTAATGATTTGAAGCATTTAGATATCGATTGCTAAAAGTTTATATACAAGAAAATCAATTTTATACCTAAGTATAAGATTACGGAATTCTTCTAAATGCACTGCTGTTATGCCTCTATGGATTTATGTAAACTTCAGTTCGTTAAAAAAGGTTTATTAACTTAAATATGTTAAACTAATTATTTGAAGAATTTCGATATCGATTGCAAATGTGTGTATACAAGAAAATCGACTTTATACCTAAATATAAGATAACAGAATTCTTCTAAATGCACTGCCATTATGCCGTTATGGCTTTATGTTAACTTCTGTTCGTTAAAGAAGGTTTATTAGCTTAAATATGGTAAACTAATGATTTGAAAATTTTCGAAATCGATTGCTAAATGCATATATACAAGAAAATCTTCTTTATACCTAAATATAAGATTATGGAATTCTTCCAAATGTACTGTCGTTATGCCGCCATGGCTTTATATATACTTCAATAGGTTAAAGAAGGTTAATTAACATAAATATGTTAAACTAATGATTTGAAGCACTTCGATATCGATTGCTAAATGTGTATATACAAAAATGTCAAATTTATACCTAAATATAAGATTACGGAATTCTTCTACATGCACTGCCGTCATGCCGATAAGGCTTTATGTAAACGCCAGTAAGATAAAGTAGGCTAAATAACTTAAATACATATGTGAAACCAGTTATTTGATGCATTTCGATATCGATTGCTAAATGAATATATACAAGAAAATCGACTTTATACCTAAATATAAGATTACGCAATTCTTCTAAATGATTTGCCGTTATGCCGTTAAGGCGTTTGTAGACTTCAGTAAGATAAAGAGGGTTAATTAACTTAAATATGTTAAACTAATGATTTGAAGAATTTCGATATCGATTGCTAAATGTGTATATACAAAAAAATCAAATTTGTACCTAACAGACTTTATGCATAAATATAAGATTACGGAATTCATCGAAATACACTGCCGTTATGGCTTTATATAAACTTCAGTACGATAAAAGAGGTTGTTTAACTTAAATATGTTAAAGTAATTATTTGAAGCATCTCAATATCGATTCCCAACTGTATAAATACATGAAAATAGACTTTAACCTAAATATTAGATTACGGAATTCTTCTACATGCACTGCCGTTATGCCGCCATGGCTTTATGCCAACTTCAGTTCGTTAAAAAGGTTTTATTAACTTAAATATGTGAAACTAATGATTTGAAGCATTTCGATATCGATTGCTAAATGCGTAATTACAAGAAAATCGACTTCATACTTAAACATAAGATTACGGAATTCTTCTACATGCACTGCCGTTATGCCGCTATGACTTTATGCAAACTTCAGTTCGTTAAAGAGGGTTTATTAACTTTAATATGTTAAACTAATGATTTGAAGAATTTTGATATCGATTGCTAAATGTGTATATACAAGAAAATCGACTTTATACCCCAAAAATAAGATTACGTAATTCTTCTAAATGCACTGCCGTTATGCCGTTTAGGTTTTTGTAGACTTCAGTAAGCAAAAGAAGGTTAATTATTTTAAATATGTTAAACTAATTGCTTGAAGCATTTAGATATCGATTGCTAAATGTGTAAATACAACAAAATCGACTTTATACCTAAATATAAGATTACGGAATTCTTCCAAATGCACTGCCTTTATACCGATAAGGCTTTATGTAAACTTCAGTAGGGTAAAGAAAGTTAATTAACTTAAATATATTGAAATAATGATTTGAAGCATTTCGATATCGATTGCTAAATGTGTGTATACAAGAAAATCGACTTTATACCTAAATATAAGATAACAGAATTCTTCTAAATGCACTGCCATTATGCCGTTATGGCTTTATGTTAACTTCTGTTCGCTAGAGAGGGTTTATTAACTTTAATATGTTAAACTAATGATTTGAAGCATTTTGATATCGATTGCTAAATGTGTATATACAAGAAAATCGACTTTATACCCAAATATAAGATTACGTAATTCTTCTAAATGCACTGCCGTTATGCCGTTTAGGTTTTTGTAGACTTCAGTAAACAAAAGAAGGTTAATTATTTTAAATATGTTAAACTTATTGTTTAAAGCATTTAGATATCGATTGCGAAATGTGTAAATACAACAAAATCGACTTTATACCTAAATATAAGATTACGGAATTCTTCCAAATGCACTGCCTTTATACCGTTAAGGCTTTATGTAAACTTCAGTAAGGTAAAGAAAGTTAATTAACTTAAATATATTGAAATAATGATTTGAAGCATTTCGATATCGATTGCTAAATGTGTATATACAAGAAAATCGACTTTATACCTAAATATAAGATTACGGAAATCTACCAAATGCACTGACCTTATGCCGCCATGGCTTTATGTAAACTTCAGTTCGTTAAAGAAGGTTTATAAATTTAAATATGTTAAACAAAAGATTTGAAGCATTTCAAATACGATTGCGAAATGTGTATATACAAGAAAATCGACTTTATACCTAAATATAAGATTAAGAGATTCTTCTCAATGCACTGCGTCATACCGTTAAGGCTTTATGTAAACTTCAGTACGATAAAGTAGGCTAATTAAATTAAATATGTTAAACTAATGATTTGAAGCATTTCGATATTGATTGTTTAATGCATATATACAAGAAAATCGACTTTATACCTAAATATAAGACTACGGAATTCTTCCAAATATAAGACTACGGAATTCTTCCAAATGTACTGTCGTTATGCCGCCTTGGCTTTATGTCAACTTCAATACGTTAAAGAAGGTCAATTAACTTAAATATGTTAAACTAATGATTTGAAGCATTTCAATATCGCTTGGTAAATGCGTATATACAAGAAAATCGAATTTATACCTAAACATAAGATTACGGTATTCTTTTACATGCACTGCCGTTATGCCGCTATGGCTTTATGTTAACTTCAGTGCGTTTAAGAAGCTTCATTAACTAAAATATGATAAAATAATGATTTGGAGCATTTCGCTATTGCTCGCTTACTGTGTATATACAAGAAAATCGACTTTATACCTAAACATAAGATAACGGAATTCTTCTAAATGCACTGCCGTTATGCCACCATGGTTTTATGTAAACTTCAGTTCGATAAAAAAGGTTTATTAATTTAAATATGTTAAACTAATGATTTGAAGCATTTCGATATCGATAACTAAATGTGTATATAAAAGAAAATCGACTTTATACCTAAATATAAGACTACGGAATTCTTCTAAATGCACTGCCGTCATGCCGATAAGGCTTTATGTAAACGCCCGCAAGAAAAAGTAGGCCAAATAACTTAAATACATATGTTAAACCAGTTATTTGAAGCATTTTAATATCGATTGCTAAATGTGTATATACAAAAAAATCGATTTTATACCTAAATATAAGGCTACGGAATTCTTCCAAATGTACTGTCGTTATGCCGCCATGGCTTTATGTCAACTTCAATACGTTAAAGAAGGTTAATTAACTTAAATATGTTAAACTAATGATTTGAAGCATTTCAATATCGCTTGGTAAATGCGTATATACAAGAAAATCGAATTTATACCTAAACATAAGATTACGGTATTCTTTTACATGCACTGCCGTTATGCCGCTATGGCTTTATGTTAACTTCAGTGCGTTAAAGAAGCTTCATTAACTTAAATATGTTAAAATAATGATTTGGAGCAATTCGATATCGCTCGCTTACTGTGTATATCCAAGAAAATCGTCTTTATACCTAAACATAAGATAACGGAATTCTTCTAAATGCACTGCCGTTATCCCACCATGGTTTTATGTAAACTTCAGTTCGTTAAAAAAGGTTTATTAACTTAAATATGTTAAACTACTGATTTGAAGAATTTCGATATCGATTGCTAAATGTGTGTATACAAGAAAATCGACTTTATACCTAAATATAAGATTACGGAATTCTTCCTTATGTACTTTCATTATGCCGCCATGGCTTTATATCAACTTCAATACGTTAAAAAGGGTTAATTAACTTTAATATGTTAAACTTATGATTTGAAGCATTTAGATATCGATTGCTAAATGTTTATATACAAGAAAATCTTCTTTATACCTATATAAAAGATTACGGAATTCTTCCAAATGTACTGTCGTTATGCCGCCATGGCTTTCTATATACTTCAATACGTTAAAGAAGGTTAATTAACTTAAATATGTTAAACTAATGATTTGAAGCATTTCGATATCGATTGCAAAATGTGTATATACAAAAAATCGAATTTATACCTGAATATAAGATTACGGAATTCTTCCTTATGTACTAACATTATGCCACCATGGCTTTATATCAACTTCAATACGTTAAAAAGGGTTAATTAACTTTAATATGTTAAACTAATGATTTGAAGCATTTAGATATCGATTGCTAAAAGTTTATATACAAGAAAATCAATTTTATACCTAAGTATAAGATTACGGAATTCTTCTAAATGCACTGCTGTTATGCCTCTATGGATTTATGTAAACTTCAGTTCGTTAAAAAAGGTTTATTAACTTAAATATGTTAAACTAATTATTTGAAGAATTTCGATATCGATTGCAAATGTGTGTATACAAGAAAATCGACTTTATACCTAAATATAAGATAACAGAATTCTTCTAAATGCACTGCCATTATGCCGTTATGGCTTTATGTTACTTCTGTTCGTTAAAGAAGGTTTATTAACTTAAATATGTTAAACTAATGATTTGAAAATTTGCGGAATCGATTGCTAAATGCATTTATACAAGAACATATTCTTTATACCTAAATATAAGATTACGGAATTCTTCCAAATGTACTGTCGTTATGCCGCCATGGCTTTCTATATGCTTCAATACGTTAAAGAAGGTTAATTAACTTAAATATGTTAAACCAGTTATTTGAAGCATTTCGATATCGATTGCTAAATGTATATATACAACAAAATCGATTGCTAAATGTGTGAATACAAGAAAATCGACTTTATACCTAAATATAAGATAACGGAATTCTTCTAAATGCACTGCCGTTATGCCGTTAAGGCTTTATGTAGACTTCAGTAAGCTAAAAAATGTTTATTAACTTAATATGTTAAACTAATGATTTGAAGCATTTCGATATCGATTGCTAAATGTGTATATACAAGAAAATCGACTTTATACCTAAATATAAGATAACGGAATTCTTCTAAATGCACTGTCGTTATGCCGTTAAGGCTTTATTTAGACGTCAGTAAGCTAAAAAATGTTTATTAACTTAATATGTTAAACTAATGATTTGAAGCATTTCGATATCGATTGGTAAATGTGTATATACAAGAAAATCGACTTTATACCTAAATATAAGATAACGGAATTCTTCTTAATGTACTGCCGTTATGCCGTTAAGGCTTTATGTAGACTTCAGTAAGCTAAAAAATGTTTATTAACTTAATATGTTAAACTAATGATTTGAAGCATTTCGATATCGATTGCTAAATGTGTATATACAAGAAAATCAACTTTATACCTAAATAGAGGATAACGGAATTCTTCTAAATGCACTGCCGTTATGCCGTTAAGGCTTTATGCAGACTTCAGTGAGTTAAAGAAGGTTTATTAACTTAAATATGTTAAACTAATGGTTTGAAGCATTTCGATATCGATTGCTTAATGCATATATACAAGAAAATCGACTTTATACCTAACTTTAAAATTATAACATTATGGAATTCTTCTAAATGCACTGCCGTTATGCCATTAGGGTTTTATGTAGACTTAAGTGCGGTAAAGAAGGTTTATTAACTTAATATGTTAAAATAATGATTTGAAGCATTTCGATATCGATTGCTAAATGTGTATATACAAGAAAATCGACTTTATACCTAAATATAAGATAACGGAATTCTTCTAAATGCACTGCCGTTATGCCGTTAAGGCTTTATGTAGACTTCAGTAAGCTAAAAAATGTTTATTAACTTAATACGTTAAACTAATGATTTGAAGCATTTCGATATCGATTGCTAAATGTGTATATACAAGAAAACCGACTTTATACCTAAATATAAGATAACGGAATTCTTCTAAATGCACTGCCGTTATGCCGTTAAGGCTTTATGTAGACTTCAGTAAGCTAAAAAATGTTTATTAACTTAATATGTTAAACTAAAGATTTGAAGCATTTCGATATCGATTGCTAAATGTGTATATACAAGAAAATCGACTATATACCTAAATATAAGATAACGGAATTCTTCTAAATGCACTGCTGTTATGCCGTTAAGGCTTTATGTAGACTTCAGTAAGATAAAAAATGTTTATTAACTTAATATGTTAAACTAATGATTTGAAGCATTTCGATATCGATTGCTTAATGCATATATACAAGAAAATCGACTTTATACCTAACTATAAAATTATAACATTATGGAATTCTTCTAAATGCACTGCCGTTATGCCATTAGGGTTTTATGTAGACTTAAGTGCGTTAAAGAAGGTTTATTAACTTAAATATGTTAAACTAATGATTTGAAGCATTTCGATATCGATTGCTAAATGTGTATACAAGAAAATCGAATTTATACCTAAATATAAGATTACGGAATTCTTCTAAATGCACTGCCGTTATGCCGTTAAGGCCTTATTTAGACTTCAGTAAGCTAAAAAATGCTTATTAACTTAATATGTTAAACTAATGATTTGAAGCATTTCGATATCGATTGCTTAATGCATATATACAAGAAAATCGACTTTATACCTAACTATAAAATTATAGCATTATGGAATTCTTCTAAATGCACTGCCGTTATGCCATTAGGGTTTTATGTAGACTTAAGTGCGTTAAAGAAGGTTTATTAACTTAAATATGTTAAACTAATGATTTGAAGCATTTCGATATCGCTTGCCAAATATGTATATACAAGAAAATCGAATTTATACCTAAATACAGGGTAGGCCATTTAAAGTTGACCCATTTGTTTCTAACAAAAAAGAACAAAAGAAAACAATGTTTTTTGGTCCAAGGGGATTTGTTTCAGCTAATATTTAAAAATTAGATCGCGTAAATGGGCACCTTTAGCTTTGACAGCTAAATGCACTCTTTTTTCGACATTTTCCATGACTTTGGCCAATGTTTCGGATGATATGGCGGCTGTTTCACGTCGAATGTTGGCTTTCAGTTGAGCTAAGGTCTTTGGCTTATTAGCGTATACCTTGGATTTCAAATAACCCCACAAATAAAAGTCTGGTGGCGTCAAATCTGGTGATCTCGGTGGCCAGTCAACATCACCATTTTTCGATATCAATCGCCCGGGGAAAAATGGTCGCAATAAATTGATTGTTGGTCGAGCTGTATGGCATGTAGCCCCGTCCTGTTGAAACCAGAAGTTATCCATGTCATTTTCGCGAATAATGGGTATCACAAAATCCGTTATCATGGCTCGATAACGCTCACCATTGACTGTTGTCGTGGCTCCATCATCGTCTTCGAAAAAATACGGTCCGATGATCATATTCGCGCAAACACCGCACCAAACTGTTACTTTTTGGTCGTAAAGAGGCTGTTCTTCAATTAATTGAGGATTTTCGGTGGCATAAAATCGGCAATTTTGCTTGTTTACGCCTCCATTCAACGAGAAATGTGCCTCGTCTGACATGATGAGTTTTCGCCAAAAGTCAAGTTCGTTTTCAGCCATTTCGATGGCCCATTTGCCAAAATTAAGGCGTCGCGGATAATCAGCTGGGTTTAGTTTTTGTGCCATTTGAATTTTATATGGAAACATCTTCAAATCTTTATGAATTATGCGTCGGAGAGTGGTGCGAGAGATGTCTAATTCCTGAGAGCGGCGATAACTCGATGTCGATGGAGTCTCCTCAATACTGGCTCGTACAGCTTCGATATTTTCATCAGAACGTCTTGTGCGTTGTCTGGATGCATGACTGGCATTACTGAGATTACCGGTGTTCACAAATTTTGCGTATAAAGACTTAATTGTGTTCTTAACTGGAGCACTTTTCACTTTATTTTTTTTGCGAAACGCACGTTGAGTTAACACAATTGAAAAGTTATTTTGAATATAAAGCTGAACAATTTCAGCGCGTTCTTTTGGAGTGTACTGTTCCATGGTATAAATTGCCTTCGAATGACGCTTCTAACGCGGTACGACATCAGCCGATTTGTCAGCGCTGTTAAAAGTTACAGCGTTGCCAGATAGGTCAACTTTAAATGGCCCACCCTGTATAAGATAACGGAATTTTTCTAAATGCACTGCCGTTATGCCGTTAACACTTTATGTAGACTTCAGTGCGTTAAAGAAGGTTTAATAACTTAAATATGTTAAACTAATGATTTGAAGCATTTCGATATCGATTGCTTAATGCATATATACAAGAAAATCGACTTTATACCTAACTATAAAATTATAGCATTATGGAATTCTTCTAAATGCACTGCAGTTATGCCTCCAAGGCTATATGCCCACTAAAGATCGTTAAAGAAGGTTTATTAACTTAAATATGTTAAACTAATGATTTGAAGCATTTCGATATCGATTGCTAAATGTGTGAAAATCGAATTTATACCTATATATAAGATAACGGAATTCTTCTAAATGCAATGCCGTTATGCCATTAGGGCTTTATGTAGACTTAAGTGCGTTAAAGAAGGTTTATTACCTTAAATATGTTAAACTAATGATTTGAAGCATTTCGATATCGATTGCTAAATGTGTATATACAAGAAAATCGAATTCATACCTAAATATAAGATTACGTAATTCTTCTAAATGCACTGCCGTTATGGCTTTATATTAACTTCAGTTCGCTTTAAAAAAGGTTTATTAACTTAAATATGTTAAACTAATGGTTTGAAGCATTTCGATATCGATTGCTTAATGCATATATACAAGAAAATCGACTTTATACCTAACTATAAAATTATAACATTATGGAATTCTTCTAAATGCACTGCCGTTATGCCATTAAGGTTTTATGTAGACTTAAGTGCGTTAAAGAAGGTTTATTAACTTAAATATGTTAAACTAATGATTTGAAGCATTTCGATATCGATTCCTAAATGTGTATATACAAGAAAATCGACTTTATACCTAAATATAAGATTACGGAAATCTTCCAAATGTACTGTCATTATGCCGCCATGGCTTTATATCACCTTCAATACGTTAAAGAAGGTTAATTAACTTAAATATGTTAAACTAATGATTTGAGGCATTTCGATATTGATTGCTAAATGTGTATATACAAGAAAATCGATTTTATACCTAACATATAAAGTTAATAAACCTTCTTTAACGCACTGAAGTCTACATAAAGCCTTGACGGTATAACAGCACTGCATTTAGAAGAATTCCGTTATCTTATATTTAGGTATAAATTCGACTTTCTTGTATATATTCATTTAGCAAGCGATATCAAAATGCTTTAAACCATCAGTTTAACATATTTAAAATAATTAACCTTCTTTAACGTATTGAAGTTGATACAAAGCCATGGCGGCATAATGACAGTACATTTGGAAGAATTCCGTAATCTTATATTTAGGTATAAAGTCGATCTTTTTTGTATATACACATTTAGCAATCGATATCGAAATGCTTCAAATCATTAGTTTAACACATTTAAGTTAATAAACCTTCTTTAACGATCTGAAGTGGGCATATAACCATGAAGGCATAACTGTAGTGCACGTAGAAGAATTCCATAATCTTATATTTAGGTATAAATTCGATTTTCTTGTATATACATATTTAGCTATCGATGCCGAAATGCTTCAAATCATTAGTTTAACATATTAAGTTAATAAGCATTTTTTAGCTTACTGAAGTCTACATGAAGCCTTAACGGTATAAAGGCAGTGCATTTAGAAGAAATCCGTAATGTTGTAATTTTATATTTAGGTGTAAAGTCGATTTTCTTGTACTTACACATTTAGCAGTCGATATTGAAATGCTTCAAACCCTTAGTTTAACATATTTAAAATAATTAACCTTCTTTAACGTATTGAAGTTGCTACAAAGCCATGGCCGCATAACGACAGTACATTTGGAAGAATTCCGTTATCTCATATTTAGGTATAAAGTCGATTTTCTTGTAGATACACATTTAGCAATCGATATCGAAATGCTTCAACTCATTAGTTTAACATATTTAAGTTAATAAACCTTTTTTAGCGATCTGAAGTTGGCATAACGGTAGTGAATGTAGAAGAATTCCGTAATCTTATATTTAGTTATAAATTCGATTTTCTTGTATACACATTTAGCAATCGATATCGAAATGCTTCAAATAATTAGTTTAACATATTTAAGTTAATAAACCTTCTTTAACGCACTTAAGTCTACATAAAGCGCTAATGGCATAACGGCAGTGCATTTAGAAGAATTCCATAATGTTATAACTTTATAGTTGGGTATAAAGTCGGTTTTCTTGTATATATGCATTAACCAAGCGATATCGAAATGCTTCAAACAATTAGCTTAACATATTTAAGTTAATAAACCTTCTTTAACTCACTGAAGTCTACATCAAGCCTTAACGGCATAACGGCAGTGCATTTAGAAGAATTCCGTTATCTTATATTTAGGTATAAAGTTGATTTTCTTGTGTATACACATTTAGCAATCGATATCGAAATGCTTCAAATCATTAGTTTAACATATTAAGTTAATAAACATTTTTTAGCTTACTGAAGTCTACATAAAGCTTTAACGGTATAACGGCAGTGCATTTAGAAGAATTCCGTAATATTATAATTTTATATTTAGGTGTAAAGTCGATTTTCTTGTACTTACACATTTAGCAGTCGATATTGAAATGCTTCAAACCCTTAGTTTAACATATTTAAAATAATTAACCTTCTTTAACGTATTGAAGTTGCTACAAAGCCATGGCCGCATAACGACAGTACATTTGGAAGAATTCCGTAATCTTATATTTAGGTATAAAGTCGATTTTCTTGCATATACACATTTAGCAATCGATATCGAAATGCTTCAAATCATTAGTTTAAAATATTTAAGTTAATAAACCTTCTTTAACGCACTAAAGTCTACATAAAGCCTTGACGGTATAACTGCACTGCATTTAGAAGAATAACGTTAACTTATATTTAGGTATAAATTCGATTTTCTTGTATATACATATTTGGCAAGCGATATCGAAATGCTTCAAATTATTAGTTTAACATATTTAAGTTAATTAACCTTCTTTAACGTATTGAAGTTGATGTAAAGCCATAACGACAGTACATTTGGAAGAATTCCGTAGTCTTATATTTAGGTATAAAGTCGATTTTCTTGTATATATGCATTAAGCATTCGATATCGAAATGCTTCAAATAACTGGTTTAACATATTTAAGTTAATAAACCTTCTTTAACGAACTGAAGTTAATATAAAGCCATAACGGCATAACGGCAGTGCATTTAGAATAATAACGTAATCTTATATTCAGGTATGAATTCGATTTTCTTGTATATACTCATTTAGCAACCGATATCGAAATGCTTCAAACCATTAGTTTAACATATTTAAAATAATTAACCTTCGTTAACGTATTGAAGTTGATACAAAGCCATGGCGCCATAACGGCAGTGCATGTAGAAGAATTCCGTAATCTTATATTTAGGTATGTAGTCGATTTTCTTGGATTTACACATTTAGAAATATATATCGAAAATCTTCAAATAACTGGTTTAGCATATTTAGGTTAATTAACCTTCTTTATCTTACTGAAGTTTAAATAAAGCCATAACTGCATAACGGCAGTATATTTGGGTGAATTCTGTAATCTTTTATTTAGTTATAAAATCGATTTGTTTGTATATACACATTTAGCAATCGATATCGAAATGCTTCAACTCATTAGTTTAACATATTTAAGTTAATAAACCTTCTTTAACGATCTGAAGATGGCATAACGGCAGTGGATGTAGAAGAATTCCGTAATCTTATATTTAGGTATAAAGTCTATTTTCTTGTATATACACATTTAGATATCGATATCGAAATGCTTCAAATCATTAGTTTAACATATTAAGTTAATAAACATTTTTTAGCTTACTGAAGTCTACATAAAGCCTTAACGGCATAACGGCAGTGCATTTAGAAGAATTCCGTAATGTTATAATTTTATATTTAGGTATAAATTCGATTTTCTTGTATATACACATTTAGCAATCGATATCGAAATGCTTCAAATCATTAGTTTTACATATTTAAGCTAATTAACCTTCTTTAACGTATTGAAGTTGATAAACAGCCGTGGCGGCATAACGACAGTACATTTGGAAGAATTCCGTAGTCTTATATTTAGGTATAAAGTCGATTTTCTTGTATATATGCATTAAGCAATCGATATCGAATTGCTTCAAACAATTAGTTTAACATATTTAAGTTAATAAACCTTCTTTAACTCACTGAAGTCTACATAAAGACTTAACGGCATAACGGCAGTGCATTTAGAAGAATTCCGTTATCTTATGTTTAGGTATAAATTCGATTTTCTTGTATATACACATTTAGCAATCGATATCGAAATGCTTCAAATCATTAGTTTAACATATTTAAGTTAATAAACCTTCTTTAACGCACTTAAGTCTACATAAATCCCTAATGGCATAACGGCAGTGCATTTAGAAGAATTCCATAATGGTTTAATTTTATATTTAGGTATAAAGTCGATTTTCTTGTATATATGCATTAAGCAATCGATATCGAAATGCTTCAAACAATTAGTTTAACATATTTAAGTTAATAAACCTTCTTTAACTCACTGAAGTCTACATAAAGCCTTAACGGCATAACGGCAGTGCATTTAGAAGAATTCCGTTTTCTTATATTTAGGTATAAAGTCGATTTTCTTGTATATACACATTTAGCAATCGATATCGAAATGCTTCAAATCATTAGTTTAACATATTAAGTTAATAAACATTTTTTAGCTTACTGAAGTCTACATAAAGCCTTAGCGGTATAACGGCAGTGCATTTAGAAGAATTCCGTTATCTTATATTTAGGTATAAAGTCGATTTTCTTGTATATACACATTTAGCAATCGATATCGAAATGCTTCAAATCATTAGTTTAACATATTAAGTTAATAAACATTTTTTAGCTTACTGAAGTTTACATAAAGCCTTAACGGCATAACGGCAGTGCATTTAGAAGAATTCCGTTATCTTATATTTAGATATAAAGTCGATTTTCTTGTATATACACATTTAGCAATCGATATCGAAATGCTTCAAACCATTAGTTTAACATATTAAGTTAATAAACATTTTTTAGCGTACTGAAGTTAAAATAAAGCCTTAACTGCATAACGGCAGTATATTTGGGTGAATTCCGTTATCTTATATTTAGGTATAAAGTCGATTTTCTTGTATATGTTCATTTAGCAAGCGATATCGAAATGCTTCAAACCATTAGTTTAACATATTTAAAATAATAAACCTTCTTTAACGTATTGAAGTTGATACAAAGCCATGGCGGTATAACGACAGTACATTTGGAAGAATTCCGTTATCTTATATTTAGGTATAAAGTCGATTTTCTTGTATATACACATTTAGCAATCGATATCGAAATGCTTCAACTCATTAGTTTAACATATTTAAGTTAATAAACCTTCTTTAACGATCTGAAGATGGCATAACGGCAGTGGATGTAGAAGAATTCCGTAATCTTATATTTAGGTATAAAGTCTATTTTCTTGTATATACACATTTAGATATCGATATCGAAATGCTTCAAATCATTAGTTTAACATATTAAGTTAATAAACATTTTTTAGCTTACTGAAGTCTACATAAAGCCTTAACGGCATAACGGCAGTGCATTTAGAAGAATTCCGTAATGTTATAATTTTATATTTAGGTATAAATTCGATTTTCTTGTATATACACATTTAGCAATCGATATCGAAATGCTTCAAATCATTAGTTTTACATATTTAAGTTAATAAACGTTCTTTAACGTATTGAAGTTGATATAAAGCCATAACGACAGTACATTTGGAAGAATTCCGTAATCTTATATTTAGGTATAAAGTCGATTTTCTTGTATATATGCATTAAGCATTCGATATCGAAATGCTTCAAATAACTGGTTTAACATATTTAAGTTAATAAACCTTCTTTAACGAACTGAAGTTAATATAAAGCCATAACGGCATAACGGCAGTGCATTTAGAAGAATTACGTAATCTTATATTTAGGTATGAATTCTATTTTCTTGTATATACACATTTAGCAATCGATATCGAAATGCTTCAAATCATTAGTTTAACATATTTAAGTTAATAAACCTTCTTTAACGCACTTAAGTCTACATAAAGCCCTAATGGCATAACGGCAGTGCATTTAGAAGAATTCCGTTATCTTATATTTAGGTATAAATTCGATTCTCTTGTATATACACATTTAGCAATCGATATCGAAATGCTTCAAATCATTAGTTTAACATATTAAGTTAATAAACTTTTTTTAGCTTACTGAAGTCTACATAAAGCTTTAACGGCATAACGGAAGTGCATTTAGAAGAATTCCGTAATGTTATAATTTTATATTTAGGTGTAAAGTCGATTTTCTTGTACTTACACATTTAGCAGTCGATATTGAAATGCTTCAAACCATTAGTTTAACATATTTAAAATAATTAACCTTCTTTAACGTATTGAAGTTGATAAAAAGCCATGGCCGCATAACGACAGTACATTTGGAAGAATTCCGTAATCTTATATTTAGGTATAAAGTCGATTTTCTTGCATATACACATTTAGCAATCGATATCGAAATGCTTCAAATCATTAGTTTAAAATATTTAAGTTAATAAACCTTCTTTAACGCATTGAAGTCTACATAAAGCATTTAGAAGAATAAAGTTATCTTATATTTAGGTATAAATTCGATTTTCTTGTATATACATATTTGGCAAGAGATATCGAAATGCTTCAAATCATTAGTTTAACATATTTAAGCTAATTAACCTTCTTTAACGTATTGAAGTTGATAAACAGCCGTGGCGGCATAACGACAGTACATTTGGAAGAATTCCGTAGTCTTATATTTAGGTATAAAGTCGATTTTCTTGTATATATGCATTAAGCAATCGATATTGAAATGCATCAAACAATTAGTTTAACATATTTAAGTTAATAAACCTTCTTTAACTCACTGAAGTCTACATAAAGACTTAACGGCATAACGGCAGTGCATTTAGAAGAATTCCGTTATCTTATGTTTAGGTATAAATTCGATTTTCTTGTATATACACATTTAGCAGTCGATATCGAAATGCTTCACATCATTAGTTTAACATATTTAAGTTAATAAACCTTCTTAACGCACTTAAGTCTACATAAATCCCTAATGGCATAACGGCAGTGCATTTAGAAGAATTCCGTTATTTTATATTTAGGTACAAAGTCGATTTTGTTGTATATACACATTTAGCAATCGGTATCGAAATGCTTCAAACCATTAGTTTAACATATTAAGTTAATGAACCTTCTTTAACTCACTGAAGTCTATATAAAGCCTTAACGGCATAACGGCAGTGCATTTAGAAGAATTCCGTTATCTTATATTTAGGTATAAAGTCGATTTTCTTGTATATACACATTTAGCAATCGATATCGAAATGCTTCAAATCATTAGTTTAACATATTAAGTTAATAAACATTTTTTAGCTTACTGAAGTCTACATAAAGCCTTAGCGGTATAACGGCAGTGCATTTAGAAGAATTCCGTTATCTTATATTTAGGTATAAAGTCGATTTTCTTGTATATACACATTTAGCAATCGATATCGAAATGCTTCAAATCATTAGTTTAACATATTAAGTTAATAAACATTTTTTAGCTTACTGAAGTTTACATAAAGCCTTAACGGCATAACGGCAGTGCATTTAGAAGAATTCCGTTATCTTATATTTAGGTATAAGGTCGATTTTCTTGTATATACACATTTAACAATCGATATCGAAATGCTTCAAATCATTAGTTTAACATATTAAGTTAATAAACATTTTTTAGCTTACTGAAGTCTACATAAAGACTTAACGGCATAACGGCAGTGCATTTAGAAGAATTCCGTTATCTTATGTTTAGGTATAAATTCGATTTTCTTGTATATACACATTTAGCAATCGATATCGAAATGCTTCAAATCATTAGTTTAAAATATTTAAGTTAATAAACCTTCTGAAATTTCTCAAGAGTTTTTGAGATAAAAATAATAGTCGGGACACGTGAAATCACTAAAATTAAAATTCAACCAATTGCCTGCACTATGGTTCACGATACTGTGCAGAAAAATAAGCGAACGAACGAGATAGCGAACAATAGAAAAACGCGTGCGGATTCAATTGCGGTCAAATAACAATGATTTCTTTATTTCAGCTCATCTAGTTACTTAGCCTAAGTCTTAAAACTAACGGAATAGAACAGTTGGAATAGAAGTATACAGGTATGTACAAAAAGAGGTGAGTAATTCATTTTAACTTAAAGTAATAGATTATGGTAAGTATATTTAATATTATTAGGGTAAGTATACAATACTAATGTAATTCAATATTTATAATTTTTTTTTACAATTCATTTTTCTTAATTTCAGTTTTAGGTTTAAATATATATTTTGTCGCTTGACGCAACACCGCCCACCTTGACAGGATCAGATTCCTTCAATATCCAGTGGAAGGACAGCCAGTTTGTGGATGGGGCGCTTAATCGTGCCCGTCTTGGTTGCTACTTCTGCGACTCGCACCTTGCCGTCTTGCCCTTCGACGGCGGCGGCGACGCGTCCGAGTACCCACTGCTGTGGCGGCACGTTGTCCTCGTGGACGAGGACGAGATCGCCTGGCTGCAGGTTGCGTTTGGGGTGCAGCCATTTGTTGCGTTCCTGAAGGCCCGTCATGTAGGTTTTGGACCACTGTCGCCAAAACTGTTGCTTGAGACAGCAAACAAGTTGCCATCTCTCGCAACAACGAACTGGGTCCACTGGCACCTTCTCTGGGGGTAATGCCCGCAGGGAGCATCCTATTAATAGATGCGCTGGTGTTAACGCTTCTCCGTCGTTGGGGTCCTGTCCCAACGGTGCTAGCGGACGAGAGTTCAGAATGGCCTCCACTTCGGCCAGTAGTGTTGATAGCTCCTCCATCGTGAGTAGAGCGTTGCCGAGTGCGCGGACGAGCAGATTCTTGGCGGACTTCACGGCCGCCTCCCATAATCCGCCGAAGTGCGGCGCCCTGGGTGGTATAAAGCCGAAGCTGAATCCTTCTTCGGCTGCGAACCCCATTAGTTCTGGCGCTTGTGCTAGGAACGCCTCCTTCAGCTCGCGCAGCTTGCGGTCGGCGCCGACAAAGTTGGTTGCGTTGTCGCTGAATACTTTCTGTGGCATCCCTCGGCGACCAATGAACCTTTTAAGGGCGAAAATGAAAGAATTAGTAGACAGGTCCGAGACTAGTTCTAAATGTACTGCTTTTGAAGTGAAACAAACGAAAACTGCTATATACGTTTTTACGGGTGGTCGACCACGTATTTTTAACGTTGTATATATGGGACCACAAAAGTCTACGCCACATATCAGAAAGGGCCGTAGTGCTCGAAGTCTTTCGACTGGCAAATTTCCCATTATTTGGTTTTACAACTTCGGCTTGTAATGAAAACAATGTATACAGTTTCTTACGGTTCTACTGCAAGCTTCTCGGGCATTAATTAGCCATATGCGTTCTCGAAGAAGCGCAACCAACGCTTTTGCCCCAGCGTGGTGATTTCGAATGTGCAGGAACCGTAAGTACGTTATAACGAAGTGCGAATTTTTATTTAATAAAAGCGGAAATTTGGCATCGTATGGGAGAGGTGCATTGAATAGGCGACCTCCTACTCGGATTAATGTGAATGACAGCGACATATCCGAGTACTCATGCAAAAACGGATTGAGTTTTTGCAAGTTTGGGGATAGCGTCGTGCCTTTCGTCAGTTTTTGGATTTCGCACGCAAACTCGGAATGTTGAGTCACCTGGACAATTTTCAAGAAACTCAAGTTTAGCTCTTCTGAAGTCAGATCTTGTCCCCTGGAGGATTTTGGTGGTCTTCTGATCCATCGTAATATATATGCGACCACACGAAGCAATTTTTTATGAGAAGAGAATTTTTCAATGAGGTCCAATATTGAATTTCTCTCAGCAGTCGAAATTAATGTAAATGTAGCTTTCTTCTTCTCTAATGCTTCGTCATCTGGTGAGAGCTGGAAGTGGTTATTTATCGGCCATAATGCAGGGTCTTCTAGGAGGAACTGTGGACCGCCAAACCATATTGAATTATTCAATTCGTCCACGTTACAACCCCGAGACACTTGATCCGCAGGATTTTGTTTCGTTGGCACATGTCGCCACTGTACATTGTCAGTGAATTCTTGGATTTCGGACACTCTATTTGCGACAAAGGTTTGTAATGAAGATGGATGCGTTTTTACCCAGTGCAATACAATTTCAGAGTCTGTCCAAAATGTAATTTTCTCGAATCGTCGACTCAACATTGGTGCAACTCGTGACCATAATTTGGCAAGAAGATGTGCTGCCGAGAGCTCGAGACGCGGAAGAGACTTGGTCTTCAGCGGAGCCACTCTAGACTTTGCAGTAAGCAGCATACATTTGACACCACTAGCAGATTGGCTTCGTATGTATATGCAGCATCCGTACGCTCTTATTGAAGCGTCGGAGAAGCCATGGATTTGGCATGTAGCAGTCGACTCTAAGTTTACATACCGAGGAATGCTAATTGACGAGAGCTGCAGTAGGTTGGCTTTGAAATTCTGCCAGCTAGTGTTGAGGCGCAATGGAATCGACTCATCCCAATCTAGTTTTTGAATCCAAAGCTCTTGCAATAAGATTTTTGCTTTGGTAACTAGTGGGGCTAATAATCCAAGAGGATCGAAAAGGCGAGCGGAGACTGACAATATGTTCCGTTTAGTGGCTCGCAGATCATTAAAGTTGGCATCCAAAACAAATCGAAACAAATCCTCTTTCGGCAACCAATGGATTCCTAGTGTTTTAGTAGAATTTTTGTCATTGAAACTTAATGACTTTTCAGTGCAATCACTATCGAAAAATTTAGGGTGGTTCGAAAACCACTTTGTTAAAGTGAATCCTGCCGAGTTTAATATTTCAATTACTTCACTTCTTATAAGATCTAGAGACTCAAAATTTTCAGATCCTGTTAATAAGTCATCAACATAAAAGTCTCTTTTAATGGCCAATGAACCGAGTGGGTATTTCATTGTATTGGCATCACTGAGCATTTGCAAACACCGTGTTGCGAGAAATGGAGCAGGCGCAGTGCCGTATGTTACGGTGTTAAGACGAAAAATTTGAATTTGCTCAGAAGGATGCTCTCTCCACACAATAAGCTGACAATTTCTGTCTTCTTCGTGCATAATTATTTGGCGGTACATTTTAGTAATGTCCGCTGTTAGTGCATACTTATGTAAGCGAAAACGAAGAAGAGTTGAGTATAACTCTTCTTGGATGGTTGGACCTACCATCAAAAGTTCATTCAACGCTATTTGAGTTGAAGATCGACTCGAAGCATCAAATACAACACGTAATTTGGTTGTTGTGCTCTCGGGCCTTAAAACGCATTGATGCGGAATGAAGTAGTGTGGCTCACTCAGGATCTTATTTTTCGTTGGGCTCATGTGACCCAATGCTTTATATTCATTCATAAAGTCCAGATACATTTTACGAAGTTCTGGATCTTTTAATGTCCTTCTCTCCAGGGCCTGAAACCGCCGAACTGCGGTTTCATATGAGTGACCGAGTAACTTACGGTCAGCTTTAAAGGGCATTCTAACTTGAAGCCGTCCTGAAGGCAATACTTGAGTTGTATTTACGAAAAATTTTTCACACTCTTGTTGCTCTGGTGTGAATTTGATGCCATTTGATTCTGAAGGTAATTCTTCTAACGCCCAAAATTTTTGGACCACCGAATTAATTGACGTTAAGTCATCTTCAGATTGGCATAATGTGCTAGTTGCAGAAGGAGGAGGACTTAGATTGCTAGCATATTTGCCAGACACAACCCACCCTAAAAGGGTTTTCTGTAGCGTTGGTTGATTAGGGCCACTTTTAATTTGGCCAACCGCTAACAGTTCGAAAAAGGTTTCTGCACCCAATAAGATATCAATCTTTTTTGATTTATGGAATTCTGGATCCGCCAATTTAATATTGCGCGGAATTTTCCAGCCATTAACATTTATGTTATGGTCTGGATGATTAGCCGAAATGCAACGCATTATCCAGAATTCTGCCGAAAATTCGTAATTATTTACCCGCGACTTAACAAACGCGCTTAGTTTTGTCCCCACTTTCGTGTTGGAATTTCCAATTCCTATTATATTCAACGTTTTGTGTTGGCGACGAATCCGCAACTTTTGTGCCAAGTCCTCCGTCATAAAGTTGACCTGGGAGCCTGAGTCCAATAACGCTCTCGCAGGCAGGTATTCACCATAACTGGTCCTCACTTGAATAACAGCTGTCGCCAACATTACCCGATCCGGCATACTCGCTGTATGCATGGCATGTGTGGTTGATGGTTGCGGATGAGATGCAGCGGGGAAGGAAACCGGGTACTGGTGTAACAATGTGTGATGCGATCGATTGCATACACGACATCGATCCGCTCTACACTTGGACACAGTATGCCCCTTACGCAAGCAATTTATGCATAAGGGCACCGATTTCACAAACTCGAACCTCTGTTGTACCGGAAGCGCCTTGAAAGTGGGGCAGGCAGTTAAAGGATGTTCTTTTGACTTGCATTTTTGACAAGTTGGCTGCTTTGCCTCTGCAGCAACTAAAGCTGATTTAGTCCTGTCCATGTGTGGCTGCTTCATGTGGCTCGTGCTGGTTGTGGCTCCGGATTTCGTCCTTGAACAAGATGCTCCTTCCGCTGCTAACTGCTGAAACCTTCTATTTAAGGTTTTTTCGCAATCCTTCCATAATGGTAAGTGATCGTAGTCAAGTTGGTCTTCCCACTTGGATCGGGTGGCAGAGTCAACCTTTGTCATAACTATATGTATTATAATGGCGTTTGTTATTTGCTTCTCATCGCCCAGAGATAGCAAAGAGTCATAAACGGCAGACACTTCATCAATCATTGATCGCAATGAAGGCGCGGATGGCTTTGGGATGGTTGGCAGCTCAAAAAGTTTAGATATTGTATTGAAAAATATCAAGCACTTATTATCGTAAACTTTTTTGAGACTTGCCAACGCTTTCGGATAATTTTCATCCGACATCTGAAACGCTTTAACTGTTCCCAGAGCCTCTCCAGATAGACAATTTACCAAATGGTTAAATTTTTCTATATCTGGGATATTTGGATCATAATGAACCAAGCTCTCAAACAAACTCATAAAATTTTTAAATTCTGAATATTCTCCCTTGAATTTCGGCAAATTCATTTTAGGGAGCCTTGAGCTGTGAGAAGCTACGAAAGATGTTTCGGCAATTGATGTTCGGTTTTTGGCTAAAATATTTTTAATTATTGATTTCGTTTCAACAATTATGTCCTCTAACTCCCCTCGGGCCATGTCGTCTTCATCAATCTCTTCAATTTTAGATTGGCATTTCATTAGCTTTTCGCTATGTGAATTTAATATGTCGAGCCGACATTCCAATTCAATTGGATCTAACGACATGGTTTTTTCTAAAAGGCCCGTCTTTATTCGCAAAATACTATTTTTTGCCACCGTCCTTTGACGCTTTAATGACTTTAAGTCGATTAACTCCTTACTTGGAGAGAGGTTGGCGATAGTTGGCTTTGGCTTGCTCATTTTGCTTGTTTAAATTAAATTTCCGGAAAAAAAAAAATACAACGGTTGGCAACAGATATATTAAGAATCGATACCGAAAACGAAAAAAAAATATATAAAGCGATTCTCAAATATACGAAAGCCAAACCAATAGCAATAAAGGTTGGCAACAAATATATTTGGAATCGGTTACGAAAACGAGAAAAAATAATATCGATTCCCAAGTATATGAAAGCCAAACCGATGAGTTATGCAAAATGAGCACTAGCACAGTCGAAAATTTAACGCGAAAAAATATTGTCCAAGAATTAAATTTGCGAAGACAAGAGATAATATGCGAAAAAACTGACCGAATTAAAATTTTAAAATTAGGCGATTTACAAAAAGGTCGCACCTTAATGTAGGCAAATCCGCAATCCCAAAATCCCTTCACATTCACTTCAATATAAGTATAGTATATAATACGTATATGTAAAATATATAATATATGTAGAAAACGATATATATATATATATGTGTAAATAGGCGTGTAATGTGAAAAGGGAGAGCCAAAAACTGAAAGTGTGCGTTTGCAGTTTTATTATTATTGTTTTTTGTTTGCACCACTTTCAATAATTCGCACTCGTTACCTGGTGCGTCGGCTGTTTGCCGGCGCTTACGTCCCTCTGGCACAGGATACAGCGGCAGCTCATTCCCACGATGACTTAAGCAGCAGCGGATAGACGGCAGCAGCAACAGATTGACGACAGCAGCAGATTGAAGGCAGCGACGTAATGGCAGCAGCGGAGCGACGACAGCAATAGATTGAAGGCAGCGACGTGATGGCAGCAGCGGAGTTATAACAGCAGCGGAGCGACGACAGCAATAGATTGAAGGCAGCGACGTGATGGCAGCAGCGGAGTTATAACAGCAGCGGAGCGACGACAGCAATAGATTGAAGGCAGCGACGTGATGGCAGCAGCGGAGTTATAACAGCAGCGGAGCGACGACAGCAATAGGTTGAAGGCAGCGACGTGATGGCAGCAGCAGAGTTATAGCAGCAGCGGATTGAAGCACCAAAAAGTTGCGGATAGCGGTGGAAACGGTTTGTCGTTTTTACCGGCACTTTACCGGCTTTACCGGTTTTTTAATTATGCGGCACTTTAAACAGTTTATAAAACTGTTTCCCCTTTTTTTTTTCAACAGTAACGTATTTATAATATTATTTTTGGTATTTCAAAAACTTTTGAGCGTTTATTTGCGCCCACCACTGTTCCGCATATAAAATTCACCTTCCACCTTAGTACCACCTTTTATTTTAATTCTTTCTTCTTCACTTTGGTGAATTTTTCACTTTACACTAAGCACACACTCCACAATTTTTCTCCTTTTTCTTCTTTTAGGATTTTTATGCTGAGGTAAGTATACGGTAAGTATTTTAGCACTTGATTTAACACTGTATGTATATGTATATATTTTTTCCACAGATTTCCACTGCACTTATATTATATGTATGTAAATGTATATTTCGTTATTTTTATTATAGGTTCCACTTATTATATTTTTGTATTGGACTGCACGCACTTCAAATATATTTTAACTGTATGTATGTACATATATGTACATATATATGTTTTTATAGTTGGATCCTTAATCCTTTTTATAATATTTTTTTTTTTTAACTTGCCACTTCACTTAACCGTGAGAACCGTGAGAACCGAAGATCCGAAAACCGAAAACGACATTTGGCAATTGGTTGCGAAAAAATATTTTATATTGTATGTAGTTATTTTAATTTTCTAATCACGCTCATGTCCCTGCTCGGGCGCCATGAAATTTCTCAAGAGTTTTTGAGATAAAAATAATAGTCGGGACACGTGAAATCACTAAAATTAAAATTCAACCAATTGCCTGCACTATGGTTCACGATACTGTGCAGAAAAATAAGCGAACGAACGAGATAGCGAACAATAGAAAAACGCGTGCGGATTCAATTGCGGTCAAATAACAATGATTTCTTTATTTCAGCTCATCTAGTTACTTAGCCTAAGTCTTAAAACTAACGGAATAGAACAGTTGGAATGGAAGTATACAGGTATGTACAAAAAGAGGTGAGTAATTCATTTTAACTTAAAGTAATAGATTATGGTAAGTATATTTAATATTATTAGGGTAAGTATACAATACTAATGTAATTCAATATTTATAATTTTTTTTTACAATTCATTTTTCTTAATTTCAGTTTTAGGTTTAAATATATATTTTGTCGCTTGACGCAACACCTTCTTTAACGCACTGAAGTCTACATAAAGCCTTGACGGTATAACTGCACTGCATTTAGAAGAATTCCGTTATCTTATATTTAGGTATAAATTCGACTTTCTTGTATATATTCATTTAGCAAGCGATATCAAAATGCTTTAAACCATCAGTTTAACATATTTAAAATAATAAACCTTCTTTAACGTATTGAAGTTGATACAAAGCCATGGCGGCATAACGACAGTACATTTGGAAGAATTCCGTTATCTTATATTTAGGTATAAAGTCGATTTTCTTGTATATACACATTTAGCAATCGATATCGAAATGCTTCAAATCATTAGTTTAACATATTTAAGTTAATAAACGTTCTTTAACGCACTGAAGTCTACATAAAGCGTTAACGGCATAACGGCAGTGCATTTAGAAAAATTCCGTTATCTTATATTTAGGAATAAATTCGTTTTTCTTGTATATACATATTTGGCAAGCGATATCGAAATGCTTCAAATCATTAGTTTAACATATTTAAGTTAATTAACCTTCTTTAACATATTGAAGTTGATATAAAGCCATAACGACAGTACATTTGGAAGAATTCCGTAATCTTATATTTAGGTATAAAGTCGATTTTCTTGTATATATGCATTAAGCATTCGATATCGAAATGCTTCAAATAACTGGTTTAACATATTTAAGTTAATAAACCTTCTTTATCGAACTGAAGTAAATATAAAGCCATAACGGCATAACGGCAGTGCATTTAGAAGAATTACGTAATTTTATATTTAGGTATGAATTCTATTTTCTTGTATATACACATTTAGCAATCGATATCGAAATGCTTCAAATCATTAGTTTAACATATTTAAGTTAATAAACCTTCTTTAACGCACTTAAGTCTACATAAAGCCCTAATGGCATAACGGCAGTGCATTTAGAAGAATTCCGTTATCTTATATTTAGGTATAAATTCGATTCTCTTGTATATACACATTTAGCAATCGATATCGAAATGCTTCAAATCATTAGTTTAACATATTTAAGTTAATAAACCTTCTTTAACGATCTGAAGTGGGCATATAGCCATGGAGGCATAACTGCAGTGCACGTAGAAGAATTCCATAATCTTATATTTAGGTATAAATTCGATTTTCTTGTATATACATATTTAGCTATCGATACCGAAATGCTTCAAATCATTAGTTTAACATATTAAGTTAATAAACATTTTTTAGCTTACTGAAGTCTACATAAAGCCTTAACGGTATAACGGCAGTGCATTTAGAAGAATTCCGTAATGTTATAATTTTATATTAAGGTGTAAAGTCGATTTTCTTGGATTTACACATTTAGCAATCTATATCGAAAATCTGCAAATAACTGGTTTAGCATAATTAGGTTAATTAAACCTCTTTATCTTACTGAAGTTTAAATAAAGCCATAACGGCATAACAGCAGTATATTTGGGTGAATTCCGTAATCTTTTATTTAGGTGTAAAGTCGATTTTCTTGTATTTACACATTTCGCAATCGATATCGAAATGCTTCAACTCGTTAGTTTAACATATTTAAGTTAATAAACCTTCTTTAACGATCTGAAGTTGGCATAACGGTAGTGGATGTAGAAGAATTCCGTAATCTTATATTTAGGTATAAATTCGATTTTCTTGTATACACATTTAGCAATCGATATCGAAATGCTTCAAATCATTAGTTTAACATATTTAAGTTAATAAAGCTTCTTTAACGCACTTAAGTCTACATAAAGCCCTAATGGCATAACGGCAGTGCATTTAGAAGAATTCCATAATGTTATAATTTTATAGTTAGGTATAAAGTCGATTTTCTTGTATATATGCATTAAGCAATCGATATCGAAATGCTTCAAACCAGTAGTTTAACATATTTAAGTTAATAAACCTTCTTTAACTCACTGAAGTCTACATAAAGCCTTAACGGTATAACGGCAGTGCATTTAGAAGAATTCCGTAAGGTTATAATTTTATATTTAGGTGTAAAGTCGATTTTCTTGTATATACACATTTAGCAATCGATATCGAAATGCTTCAAATCATTAGTTTAACATATTAAGTTAATAAACATTTTTAAGCTTACTGAAGTCTACATAAAGCCTTAACGGCATAACGACAGTGCATTTAGAAGAATTCCGTTATCTTATATTTAGGTATAAAGTCGATTTTCTTGTATACACACATTTAGCAATCGATATCGAAATGCTTCAAATCATTAGTTTAACATATTAAGTTAATAAACATTTTTTAGCTTACTGAAGTCTACATAAAGCCGTAACGGCAGTGCATTTAGAAGAATTCCGTTATCTTATATTTAGGTATAAAGTCGATTTTCTTGTATATACACATTTAGCAGTCGATATCGAAATGCTTCAAACCATTAGCTTAACATATTTAAAATAATAAACCTTCTTTAACGTATTGAAGTTGATACAAAGCCATGGCGGCATAACGACAGTATATTTGGGTGAATTCCGTTATCTTATATTTAGGTATAAAGTCGATTTTCTTGTATATACACATTTAGCAATCGATATCGAAATGCTTCAAATCATTAGTTTAAAATATTTAAGTTAATAAACCTTCTTTAACGCACTGAAGTCTACATAAAGCCTTGACGGTATAACTGCACTGCATTTAGAAGAATTCCGTTATCTTATATTTAGGTATAAATTCGACATTCTTGTATATATTCATTTAGCAAGCGATATCAAAATGCCTCAAACCATCAGTTTAACATATTTAAAATAATTAACCTTCTTTAACGTATTGAAGTTGATACAAAGCCATGGCGGCATAATGACAGTACATTTGGAAGAATTCCGTAATCTTATATTTAGGTATAAAGTCGATTTTCTTGTATATACACATTTAGCAATCGATATCGAAATGCTTCAAATCATTAGTTTAACACATTTAAGTTAATTAACCTTCTTTAATGTATTGAAGTTGATATAAAGCCATAACGACAGTACATTTGGAAGAAACCCGTAGCTTTATATTCAGGTATAAAGTCGATTTTCTTGTATATATGCATTAAGCATTCGATATCGAAATGCTTTAAATAACTGGTTTAACATATTTAAGTTAATAAACCTTCTTTAACGAACTGAAGTTAATATAAAGCCATAACGGCATAACGGCAGTGCATTTAGAAGAATTACGTAATCTTATATTTAGGTATGAATTCGATTTTCTTGTATATACACATTTAGCAATCGATATCGAAATGTTTCAAATCATTAGTTTAACATATTTAAGTTAATAAACCTTCTTTAACGCACTTAAGTCTACATAAAGCCCTAATGGCATAACGGCAGTGCATTTAGAAGAATTCCGTTATCTTATATTTAGGTATAAATTCGATTTTCTTGTATATACACATTTAGCAATCGATATCGAAATGCTTCAAATCATTGGTTTAACATATTTAAGTTAATAAACCTTCTTTAACGATCTGAAGTTGGCATAACGGCAGTGGATATAGAAGAATTCCGTAATCTTATATTTAGGTATAAAGTCTATTTTCTTGTATATACACATTTAGATATCGATATCGAAATGCTTCAAATCATTAGTTTAACATATTAAGTTAATAAACATTTTTTAGCTTACTGAAGTCTACATAAAGCCTTAACGGTATAACGGCAGTGCATTTAGAAGAATTCCGTAATGTTATAATTTTATATTGAGGTGTAAAGTCGATTTTCTTGGATTTACACATTTAGCAATTAATATCAAAAATCTGCAAATAACTGGTTTAGCATAATTAGGTTAATTAAACTTCTTTATCTTACTGAAGTTTAAATAAAGCCATAACTGCATAACGGCAGTATATTTGGGTGAATTCCGTAATCTTTTATTTAGATATAAAATCGATTTTCTTGTATATTCACATTTCGCAATCGATATCGAAATGCTTCAACTCATTAGTTTAACATATTTAAGTTAATAAACCTTCTTTAACGATCTGAAGTTGGCATAACAGTAGTGGATGTAGAAGAATTCCGTAATCTTATATTTAGGTATAAATTCGACTTTCTTGTATACACATTTAGCAATCGATATCGAAATGCTTCAAATCATTAGTTTAACATAATTAAGTTAATAAACCTTCTTTAACGCACTTAAGTCTACATAAAGCCCTAATGGCATAACGGCAGTGCATTAAGAAGAATTCCATAATGTTATAATTTTATAGTTAGGTATAAAGTCGATTTTCTTGTATATATGCATTAAGCAATCGATATCGAAATGCTTCAAACCATTAGTTTAACATATTTAAGTTAATAAACCTTCTTTAACGGACTGAAGTCTACATAAAGCCTTGACGGTATAACTGCACTGCATTTAGAAGAATACCGTTATCTTATATTTAGGTATAAATTCGACTTTCTTGTTTATATATTGATTTAGCAAGCGATATCAAAATGCTTCAAACCATTAGTTTAACATATTTAAAATAATAAACCTTCTTTAACGTATTGAAGTTGATACAAAGCCATGGCGGCATAATGACAGTACATTTGGAAGAATTATGTAATCTTATATTTAGGTATAAAGTCGATTTTCTTGTATATATGCATTAAGCAATCGATATCGAAATGCTTCAAATCATTAGTTTAACTTGTATATAATCATTTAGCAGTCGATATCGAAATGCTTCAAACCATTAGTTTAACATATTTAAGTTAATAAACCTTCTTTAACGATCTGAAGTTGGCATAACGGCAGTGGATGTAGAAGAATTCCGTAATCTTATATTTAGGTATAAAGTCTATTTTCTTGTATATACACATTTAGATATCGATATCGAAATGCTTCAAATCATTAGTTTAACATATTAAGTTAATAAACATTTTTTAGCTTACTGAAGTCTACATAAAGCCTTAACGGCATAACGGCAGTGCATTTAGAAAAATTCCGTAATTTTATAATTTTATATTTAGGTGTAAAGTCGATTTTATTGTATTTACACATCTAGCAATCGATATCGAAATGCTTCAAACCATTAGCTTAACATAATTAAATAATTAACCTTCTTTACAAAAGCCATAACGGCATAACGACAGTACATTTGGATGAGTTCCGTAATCTTATATTTAGGTATAAAGTCGATTTTCTTGTATATATGCATTAAGCAATCGATATCGAAATGCTTCAAATAACTGGTTTAACATATTTAAGTTAATAAACCGTCTTTAACGAACTGAAGTTAATATAAAGCCATAGCGGCAGTGCATTTAGAAGAATTACGTAATCTTATATTTAGGTACGAATTCGATTTTCTTGCATATACACATTTAGCAATCGATATCGAAATGCTTCAAATCATTTGTTTAACATATTTAAGTTAATAAAGCTTCTTTAGCGCCTGAAGTTAACATAAAGCCATGGCGCCATAATGGCAGTGCATGTAGAAGAATTCCGTAATCTTATATTTAGGCTTGTAGTCGATTTACTTGTATTTGCCCATTTAGCAATCGGTATCGAAATGCTTCAAAACATTAGCTTAACATATTTAAAATAATTAACCTTCTTTAACGTATTGAAGTTGATACAAAGCCATGGCGGCATAATGACAGTACATTTGGAAGAATTCCGTAATCTTATATTTAGGTATAAATTCGATTTTCTTGTATATACACTTTTAGCTATCGATATCGAAATGCTTCAAATCATTAGTTTAACATATTTAAGTTAATAAACCTTCCTTAACGCACTGAAGTCTACATAAAGAATTAGAAAAATTCCGTTATCTTATATTTAGGTATAAATTCGATTTTCTTGTATATACACTTTTAGCTATCGATATCGAAATGCTTCAAATCATTAGTTTAACATATTTAAGTTAATAAACCTTCCTTAACGCACTGAAGTCTACATAAAGAATTAGAAAAATTCCGTTATCTTATATTTAGGTATAAATTCGATTTTCTTGTATATACATATTTAGCTATCGATACCGAAATGCTTCAAATCATTAGTTTAACATATTTAAGTTTATTAACCTTTTTTAACGTATTGAAGTTGATATAAAGCCATAACGGCAGTGCATTTGGAAGAATTCCGTTATCTTGTATTGAGGCATAAAGTCGATTTTCTTTTATATACACATTTAGATATCGATATCGAAATGCTTCAAATCATTAGTTTAACATATTAAGTTAATAAACGTTTTTAGTTTACTGAAGTCTACATAAAGCCCTAACGTTATAACGGCAGTGCATTTAGTAGAATTCCGTAATGTTATAATTTTATATTTAGGTATAAATTCGATTTTCTTGTATATACACATTAAGCGAGCGATATCGAAATGCTTCAAATCATTAGTTTAACATATTTAAGTTAATTAACCTTCATCAACGTATTGAAGTTGATAAAGAGCCATGGCGGCATAACGACAGTACATTTGGAAGAATTCCGTAGATTTATATTTAGGTATAAAGTCGATTTTCTTGTATATATGCATTAAGCAATCGATATCGAAATGCTTCAAATAACTGGTTTAACATATTTAAGAGTAATAAACCTTCTTTAACGAACTGAAATTAATATAAAGCCATAACGGCAGTGCATTTAGAAGAATTACGTAATCTTATATTTAGGTATGAATTCGATTTTCTTGTATAAACTCATTTAGCAATCGATATCGAAATGCTTCAAATGATTAGTTTAACATATTTACGCTAATAAAGCTTTTTTAATGCCTGAAGTTAACATAAAGCCATGGCGCCATAATGGCAGTGCGTGTAGAAGAATTCCGTAATCTTATATTTAGGTATGTAGTCGATTTTCTTGGATTTACACATTTAGCAATCGATATCGAAAACCTTCAAATAACTGGTTTGGCATATTTAGGTTAATTAACCTTCTTTATCTTACTGAAGTTTAAATAAAGCCATAACGGCATAACGGCAGTATATTTGGATGAATTCTGTAATCTTTTATTTAGGTATAAAATCGATTTTCTTGTATATACACATTTAGCAATCGATATCGAAATGCTTCAACTCATTAGTTTAACATATTTAAGTTAATAAACCTTCTTTAACGATCTGAAGTTGGCATAACGGCAGTGGATGTAAAATAATTCCGTAATCTTATATTTAGGTATGAAGTCGGTTTTCTTGTATACACATATTTAGCTATCGATATCGAAATGCTGCAAATCATTTGTTTAACATATTAAGATAATAGACATTTTTTAGCTCACTAAAGTCTACTTAAGGCCTTAACGGTATAACGGCAGTGCATTTAGAAGAATTCCGTAATGTTATAATTTTATATTTAGGTATATAGTCGATTTTCTTGTATTTGCACGTTTAGCAATCGATATCGAAATGCTTCAAATCATTAGTTTAACATATTAAAGTTAATTAACCCTCTCTATCTTACCGAAGTCAGCATAAAGCCTTAACGGCATAACGGCAGTGCATTTAGAAGAATTCCGTTATCTTATATTTAGGTATAAATTCGATTTTCTTGTATATACACATTAAGCAAACGATATCGAAATGCTTCAAATCATTAGTTTAACATATTTAAGTTAATTAACCTTCTTAAACGTATTGAAGGTGACACAAAGCCATGGCGGCATAACGGCAGTGCATTTAGAAGAAATCCGTATTCTTATATTTAGGTATAAAGTCGATTTTCTTGTATATACACATTTAGCAATCGATATCGAAATGCTTCAAATCATAAGTTTAACATATTTAAGTTAATTAATCCTCTTTGTCTTACTGAAGTCTACAAAAGCCTTAACGGCATAACGGCAGTGCATTTGGAAGAGTTCCGTAATCTTATATTTAGTTATAAAGTCGATTTTGTTGTATTTACATATTTAGAAATCGATATCGAAATGCTTCAAATCATTAGTTTAACATATTAAAGTTAATTAACCCTCTCTATCTTACCGAAGTCTGCATAAAGCCTTAACGGCATAACGGCAGTGCATTTAGAAGAATTCCGTTATCTTATATTTAGGTATAAATTCGATTTTCTTGTATATACACATTAAGCAAACGATATCGAAATGCTTCAAATCATTAGTTTAACATATTTAAGTTAATTAACCTTCTTAAACGTATTGAAGGTGACACAAAGCCATGGCGGCATAACGGCAGTGCATTTAGAAGAAATCCGTAGTCTTATATTTAGGTTTAGCCGCTAGAGCGTTAGCAAAGTTGAAACAAAAATGTAACTATTGCCAAGCCCCTGGTAGGAGTAGAAGAAAAATTGGGGACTTTTCTGAGAGCTCTTTAAGTTATCTAACCAATGTTTTATGGTTGACCCACCTCGTTCCAACAGTTTAGCCGCTAGAGCGTTAGCAAAGTTGAAACAAAATCTGGCTATTGCCAAGCCCCTGATAGGAATAAAAGAAAGATTGAAGACTTTCCTGAGAGCTCTTTAAATTATCCAACCAATGCTTTATGTTTGACCCACCTCTTTTCAATAGTTTAGCCGCTAGAGCGTTAGCAAAGTTGAAACAAAAATGTGACTATTGCCAAGCCCCTGGTAGGGGTAGAATTAAGATTAAAGACTTTCCTGAGAGCTCTTTAAATTATCTAACCAATGCTTTATGTTTGACTCACCTCGTTCCAATAGTTTAGCCGCTAGAGCCTTAGCAAAGTTGAAACAAAAATGTGATATAGCCAAGCCCCTGATAGGAGTAGAAGAAAGATTGAATGCTTTATGTTTGACCCACCTCGTTCCAATAGTTTAGCCTCAGAGCGTTAGCAAAGTTGAAACCAAAATGTGACTATTGCCAAGCCCCTGATAGGAGTAGAAGAAAGATTGAATGCTTTATGTTTGACCCACCTCGTTCCAATAGTTTAGCCGCTAGAGCGTTAGCAAAGTTGAAACAAAAATGTGACTATTGCCAAGCCCCTGATAGGAGTAGAAGAAAGATTGAAGACTTTGGTCAGACCTCTTTAGATTATTTAACCAATGCTTTATGTTCGACCCAACTCGTTTAAATAGTTTAGCCTGAGAGCGCTAGCAAAGTTGAAACAAAAATGTGACTATTGCCAAGCCCCTGGTAGGGGTAGAATTAAGATTAAAGACTTTCCTGAGAGCTCTTTAATTTACCTAACCAATGCTTTATGTTTGACCCACCTCGTTCCAATAGTTTAGCCGCTAGAGCGTTAGCAAAGCTGAAACAAAAAGTGACTATTGCCAAGCCCCTGATAGGAGTAGAAGAAAGATTGAATGCTTTATGTTTGACCCACCTCGTTCCAATAGTTTAGCCGCTAGAGCGTTAGCAAAGTTGAAACAAAAATGTGACTATTGCCAAGCCCTTGGTAGGAGTACAAGAAAAATTGGGGACTTTCCTGAGAGCTCTTTAAACTATCGAACCAATGCTTTTTGTTTGATTTACCTCGTTCCGATAATTTAGCCGCCAGAGCGTTAGCGGTGTTGAAACAAAAATGTGACAATTGCCAAGCCCCTGGTAGGAGTAGAAGAAAAATTTGGTGCTTTCCTGAGAGCTCTTTAAATTATCCAACCAATGCTTTATGTTTGACCCACCTCGTTCCAATAGCTTAGCCGCTAGAGCGTTAGCAAAGTTGAAACAAAAATGTGACTATTGCCAAGCCCCTGATAGGAGTAGAAGAAAGATTGAATGCTTTATGTTTGACCCACCTCGTTTCAATAGTTTAGCCTCAGAGCGTTAGCAAAGTTGAAACAAAAATGTGACTATTGCCAAACCCCTGGTAGGGGTAGAATTAAGATTGAAGACTTTCCTGAGAGCTCTGTAAATTATCTTACCAATGTTTTATGTATGACACACCTCGTTCCAATAGTTTAGCCGCTAAAGCGTTAACAAAGTTGAAACAAAAATGTGACTATTGCCAAGCCTCTGAGAGGAGTAGAAGAAAGGGTGAAGACTTTTCTGAGAGCTCTTTAAATTATCTAACCAATGCTTTATGTGTGACTCACCTCGTTCTAAAAGTTTAGCCTCAGAGCGTTATCAAAGTTGATACAAAAAGGTGACTATTGCAAAGCCCCTGGCAGGAGTAAAAGAAAAATTGGGGACTTTCCTGAGAGCTCTTTAAATTATTTTACCAATACTTTATGTTTGACTTAACTCGTTCCAATAGTTTAGCCGCTATAGCGTTAGCAAAGTTGAAACAAAAATGTGACTATTGCCAAGCCCCTGATAGGAGTAGAAGAAAGGTTGAAGACTTTTCTGAGAGCTCTTTAAATTATCTAACCAATGCTTTATGTTTGACCCACCTCGTTTCAATAGTTTAGCCGCTAGAGCGTTATCAAAAGTGAAACAAAAATGTGACTATTGCCAAGCCCCTGATAGGAGTAGAAGAAAGATTGAAGACTTTCCTGAGAGCACTTTAAACTATCTAACCAATGCTTTATGTTCGACCCACCTCGTTCAAATAGTTTAGCCGCTAGAGCGTTATCAAAAGTGAAACAAAAATGTGACTATGGCCAAGCCCCTGATAAGAGTAGAAGAAAGATTGAAGACTTTCCTGAGAGCTCTTTAAATTATCTAACCAATGCTTTATGTGTGACTCACCTCGTTCTAATAGTTAAGCCTCAGAGCGTTAGCAAAGTTGAAACAAAAATCTGACTATTGCCAAGCCCCTGATAGGAGTAGAAGAAAGATTGAATGCTTTATGGTTGACCCACCTCGTTCCAATAGTTTAGCCTCAGAGCGTTAGCAAAGTTGAAACAAAAATGTGACTATTGCCAAGCCCCTGGTAGGGGTAGAAGAAAAATTGACAACTTTCCTGAGAGCTCTTTAAATTATCTAACCAATGCTTTATGTGTGACTCACCTCGTTCTAAAAGTTTAGCCTCAGAGCGTTATCAAAGTTGATACAAAAATGTGACTATTGCAAAGCCCCTGGTAGGAGTAAAAGAAAAATTGGGAACTTTCCTGAGAGCTCTTTAAATTATTTTACTAATGCTTTATGTTTGACACACCTCGTTCCAATAGTTTAGCCGCTAGAGCGTTAGCAAAGTTGAAACAAAAATGTGACTATTGCCAAGCCCCTGATAGGAGTAGAAGAAAGGTTGAAGACTTTTCTGAGAGCTCTTTAAATCATCTAACCAATGCTTTATGTTTGACCCACCTCATTTCAATAGTTTAGCCGCTAGAGCGTCATCAAAAGTGAAACAAAAATGTGACTATTGCAAGCCCCTGATAGGACTAGAAGAAAAATTTGGTGCTTTCCTGAGAGCTCTTTAGACTATCTAACCAATGCTTTATGTTCGACCCACCTCGTTCAAATAGTTTAGCCGCTAGAGCGTTATCAAAAGTGAAACAAAAATGTGACTATGGCCAAGCCCCTGATAGGAGTGGAAGAAAGATTGAAGACTTTCCTGAGAGTTCTTTAAATTATCTAACCAATGCTTTATGTGTGACTCACCTCGTTCTAATAGTTAAGCCTCAGAGCGTTAGCAAAGTTGAAACAAAAATGTGACTATTGCCAAGCCCCTGATAGGAGTAGAAGAAAGATTCAAGGCTTTAGTCAGACCTCTTTAGATTATCTAACCAATGCTTTATGTTCGACCCAACTCGTTCAAATAGCTTAGCCTCAGAGCGTTAGCAAAGTTGAAACAAAAATGTGACTATTTCCAAGCCCCTGGTAGGGGTAGAATTAAGATTAAAGACTTTCCTGAGAGCTCTTTAAATTATCTAACCAATGCTTTATGTTTGACCCACCTCGTTCCAATAGTTTAGCCTCAGAGCGTTAGCAAAGTTGAAACAAAAATGTGACTATTGCCAAGCCCCTGATAGGAGTAGAAGAAAGATTGAATGCTTTATGTTTGACCCACCTCGTTCCAATAGTTTAGGCGCTAGAACGTTAGCAAAGTTGAAACAAAAATGTGACTATTGCCAAGCCCATGATAGGAGTAGAAGATAGATTGAAGACTTTCCTGAGAGCTCTTTAGACTATCTAACCAATGCTTTATGTTCGACCCACCTCGTTCAAATAGTTTAGCCTCAGAGAGTTTGCAAAGTTGAATCAAAAATGTGAGTATTGCCAAGCCCCTGGTAGGAGTAGAAGAAAGATTGAAGACTTTGCCAAGCCCCTGGTAGTAGTAGAAGAAAGATTAAAGATTTTTCTGAAAGCCCTTTAAGTTATCTAACCAATGTTTTATGTTTGACCCACCTCGTTCCAATAGTTTAGCCGCTAGAGCGTTAGCAAAGTTGAAACAAACATGTAACTATTGCCGAGCCTCTGGTAGGAGCAGAAGAAAGAGTGAAGATTTTTCTAAGAGCTCTTTAAATTATCTAACCAATGCTTTATGTGTGACTCACCTCGTTTTAATAGTTTAGCCTCAGAGCGTTAGCAAAGTTGAAACAAAACGCTCTAGCGGGTAAACTATTTGAACGAGGTGAGTCAAACATAAAACATTGGTTAGATAATTTAAAGGGCTTTCAGGAAAGTCTTCACTCTTTCTTCTGCTCTAACCAGGCGCTTGGCAATAGTCACATTTTTGTTTCAACGTTTCTAACGCTCTAGTGGCTAAACTATTGAAGCGAGGTGGGCCAAACTTAAAGCATTGGTTAGATAACTTAATAACTATAACTATTTGAACGAAGTGGGTCAAACATAAAACATTGGTTAGATAATTTAAAGAGCTCTCAGGAAAGTCTTCAATCTTTCTCCTACTCCTACCAGGCGCTTGGCAATAGTCACATTTTTGTTTCACTTTGGTAACCTTCTAGCGGGTAAACTATTTGAACGAGGTGGGTCAAACATAAAGCATTGGTTAGATAATTTAAAGAGCTCTCAGTAAAGTCTTCAATTTTTCTTTTACTCCTACCAGGCGCTTGGCAAGAGTCACATTTTTGTTTCAACTTTGCTAACGCTCTAGTGGCTAATATATTGAAACGAGGTGGGTCGAACATAAAGCATTGGTTAGATAATTTAAACTAATGAGTTGAACCATCTCGATATCGATTGCTAAATGTTTATATACAACAAAATCGACTTTATACCTAAATATAAGATTACGAAATTCTTCCAAATGCAATGCCGTTATGCCGTTATGGCTTTACGTAAGCTTCAGTCAGATAAAGAAGGTTAATTAATTTAAATATGTTAAACTAATGAATTGAAGCATCTCGATATCGATTGCTAAATGTGTATATATAACAAAATCGACAACAAGCCTATATATAGATTTCAGTAAGACAGAGAGGCTTAATTAACTTAAATACGTTAAACTAATGAGTTGAACCATCTCGATATCGATTGCTAAATGTGTATATACAACAAAATCCACTTTATACCTAAATATAAGATAACGGAATTCTTCCAAATGCACTGCCGTTATACCGTTATGGCTTTACGTAAACTTCAGTAAGAAAATAAGGTTAATTAACTTAAATATGTTAAACTAATGATTTGAAGCATCTCGATATCGATTGCTAAATGACTATATACATCAAAATCAACATTATACCTAAATATGAGTTAACGGAATTCTTCCAAATGCACTGGCGTTATACCGTTATGGCTTTATGTAAACTTCAGTCAGATAAAGAAGGTTAATTAACTTAAATATGTTAAACTAATGATTTGAAGCGTTTCGATATCGATTGCTAAATGTGTATATACAAAAAAATCGGCTTTATGCCTAAATATAAGACTACGGAATTCTTCCAAATGCAGTGCCGTTATGGCTTTTTGTCAACTACAGTTCGCTAAAGGAGGTTTATTAAATTAAATATGTTAAACCAGTTATCTGAAGCATTTCGATATCGATTGCGAAATGTATATACAAGAAAATCGACTTTATACCTAAATATAAAATTATAACATTACGGAATTCTTCTAAATGCACTGCCGTTATGCCGTTATGGCTTTATGTAACTTCAGTAAGATAAAGAAGGTTAATTAACTTAAATATGTTAAACTAATGATTTGAAGCATTTTGATATCGATCGCTAAATGTGTATATACAAGAAAATCGACTTTATACCTAAATATAAGATTACGGAATTCTTCTAAATGCACTGCCGTTATGCCGCCATGGCTTTAAGCCAACTTCCGTTCGTTAAAGAAGGTTTATTAACTTAAATATGTTAAACTAATTATTTGAGGCATTTCGATATCGATTGCTAAATGTGTATATACAAGAAAATCGAATTTATACATAAAAATAAGACTACGGAATTCTTCCAAATGTACTGTCGTTATGCCGTCATGGCTTTATATCAACTACAATACGTTAAAGAATGTTAATTAACTTATATATGTTAAACTAATGATTTGAAGCATTTCGATATCGATTGCTAAATGCGTATATACAACAAAATCAACTTTATACCTAAATATAAGATTACGGAATTCTTCTAAATGCACTGTCGTTATGCCGCCATGGCTTTATATCACCTTCATTACGTTAAAGAAGGTTAAATAACTTAAATATGTTAAACTAATGATTTGAAGCATTTAGATATCGATTGCTAAATGTGTATGTACAACAAAATCGACTGTATACCTAAATATAAGATAATGGAATTCATATAAATATACTGCCGTTATGCCGTTATGGCTTTATGTAAACTTCAGTAAGATAAAGAAGGTTAATTAACCTTAATATGCCAAACTAGTTATTTGATGCATTTCGATATCGATTGCTAAATGTGTAAATACAAGAAAATCGACTTTATACCTAAATATAAGATTACGGAATTCTTCTAAATGCACTGCCGTTATGCCGCCATGGCTTTAAGCCAACTTCAGTAAGCTTAAAAATGTTTATTAACTTAAATATGCCAAACTAATGAGTTGAACCATCTCGATATCGATTGCTAATGTGTATATACAACAAAATCGACATTATACCTAAATATAAGTTAACGGAATTCTTCCAAATGCACTGGCGTTATACCGTTATGGCTTTATGTAAACTTCAGTCAGATAAAGAAGGATAATTAACTTAATATGTTAAACTAATGATTTGAAGCGTCTCGATATCGATTGCTAAATGTGTATATACAAGAAAATCGACTTTATACCTAAATATAAGATTACGGAATTCTTATAAATGCACTGCCATTATGCCGTTAAGGCTTTATGTAGATTTCAGTAAGACAGAGAGGCTTTATTAACTTAAATATGTTAAACTAATGATTTAGAGCATCTCGATAACGATTGCTAAATGTGTATATAAGACAAAATCGACATTATACCTAAATATAAGACAACGGAATTCTTATAAATGCACTGCCGTTATGCCGTTAAGGCTTTATGTAGATTTCAGTAAGACAGAGAGGCTTAATTAGCTTTAATATGTTAAACTAATGAGTTGAACCATCTCGATATCGATTGCTAAATGTGTATATACAACAAAATCGACTTTATACCTAAATATAAGATAACGGAATTCTTCCAAATGCACTGCCGTTATACCGTTATGGCCTTACGTAAACTTCAGTAAGAAAATAAGGTTAATTAACTTAAATATGTTAAACTAATGATTTGAAGCATCTCGATATCGATTTCTAAATGAGTATATACATCAAAAGCGACATTATACCTAAATGTAAGTTAACGGAATTCTTCCAAATGCACTGGCGTTATACCGTTATGGCTTTATGTAAACTTCAGTCAGATAAAAAAAGGTTAATTAATATCGATTGCTAAATGTGTATATACAAGAAAATCGACTTTATGCCTAAGTATAAGACTACGGAATTTTTCCAAATGCAGTGCCGTTATGGCTTTTTGTCAACTTCCGTTCGCTAAGGGAGGTTTATTAAATTAAATATTTTAAACCAAATATCTGAAGCATTTCGATATCGAATGCGAAATGTATATATACAAGAAAATCGACTTTATACCTAAATATAAATCTATAACATTACGGAATTCTTCTAAATGCATTGCAGTTATACCGTCATGGCTTTAAGTAAGCTTCAGTATGCTAAAAAGTGTTTATTAACTTAATATGTTAAACTTATGATTTGAAGCATTTCGATATCGATAGCTAAATGTGTATAAACAAAAAAATCGACTTTATACCTAAATATAAGGTAACGGAATTCTTCTAAATGCACTGCCGTTATGCCGCCATGGCTTTAAGCCAACTTCCGTTCGTTAAAGAAGGTTTATTGACTTAAATATGTTAAACTAATGATTTGAAGATATTAGGTTTCGATTGCTAAATGTGTAAATACAAGAAAATCGACTTTATGCATAAATATAAGACTACGGAATTCTTCCAAATGTACTGTCGTTATGCCGTCATGGCTTTATATCAACTTCAATACGTTAAAGAAGGTTAATTAACTTAAATATGTTAAACTAATGATTTGAAGCATTTCGATATCGATTGCTAGATGCGTAAATAGAACAAAATCGACTTTATACCTAAATATAAGATTTCGGAATTCTTCCAAATGTACTGTCGTTATGCCGCCATGGCATTATATCAACTTCAATACGTTAAAGAAGGTTAATTAACTTAAATATGTTAAACTAATGATTTGAAGCATTTCGATATCGATTGCTAGATGCGTATATAGAACAAAATCGACTTTATACCTAAATATAAGATAACGGAATTCTAAATGCACTGCCGTTCTGCCGTAATGGCTTTAGTAAGATTAAGAAGGTTAATTTACCTAAATATGTTAAACTAATGATTTGAAGCATTTCGATATCGATTGCTAAATGCGTATATCCAACAAAATCGACTTTATACCTAAATATAAGATTACGGAATTCTTCTAAATGCACTGTGGTTATGCCGTCAAGGCATTATATCACCTTCATTACGTTAAAGAAGGTTAACTAACTTAAATATGTTAAACTAATGATTTGAAGATTTTCGATATCGATAGCTAAATGTGTATATACAAGAAAATCGACTTTATACCTAAATATAAGATCACGGAATTCTAAATGCACTGCCGTTCTGCCGTAATGGCTTTAGTAAGATAAAGAAGGTTAATTATTTTAAATATGTTAAACTAATGATTTGAAGCATTTCGTTATCGATTGCTAAATGTGTATATACAAGAAAATCGACTTTACACCTAAATATAAGACTACGGAATTTCTCTAAATGCACTGCCGTTATGCCGCCATGGCTTTATATCAACTTCATTACGTCAAAGAAGGTTAATTTACTTAAATATGTTAAACTAATGATTTCAAGAACTTCGATATCGCTTGCTAAATGTGTACATACAAGAAAATCAAATTTATTCCTAAATATGAGATAACGGAATTCTTCTAAATGCACTGCCGTTATGCCGTTAAGGCTTTATATAGACTTCAGTAAGACAGAGAGGGCTAATTAAATTAAATATGTTAAACTAATGATTTGAAGCATTTCGATATCGATTGCTAAATATGTAAATACAAGAAAATCGACTTTATACTTAAATATAAGATTACGGAATTCTTCTACATGCACTGCAGTTATACCGTTAAGGCTTTATGTAGACTTCAGTGCGTTAAAGAAGGTTAATTTACTTAAATATATTAAACTAATGATTTCAAGAATTTCGATATTGATTGCTAAATGTGTATGTACAATAAAATCGACTTTATACCTAAATATAAGGTAACGGAATTCATATAAATATACTGCCGTTATGCCGTTATCGCTTTATGTAAACTTCAGTAAGATAAAGAAGGTTAATTAACTTAAATATTCTAAACCAGTTATTTGAAGCATTTCGATATATATTGCTAAATGTATAAACACGAGAAAATCGACTATGTACCTAAATATAAAATTATAACATTACGGAATTCTTCTAAATGCACTGCCGTTATACTGTTAAGGCTTTATGTAGACTTCAGTAAGCTAAAAAGCGTTTATTAACTTAATATGTTAAACTAATGATTTGAAGCATTTCGATATCGATAGCTAAATGTGTATATACAAGAAAATCGACTTTATACTTAAATATAAGACTACGGAATTCTTCTAAATGCACTGCCGTTTTGCCGCCATGGCTTTATATCACCTTCATTACGTTAAAGAAGGTTAACTAACTTAAATATGTTAAACTAATGATTTGAAGATATTAGGTTTCGATTGCTAAATGTGTAAATACAAGAAAATCGACTATATACCTAAATATAAGATTACGGAACTCTTCTACCTGCAATGTCGTTATGCCGCCATGGCTTTATATCACCTTCATTACATTAAAGAAGGTTAATTAACTTAAATATGATAAACTAATGATTTGAAGCATTTCGATATCGATTGCTAAATGTGTATATACAAGAAAATCGGATTTATACCTAAATATAAGATAACGAAATTCTTCTACATGCACTGCCGTTATGCCGCCATGGCTTTATGCTAACTTCAGCTCGTTAAAGAAGGTTTATTAACTTTATTATGTTAAACTAATGAATTGAAGCATCTCGATATCGATTGCTAAATATGTATATACAACAAAATCGACTTTATACCTAAATATAAGTTTACGGAATTCTTCCAAATGCACTGCCGTTATACCGTTATGGCTTTATGTAAACTTCAGTAAGATAAAGAAGGTTCATTAACTTAAATATTTTAAACTTATGATTTGAAGCATTTCGATATTGATTGCTATATGTGCATATACAAGAAAATCGAATTTATACCTAAATATAAGATTACGGAATTCTTCTAAATGCACTGTGGTTATGCCGTCAAGGCATTATATCACCTTCATTACGTTAAAGAAGGTTAACTAACTTAAATATGTTAAACTAATGATTTGAAGATTTTCGATATCGATTGCTAAATGTGTAAATACAAGAAAATCGACTATATACATAAATATACGATAACGGAATTCTTCTACATGTACTGTCGTTATGCCGCCATGGCTTTATATCACCTTCATTACGCTAAAGAAGGTTAATTAACTTAAATATGTTAAACTAATGATTTAAAGCATTTCGATATCGATTGCTAGATGCGTAAATAGAACAAAATCGACTTTATACCTAAATATAAGATTTCGGAATTCTTCCAAATGTACTGTCGTTATGCCGCCATGGCATTATATCAACTTCAATACGTTAAAGAAGGTTAATTAACTTAAATATGTTAAACTAATGATTTGAAGCATTTCGATATCGATTGCTAGATGCGTATATAGAACAAAATCGACTTTATACCTAAATATAAGATAACGGAATTCTAAATGCACTGCCGTTCTGCCGTAATGGCTTTAGTAAGATTAAGAAGGTTAATTTACCTAAATATGTTAAACTAATGATTTGAAGCATTTCGATATCGATTGCTAAATGCGTATATAGAACAAAATCGACTTTATACCTAAATATAAATCTATAACATTACGGAATTCTTCTAAATGCATTGCCGTTATACCGTCATGGCTTTAAGTAAGCTTCAGTATGCTAAAAAGTGTTTATTAACTTAATATGTTAAACTTATGATTTGAAGCATTTCGATATCGATAGCTAAATGTGTATAAACAAAAAAATCGACTTTATACCTAAATATAAGGTAACGGAATTCTTCTAAATGCACTGCCGTTATGCCGCCATGGCTTTAAGCCAACTTCCGTTCGTTAAAGAAGGTTTATTGACTTAAATATGTTAAACTAATTATTTGAAGCATTTCGATATCGATTGCTAAATGTGTATATACAAGAAAATCGACTTTATGCATAAATATAAGACTACGGAATTCTTCCAAATGTACTGTCGTTATGCCGTCATGGCTTTATATCAACTTCAATACGTTAAAGAAGGTTAATTAACTTAAATATGTTAAACTAATGATTTGAAGCATTTCGATATCGATTGCTAGATGCGTAAATAGAACAAAATCGACTTTATACCTAAATATAAGATTTCGGAATTCTTCCAAATGTACTGTCGTTATGCCGCCATGGCATTATATCAACTTCAATACGTTAAAGAAGGTTAATTAACTTAAATATGTTAAACTAATGATTTGAAGCATTTCGATATCGATTGCTAGATGCGTATATAGAACAAAATCGACTTTATACCTAAATATAAGATAACGGAATTCTAAATGCACTGCCGTTCTGCCGTAATGGCTTTAGTAAGATTAAGAAGGTTAATTTACCTAAATATGTTAAACTAATGATTTGAAGCATTTCGATATCGATTGCTAAATGCGTATATAGAACAAAATCGACTTTATACCTAAATATAAATCTATAACATTACGGAATTCTTCTAAATGCATTGCCGTTATACCGTCATGGCTTTAAGTAAGCTTCAGTATGCTAAAAAGTGTTTATTAACTTAATATGTTAAACTTATGATTTGAAGCATTTCGATATCGATAGCTAAATGTGTATAAACAAAAAAATCGACTTTATACCTAAATATAAGGTAACGGAATTCTTCTAAATGCACTGCCGTTATGCCGCCATGGCTTTAAGCCAACTTCCGTTCGTTAAAGAAGGTTTATTGACTTAAATATGTTAAACTAATTATTTGAAGCATTTCGATATCGATTGCTAAATGTGTATATACAAGAAAATCGACTTTATGCATAAATATAAGACTACGGAATTCTTCCAAATGTACTGTCGTTATGCCGTCATGGCTTTATATCAACTTCAATACGTTAAAGAAGGTTAATTAACTTAAATATGTTAAACTAATGATTTGAAGCATTTCGATATCGATTGCTAGATGCGTAAATAGAACAAAATCGACTTTATACCTAAATATAAGATTTCGGAATTCTTCCAAATGTACTGTCGTTATGCCGCCATGGCATTATATCAACTTCAATACGTTAAAGAAGGTTAATTAACTTAAATATGTTAAACTAATGATTTGAAGCATTTCGATATCGATTGCTAGATGCGTATATAGAACAAAATCGACTTTATACCTAAATATAAGATAACGGAATTCTAAATGCACTGCCGTTCTGCCGTAATGGCTTTAGTAAGATTAAGAAGGTTAATTTACCTAAATATGTTAAACTAATGATTTGAAGCATTTCGATATCGATTGCTAAATGCGTATATCCAACAAAATCGACTTTATACCTAAATATAAGATTACGGAATTCTTCTAAATGCACTGTGGTTATGCCGTCAAGGCATTATATCACCTTCATTACGTTAAAGAAGGTTAACTAACTTAAATATGTTAAACTAATGATTTGAAGATTTTCGATATCGATTGCTAAATGTGTAAATACAAGAAAATCGACTATATACATAAATATACGATAACGGAATTCTTCTACATGTACTGTCGTTATGCCGCCATGGCTTTATATCACCTTCATTACGCTAAAGAAGGTTAATTAACTTAAATATGTTAAACTAATGATTTGAAGCATTTCGATATCGATTGCTAGATGCGTATATAGAACAAAATCGACTTTATTCCTAAATATAAGATTACGGAATTCTTCTAAATGCACTGTCGTTATGCCGCCATGGCTTTATATCACCTTCATTACGTTAAAGAAGGTTAACTAACTTAAATATGTTAAACTAATGATTTGAAGCATCTCGATATCGATTGCTAAATGTGTATATATAACAAAATCGACTTTATACCTAAATATAAGATTTCGGAATTCTTCCAAATGTACTGTCGTTATGCCGCCATGGCTTTATATCAACTTCAATACGTTAAAGAAGGTTAATTAACTTAAATATGTTAAACTAATGATTTGAAGCATTTCGATGTCGATTGCTAGATGCGTATATAGAACAAAATCGACTTTATTCCTAAATATAAGATTACGGAATTCTTCTAAATGCACTGTCGTTATGCCGCCATGGCTTTATATCACCTTCATTACGTTAAAGAAGGTTAACTAACTTAAATATGTTAAACTAATGATTTGAAGCATCTCGATATCGATTGCTAAATGTGTATATACAAAAAACCGGCATTATACCTAAATATAAGTTTACGGAATTCTTCCAAATGCACTGCCGTTATACCGTTATGGCTTTATGTAAACTTCAGTAAGATAAAGAAGGTTAATTAACTTAAATATGTTAAACTAATGATTTGAAGCATTTCGTTATCGATTGCTAAATGTGAATATACAAGAAAATCGACTTTATATAAAATATACGATAACGGAATTCTTGTAAATGCACTGCCAATATGCCGTTATAGCTTTATGTTAACTTCAGTTCGTTAAAGAAGGTTTATTAACTTAAAAATGTTAAACCAGTTATTTCAAGCATTTCGATATCGATTGCTTAATGCATATATAAAAAAAATCGACTTTATACCTAAATATAAGACTACGGAATTCTTCCAAATGTACGGTCGTTATGCCGCCATGGCTTTATGTCACCTTCATTACGTTAAAGAAGGCTAATTAACTTAAATATCTTAAACTAATGATTTGAAGCATTTCGTTATCGATTGCAAAATGTGTATATACAGAAAAAAATCGAATTTATACCTAAATATAAGATTACGGATTTCTTCTAAATGCACTGCCGTTATGGCTTTATGTAAACTTCAGTAAGATATAGAAGGTTAATTAACTTAAATATGCTAAACCAGTTATTTGAAGCATTTCGATATCGATTGCAAAATGTGTATATACAAGAAAATCGACTTTATGCCTAAATATAAAATTATTACATTACGGAATTCTTCTAAATGCACTGCCGTTATACCGTTAAGGCTTTATGTAGACTTCAGTAAGCTAAAAAGCGTTTATTAACTTAATATGTTAAACTAATGATTTGAAGCATTTCGATATCGATAGCTAAATGTGTATATACAAGAAAATCGACTTTATACCTAAATATAAGATCACGGAATTCTTTTACACGCACCTCCGTTGGCTATATGCCAACTTCAGATCGTTAAAGAAGGTTTATTAACATAAATATGTTAAATTATTGAGTTGAAGCATCTCGATATCGATAGCTAAATGTGTATATACAACAAAATCGACATTATACCTAAATATAAGATTACGGAATTCTTCCAAATGCACTGCCGTTATACCGTTATGGCTTCATGTAAACTTCAGTAAGATAAAGAAGGTTAATTATTTTAAATATGTTAAACTAATGATTTGAAGCATTTCGTTATCGATTGCTAAATGTGTATATACAAGAAAATCGACTTTACACCTAAATATAAGACTACGGAATTTCTCTAAATGCACTGCCGTTATGCCGCCATGGCTTTATATCAACTTCATTACGTCAAAGAAGGTTAATTTACTTAAATATGTTAAACTAATGATTTCAAGAACTTCGATATCGCTTGCTAAATGTGTACATACAAGAAAATCAAATTTATTCCTAAATATGAGATAACGGAATTCTTCTAAATGCACTGCCGTTATGCCGTTAAGGCTTTATATAGACTTCAGTAAGACAGAGAGGGCTAATTAAATTAAATATGTTAAACTAATGATTTGAAGCATTTCGATATCGATTGCTAAATATGTAAATACAAGAAAATCGACTTTATACTTAAATATAAGATTACGGAATTCTTCTACATGCACTGCAGTTATACCGTTAAGGCTTTATGTAGACTTCAGTGCGTTAAAGAAGGTTAATTTACTTAAATATATTAAACTAATGATTTCAAGAATTTCGATATTGATTGCTAAATGTGTATGTACAATAAAATCGACTTTATACCTAAATATAAGGTAACGGAATTCATATAAATATACTGCCGTTATGCCGTTATCGCTTTATGTAAACTTCAGTAAGATAAAGAAGGTTAATTAACTTAAATATTCTAAACCAGTTATTTGAAGCATTTCGATATATATTGCTAAATGTATAAACACGAGAAAATCGACTATGTACCTAAATATAAAATTATAACATTACGGAATTCTTCTAAATGCACTGCCGTTATACTGTTAAGGCTTTATGTAGACTTCAGTAAGCTAAAAAGCGTTTATTAACTTAATATGTTAAACTAATGATTTGAAGCATTTCGATATCGATAGCTAAATGTGTATATACAAGAAAATCGACTTTATACTTAAATATAAGACTACGGAATTCTTCTAAATGCACTGCCGTTTTGCCGCCATGGCTTTATATCACCTTCATTACGTTAAAGAAGGTTAACTAACTTAAATATGTTAAACTAATGATTTGAAGATATTAGGTTTCGATTGCTAAATGTGTAAATACAAGAAAATCGACTATATACCTAAATATAAGGTTACGGAACTCTTCTACCTGCAATGTCGTTATGCCGCCATGGCTTTATATCACCTTCATTACATTAAAGAAGGTTAATTAACTTAAATATGATAAACTAATGATTTGAAGCATTTCGATATCGATTGCTAAATGTGTATATACAAGAAAATCGGATTTATACCTAAATATAAGATAACGAAATTCTTCTACATGCACTGCCGTTATGCCGCCATGGCTTTATGCTAACTTCAGCTCGTTAAAGAAGGTTTATTAACTTTATTATGTTAAACTAATGAATTGAAGCATCTCGATATCGATTGCTAAATATGTATATACAACAAAATCGACTTTATACCTAAATATAAGTTTACGGAATTCTTCCAAATGCACTGCCGTTATACCGTTATGGCTTTATGTAAACTTCAGTAAGATAAAGAAGGTTCATTAACTTAAATATTTTAAACTTATGATTTGAAGCATTTCGATATTGATTGCTATATGTGCATATACAAGAAAATCGAATTTATACCTAAATATAAGATTACGGAATTCTTCCAAATGCACTGTCGTTATGCCGCCATGGCTTTATATCACCTTCATTACGTTAAAGAAGGTTAATTAACTTAAATATGTTAAGCTAATGATTTGAAGCATTTCGATGTCGATTGCTAAATGCGTATATACAACAAAATCGACTATATACCTAAATATAAGATTATGTAATTCTTCTACATGCACTGCCGTTATGCCGTCATGGCTATGTGCCCACTTCAGATCGTTAAAGAAAGTTTATTAACTTACATGTGTTAAACTTATGAGCTGAAGCATTTCGATACCGATTGCTAAATGTGTATACACAAGAAAATCGATTTTATACCTAAATATAAGATTTCGGAATTCTTCCAAATGCACTGCCGTTATACCGTTATGGCTTTATGTAAACTTCAGTAAGATAAAGAAGGTTAATTAACTTAAATATGTTAAACTAATGATTTGAAGCATTTCGTTATCAAATGCTAAATGTGTATATACAAGAAAATCGACTTTATACCTAAACATAAGATTACGGAATTCTTCTAAATGCACTGCCGTTATGCTGCCATTGCTTTATGCCAACTTCAGTCCGTTAAAGAAGGTTTATGAACTTAAATATCTTAAACTAATGATTTGAAGCATTTCGATATCGATTGCTATATGTGTATATACAAGAAATTCGACTTTATACCTAAATATAAGATTACGGAATTCACCCAAATATACTGACGTTATGCTGTTATGGCTTTATGTAAACTTCGGTAAGATAAAGAAGGCTGATTAACCTAAATATGCTAAACCAGTTATTTTAAGCATTTCGATATCGATTGCTAAATGCGTATATACAAGAAAATCGACTTTATACCTAAATATAAGATTACGGAATTCTTCTACATGCACTGTCGTTATGCCGCCATGGCTTTATATCACCTTCATTACGTTAAAGAAGGTTAATTAACTTAAATATGTTAAGCTAATGATTTGAAGCATTTCGATGTCGATTGCTAAATGCGTATATACAACAAAATCGACTATATACCTAAATATAAGATTATGTAAATCTTCTACATGCACTGCCGTTATGCCGCCATGGCTATGTGCCCACTTCAGATCGTTAAAGAAGGTTTATTAACTTACGTATGTTAAACTTATGAGCTGAAGCATTTCGATATCGATTGCTTAATGTGTATACACAAGAAAATCGATTTTATACCTAAATAAAAGATAACGGAATTCAACCAAATATACTGCCGTTATGGCTTTTGTAGACTTCAGTAAGATATAGAGGATTAATTAACTTAAATATGTTAAACTAATGACTTGAAGCATTTCGATATCGATTGCTAACTTTGCATATACAAGAAAATCGACTTTATTCCTAAATATAAGACTACGGAATTCTTCCAAATGTACTGTCGTTATGCCACCATGGCTTTATATCAACTTCAATACGTTAAAGAAGGTTAATTAACTTAAATATGTTAAACTAATGATTTGAAGCATTTCGATGACGATTGCTAAATGCGTATATACAACAAAATCGACTCTATACCTAAATATAAGATTACGGAATTCTTCTAAATGCACTGTCGTTATGCCGCCATGGCTTTATATCACCTTCATTACGTTAAAGAAGGTTAATTAACTTAAATATGATAAACTAATGATTTGAAGCATTTCGATATCGCTTGCTAAATGAGTATATACAAGAAAGTCGAATTTATACCTAAATATAAGATTACGGAATTCTTCTAAATGCACTGCCGTTATACCGTTAAGGCTTTATGTAGACTTCAGTGCGTTAAAGAAGGTTTATTAACTTAAATATGTTAAACTAATGATTTGAAGCATTTCGATATCGATTGCTAAATGTGTGTATACAAGAAATTCGACTTTATACCTAATTATAAGATTAGGGAATTCTTCCAAATGTACTGTCGTTATGCCGCCATGGCTTTGTATCAACTTCAATACATTAAAGAAGGTTAATTTTCTTAAATATGGTAAACTAATGATTTGCAGCATTTCGATATCGATTGCTAAATTTGTATATACAAGAAAATCGACTTTATACATAAATATAAGACTATGGAATTCTTCCACATGTACTGTCGTTATGCCGCCATGGCTTTATATCAACTTCAATACGTTAAAGAAGGTTAATTAACTTAAATATGTTAAACTAATGATTTGAAGCATTTCAATGTCGACTGCTAAATGCGTATATACAACAAAATCGATTTTATACCTAAATATGTCAACTTCAGTTTGCTAGAGGAGGTTTATTAACTTAAATATGTTAAACCAGTTATCAGAAGCATTTCAATATCGATTGCGAAATATATATATACAAGAAAATCGACTTTATACCTAAATATAAGATTACTTAATTCTTCCACATGTACTGTCGTTATGCCGCCATGGCTTTGTATCAAATACGTTAAAGAAGGTTAATTATTTTAAATATGTTAAACTAATGGTTTAAAGCATTTCGATATCGATTGCTAAATGTGTAAATACAAGAAAATCGACTTTATACCTAAAAATAAATTCTTCTTAATGCACTGTCGTTATGCCGCCATAGCTTTAAGCCAACTTCCGTTCGTTAAAGAAGGTTTATTAACTTAAATATGTTAAACTAATGATTTGAAGCATTTCGATGTCGACTGCTAAATGCGTATATACAACAAATTCGATTTTATACCTAAATATGTCAACTTCAGTTCGCTAGAGGAGGTTTATTAACTTAAATATGTTAAACCAGTTATTTGAAGCATTTTGATACCGAATGCTTAATGCATATATACACGAAAATCGACTTTATACCTAAATATAAGATTACTTAATTCTTCCACATGTACTGTCGTTATGCCGCCATGGCTTTATATCACCTTCAATACGTTAAAGAAGGAAAATTATTTTAAATATGTTAAACTAATGGCTTAAAGCATTTCGATATCGATTGCTAAATGTGTAAATACAAGAAAATCGACTTTATACCTAAAAATAAAATTATAGCATTACGGAATTCTTCTAAATGCACTGGCGTTATACCGTTAAGGCTTTATGTAGACTTCAGTAAGCTAAAAAACGTTTATTAACTTAATATGTTAAACTAATGATTTGAAGCATTTCGATATCGATAGCTAAATGTGTATATACAAGAAAATCGACTATATACCTAAATATGAGATTACGGAATTCTTCTACATGCACTGCCGTTACGCCGCCATCGCTATATGCCAACTTCAGATCGTTAAAGAAGGTTCATTAACTTAAATATGTTAAACTTATGAGCTGAAGCATTTCGATATCGATTGCTAAATGTGTAAATCCAAGAAAATCGACTATATACCGAATTATAAGATTACGGAGTTCTTTTACATGCACTGCCGTTATACCGTTATGGCTTTATGTAAACTTCAGTAAGATAAAGAAGGTTAATTAACTTAAATATGGTTAACTAATGATTTGAAACATTTCGTTATCGATTGCTAGATGTGTATATACAACAAAATCGACTTTATACCTAAATATAAGTTTAAGGAATTTTTCTAAATGCACTGCCGTTATGCCGCCATGGCTTTATATAAACTTCAATACGTTAAAGAAGGTTAATTAACTTAAATATGTTAAACTAATAGTTTGAAGCATTTCGATATCGCTTGCTAAATGTGTACATACAAGAAAATCAAATTTATACCTAAATATAAGATAACGGAATTCTTCTACATACACTGCCGTTATGCCGCCATGGCTTTATGTTAACTTCAGTGCGTTAAAGAAGCTTTATTAGCTTAGATATATTAAACTAATGATTTGAAGCATTTCGATATCGATTGCTAAATGAGCATATACAAGAAAATCGACTTTATACCTAAATATAAGAATACGGAATTCTTCTAAATGCTCTGCAGTTATACCGTTATGGCTTTATGTTAACTACAGTTCGTTAAAGAAGGTTTATTAACTTAAAGATGTTAAACTAATGATTTGAGCATTTCGATATCGATTGCTAATTGTGTATGTGCAAGAAAATCGAGTTTATACCTAAATATAAGATTACGGAATTCTTCTAAATGCACTGTCGTTAGGCCGCCATGGCTTTATATCACCTTCATTACGTTAAAGAAGGTTAATTATTTTAAATATGTTAAACTAATGATTTGGAGTATTTCGATATCGATTGCTATATGTATATATACAAGAAAATCGACTTTATACATAAATATATGATTACGGAATTCATCAAAATAAACTGCCGTTATGCCGTTATGGCTTTATATAAATTTCAGTACGTTAAAGAAGGTTAATTTACTTAAATATGCTAAATTAATGATTTGAAGCATTTCGATATTGATTGCTAAATGTGTATGTACAAGAAAATCGATTTTATACCTAAATAAAAGATTACGGAATTCTTCCACATGTACTGTCGTTTTGCCGCCGTGGCTTTATATCACCATCAATACGTTAAAGAAGGTTAATTATTTAAAATATGCTAAACCAGTTATTTGAAGCATTTTGATATCGATTGCAAAATGTGTATATACAAGAAAATCGACTTTATGCCTAAATATAAGACTACGGAATTCTTCCAAATGTACTGTCGTGATGCCGCCATGGCTTTATATCAACTTCAATACGTTAAAGAAGGTTAATTTACTTAAATATGCTAAATTAATGATTTGAAGAATTTCGATATTGATTGCTAAATGTGTATTTACAAGAAAAGCGATTTTATACCTAAATAAAAGATTACGGAATTCACCCAAACATACTGCCGTTATGTCGTTATGGCTTTATGTTAACTTCAGTAAGATAAAGAAGGTAATTAACTTAAATATGCTAAACCAGTTATTTGAAGCATTTTTATATCGATTGCAAAATGTGTATATACAAGAAAATCGACTTTCTTCCTAAATATAAGATTACGGAATTCTTCCAAATGCACTGCCGTTATAACGTTATGGCTTTATGTAAACTTCAGTAAGAAAAAGAAGGATAATTAACTTAAATATGTTAAACCAGTTATTTGAAGCATTTCGAAATCGATTGCTAAATGTGTATATACAAGAAAATCGACTTTATACATTAATATGCGATAACGGAATTCTTCTAAATGCACTGCCGTTATGCCGTTGTGGATTTATATTCAGTTCGTTAAAGAAGGTTTATTAACTTTATTATGTTAAACCAGTTATTTGAAGCATTTCGATATCGATTGCTTAATGCATATATACAAGAAAATCGACTTTATACCTAAATATAAGACTACGGAATTCTTCCAAATGTACTGTCGTTATGCCGCCATGGCTTTATATCAACTTCAATACGTTAAAGAAGGTTAATTAACTTAAATTTGGTAAATTAATGATTTGAAGCATTTCGATATCGCTCGCTAAATGGGTATATAAATGAAAATCGAATTTATACCTAAACATAAGTTTACGGAATTCTTCCAAATGTACTGTCGTTATGCCGCCATGGCTTTATATCACCTTCATTACGTTAAAGAAGGCTAAATAACTTTAATATGTTAAACTAATGATTTGAAGCATATCGATATTGATTGCTAAATGTGTATATACAAGAAAATCGACTTTATACCTAAATATAAGACTACGGAATTCTTCCAAATGTAACGGATAACGGAATTTATCTACATGCACTGCCGTTATGCCGCCATGGCTTTATATCAACTTCAATATGTTAAAGAAGGTTGATTAACTTAAATATATTAAACTAATGAGTTGAAGCATCTCGATATCGATTGCTAGATGTGTATATAAAACAAAATCGACTTTATACCTAAATATAAGTTTAAGGAATTCTTCCAAATGCACTGCCGTTATACCGTTATGGCTTTATGTAAACTGCAGTAAGATAAATAAGGTTAATTAACTTAAATATGTTAAAATAATGATTTTAAGCATTTCGTTATCGATCGCTAAATGTGTATATACAAGAAAATCGACTACATACCTAAATATAAGATAACGGAATTCTTCTACATGCACTGTCGTTATGCCGCCATGGCTTTATGCCAACTTCCGTTCGTTAAAGAAGGTTTATTAACTTAAATATGTTAAACTAATGATTTGAAGCATTTCGATATCGATTGCTAAATGTGTATATAAGAGAAAATCGACTTTATGCCTAAATATAAGATAACGGAATTCTTCTAAATGCACTGCCGTTATGGCTTTATGTTAACTTCAGTTCGTTAAAGAAGGTTTATTAACTTAAGTATGTTAAACCAGTTAATTGAGGCGTTTCGATATCGATATAAATGCGTATATACAACAAAATCGACTCTAGACCAAAATATAAGACTACGGAATTCTTCCAAATGTACTGTCGTTATGCCGCCAGGGCTTTATATCAACTTCAATACGTTAAAGAAGGTTAATTAACTTAAATATGTTAAACTAATGATTTGAAGCATTTCGATATCGATTGCTAAATGCGTATATACAACCAAATCGACTATATACCTAAATATAAGATTACGAAATTCTTCCACATGTACTGTCGTTTTGCCGCCGTGGCTTTATATCACCTTCAATACGTTAAAGAAGGTTAATTATTTAAAATATGCTAAACCAGTTATTTGAAGCATTTTGATATCGATTGCAAAGTGTGTATATACAAGAAAATCGACTTTATGCCTAAATATAAGACTACGGAATTCTTCCAAATGTACTGTGGTTATGCCGCCATGGATAAATATGTTAAACTAATGATTTGAAGCATTTCGATATCGATTGCTAAATGTGTATGTACAACAAAATCGACTTTATACCTAAATATGTCAATTTCAGTTCGCTAAAGGAGGTTTATTAACTTAAATAAGTTAAACTTGTTATCTGAAGCATTTCGATATCGATTGCGAAATATCTATATACAAGAAAATCGACTTTATACCTAAATATAAGATTACGGAATTCTTCCACATGTACTGTCGTTATGCCGCCATGGCTCTATATCAACTTCATAACGTTAAAGAAGGTTAATTATATTAAATATGTTAAACTAATGATTTGAAGCATTTCGATATCGATTGCTAAATGTGTAAATACAAGAAAATCGACTTTATACCTGAATATAAAGTTATAACATTACGGAATTCTTCTAAATGCACTGGCGTTATACCGTTAAGGCTCTATGTAGACTTCAGTAAGCTAAAAAACGTTTATTAACTATATATGTTAAACTAATGATTTGAAGCATTTCGATATCGATAGCTAAATGTGTATATGCAAGAAAATCGACCTTATACCTAAATATGAGATTACGGAATTCTTCTACATGCACTGCCGTTATGCCGCCATGGCTATATGCCAACTTCAGATCGTTAAAGAAGATTTTCTAACTTAAATATGTTAAACATATGAGCTGAAGCATTTCGATATCGATTGCTTAATGTGTATATGTAACAAAATCGACTTTTTACCTTAATATAAGATTACGGAATTCTTCCAAATGCGCTGCCGTTATACCGTTATGGCTTTATGTAAACTTCAGTAAGATAAAGAAGGTTAATAACCTTAAATATGTTAATCTATCGATATGAAACATTTCGTTATCGATTGCTTAATGTGTATATATAAGAAAATAGAATTTATACCTAAATATAAGATTACGAAATTCTTCTAAATGCACTGCCGTTTTGCTGCCATGGCTTTATATCAACTTCAATACGTTAAAGAAGGTTAATTGACTTAAATATGTTAAACTAATAATTTGAAGCATTTCGATATCGCTTGCTAAATGTGTACATACAAGAAAATCATATTTATACCTAAATATAAGATAACGGAATTCTTCTTAATGCACTGCCGTTATGCCGTTAAGGCTTTATGTAGACTTCAGTAAAACAGAGAGGGTTAATTAACTTGAATATGTAAAACTAATGATTTGAAGCATTTTGATGTCGATTGCTAAATGCGTATATACAACAAAATCGACTTAATACCTAAATATAAGAATACGGAATTCTTCTAAATGCGCTGCAGTTATACCGTTAAGGCTTTATGAAGACTTCAGTGCATTAAAGAAGGTTTATTAATTTAAGTATGTTAAACTAATGATTTGAAGCATTTCGATATCGATTGCTAAATGTGCATATACAAGAAAATCGACTTTATACCTAAATATAAATTACGGAATTCTTCTAAATGCACTGCCGTTATGCCGCCATGGCTCTATGTTATTTTCAGTGCGCTAAAGAAGCTTTATTAACTTTAATATATTAAACTAATGATTTGAAGCATTTCGACATCGATTGATAATTGAGTATATACAAGAAAATCGACTTTATACCTAAATATAAGATTACGGAATTCTTCTAAATGCACTGCCGTTATGCCGTTAAGGCTTTTGTAGACTTCAGTAAGATATCGATTGCAAAATCAAATATAAAATTACGGAATTCTTCCAAATGTACTGCCGATTTGAAGCATTTCGATATCGACTGCTAAATGTGTATATACAAAAAAATCGACTTTTTACCTAGATATAAGATTACGGAATTCATACAAGTGCACTGCCGTTATACCGTAATGGCTTTATGTAAACTTCAGTAAGATAAAGAGGTTTTATTAACTTAAATATGTTAAACTAATGATGCGAAGCATTTCGATATCGATTGCTTAATGTGTATATACAAGAAAATCGACTTTATACCTAAATATAAGATTACGGAATTCTTCTACATGCACTGCCGTTATAACATCATGGTTATATGAAAACTTCAGATCGTTAAAGAAGGTTTATTAACTTAAATATGTTAAACTTATGAGCTGAAGCATTTCGGTATCGCTTGCTAAATGTGTCCATACAAGAAAATCAAATTTATACCTAAATATAAGAATACGGAATTCTTCTAAATGCACTGCAGTTATACCGTTAAGGCTTTATGAAGACTTCAGTGCATTAAAGAAGGTTTATTAACTTAAATATGTTAAACTAATGATTTGAAGCATTTCGATATCGATTGCTAAATGTGTATATAGAAGAAAATCGACTTTATACCTAAATATAAGATTACGGAATTCTTCTACATGCACTGCCGTTATGCCGCCATGGCTTTGTGTTATTTTCAGTGCGTTAAAGAAGCTTTATTAACTTAAATATATTAAACTAATGATTTGAATCATTTCGATATCGATTGCTAAATGAGTATGTACAAGAAAATCGCCTTTATACCTAAATATAAGATTACGGAGTTCTTCTAAATGCACTGCCGTTATGCCGTTGTGGCTTTATGTTAACTTCAGTTAGTTAGAGAAGGTTTATTAACTTAAATATGTTAAACCAGTTATTTGAAGCATTTCGAAGTCGATTGCTAAATTCATATATACAAGAAAATCTTCTTTATACCTAAATTTAAGATTACGGAATTCATACAAATGCACTGCCGTTATACCGTAATAGCTTTATGTAAAATTCAATAAGATAAAGAGGGTTTATTAACTTTAATATGTTAAACTAATGATGTGAAGCATTTCGATATCGATTGCTTAATGTGTATATACAAGAAAATCGACTTTATACCTAAATTTAAGATTACGGAATTCTTCTAAATGCACTGCCGTTATGCCGCCATGACTTTATGCCAACTTCAGTTCGTTAAAGAAGCTTTATTAACTTAAATGTTTTAAGCATTTCGATATCGATTGCTAAATGTGTATATACAAAAAAATCGACTTTTTACCTAGATATAAGATTACGTAATTCATACAAATGCACTGCCGTTATACCGTAATGGCTTTATGTAAACTTCAGTAAGATAAAGAGAGTTTATTAACTTAAATATGTTAAACTTATGATTTGAAGGATTTCGATATCGCTTGCTAAATGTGTACATACAAGAAAATCGAATTTATACCTAAATATAAGATAACGGAATTCTTCTAAATGCACTGCCGTTATGCCGTTATGGCTTTATGTTAACTTCAGTTCGTTAGAGTAGGTTTTTAACTTAAATGTGTTAAACCAGTTATTTGAAGCATTTCGATATCGATTGCTTAACGCATATATACAAGAAAATCGACTTTATACCTAAACATAAGATTACGGAATTCTTCTAAATGCACTGTCGTTATGCCGTTGTGGCTTTATGCCAACTTCAGTTCTTTAAAGGTTTATTAACTTAAATATGTTAAACTAATGATTTGAAGCATTTCGATGTCGATTGCTAAATGAGTATATACAAGAAAATCGACTTTATACATAAATATAAGATTAAGGAATTCTTCAAAATGCACTGCCGTTATGCCGTTATGGCTTTATGTTAACTTCTGTTCGTTAAAGAAGGTTTATTAGCTTAAATATATTAAATTAATGATTTGAAGCATTTCGATATCGATTGCTTAATGCATATACACAAGCAAATCGACTTTATACCTAAATATATTTATTTATTTATTTTTTATTTTTAACAAATTTGTACAATAATAAATTATTTAACAAATAAATATTTAGCAGCGCTAGCAACAAGGGCCTTCGGCTGTCTTAATCTAATATAACGTTAATGGTTAAGGTGTTAGTAGAGCTAACTACGATTTATTCTTAATATTAAATATGCTTTAAAAAGTCAGTCTTTTTCAACAATTTGTACATCTTTAGAACGTTTGTGATGTTAGCCTCTCTCAAAAGGTCGAAGGGATCCTTTGTACTCAGGATCTCTTTCCGGGTTGAGTCGATAATTGGACAATGTAGTAAATGTCGAATTGATGCCGGCTCTTCACAAAATGGACACTCACTGGGTGGGGTACGTTGTAGAAGATGTGCATGCGTGATAATTGTGTGCCCCAGGCGTAGGCGAATAAATGGCTTAATTGTTGAGAGAGCTATGTCGGCAGCGATAGTTCCTTTCTTTCTGTTAGGATTGATAGCGGAGTAGTGATGAGCATAGGTGTTCCAATCGCTAATTTGAGTCTGGCGTCTTTCGTTTGCGACTTCAGTCAAAATGTCTTTTTTAGACATATAGTTAAACATTATGGATGGTGTTTTTGCAACGTTTTTTGCAGCGGCGTCAGCGTTTTCGTTGCCAATGATTCCTGTATGGCCTGGTATCCACATTAGTTTGATTTTTCGAGGTGTGGCTATTAAAGTGTTGCGTATCGCGACTACCTCATTTTGACCATTGGAGGGGCATTCGATGGCGTCAAGGCATGAGTTACTGTCGGTGCAAATAATGAACTTGCCTCGGTGAAGCTTAGCATATGTGATGGCTTCTAGAACAGCGGAGACTTCAGCGGTAAACACGGAGCAGATTGGGTGGAGTAGGCCGTGCCGAATAATTTCTCCATTTTCTTTTGTTACTGCAAATGATGTGTTGTCGCGGGATTTAGAGCCATCCGTAAATAAGAAGTTCCATCCATTTTGGCTGTAAAAGTGCTTTTCTTTCGCATAAATTGCTCTGTATTTCTCTGGTGGTGTATTTGTTTTTGGAAATTGGAGCGTTTTAATTGTGTGAGGAATGTTGTTAATCAACCACTGTGGGCGGATAGTGGATACTATAGGCCTTGAAGTATGCGGTATCTGAAGGTGTTTAAGGAATTTCAGTGATCGACTGATTGCTGGCAAGAATCTTGGCTCCCGTTTTCTTGACATCGCGTTTTTTACGTCTATTTTTAAAAGATTGTTTGGAGTAAATAGCAGTTTAGGGAGTAAACGACGGCAGCTATCGATTGTTCTTTCAGCGATTGTAGGCAAGCCAGTTTCTGCAAAGAGGTTATTTAGGGGTGTCGTAGGGAATGCTCTTATGCTTCTCCGTATTGCTACGTGATAAGGCGTGGATATTTTGTTGATTGCAGATGCTGGACAGTTTCCATAGAGTGGTAGTGCGTATTCAACCTTGGAGAGTATTAAGGCTCTGGTAGCGTTGACAAGAGTGGCCGGGTGAATATGGCTTTTCTTAGATGTTAGATATTTTATTATATTTAATCTTGTCACTAGACAGTCTCTAACATATTTACAATTGATTTAAAGCTATATTTAGAGTCTATTATTAATCCTAAAACTTTAAGTTCATTAACAATGCTAATATTAAGGTTAGTACAGAAGTTAGTTAGATTAGAGCAGTTCACTTTTTTGCAAACGTGTAAAATTTTTGTTTTTTCTATTGATATTGTGGTACCAGCAGTCAGGGACCATGAAGTTAACTCTGCTAGGACATTTTCGAAAATTTGAGTGACTTGAGCTAGACTGTTACACTTTGTGTAGAAGACTACATCATCGGCGTAGAGCTGACATTGGATGCCGCGGATATTTGTTGTTCGGAGAACAAATTCATCAAACGCGATTATGAAAAGAAATGCAGATAAGGGTGAACCTTGCGGGGTGCCATTATCTAAAGGAACACCATTGGACAGAAATCCGTTTATTTTGACTCTACACTTTCTATGCTGGAGAAAATTTTTAACAAATTTTTTAATTTTTTGGCCCACTTTCCAAGCGTCAAGTTGTTTCAAAACTATGTGTATGTCGATTCTATCGAATGCTTTTTGAAAGTCTATCGCTAATAATGACACGTGGTTTTTGGAGGATAGAGCGTTTGAAATAAAGTAGTCTAGATGTAGGAGTGCATCCATGGTGCCAAATCCCTTTCTGTATGCAACTTGATTAGGGCTTATAAGGTTTTTCACTTCAGCATACCACGCTAAGCGATTGACAATAATTTTTTCTAATAATTTTCCAAGACATGATAGGAGCGAAATTGGTCTATAACTGTTTACATCTGAAGGGGGTTTGGAGGGTTTTAGTATTGGAACAATACATGCAGTTTTCCAAAATTGTGGGTAGGGTCCACTATCAAAAATGCAATTGTAAAGCTTGAGTAGTCTACTCCTGAATGAGTTTGGCAGGTTTTGGATTATGGGATATGTAATCTTGTCCAGGCCTGGTGAACTTCCTTTGACTGAGGAGAGGGCAAATTCGAGTTCTGATAGGAGGATTTTGGACTCAAGTTGCTTGGCTGCGATTGATAAAGGGTAAGAGATTGGTGGTTCCTGGTTTAGTCGTCTTGCTTTTAAGTTGCGGAAAGTGTTTGAAAAGGATGTATCGGAGGAGGAAAGGGAGAACTGAGAAGAAAAATTGTTGGCAATAGCATGTGGGTCAGAGAGTGGTCCATTAGCGGAATTAATGTACGTAAAGACATTTGTCTTGGGGAGCGAGTAAGTTTTCGTATGTCATTCCATATTTTTTTAGGTTTTGTTGATGGGTTTATGCTGGAGGTGAGTTCTTCAAATGCTTTGCGCTTTGCTAATTTGGCGTTTCGCTTAAATTGTGCGTTTGCTTTTTTGTATCTCAATAGATTTTCTGTTGAGCGAACGGTTTTGTATTGGTGTCACAAGTTCTGCTTGGAAACTTGGAGTGTGGATAGTTCGGAGCTCCACCAAGGAACGGTTTTATTGGATCTATTTGGTTTAGTTTGTGGTATAGTGAGGTGAGCTGCTGATCGTATAACTCTTAAGATTTTAGCTGCTTCTTGGTTTATGTTATTAGCAATTGGAGAGGCTGCACTGATTTCTTCGCATATTTGACCGAATTTCTTCCAGTCGGCTTGGTTAGTTTTAAATCTGGGTGTGAATTTTACTAAGGATTGGTTGCAAACTGAGGTTATTTGGGTAAGGATAGGGAAGTGGTCGCTTCCATGCAATGAGTCAAGGACTTTCCACTGGCAGTTTGAGGCTAGAGTTGCGGAACAAAGTGAATGTCAACTGGAGAAAAGGTGTGGTGAGTCGAAAAGTGGGTGGGAGCACCATTATTTCGTGATATAAAATTGGATGAGATTAACGTGTCTTCAATTTTTTGTCCTCTAGAGTTTGTGTAATCAGATCCCCAGATAGTACTCCAGGCGTTGAAGTCGCCTCCAATGATGCATTGCGTACTGAATTGGTTCAGAAGTTGTGAAATATCAGCTGTAGAAAAAGTATCTTTGGAAGGAATGTACATGCAAACAGCCACTATCTTGGTTGTTGAATTGATGTCGATCGCTAGTGCTGAGAAACTTGTTTGAATAAGTGATAGCTTGTGTTGAATATTCCTTTTGACTAATATTGCAATTCCTTGCTTTTTACTAGTGATCTGAGGTAGATTGTAGAAATGCCCTATGTAATTTTTGGGAGTGTAGGCAGTTTGGTTTTGGGGTAAGTGAGTTTCGGTTAAAAGAATGATGGATGGGGAATAGTATTTAATCAGAATTTCAAGTTCGTGATAGTTATTGAGGTAACCATTCATATTCCATTGCAAAATTGATAACATGATGAATAGCAAATGATATGGAGGTAAAACGAAAAGTTATGGGAGAACGAATATATGCATACACACACGCATGTAACTGTTTTTGACACTCTGCGAGCAGAGTGCCGGTAGCCACATGCAGTAAGAGATGCATTACATTTCGAAGTCACTGTTATGATCAGCAACGCTCTTTGGCTCAGCTTGTACTGAGTCGGAGAGCATTAGACCACCACAGTCGTTATTTCTGGGCGAGGGGAAGATATAATTGTTACTTGAGGTGGGGTTGATTGTTGAAGAATTGGTGAGAGAGAAGGGTTTGGTCAAAGTAGAATTAAAAGGTGAATTGGTGATTGAAGTTTTGTTGTTTGTTGGCGTGGTCGTGCTAGAAGCCCAAGAATGGGCGACAGATTTGTTTGGTAAGCTAGTGTTAGTTGAAGTGTTATTTGAAGAGGTGAAAATTTTTTTTGAAGCTTGAGGTGAATTTTTTGTTTTGTCGTTTTCGGAAGGTTTTGATGTTGTGGGGGCTGAAGTGGGAATGTTTGGAGTGGTTATTTGTGCAGGTAGAGAAATTATTGTTGAAAAGGGTGTAAAAGAAGAGGTAGAGGAGTGCTGAGATCTGTATTTAGTTGCTGCTTCACGCATGCTGCATTTGTCGATGGTTTTTATTTTTAAAATTTCTTTAGCCTGTATAAACTTGGGACAAGTGTTTACGGAGGAAGGGTGTTCGCCTGAGCAATTCACACACATGGTTCTTGAGCATTCGCTGTCATTGTGAGGGGGGAGACTGCAGTTGACGCATGTAGGAAGGCCTTTGCATTTTTTTATTGTGTGTCCGAGCCTTTGACAGGTTTTGCAGCGCATCGGATTTGGATAGTAGGGACGGACTGAAATTTTTCGCCAGGCTACATCAATTTCACCTGTTGGGACTATGACACCTTCAAGCTTCTTCTGGAATTTATACACTGCACTTACTCCATAATCTTCAAGGCCTTCAATAATTTCTTTTTCAGGCAAATGGTTAAGAAATGGCGCGAAATTCGTGTCTTTTACGGAGTTAAGGTGTTCATGGTAATTGGCTGAAATTTTGCAGATGTTCGAAAGTGTTGTCGTGTTTGTGAATTTTTCAACAGTTTTTTTATTTTTGACTAGTAGGAGAAGACTTCCGTCGCGCAATTCTGAAATGGATTTAACATCTTTGCTAATGCCTAAAATGGCTTTATGCACCGCGAAGCATGAAAAACGTGACAGTGGTTTATTGTCTTCTAATGATTTAAGAACTATGTATTTTGGGTCGTCGTTTTTAGAGATGTTAATGGGGGGGAGCTCAGGGAAAGTCTCTTGAGATTTGTTGGCTTTTTTTCCTTTTGTATGAGGACTAGAGAAAAGTAGGGCGAAACTATTTTCCCCTGGATTGTAGGCCCCAGGGGGCATTATGAAAACACCTTACACAACCACTTATAACTATTTATGCACTGTTTTTTTTATTTTTTATTTTTTTTTTTTTGTGTTTTTTTTTTTTTTTGTTTTTAAAGAGAGCAATAGATCAATTGATACACAGAGAGCGTCACAGAGTAACGAAACGGTATACCGAAAACAGCAAATAAGCGAATACTGATAACACACGAGAAGATTGAACGTCCGCACGCGTCAGAGGTTAGTCGGTGACTGAGTCTACCTAAATATAAGATTACGGCTTTCTTCCAAATATACTGTCGTTATGCCGCCATGGCTTAATATCACCTTCAATAAGTTACAGAAGTTTACTATCTTAAATCTGTTAAACTAATGATTTGAAGCATATCGAGATCGATTGCTAAATGTGTAAATACAAGAAAATCGGCTTTATACCTAAATATAAGATTACGGAATTCTTCCAAATGCACTGCCGTTATAACGTTATGGCTTTATGTAAACTTCAGTAAGAAAAAGAAGGATAATTAACTTAAATATGTTAAACTAATGATTTTAAGCATTTCGATATCGATTGCTTAATGCTTATATAGAAGAAAATCGACTTTATACCTAAATATAAGATTACGGAATTCTTCTAAATGCACTGCCGTTATGCCCCCATGGCTTTATGCCTACTTCAGTTCGTTAAAGAAGGTTTATTAACTTAAATATGTTAAACTAATGATTTGAAGCATGTCGATATCGATTGCTAAATGCGTATATACAAAAAAATGGATTTTACACCTAAATATATGATACCGGAATTCTTCTAAATACACTGCCGTTATGCCGTTATGTCTTTATGTTAACTTCAGTTCGTTAAAGAAGGTTTATTAACTTAAATATGTTAAACTAATGATTTGAAGCATTTCGATATCGACTGCTAAATGTGTATATACAAGAAAATCGAGTTTATACCTAAATAGAAGATTATGGAATTCTTCTAAATGCACTGCCGTTATGCCGTTATGGTTTATGTTAACTTCTGTTTGTTAAAGAAGGTTTATTAACTTAAATATGTTAAACCAGTTATTTCGATATCGATTGCTTAATGCATATATACAAAAAAATCGACTTTTTACCTAAATATAACATTACGGAATTCTTCCAAATGTACTGTCGTTATGCCGCCATGGCTTTATATCACCTTCAATACGTTCAAGAAGGTTAATTAACTTAAATATGTTAAACTAATGATTTGCAGCATTTCGATATCGATTGCTAAATGCGTATATACAAGAAAATCGACTTTATACCTAAATATAAGATTACGGAATTCTTCCACATGCACTGCCGTTATGCCGCCATGGCTTTATGTTAACTTCAGTGCGTTAAAGAAGCTTTACTAACTTAAATATGTTAATCTTATGATTTGAAGCGTTTCGATATCGATTGCTAAATGCATATATGCAACAAAATCGACTTTATACCTAAATATAAGTTTACGGAATTCTGCCAAATGCACTGCCGTTATACCGTTATGGCATTATGTTAACTTCAGTTAGTTAAAGAAGGTTTATTAACTGAAATAAGTTAAAAAAGTTATTTGAAGCATTTCGATATCGATTGCTTAATGCATATATACAAGAAAATTGATTTTATACCTAAATATAAGATTACGGAATTCTTTAAAATGCACTGCAGTTATACCGTTAAAGCTTTATGTAGACTTCAGTGCGTTAAAGAAGGTTTGTTTAAATTAAATATGTTAAACTAATGATTTGAAGCATGTCGATATCGATTGCTAAATGCGTATATACAAAAAAATGGATTTTACACCTAAATATATGATACCGGAATTCTTCTAAATACACTGCCGTTATGCCGTTATGTCTTTATGTTAACTTCAGTTCGTTAAAGAAGGTTTATTAACTTAAATATGTTAAACTAATGATTTGAAGCATTTCGATATCGACTGCTAAATGTGTATATACAAGAAAATCGAGTTTATACCTAAATAGAAGATTACGGAATTCTTCTAAATGCACTGCCGTTATGCCCCCATGGCTTTATGCCTACTTCAGTTCGTTAAAGAAGGTTTATTAACTTAAATATGTTAAACTAATGATTTGAAGCATGTCGATATCGATTGCTAAATGCGTATATACAAAAAAATGGATTTTACACCTAAATATATGATACCGGAATTCTTCTAAATACACTGCCGTTATGCCGTTATGTCTTTATGTTAACTTCAGTTCGTTAAAGAAGGTTTATTAACTTAAATATGTTAAACTAATGATTTGAAGCATTTCGATATCGACTGCTAAATGTGTATATACAAGAAAATCGAGTTTATACCTAAATAGAAGATTATGGAATTCTTCTAAATGCACTGCCGTTATGCCGTTATGGTTTATGTTAACTTCTGTTCGTTAAAGAAGGTTTATTAACTTAAATATGTTAAACCAGTTATTTCGATATCGATTGCTTAATGCATATATACAAAAAAAAACGACTTTTTACCTAAATATAACATTACGGAATTCTTCCAAATGTACTGTCGTTATGCCGCCATGGCTTTATATCACCTTCAATACGTTCAAGAAGGTTAATTAACTTAAATATGTTAAACTAATGATTTGCAGCATTTCGATATCGATTGCTAAATGCGTATATACAAGAAAATCGACTTTATACCTAAATATAAGATTACGGAATTCTTCCACATGCACTGCCGTTATGCCGTTTTTGGGTTTATGTTAACTTCAGTGCGTTAAAGAAGCTTTATTAACTTAAATATGTTAAACTAATGATTTGAAGATTTTCGAAATCGATTGCTAAATTCATATACACAACAAAATCGACTTTATACCTAGATATAAGATAACGGAATTCTGCCAAATGCACTGCCGTTATACCGTTATGGCATTATGTTAACTTCAGTTAGTTAAAGAAGGTTTATTAACTGAAATAAGTTAAAAAAGTTATTTGAAGCATTTCGATATCGATTGCTTAATGCATATATACAAGAAAATTGATTTTATACCTAAATATAAGATTACGGAATTCTTCCAAATGTACTGTCGTTATGCCGCCATGGCTTTATATCAACTTCAATACGTTAAAGAAGGTTAATTTACTTAAATATGTTAAACTAATGATTTGAAGCATTTCGATATCGCTTGCTAAATGTGTATATACAAGAAAATCGAATTTATACCTAAATATAAGATAACGGAATTTTTCTAAATGCCCTGCCGTTATACCCTTATGGCATTATGTGAAGCTCAGTAAGATAAAGAAGGCTAATTAACTATAATATGTTAAACTAATGATTTGAAACATTTCGATATCGATTGCTAAATGTGTATATACAACAAAATCGACTTTATACCTAAATATAAGATTACGGAATTCTTCTACATGCACTGCCGTTATGCCGCCATGGCTTTATGTTAACTTCATTGCGTAAAAGAAGCTTTATTTACTTAATATATGTTAAACTACTGATTTGAAGCATTCCGATATCGATTGCTAAATGTGTATATACAACAAAATCGACTTTATATCTAAATATAAGATTACGGAATTTTTCTAAATGCACTGCCGTTATGCCGTTGTGGTTTTATGTTAACATCTGTTCGTTAAAGAATGTTTATTAACTTAAATATGTTAAACCAGTTATTAGAAGCATTTCGAAATCGATTCCTAAATGCATATATACAAGAAAATCTTCGTTATACCTAAATATAAGATTACGGAATTATTCCAAATGTACTGTCGTTATGCCGCCATGGCTTTATATCGCCTTCAATACGTTAAAGAAGGTTAATTAAATTAAATATGTTAAACTAATGATTGGAAGCATTTCGATATCGATTGCTTATTGTGTAAATTTAAGAAAATCGATTTTATACCTAAATATAAGCTTACGGCATTCTTCTAAATGCACTGCCGTTATGCCGCCATGGCTTTATGTTAACTTCAGTGCGTTAAAGAAGCTTTATTAACTTAAATATGTTAATCTTATGATTTGAAGCGTTTCGATATCGATTGCTAAATGCATATATGCAACAAAATCGACTTTATACCTAAATATAAGTTTACGGAATTCTTCCAAATGCACTGACGTTATACCGTTATGGCTTTATGTTAACTTCAGTTAGTTAGAGAAGGTTTATTAACTTAAATATGTTAAACCAGTTATTTGAAGCATTTCGATATCGATTGCTTAATGCATATATACAAGAAAATTGACTTTATACCTAAATATAAGATTACGGAATTCTTCCGAATGTACTGTCGTTATGCCGCCATGGCTTTATATCAACTTCAATACGTTTAAAAGGGTTAATTTACTTAAATATGTTAAACTAATGATTCGAAGCATTTAGATATCGATTGCTAAATGTGTATATACAAAAAAATAGAATTTATAGCTAAATATAAGATTACGGAATTCTTCTACATGCACTGCCGTTATGTCGTTAAGGCGTTTGTAGACTTCAGTAAGATAAAGAGGGTTAATTAACTTAAATGTGTTAAACTAATGATTTGAGGCATTTCGATATCGATTGCTAAATGTGTATATACAAGAAAATCGACTTTATACCTAAATATAAGATTACGGAGTTCTTCTAAATGCACTGCCGTTAGGCAGTTATGGCTTTATGTTAATTTATGTTCGTTAAAGAAGGTTTATTAACTTAAATATGTTAAACCAGTTATTTGAAGCATTTCGAAATCGATTGCTTAATGCATATATACAAGAAAATCGACTTTATACCTAAATATATGATAACGGAATTTCTCTGAATGCACTGCCGTTATGCTGTTAAGGCTTTTGTTGACTTTAGTAAGCTAAAGAGGGTTAATTAGCTTAAATATGTTAAACTAATGATTTGAAGATTTTCGATATCGATTGCTAAATGTGTAAATACAAGAAAATCGACTTTGTACCTAAATATAAGATTACGGAATTCTTCTAAATGAACTGCCGTTATGCCGCCATGGCTTTTTGTCAACTTCAATAAGTTATAGGAGGTTAATTAACTTAAATATGTTAAACTAATGATTTGAAGCATTTCGATATCGATTGCTTAATATGTAAATACAAGAAAATCGACTTTACACCTAAATATCAGATTACGGAATTCTCCTAAATGCACTATCGTTATGCCGCCAGGCCTTTATGCCAACTTCAGTGCGTTAAAGAAGGTTAATTAACTTAAATATGTTAAACTAATGGTTGAAGCATCTCGATATCGATTGCTAAATGTGTATGTACAACAAAATCGACTTTATTTCTAAACATAAGATCACGGAATTCTTCCAAATGCGCTGCCGTTATACCGGTATGGCATTATGTGAAGTTCAGTAAGAAAAAGAAGGTTAATTAACTAAAATATGTTAAACTAATGATTTGAAGCATTTCGATATCGATTGCTAAATATGTCTATACAACAAAATCGACTTTATACCTAAATATAAGATTACGAAATTCTTCTAAATACACTGCGGTTATGCCGCCATGGCTTTATGCCAACTTCAGTTCGTTAAAGAAGGTTTATTAACTTAAATATGTTAAACTAATGATCTGAATCATTTCGATATCGATTGCTAAATGTGTATATACAAGAAAATCGACTTTATACCTAAATATAAGATTACGGAATTCTTCTAAATACACTGCCGTTATGCCGCCATGGCTTTTATGCAACTTCAGTTCGTTAAAGAAGGTTAATTAACTTAAATATGTTAAACTAATGATTTGAAGCATTTCGATATCTATTGCTAAATGTGTATATACAACAAAAACGACTTTATACCTAAACATAAGATTACGGAATTCTTCCAAATGCGCTGCCGTTATACCGGTATGGCATTATGTGAAGTTCAGTAATATAAAGAAGGTTAATTAACTTAAATATGTTAAACTAATGGGTTGAAGCATCTCGATATCGATTGCTAAATGTGTATATACAAGAAAATCGACTTTATACCTAAATATATGATAACGAAATTCTTCTAAATACACTGCCGTTATGCCGTCATGGCTTTATGCCAACTTTAGTGCGTTAAAGAAGGTTTATTAACTTAAATATGTTAAACTAATGAGCTGAAGCATTTCGATATCGATTGCTAAATGTGTATATACAAGAAAATCGACTTTATACCTAAATATAAGATTACGGAATTCTTCCAAATGTACTGTCGTTATGCCGCCATGGCTTTGTATCACCTTCAATACGTTAAAAAAGGTTAATTATTTTAAATATGTTAAACTAATGGTTTGAAGCATTTCGATATCGATTGCTAAATATGTATATACAAGAAAATCGAATTTATACCTAAATATAAAATTATAACATTACGGAATTCTTCTAAATGCACTGCCGTTATACCGTTAAGGCTTTATGTAGACTTTAGTAAGCTAAAACATGTTTATTATCTTAATATGTTAAACAAATGATTTGAAGCATTTCGGTATCGATAGCTAAATATGTATATAAAAGAAAATCGACTTTATACCTAAATATAAGATCATGGAATTCTTCTACATCCACTGCCGTTATGCCAACTTCAGATCGTTAAATAAGGTTTATTAACTTAAATATGTTAAACTAATGATTTGAATCATTTCGATATCGATTGCTAAATGTGTATATACAAGAAACTTTAAACCTAAATATAAGATTGCGCAATTCTTCTAAATGCACTGCCATGATGCCGTTAAGGCTTTTGTAGACTTCAGTAAGATTTAGAAGGTTTATTAACTTATATATGTTAAACTAATGATTTGAAGCATTTCGATATCGATTGTTAAATGTGTATATACACGAAAATCGCCCTTATTCCTAAATATAAGCTTACGGAATTCTTCTAAATGCACTGCCTTTATGCCGCCATGGCTTTATGTTAATTTCAGTGCGTTAAAGAAGCTTTATTATTTTAAATATGTTAAACTAATGATTTGAAAATTTTCGAAATCGTTTGCTAAATGCATATATACAACAAAATCGACTTTATACCTAAATATAAGTTCACGGAATTCTTCAAAATGCACTGCCGTTATACCTTTATGGCGTTATGTTAACTTCAGTTAGTTAAAGAAGGTTTGTTAACTTAAATATGTTAAACCAGTTATTTGAAGCATTTCGAAATCGATTGCTTAATGCATATATACAAGAAAATCTTCTTTATACCTAAATATAAGATTACGGAATTCTTCCAAATGTACTGTCGTTATGCCGCCATGGCTTTATATCAACTTCAATACGTTAAAGAAGGTTAATTAACTTAAATATGTTAAACTAATGATTGGAAGCATTTCGATATCTATTGCTAAATGTGTATATACAACAAAATCGACTTTATACCTAAATATAAGCTTACGGAATTCTTCTAAATGCACTGCATTTATGCCGCCATGGCTTTATGTTAACTTCAGTGCGTTAAAGAAGCTTTATTAACTTAAATATGTTAAACTAATGATTTGAAGATTTTCGAAATCGTTTGCTAAATGCATATATACAACAAAATCGACTTTATACCTAAATATAAGTTCACGGAATTCTTCCAAATGCACTGCCGTTATACCTTTATGGCGTTATGTTAACTTCAGTTAGTTAAAGAAGGTTTATTAACTTAAATATGTTAAACCAGTTATATGAAGCATTTCGAAATCGATTGCTTAATGCATATATACAAGAAAATCGACTTTATACCTAAATATATGATAACGGAATTTCTCTGAATGCACTGCCGTTATGCCGTTAAGGCTTTTGTAGACTTCAGTAAGATAGAGAGGGTTGATTAGCTTAAATATGTTAAACTAATGATTTGAAGATTTTCGATATCGATTGCTTAATGTGTAAATACAAGATAATCGACTTTATACCTAAATATAAAATTATAACATTACGGAATTCTTCTAAATGCACTGCCGTTATGCCGCCATGGCTTTATATCAACTTCAATAAGTTATAGGAGGTTAATTAACTTAATTATGTTAAACTAATGATTTGAAGCATTTCGATATCGATTGCTAAATATGTAAATACAAGAAAATCGACTTTACACCTAAATATAACATTACGGAATTCTCCTAAATGCACTATCGTTATGCCGTCAGGGCTTTATGCCAACCTCAGTTCGTTAAAGAAGGTTTATTAACTTAAATATGTTAAACTAATGGGTTGAAGCATCTCGATATCGCTTGCTAAATGTTTATATACAACAAAATCGACTTTATACCTAAACATAAGATTACGGAATTCTTCCAAATGCGCTGCCGTTATACCGTTATGGCATTATGTGAAGTTCAGTAAGATAAAGAAGGTTAATTAACTAAAATATGTTAAATTAATAATTTGAAGCATTTCGTTATCGATTGCTAAATGTGTATATACAACAAAATCGACTTTATACCTAAGTATAAGATTACGGAATTCTTCTAAATGCACTGCCGTTATGCCGCCATGGCCTTATGCCAACTTCAGTTCGTTAAAGAAGGTTTGTTAACTTAAATATGTTACACCAGTTATTTGAAGCATTTCGAAATCTATTGCTTAATGCATATATACAAGAAAATCGACTTTATACCTAAATATATGATAACGGAATTTCTCTGAATGCACTGCCGTTATGCCGTTAAGGCTTTATGTTAACTTCAGTAAGATAAAGAAGGTTAATTAACTTAAATATGTTAAACTAATGATTTGAAGCATTTCGATATCGATTGCTAAGTGTGTATATACAGGAAAATCGAATTTATACCTAAATATAAGATTACGGAATTCTTCTACATGCACTGCCGTTATACTGCCATGGCTTCATGTAGACTTCAGTAAGCTAAAAAAAGTTTATTAAATAAAATATGTTAAACTAATGATTTGAAGCATTTTGACATCGATTGCTAAATGTGTATATACAACAAAATCGACTTTATACCTAAGTATAAGATTACGGAATTCTTCTAAATGCACTGCCGTTATGCCGCCATGGCCTTATGCCAACTTCTGTTCGTTAAAGAAGGTTTATTAACTTAAATATGTTAAACCAGTTATTTGAAGCATTTCGAAATCGATTGCTAAATGCATATATACAAGAAAATCTTCTTTATACCTAAATATAAGATTACGTAATTCTTCTAAATGCTTTGCCGTTATGCCGTTAAGGCGTTTGTAGACTTCAGTAAAATAAAGAGGGTTAATTAACTTAAATATGTTAAACTAATGATTTGAGATATTTCGATATCGATTGATAAATGTGTATATACAAGAAAATCGACTTTATACCTAAATATAAGAATACGTACTTCTTCTGAATGCACTGCCGTTATGCAGTTGTGGCTTTATGTTAATTTCTGTTCGTTAAAAAAGGTGTATTAACTTAAATATGTTACACCAGTTATTTGAAGCATTTCGAAATCGATTGCTTAATGCATATGTACAAGAAAATTGACATTATACCTAAATATAAGGTTACGGAATTCTTCCGAATGTACTGTCGTTATGCCGCCATGGCTTTATATCAACTTCAACACGTTAAAGAAGGTTAATTAACTTAACTATGTTAAACTAATGATTGGAAGCATTTCGATATCTATTGGTAAATGTGTATATACAACAAAATCGACTTTATACCTAAATATAAGCTTACGGAATTCTTCTAAATGCACTGCCGTTATGCCGCCATGGCTTTATGTTAACTTCAGTGCGTTAAAGAAGCTTTATTGACTTAAATATGTTAAACTTATGATTTGAAGATTTTCGAAATGGATTGCAAAATGCATATATACAACAAAATCGACTTTATACTTAAATATAAGTTCACGGAATTCTTCCAAATGCACTGCCGTTATACCTTTTTGGCATTATGTTAACTTCAGTTAGTTAAAGAAGGTTTATTAACTTAAATATGTTAAACCAGTTATTTGAAGCATTTCGATATCGATTGCTTAATGCATATATACAAGAAAATTGACTTTATACCTAAATATAAGATTACGGAATTCTTCCGAATGTACTGTCGTTATGCCGCCATGGCTTTATATCAACTTCAATACGTTAAAAAAGGTTAATTAACTTAAATATGTTAAACTAATGATTGGAAGCATTTAGATATCGATTGCTAAATGTGTATATACAAAAAAATCGAATTTATAGCTAAATAAAAGAGTACGGAATTCTTCTAAATGCATTGCCGTTATGCCGTCGTGGCTTTGTGTTAACTTCAGTGCGTTAAAGAAGGTTTGTTAACTAAAATATGTTAAACTAATGACTTGAAGCATTTCGATATCGATTGCTAAATGAGTATATACAAGAAATTCGACTTTATACCTAAATATAAGATCACGTAGTTCTTCTAAATGCTTTGCCGTTATGCCGTTAAGGCGTTTGTGGACTTCAGTAAAATAAAGAGGGTTAATTAACTTAAATATGTTAAACTAATGATTTGAGATATTTCGATATCGATTGATAAATGTGTATATACAAGAAAATCGACCTTATACCTAAATATAAGATTACGGAGTTCTTCTGAATGCACTGCCGTTATGCAGTTGTGGCTTTATGTTAATTTCTGTTCGTTAAAGAAGGTGTATTAACTTAAATATGTTACATCAGTTATTTGAAGCATTTCGAAATCGATTGCTTAATGCATATATACAAGAAAATTGACGTTATACCTAAATATATGATAACGGAATTTCTCTGAATGTACTGGCGTTATGCCGTTAAGGCTTTTGTAGACTTCAGAAAGATAAAGAGGGTTAATTAACTTAAATATGTTAAACTAATGATTTGAAGATTTTCGAAATCGATTGCTAAATGCATATATACAAGAAAATCTTTTTTATACCTAAATATAAGGTTACGGAATTCTTCCAAATGTACCGTCGTTATGCCGCCATGGCTTTTTATCACCTTCAATACGTTAAAGAAGGTTAATTAACTTAAATATGTTAAACTAATGATTTGAAGCATTTCGATATCGATTGCTAAATGCGTATATACAACAAAATCAACTTTATACCTAAATATAAGCTTACGGAATTCTTCTAAATGCACTGCCGTTATGCCGTTATGGCTTTATGTTAACTTCAGTTCGTTAAGGAAGGTTTACTAACTTAGATATGTCACACCAGTTATTTGAAGCATTTCGAAATCGATTGCTTAATGCATATATACAAGAAAATCGACTTTATACCTAAATATATGATAACGGAATTTCTCTGAATACACTGCCGTTATGCCGTTAAGGCTTTTGTAGACTTCAGTAAGATAAAGAGGGTTAATTAGCTTAAATATGTTAAACTAATAATTTGAAGATTTTCGATATCGATTGCTTAATGTGTAAATACAAGATAATCGACTTTATACCTAAATATAAAATTATAACATTACGGAATTCTTCTAAATGCACTGCCGTTATACCGCCATGGCTTTATGTAGACTTCAGTAAGCTAAAAAAAGTTTATTAACTAAAATATGTTATACTAATGATTTGAAGCATTTCGATATCGATTGCTTACTGTGTAAATTTAAGAAAATCGACTTTATACCTAAATATAAGATAACGAAATTCTTCTAAATGCACTGCCGTTATGCCGCCATGGCTTTGTATCAACTTCAATAAGTTATAGGAGGTTAATTAACTTAAATATGTTAAACTAATGATTTGAAGCATTTCGATATCGATTGCTAAATAAGTAAATACAAGAAAGTCGAATTTACACCAAAATATAAGATTACGGAATTCTCCTAAATGCACTATCGTTATGCCGCCATGGCTTTATGCCAACTTCAGTTCGTTAAAGAAGGTTTATTAGCTTAAATATGTTAAACTATTAGGTTGAAGCATCTATATGTCGATTGCTAAATGTGTATATACAACAAAATCGACTTTATACCTAAACATAAGATAACGGAATTCTTCCAAGTGCGCTGCCGTTATACTGTTATGGCATTAGGTGAAGTTCAGTAAGATAAAGAAGGTTAAATAACTAAAATATGCTAAACTAATGATTTGAAGCATTTCGATATCGATTGCTAAATGTGTATATACAACAAAATCTAATTTATACCTAAATATGTGATAACGGAATTCTTCTAAATGCACTGCCGTTATGCCGTTATGGTTTTATGTTAACTTCAGTAAGATAAAGTAGGTTAATTAACTTAAATATGTTAAACTAATGATTTGAAGCATTTCGATATCGATTGCTAAATGTGTATATACAAGAAAATCGACTTTATACCTAAATATAAGATTACGGAATTCTTCTACATGCACTGCCGTTGTGCCGCCATGGCTTTATGTTAACTTCAGTGCGTTAAAAAAGCTTTATTTATTTAAATATGTTAAACCAGTTATTTGAAGCATTTCGAAATCGATGGCTAAATGCATATATACAAGAAAATCTTCTTTATACCTAAATATAAGATTACGGAATTCTTCCAAATGTACTGTCGTTATGCCGCCATGGCTTTATTTCACCTTCAATACGTTAAGGATGGTTAATTAACTAAAATATGTTAAACTAATGATTTGAAGCATTTCGATATCGATTGCTAAATGTGTATATACAATAAAATCTAATTTATACCTAAATATGTGATAACGGAATTCTTCTAAATGCACTGCCGTTATGCCGCCATGGCTTTACGTTAACTTCAGTGCGTTAAAGAAGCTTTATTAACTTAAATATGTTAAACTAATGGGTTGAAGCATCTCGATATCGATTGCTAAATGGGTATATACAACAAAATCGAATTTATACCTAAACATAAGATTACGGAATTCTTCCAAATGCGCTGTCGTTATACCGTTAGGGCTTTATGCCAACTTAGTTCGTTAAAGAAGGTTTATTAACTTAAATATGTTAAACTAATGATTAGAATCATTTCGATATCGATTGCTAAATGTGTATATACAAGAAAATCGACTTTATACCTGAATATATGATAACGGAATTCTTCTAAATGCACTGCCGTTATGCCGTTAAGGCGTTTGTAGACTTCAGTAAAATAAAGAGGGTTAATTAACTTAAATATGTTAAACTAATGATTTGAAGCATTTCAATATCGATTGCTAAATGTGTATATAAACGAAAATCGAATTTATACCTAAATATAAGATTATGGAATTCTTCTACATGCACTGCCGTTAATTAGCCATGGCTTTATGTTAACTTCAGTGCGTTAAAGAAGCTTTATTTACTTAAATATGTTAAAGTACTGATTTGAAGCATTTCGATATCGATTGCTAAATGTGTATATACAAGAAAATCTACTTTAAACCTAAATATAAGATTACGTAATTCTTCTAAATGCACTGCCATTATGCCGTTAAGGCTTTTGTAGACTTCAGTAAGATTAAGATGGTTAATTAACTTAAATATGTTAAACTAATGATTTGAAGCCTTTCGATATCGATTGCTAAATGAGTATATACAAGAAAATCGCCTTTATACCTAAATATAAGATTACGGAATTCTTCTAAATGCACTGCCGTTATGCCGTTGTGGCTTTATGTTAACTTCTGTTCGTTAAAGAAGGTTTATTAACTTAAATATGTTAAACCAGTTATTTGAAGCATTTCGAAATCGATTGCTAAATGCATATATACAAGAAAATCTTCTTTATACCTAAATATAAGATTACGGAATTCTTCCAAATGTACTCTCGTTATGCCGTCATGGCTTTATATCACCTTCAATAAGTTAAAGAAGGTTAATTAACTTAAATATGTTAAACTAATGATTGGAAGCATTTCGATATCTATTGCTAAATGTGTATATACAACAAAATCGACTTTATACCTAAATATAAGCTTACGGAATTCTTCTAAATGCACTGCCGTTATGCCGCCATGGCTTTATGTAAACTTCAGTGCGTTAAAGAAGCTTTATTAACTTAAATATGTTAAACCAGTTATTTGAAGCATTTCGAAATCGATTGCTAAATGCATATATACAAGAAAATCGACTTTATACCTAATATAAGATTACGGAATTCTTCCAAATGTACTGTCGTTATGCCGCCATGGCTTTATATCACCTTCAATACGTTAAAGAAGGTTAATTAACTTAAATATGTTGAACTAATGATTTGAGGCATTTCGATATCGATTGCTAAATGCATATATACAAGAAAATCTTTTTTATACCTAAATATAAGATTACGGAATTCTTCCAAATGTACTGTCGTTATGCCGCCAAGGCTTTTTATCACCTTCAATACGTTAAAGAAGGTTAATTAATTTAACTATCTTAAACTAATGATTGGAAGCATTTCGATTTCGATGGCTAAATGCATATATACAAGAAAATCTTCTTTATACCTAAATATAAGATTACGGAATTCTTCTAAATGCACTGCCGTTATGCCGTTGTGGCTTTATGTTAACATCTGTTCGTTAAAGAAGGTTTATTAACTTAAATATGTTAAACCAGTTATTTGAAGCATTTCGAAATCGAATGCTTAATGCATATATACAAGAAAATCTTCTTTATACCTAAATATAAGATTACGGAATTCTTCCAAATGTACTGTCGTTATGCCGCCATGGCTTTATATCACCTTCAATACGTTAAAGAAGGTTAATTAACTTAAATATGTTAAACTAATGATTGGAAGCATTTCGATTTCGATTGCTAAATGTGTATATACAACAAAATCGATTTTATACCTAAATATAAGATTACGGAATTCTTCTAAATGCACTGCCGTTATGCCGCCATGACTTTATGTTAACTTCAGTGCGTTAAAGAAGCTCTATTAACTTAAATATGTTAAACTAATGGGTTGAAGCATCTCGATATCGATTGCTAAATGGTATATACAAGAAAATCTACTTTATACCTAAACATAAGATTACGGAATTCTTCTAAATGCACTGCCGTTATGCCGTTGTGGCTTTATGTTAACATCTGTTCGTTAAAGAAGGTTTATTAACTTAAATATGTTAAACCAGTTATTTGAAGCATTTCGAAATCGATTGCTTAATGCATATATACAAGAAAATCTTCTTTATACCTAAATATAAGATTACGGAATTCTTCCAAATGTACTGTCGTTATGCCGCCATGGCTTTATATCACCTTCAATACGTTAAAGAAGGTTAATTAACTTAAATATGTTAAACTAATGATTGGAAGCATTTCGATTTCGATTGCTAAATGTGTATATACAACAAAATCGATTTTATACCTAAATATAAGCTTACGGAATTCTTCTAAATGCACTGCCGTTATGCCGCCATGACTTTATGTTAACTTCAGTGCGTTAAAGAAGCTCTATTAACTTAAATATGTTCAACTAATGGGTTGAAGCATCTCGATATCGATTGCTAAATGGTATATACAAGAAAATCGACTTTATACCTAAACATAAGATTACGGAATTCTTCTAAATGCACTGCCGTTATGCCGTTATGGCTTTATGTTAACTTCAGTTCGTTAAAGAAGGTTTATTAACTTAAATATGTTAAACCAGTTATTTGAAGCATTTCGAAATCGATTGCTTAATGCTTATATACAAGAAAATCTTCTTTATACCTAAATAAATAAGATTACGGAATTCTTCTAAATGTACTGTCGTTATGCCGCCATGGCTTTATATCACTTCAATACGTTAAAGAAGGTTAATTAACTTAAATATGTTAAACTAATGATTTGAAGCATTTCGATATCGATTGCTAAATGTGTATATACAACAAAATCGACTTTATACCTAAATATAAGCTTACGGAATTCTTCTAAATGCACTGCCGTTATGCCGCCATGGCTTTATGTTAACTTCAGTCGTTAAGGAAGGTTATTAACTTAAATATGTTAAACTATATTTGAAGCATTTCGATATCGATTGCTAAATAGTATATACAAGAAAATCGACTTTATACCTAAATATAAGATTACGGAATTCTCTAAATGCACTGCCGTTATGCCGTTAGGGCTTTATGTAACTTCAGTTCGTTAAAGAAGGTTTATTAACTTAAATATGTTAAACTATTATTTGAAGCATTTCGATATCGATTGCTTAATGTGTATATACAAGAAAATCGACTTTATACCTAAATATAAGATTACGGAATTCTTCTAAATGCACTGCCGTTATACCGCCATGGCTTTAGGTAACTTCAGTAAGTAAAGAAGGTTAATTAACTAAAATATGTTAAACTAATGATTTGAAGCATTTCGATATCGATTGCTAAATGGTATATACAACAAAATCAACTTTATACCTAAATATAGGATTACGGAATTCTTCTAAATGCACTGCCGTTATGCCGTTATGGCTTTATGTTAACTTCAGTAAGTTAAGGAAGGTTAATTAACTTAAATATGTTAAACTAATGATTTGAAGCATTTCGATATCGATTGCTAAATGAGTATATACAAGAAAATCGACTTTATACCTAAATATAAGATTACGGAATTCTCTCTAATGCACTGCCGTTATGCCGAGGCTTTATGAACTTCAGTCGTAAAGAGTTATTTACTTAAATATGTTAAACTATATTTGAAGCATTTCGATATCGATTGCTAAATGTGTATATACAAGAAAATCGACTTTATACCTAAATATAAGATTACGGAATTCTTCTAAATGCACTGCCGTTATACCGTTATGGCTATTATGTAGAACTTCAGTAAGCTAAAGAAGGTTTAATTAACTAAAATATGTTATAACTAATGATTTGAAGCATTTCGATATCGATTGCTAAATGAGTATATACAAGAAAATCTATTTTATACCTAAATATAGGATTACGGAATTCTTCTAAATGCACTGTCGTTATGCCGCCATGGCTTTATTCAACTTCAATAAGTTAAAGAAGGTTAATTAACTTAAATATGTTAAACTAATGATTTGAAGCATTTCGATATCGATTGCTAAATGGTATATACAAGAAAATCGACTTTATACCTAAATATAAGATTACGGAATTCTTCTAAATGACTATCGTTATGCCGCCAGGCTTTATGCAACTTCATCGTTAAAGAAGGTTTATTAACTTAAATATGTTAAACTATGATTTGAAGCATTTCGATATCGATTGCTAAATGTGTATATACAACAAAATCGACTTTATACCTAAATATAAGATTACGGAATTCTTCTAAATGCACTGCCGTTATGCCGTGTTTATGTAGACTACTTAAAGAGTTGAATTCTTCAAAGTATAGTTAAATAGATTGGCTTTATACATTCAATACGTTAAAGAATGTTAATACTAAATATGTTGAACTAATGCATTTGCCGATATCGTACGTTGCTAAATGAGTATATACAAGAAAATCTTTATTTATACCTAAATATGTGATATACGGAATTCTTCCTAAATAGTTACTGTTCGTTATGCCGCCTTTTGGCTTTATGCTTAATTCGTTAAAGAAGGTTAATTTACTTAAATATGTTAAACTAATGATTTGAAGCATTTCGAAATCGATTCGCTAAATGCATATATACAAGAAAATCGATTTATACCTAAATATAAGATTACGGAATTCTTCAAATGCACTGCCGTTATGCCGTAGGCTTTAGATCAGCAAAGTAAAGAAGGTTAATTACTTAAATATGTTAAACTAATGATTTGAAGCATTTCGATATCGATTGCTAAATGTGTATATACAAGAAAATCGTTTTATACCTAAATATAAGTTACGGAATTCTTCTAAATGCACTGCCGTTATGCCGCCATGCTTTTTGTTAACTTCATCGTTAAAGAGGTCTATTAACTTAAATATTTAAACTAATGATTTGAAGCATTTCGATACGATTGCTAAATGCGTATATACAACGAAAATCGACTTATATACCTAAATATAAGATTACGTAATTCTTCTAAATGCTTGCCGTTATGCCGTTAAGGCTTTTGTAGACTTCAGCTAAATGAGGGTTAATAACTTAAATATGTTAACAGTTTTGCATTTGATATCGATTGCTAAATATGCATATACAAGAAAATCGACTTTATACCTAAATATAGATACGGATTCTCTAAATGCACTGCCGTTATGCCGTTAGGCTTTTATAACTTCGTTAAAGAAGGTTATTTACTTAAATATGTTAAACTAATGATTTGAAGCATTTCGAAATCGATTGCTAAATGCATATATACAAGAAAATCGATTTATACCTAAATATAAGATTACGGAATTCTTCAAATGCACTGCCGTTATGCCGCCATGGCTTTATATCACCTTCAATACGTTAAAGAAGGTTAATTAACTTAAATATGTTAAACTAATGATTTGAAGCATTTCGATATCGATTGCTAAATGTATATACAAGAAAATCGATTTTATACCTAAATATAAGTTACGGAATTCTTCTAAATGCACTGCCGTTATGCCGCCATGGCTTTATGTTAACTTCAGTACGTTAAAGAAGGTTATTAACTTAAATATGTTAAACTAATGATTTGAAGCATTTCGATATCGATTGCTAAATGGTATATACAACAAAATCGACTTTATACCTAAATATAAGATTACGGAATTCTTCTAAATGCCTGCCGTTATGCCGTTATGGCGTTATGTAACTTCAGTAAGATAAAGAAGGTTAATTAACTTAAATATGTTAAACTAATGATTTGAAGCATTTCGATATCGATTGCTAAATGTGATATACAAGAAAATCGACTTTATACCTAAATATAAGATTACGGAATTCTTCTAAATGCACTGCCGTTATGCCGTTATGGCTTTATGTAACTTCAGTTAAAAGAAGGTTTATTAACTTAAATATGTTACACCAGTTATTTGAAGCATTTCGAAATCGATTGCTTAATGCATATATACAAGAAAATCGATTTATACCTAAATATATGATAACGGAATTTCTCTGAATGCACTGCCGTTATGCCGTTAAGGCTTTTGTAGACTTCAGAAAGATAAAGAAGGTTAATTAGCTTAAATATGTTAAACTAATGATTTGAAGATTTTCGAAATCGATTGCTAAATGCATATATACAAGAAAATCTTTTTTATACCTAAATATAAGGTTACGGAATTCTTCCAAATGTACTGTCGTTATGCCGCCATGGCTTTTTATCACCTTCAATACGTTAAAGAAGGTTAATTAACTTAAATATGTTAAACTAATGATTTGAAGCATTTCGATATCGATTGCTAAATGCGCATATACAACAAAATCGACTTAAAACCTAAATATAAGCTTACGGAATTCTTCTAAATGCACTGCCGTTATGCCGTTATGGCTTTATGTTAACTTCAGTTCGTTAAAGAAGGTTTAATAACTTAGATATGTTACACCAGTTATTTAAAGCATTTCGAAATCGATTGCTTAATGCATATATACAAGAAAATCGACTTTATACCTAAATATATGATAACGGAATTTCTCTGAATGCACTGCCGTTATGCCGTTAAGGCTTTTGTAGACTTCAGTAAGATAAAGAAGGTTTATTAACTTAAATATGTTAAACTAATGATTTGAAGCATTTCGAAATCGATTGCTAAATGTGTATATTCAAGAAAATCTTTTTTATACCTAAATATAATGTTACGGAATTCTTCCAAATGTACTGTCGTTATGCCGCCATGGCTTTTTATCACCTTCAATACGTTAAAGAAGGTTAATTAACTTAAATATGTTAAACTAATGATTTGAAGCATTTCGATATCGATTGCTAAATGCGCATATACAACAAAATCGACTTAAAACCTAAATATAAGATTACGGAATTCTTCTAAATGCACTGCCGTTATGCCGTTGTGGCTTTATGATAACTTCTGTTCGTTAAAGAAGGTTTATTAACTTAAATATTTTAAACCAGTTATTTGAAGCATTTCGAAATCGATTGCTAAATGTGTATATACATACAACAAAATCGACTTTATATCTAAATATAAGATTACGGAATTCTTCCAAATGTGCTGTTGTTATGCCGCCATGGCTTTATATCACCTTCAATACGTTAAAGAAGGTTAATTAACTTAAATATGTTGAACTAATGATTTGAAGTATTTCGATATCGATTGCTAAATGCATATCTACAAGAAAATCTTTTTTATACCTAAATATAAGATTACGGAATTCTTCCAAATGTACTGACGTTATGCCGCCATGGCTTTTTATCACCTTCAATACGTTAAAGAAGGTTAAATAACTTAAATATGTTAAACTAATGATTGGAAGCATTTCGATTTCGATTGCTAAATGCATATATACAACAAAATCGAATTTATACCTAAATACAAGATTACGGAATTCTTCCAAATGTACTGTCGTTATGCCGCCATAGCTTTATATCACCTTCAATACGATAAAGAAGGTTAATTAACTTAAATATGTTAAACTAATGATTGGAAGCATTTCGATTTCGATTGCTAAATGTGTATATACAACAAAATCGATTTTATACCTAAATATAAGCTTACGGAATTCTTCTAAATGCACTGCCGTTATGCCGCCATGGCTTTATGTTAACTTCAGTGCGTTAAAGAAGCTTTATTAACTTAAATGTGTTAAACTAATGGGTTGAAGCATCTCGATATCGATTGCTAAATGGGTATATACAACAAAGTCGATTTTACACCTAAACATAAGATTACGGAATTTTTCCGAATGCGCTGCCGTTATACCGTTATGGCTTTATGCACACTTCAGTTCGTTAAAGAAGTTTTATTAACTTTAATATGTTAAACTAATGATTTCAGGCATTCCGATATCGATTGCTAAATGTGTATATACAAGAAAATCGACTTTATACCTAAATATATGATAACGGAATTCTTCTAAATGCACTGCCGTTATGCCGTTTTGGCTTTATGTTAACTTCAGTAAGATAAAGAAGGTTAATTAACTTAAATATGTTGAACCAATGATTTGAAGCATTTCGATATCGATTGCTAAATGTGTATATACAAAAAAATCAAATTTATAGCTAAATAAAAGATTACGGAATTCTTCAATTGCACTGCCGTTATGCCGCCATGGCTTTGTGTTCAGTGCGTTAAAGTAGGTTTGTTAACTTAAATATGTTAAACTAATGATTTGAAGCATTTCGATATCGATTGCTAAATGAGTATATACAAGAAAATCGACTTTATACCTAAATATAAGATTACGTAATTCTTCTAAATGCTTTGCCGTTAAGCCGTTAAGGCGTTTGTAGACTTCAGTAAGATAAAGAGGGTTAATTAACTTAAATATGTTAAACCAATGATTTGTGGCATTTCGATATCGATTGCTAAATGTGCATATACAAGAAAATCGACTTTATACCTAAATATAAGATTACGGAGTTCTTCTAAATGCACTGCCGTTATGTAGTTATGGCTTTATGTTAATTTCTGTTCGTTAAAGAAGGTTTATTAACTTAAATATGTTACATTAGTTATTTGAAGCATTTCGAAATCGATTGCTTAATGCATATATACAAGAAAATCGAGTTTATACCTAAATATATGATAACGGAATTTCTCTGAATGCACTGCCGTTATGCCGTTAAGGCTTTTGTAGACTTCAGAAAGATAAAGAGGGTTAATTAGCTTAAATATGTTAAACTAATGATTTGAAGCATTTCGATATCGATTGAATATTGTGTAAATTTAAGAAAATCGATTTTATACCTAAATATAAGATTACGGAATTCTTCTAAATGCACTGCCGTTATGCCGCCATGGCTTTATATCACCTTCAATACGTTAAAGAAGGTTAATTAACTTAAATATGTTAAACTAATGATTTGAAGCATTTAGATATCGATAGCTAAATGCGCATATACAACAAAATTGATTTTAAACCTAAATATAAGCTTACGGAATTCTACTAAATGCACTGCCGTTATGCCGTTATGGCTTTATGTTAACTTCAGTTCGTTAAAGAAGGTTTAATAACTTAGATATGTTACACTAGTTATTTGAAGCATTTCGAAATCGATTGCTTAATGCATATATACAAGAAAATCGACTTTATACCTAAACATAAGATTACGGAATTCTTCCAAATGCGCTGCCGTTATACCGTTATGGCATTATGTGAAGTTCAGTAAGATAAAGAAGGTTAATTAACTAAATTATGTTAAAATAATGATTTGAAGCATTTCGATATCGATTGCTAAACGTGTATATACAACAAAATCAAATTTATAGCTAAATAAAAGATTACGGAATTTTCTAAATGCACTGCCGTTATGCCGCCATGGCTTTATGTCAACTTCAGTTCGTTAAAGAAAGTTAATTAACTTAAATATGTTAAACTAATGATTTGAATCATTTCGATATCGATTGCTAAATGTGTATATACAAGAAAATCGACTTTATACCTAAATATATGATAACGGAATTCTTCTAAATGCACTGTCGTTATGCCGTTATGGCTTTATGTTAACTTCAGTAAGCTAAAGAAGGTTAATTAACTTAAATATGTTAAACTAATGATTTTAAGCATTTCGATATCGATTGCTAAATGTGTATATACAAGAAAATCGAATTTATACCTAAATATAAGATTACGGAATTCTTCTACATGCACTGCCGTTATGCCGCCATGGCTTTATGTTAACTTCAGTGCGTTAAAGAAGCTTTATCTACTTAAATATGTTAAACTACTGATTTGAAGCATTTCGATATCGATTGCTAAATGTGTATATTCAAGAAAATCGACTTTAAACCTAAATATAAGATTACGTAATTCTTCTTAATGCACTGCCATTATGCCTTTAAGGATTTTGTAGACTTCAGTAAGATTAAGATGATTGGAAGCATTTCGATTTGGCTTGCTAAATGTGTATATACAAGAAAATCGACTTTATACCTAAATATATGATAACGGAATTCTTCTAAATGCACTGTCGTTATGCCGTTATGGCTTTATGTTAACTTCAGTGCGTTAAAGAAGCTTTATCTACTTAAATATGTTAAACTACTGATTTGAAGCATTTCGATATCGATTGCTAAATGTGTATATTCAAGAAAATCGACTTTAAACCTAAATATAAGATTACGTAATTCTTCTTAATGCACTGCCATTATGCCTTTAAGGATTTTGTAGACTTCAGTAAGATTAAGATGATTGGAAGCATTTCGATTTGGCTTGCTAAATGGGTATATACAACAAAATCGACTTTGTACCTAAACATAAGATTACGGAATTCTTCCAAATGCGCTGCCGTTATACCGTTATGGCTTTATGCCAACTTCAGTTCGTTAAAGAAGTTTTATTAACTGAAATATGTTAAACTAATGATTTGTGGCATTTCGATATCGATTGCTAAATGTGTATATACAGAAAATCGACTTTATACCTAAATATAAGATAACAGAGTTCTTCTTAATGCACTGCCGTTATGCAGTTATGGCTTTATGTTAATTTCTGTTCGTTAAAGAAGGTTTATTAACTTAAATATGTTACACCAGTTATTTGAAGCATTTCGAAATCGATTGCTTAATGCATATATACAAGAAAATCGACTTTATACCTAAATATATGATAACGGAAGAAGGTTTATTAACTTAGATATGTTACACCAGTTATTTGAAGCATTTTGAAATCGATTGCTTAATGCATATATACAAGAAAATCGACTTTATACCTTAATATATGATGACTGAATTTCTCTGAATGCACTGCGTTATGCCGTTAGGGCTTTTGTAGAATATACAAGAAAATCTTTTTTATACCTAAATATAAGGTTACGGAATTCTTCCAAATGTACTGTCGTTATGCGGCCTTGGCTTTTTATCACTTTCAATACTTTAAAGAAGGCTTATTAACTTAAATATGTTAATCTAATGATTTAAAGCATTTCGATATCGATTGCTAAATGCGTATATACAACAAAATCGACTTTGTACCTACATATAAGCTTACGGAATTCTTCTAAATGCACTGCCGTTATGCCGTTATGGCTTTATGTTAACTTCAGTTCGTTAAAGAAGGTTTATTAACTTAGATATGTTACACCAGTTATTTGAAGCATTTTGAAATCGATTGCTTAATGCATATATACAAGAAAATCGACTTTATACCTAAATATATGATAACGGAATTTCTCTGAATGCACTGCCGTTATACCGCTAAGGCTTTTGTAGACTTCAGTAAGATAAAGAGGGTTAATTAGCTTAAATATGTTTAACTAATGATTTGAAGATTTTCGGTATCGATTGCTAAATGTGTAAATACAAGAAAATCGACTTTATACCTAAATATAAAATTATAACATTACGGAATTCTTCTAAATGCACTGCCGTTATACCGCCGTGGCTTTATGTAGACTTAAGTAAGCTAAAAAAAGTTTATTAACTAAAATATGTTAAACTAATGATTTGAAGGATTTCGATATCGATTGCTTATTGTGTAAATTTAAGAAAATCGACTTTATACCTAAATATAAGATTACGGAATTCTTCTAAATGCACTGTCGTTATGCCGCCATGGCTTTAAGTCAACTTCAACAAGTTATAGGTGGTTAATTAACTTAAATATGCTAAACTTATGATTTGAAGCATTTCGATATCGATTGCTAAATATGTAAAAACAAGAAAATCGACTTTACACCTAAATATAAGATTACGGAATTCTCCTAAATGCACTATCGTTATGCCGCCAGGGTTTTATGCCAACTTCAGTTTGTTTAAGAAGGTTTATTAACTTAAATATGTTAAACTAATGGGTTGAAGCATCTCGATATCGATTGCTAAATGTGTATGTAAAACAAAATCGACTTTATACCTAAACATAAGATTACGGAATTCTTCCAAATGCACTGCCTTTATACCGTTATGGCATTATGTGAAGTTCAGTAAGATAAAGAAGGTTAATTAACTAAAATATGTTAAACTAATGATTTGAAGCATTTCGATATCGATTGCTAAATGTGTATATATAACAAAATCGACTTTATACCTAAATATAAGATTACGGAATTCTTCTAAATGCACTGCCGTTATGCCGCCATGGCTTTATGCCAACTTCAGATCGTTAAAGAAGGTTTATTAACTTAAATATGTTAAACTAATGATTTGAATCATTTCGATATCGATTGCTAAATGTGTATATACAAGAAAATCGACTTTATACCTAAATATATGATAACGGAATTCTTCTAAATGCACTGCCGTTATGCCGTTATGGCTTTATGTTAACTTCAGTAAGATAAAGAAGCTTTATTAACTTAAATATGTTAAACTTATAATTTGAAGCATTTCGATATCGATTGCTAAATGTGTATATACAAGAAAATCGAATTTATACCTAAATATAAGATAACGGAATTCTTCTACATGCACTGCCATTATGCCGCCATGGCTTTATGTTAACTTCAGTGCGCTAAAGAAGCTTTATTTACTTAAATATGTTAAACTACTGATTTGAAGCATTTCGATATCGATTGCTAAATGTGTATATACAAGAAAATCGGCTTTAAACATAAATATAAGATTACGTAATTCTTCTTAATGCACTGCCATTATGCCGTTAAGGCTTTTGTAGACTTCAGCAAGATTAAGATGGTTATTTAACTTAAATATGTTAAACTAATGATTTGAAGCATTTCGATATCGATTGCTAAATGCATATGTACAAGAAAATCGACTTTATACCTAAATATAAGATTACGGAATTCTTTAGAATGTACTGTCGTTATGCCGCCATGGCTTTATATAAACTTCAATACGTTAAAAAAGTTTAATTAACTTAAATATGTTAAACTAATGATTTGAAGCATTTAGATATCGATTGCTAAATGTGTATATATAAAAAAATCGAATTTATAGCTAAATAAAAGATTACGGAATTCTTCTAAATGCACTGCCGTTATGCCGCCATGGCTTTGTGTTAACTTCAGTGCGTTAAAGTAGGTTTGTTAACTTAAATATGTTAAGCTAATGATTTGAAGCATTTCGATATCGATTGCTAAATGAGTATATACAAGAAAATCGACTTTATACCTAAATATAAGATTACGTAATTCTTCTAAATGCTTTGCCGTTATGCCGTTAAGGCGTTTGTAGACTTCAGTAAGATAAAGAGGGTTAATTAACTTAAATATGTTATACTAATGATTTGAAGCATTTCGATATCGATTGCTAAATGCGCATATACAACAAAATCGATTTTAAACCTAAATATAAGCTTACGGAATTCTTCTAAATGCACTGCCGTTATGCCGTTATGGCTTTATGTTAACTTCAGTTCGTTAAAGAAGGTTTTATAACTTAGATATTTTACACCAGTTATTTGAAGCATTTCGATATCGATTGCTTAATGCATATATACAAGAAAATCGACTTTATACCTAAACATATGATAACGGAATTTCTCTGAATGCACTGCCGTTATGCCGTTAAGGCTTTTGTAGACTTCAGTAAGATAAAGAGGGTTAATTAGCTTAAATATGTTAAACCAATGATTTGAAGATTTTCGATATCGATTGCTTAATGTGTAAATACAAGAAAATCGACTTTATACCTAAATATAAAATTACAACATTACGGAATTCTTCTAAATGCACTGCCGTTATACCGCCATGGCTTTATGTAGACTTCAGTAAGCTAAAAAAAGTTTATTAACTAAAATATGTTAAACTAATGATTTGAAATATTTCGATATCGATTGCTTATTGTGTAAATTTAAGAAAATCGACTTTATACCTAAATATAAGATTACGGAATTCTTCTAAATGCACAGCCGTTATGCCGCCATGGCTTTATATTAACTTCAATAAGTTATAGGAGGTTAATTAACTTAAATATGTTAAACTACTGATTTGAAGCATTTCGATATCGATTGCTAAATGTGTATATACAAGAAAATCGACTTTAAACGTAAATATAAGATTACGTAATTCTTCTTAATGAACTGCCATTATGCCGTTAAGTCTTTTGTAGACTTCAGTAAGTATAAGATGGTTATTTAACTTAAATATGTTAAACTAATGATTTGAAGCATCTCGATATCGATTGCTAAATGTGTATATACAAGAAAATCGACTTTATACCTAAATATAAGGTTACGGAATTCTTCTAAATGCACTGCCGTTATGCCGTTGGGGCTTTATATTAACTTCTGCTCGTTAAAGAAGGTTTATTAACTTAAATATGTTAAACCAGTTATTTGAAGCATTTCGAAATCGATTGCTAAATGTGTATATACAACAAAATCGATTTTATACCTAAATATAAGCTTACGGAATTCTTCTTAATGCACTGCTGTTATGCCGCCATGGCTTTATGTTAACTTCAGTGCGTTAAAGAAGCTTTATTAACTTAAATATGTTAAACTAATGATTTGAAGATTTTCGAAATCGATTGCTAAATGCATATATACAACAAAATCGACTTTATACCTAAATAAAAGATTTTGGAATTCTCCCGAATGTACTGTCGTTATGCCGCCATGGCTTTATGTTAACTTCAGTGCGTTAAAGAAGGTTTATTAACTTAAATATGTTAAACTAATGATTTGAGGCATTTCGATATTGATTGCTAAATGTGTATATACAAGAAAATCGATTTTATACCTAAATATAAGATTACGGAGTTCTTTTAAATGCACTGCCGTTATGCAGTTATGGCTTTATGTTAATTTCTGTTCGTTAAAAAAGTTTAATTAACTTAAATATGTTAAACTAATGATTTGAAGCATTTCGATATCGATTGCTAAATGTGTATATACAACAAAATCGACTTTATACCCAAATATAAGATTACGGAATTCTTCTAAATGCACTGCCGTTATGCCGTTGTTGCTTTATGTTAACTTCTGTTCGTTAAAGAAGGTTTATTAACTTAAATATGTTAAACCAGTTATTTGAAGCATTTCGGAATCGATTGCCAAATGCATATATACAAGAAAATCTTCTTTATACCTAACTATAAGGTTACGGAATACTTCCAAATGTACTGTCGTTATGCCGCCATGGCTTTATATCACCTTCAATACGTTAAAGAAGGTTAATTAACTTAAATATGTTAAACTAATGATTTCAGGCATTCCGATATCGATTGCTAAATGTGTATATACAAGAAAATCGACTTTATACCTAAATATATGATAACGGAATTCTTCTAAATGCACTGCCGTTATGCCGTTTTGGCTTTATGTTAACTTCAGTAAGATAAAGAAGGTTAATTAACTTAAATATGTTGAACCAATGATTTGAAGCATTTCGATATCGATTGCTAAATGTGTATATACAAAAAAATCAAATTTATAGCTAAATAAAAGATTACGGAATTCTTCTAATTGCACTGCCGTTATGCCGCCATGGCTTTTGTGTTCAGTGCGTTAAAGAAGGTTTATTAACTTAAATATGTTAAACTAATGATTTGAGGCATTTCGATATTGATTGCTAAATGTGTATATACAAGAAAATCGATTTTATACCTAAATATAAGATTACGGAGTTCTTTTAAATGCACTGCCGTTATGCAGTTATGGCTTTATGTTAATTTCTGTTCGTTAAAAAAGGTTAATTAACTTAAATATGTTAAACTAATGATTTGAAGCATTTCGATATCGATTGCTAAATGTGTATATACAACAAAATCGACTTTATACCCAAATATAAGATTACGGAATTCTTCTAAATGCACTGCCGTTATGCCGTTGTTGCTTTATGTTAACTTCTGTTCGTTAAAGAAGGTTTATTAATTTAAATATGTTAAACCAGTTATTTGAAGCATTTCGGAATCGATTGCCAAATGCATATATACAAGAAAATCTTCTTTATACCTAACTATAAGGTTACGGAATACTTCCAAATGTACTGTCGTTATGCCGCCATGGCTTTATATCACCTTCAATACGTTAAAGAAGGTTAATTAACTTAAATGTGTATATACAAGAAAATCGACTTTATACCTAAATATATGATAACGGAATTCTTCTAAATGCACTGCCGTTATGCCGTTTTGGCTTTATGTTAACTTCAGTAAGATAAAGAAGGTTAATTAACTTAAATATGTTGAACCAATGATTTGAAGCATTTCGATATCGATTGCTAAATGTGTATATACAAAAAAATCAAATTTATAGCTAAATAAAAGATTACGGAATTCTTCTAATTGCACTGCCGTTATGCCGCCATGGCTTTGTGTTCAGTGCGTTAAAGTAGGTTTGTTAACTTAAATATGTTAAACTAATGATTTGAGGCATTTCGATATCGATTGCTAAATGAGTATATACAAGAAAATCGACTTTATACCTAAATATAAGATTACGTAATTCTTCTAAATGCTTTGCCGTTAAGCCGTTAAGGCGTTTGTAGACTTCAGTAAGATAAAGAGGGTTAATTAACTTAAATATGTTAAACTAATGATTTGTGGCATTTCGATATCGATTGCTAAATGTGCATATACAAGAAAATCGACTTTATACCTAAATATAAGATTACGGAGTTCTTCTAAATGCACTGCCGTTATGCAGTTATGGCTTTATGTTAATTTCTGTTCGTTAAAGAAGGTTTATTAACTTAAATATGTTACATTAGTTATTTGAAGCGTTTCGAAATCGATTGCTTAATGCATATATACAAGAAAATCGAGTTTATACCTAAATATATGATAACGGAATTTCTCTGAATGCACTGCCGTTATGCCGTTAAGGCTTTTGTAGACTTCAGAAAGATAAAGAGGGTTAATTAGCTTAAATATGTTAAACTAATGATTTGAAGATTTTCGAAATCGATTGCTTAATGCATATATACAAGAAAATCTTTTTTATACCTAAATATAAGGTTACGGAATTCTTCCAAATGTACTGTCGTTACGCCGCCATGGCTTTTTATCACCTTCAATACGTTTAAGAAGGATAATTAACTTAAATATGTTAAACTAATGATTTGAAGCATTTCGATATCGATTGCTAAATGCGCATATGCAACAAAATCGACTTAAAACCTAAATATATGCTTACGGAATTCTTCTAAATGCACTGCCGTTATGCCGTTATGGCTTTATGTTAACTTCAGTTCGTTAAAGAAGGTTTAGTAACTTAGATATGTTACACCAGTTATTTAAAGCATTTCGAAATCGATTGCTTAATGCATATATACAAGAAAATCGACTTTATACCTAAATATATGATAACGGAATTTCTCTGAATGCACTGCCGTTATGACGTTAAGGCTTTTGTAGACTTCAGTAAGATAAAGAGGGTTAACTAACATATCGAAATGCTTCAAGTCATTAGTTTAACATATTTAAGTTAATAAACCTTCTTTAACGCACTGAAGTCTACATAAAGCCTTAACGGTATAACGGCAGTGCATTTAGAAGAATTCCGTAATGTTATAATTTTGTATTTAGGTATAAAGTCGATTTTCTTATATCTACACATTTAGCAGTCGATATCGAAATGCTTCAAATCATTAGTTTAACATATTTAAGTAAATTAACCTTCTTGAACGTATTGAAGTTGATATAAAGCCATTACGGCAGTGCATTTGGAAGAATTCCGTAATCTTATATTTAGGTATAAAGTCGATTTTCTTGTATATACACATTTTGCAATCGATATCGAAATGATTCAAATCATTACTTTAACATACGAGGGCTGTCTGCTAAATAATCGACGTAACCATCATGCACGCGACTTTTTCAATTTTTTTTTTATTTTTCTACATAGTCTCCTTCTAACTCCACACACTTCTCCCAGCGATGCTCCCATCTTTGCAACCCTTCCAAATAGTTCTTGGCGTCTTTGTCTGCAAAATACGAGTTCACGAAAGAGATTGCCTTCTCGTTTGACGAAAATCTCTGACCGCCGAGCGCAGTTTTAAATTGAGGAAACAAAAAAAGGTCGCTTGGTTCTAGATCCGGTAAATAAGGTGGATGGTCAAGCAGTTCGAACCGCAATTCGTGGATTTTCGCCATGGCGACTGTTGAGGTGTGAGATGGTGCGTTGTCTTGGTGGAACAAGATTTTCTTTTTTTTGCAAATGTGGCCGCTTTTTCGAAATTTCTTCCTTTAGCTTGTCCAATAATGATGCATGGTATGCTCCTGTTATAGTTTTTCCTTTTTCAAGATAGCCGATAAATATAATTCCATGGCTGTCCTAAAAAACACTCGCCATCACTTTCCCAGCCGAATACACAGCTTTAGGTTTTTTTGGGGCCGGTTCCCCCTTTTCAATCCACTGTTTAGATTGGATATTTGTTTCGGGCGTATAATGATGAATCCAAGTTTCGTCTACAGTTATCAATCGGCGCCAAAACTTGGTCGTATTGCCTCTAAACTGAGCCAACAGTGCGCTGGAAATGTTCATGCGCGCACGTTTGTGGTCTAGCGTAAGCAAACGCGGCACCCAAAGCGCGGACAGCTTTCTCATGCCCAAATCTTGGTTTAATATGTGACAAACACGTTCTTTCGACATCTTCATGATCTCAGCTATTTCCCTAACTTTAATCCGGCGGTCGTCTAATACCAATTGATGAACTTTAGCGATGTTATCGTTAGTGGTTACAGCTTTTGGACGCCCAGGACGTTCATCATCTTCCAAGCTCGATATTCAATTTTTTCCATTTTTGGGAAATCACCGAATTAGACTCACAAAAACGACTGTCAACAGATAATTGCGCAAGATACAATTCTGAAATTTTTGGCGATTAGCTATTATAATATGGCCCATTTGAAGTAGAAACTTTGTTTTCAGAGGTGCCGCTAGCCTCACGTTGATGTCTGTTATTTATCAGATAGCCCTCGTATTTAAGTTAATTAACGCTCTTTATCTTACTGAAGTCTACAAAAGCCTTAACGGCATAACGGCAGTGCATTTAGAAGAATAACGTAATCTTATATTTAGGTATAAAGTCGATTTTCTTGTATATACGCATTAAGTAATCGATATCGAAATGCTTCAAAAAACTGGTTTAGCATATTTACGTTAATTAACCTTCTTTATTTTACCGAAGTTTACATAACGCCATAACGGCATCGATTTTCTTGTACATACACATTTAGCAATCGATATCGAAATGATTTAAATCATTAGTTTAGCATATTTAAGTAAATTAACCCTCTTTAACGTACTGAAATTTTTATAAAGCCTTAACGGTATAACTGCAGTGCATTTAGAAGAATTCCGTTATCTTCTATTTAGGTATAAAGTCGATTTTCTTGTATTTACATATTTAGCAATCGATATCGAAATGCTTCAAATTATTAGTTTAACATATTTAAGTTAATTAACCCTCTCTATCTTACTGAAGTCTACATAAAGCCTTAACGGCATAACGGCAGTGCATTTAGAAGAATTCCGTTATCTTATATTTAGGTACAAAATCGATTTTCTTGTATATACACATTTAGCAATCGATATCAAAATGCTTCAAATCATTAGTTTAACATATTTAAGTTACTTAACCTTCTTTAACGTATTGAAGTTGATATAAAGCCATAACGGCAGGGTATTTGGAAGAATTCCGTAGTCTTATATTTAGGTATAAAGTCGATTTTTTTGTATATATGCATTTAGCAATCGATATCGAAATGCTTCAAATAACTGGTTTAACATATTTGAGGTAATAAACCGACTTTAACGAACAGAAGTTAACATAAAGCCATAACGGCATAACGACAGTGCATGTAGAAGAATTCCGTAATCTTATATTTAGGTATAAAGTCGATTTTCTTGTATATACACATTTGGATATCGATATCGGAATGCTTCAAATCATTAGTTTAACATATTTAAGTTAATTAACCTTCTTTAACTTATTAAAGGTGATATAAAGCCATGGCGGCATAACGACAGTACATGTGGAAGAATTCCGTAATCTTATATTTAGTTATAAAGTCGATTTTCTTGTATATATACCTTTCGCAATCGATATCGAAATGCTTCAGATAACTGGTTTAACATATTTAAGTTAATAAACCTCCTTTAGCGAACTGAAGTTGACATAAAGCCATAACGGCACTGCATTTGGAAGAATTCCGTAATCTTATATTTAGGCATAAAGTCGATTTTCTTGTATATACACGTTTTGCAATCGATATCGAAATGCTTCAAATCATTAGTTTAACATATTTAAGTTAATTAACCTTCTTTAACGTAATGAAGGTTATATAAAGCCATGGCGGCATAACGACAGTGCATTTAGAAGAATTCCGTAATCTTATATTTAGGTATAAAGTCGATTTTCTTGTATTTACACATTTAGCCATCGATATCGAAAATCTTCAAATCATTAGTTTAACATATATAAGTTAATTAACCTTCTTTAACGTAATGAAGGTGATACAAAGCCATAACGGAAGTATGTTTGGGAGAATTCCGTAATCTTTTACTTAGGTATAAAATCGATTTTCTTGTACATACACACTTAGCAAACAATATCGAAATGCTTCAAATCATTAGTGAAGCATATTTAAGTAAATTAACCTTCTTTAATGTACTGAAATTTATATAAATCCATAACGGCATAACGGCAGTGTATTTCGATGAATTCCGTAATCTTATATTTAGGTGTAAAGTCGATTTTGTTTTATATACACATTTAGCAATCGATATCGAAATGCTTCCAATCATTAGTTTAACATATTTAAGTTAATTATCCTTCTATAAGATATTGAAGTTGATATAAAGCCTTGGCGGCATAACGACAGTACATTTGGAAGAATTCCGTAATCTTATATTTAGGTATAAAGTCGATTTTTTTGTATATATGCATTTAGCAATCGATATCGAAATGCTTCAAATAACTGGTTTAACATATTTGAGGTAATAAACCTACTTTAACGAACAGAAGTTAACATAAAGCCATAACGGCATAACGGCAGTGCATGTAGAAGAATTCCGTAATCTTATATTTAGGTGTAAAGTCGATTTTGTTGTATATACACATTTAGCAATCGATATCGAAATGCTTCCAATCATTAGTTTAACATATTTAAGTTAATTATCCTTCTATAAGATATTGAAGTTGATATAAAGCCTTGGCGGCATAACGACAGTAAATTTGGAAGAATTCCGTAATCTTATATTTAGGTATAAAGTCGATTTTCTTTTATATACACATTTAGCAATCGATATCGAAATGCTTCAAATCATTAGTTTAACATATTTAAGTTAACAAACCTACTTTAACGCACTAAAGTTAACACAAAGCCATGGCGGCATAACGGCAGTGCATGTAGAAGAATTCCGTAATCTTATATTTAGGTATAAATTTGATTTTTTTGTATATACACATTTAGCAATCGATATCGAAATGCTTCAAATCATTAGTTTAACATATTTATGTTAATTAACCTTCTTTAACCTATTGAAGTATATATAAAGCCATGGCGGCATAACGACAGTACATGTGGAAGAATTCCGTAATCTTATATTTAGGTATAAAGAAGATTTTCTTGTATATATGCACTTAGCAATTGATTTCGAAAATTTTCAAATCATTAGTTTACCATATTTAAGCTAATAAACCTTCTTTAACGAACAGAAGTTAACATAAAGCCATAACGGCATAACGGCAGTGGATTTAGAAGAGTTCCGCAATCTTATATTTATGTATAAAGTCGATTTTCTTGTATTTACATATTTAGCAATCGATATCGAAATGCCTCATCTCATTAGTTTAACATATTTAAGTTAGTTAACCCTCTTTAGTCTACAAACGCCTTTACGGCATAACGGCAAAGCATTTAGAAGAATTACGTAATCTTATATTTAGGTATAAAGTCGATTTTCTTGTCATTTCAATCATTAGTTTAATATATTAAAGTTAACAAACCTACTTTAACGCACTGAAGTTAACACAAAGCCATGGCGGCATAACGGCAGTGCATGTAGAAGAATTCCGTAATCTTATATTTAGGTATAAATTTGATTTTTTTGTATAGACACATTTAGCAATCGATATCGAAATGCCTCATCTCATTAGTTTAACATATTTAAGTTAATTAACCCTTTTTAACGTATCGAAGTTGATATAAAGCCATGGTGGCATAATGACAGTACATAAGGAAGAGTTCCGTAATCTTATATTTAGGTATAAAGTCAATTTTTTTGTATATATGCATTAAGCAATCGATATCGAAATGCTTCAAATAACTGGTTTAACATATTTAAGTTAATTAACCTTCTTTAACCTATTGAAGTCTACATAAAGCCATTGCGGTATAACGGCAGTGCATTTAGAAGAATTCCGTAATGTTATAATTTTATATTTAGGTATAAAGTCGATTTTCTTGTATTTACACATTTAGCAATCGATATCGAAAATCTTCAAATCATTAGCTTAACATATTTAAGTTAGTTAACCCTCTTTATCTTACTGAAGTCTACAAACGCCTTAACGGCATAACGGCAAAGCATTTAGAAGAATTACGTAATCTTATATTTAGGTATTAGGTCAATCATTAGTTTAATATATTAAAGTTAACAAACCTACTTTAACGCACTGAAGTTAACACAAAGCCATGGCGGCATAACGGCAGTGCATGTAGAAGAATTCCGTAATCTTATATTTAGGTGTAAAGTCGATTTTCTTGTAATTACATATTTAGCAATCGATATCGAAATGCTTCAAATCATTAGTTTAACATATTTAAGTTAATTAACCTTCTATAACTTATTGAAGTTGATATAAAGCCATGGCGGCATAACGGCAGTACATTTAGAAGAATGCCGTAATCTTATATTTAGGTAGAAAGTCGATTTTCTTGTATATATGCATTAAGAAATCGATTTCGAAATGCTTCAAATAACTGGTTTAACATACTTAAGTTAATAAACCTTCTTTAACTAACTGAAGTTAACATAAAGCCATAACGGTATAACGGCAGTGCATTTGGAAGAATTCCGTAATCTTACATTTAGCTATGAATTCGATTTTTTTGTATATTCACATTTAGCAATCGGTATCTAAATGCTTCAAATCATTAGTTTAACATATTTAAGTTAATTAACCTTTTTTAACATATTGAAGTTGATATAAAGCCTTGGCGGCATAACGACAGTACATTTGGAAGAATTCCGTAATCTTATATTTAGGTAGAAAGTCGATTTTCTTGTATATATGCATTAAGAAATCGATTTCGAAATGCTTCAAATAACTGGTGTAACATATCTAAGTTAACAAACCTTCTTAAACGAACTGAAGCTAACATAAAGCCATAGCCGTTATCTTATATTTAGGTATAAAATCGATTTTGTTGTATATATGCATTTAGCAATCGATATCGAAATGCTTCAAATCATTAGTTTAACATATTTAAGTTAATTAACCTTCTTTAACGTCCTGAAGGTGATATAAAGCCTTGGCGGCATAACGACAGTACATTTGGAAGAATTCCGTAATCTTATATTAGGTAGAAAGTCGATTTTCTTGTATATGTGCATTAGGAAATCGATTTCGAAATGCTTCAAATAACTGGTGTAACATATCTAAGTTAATAAACCTTCTTAAACGAACTGAAGTTAACATAAAGCCATAGCTGTTATCTTATATTTAGGTATAAAATCGATTTTGTTGTATATATGCATTTAGCAATCGATATCGAAATGCTTCAAATCATTAGTTTAACATATTTAAGTTAATTAACCTTTTTTAACATATTGAAGTTGATATAAAGCCTTGGCGGCATAACGACAGTACATTTGAAAGAATTGCGTAATCTTATATTTAGGTAGAAAGTCGATTTTCTTGTATATATGCATTAAGCAATCGATATCGAAATTCTTCAAATAACTGGTTTAACATATTTAAGTTAATAAACCTTCTTTAACTAACTGAAGTTAACATAAAGCCATAACGGTATAACGGCAGTGCATTTGGAAGAATTCCGTAATATTAAATTTAGCTATAAAGTCGATTTTGTGGTATATATGTATTTAGCAGTAGATTCCGAAAATCTTCAAATCATTAGTTTAACATATTTAAGTTAATAAAGCTTCTTTAATGCACTGAAGTTAACATAAAGCCATGGTGGCATAACGGCAGTGCATTTAGAAGTATTCTGTTATCTTATGTTTAGGTATAAAGTCAATTTTCTTGTACATACACATTTAGCAATCGATATCAAAATGCTTGAAATCATTAGTTTAACATATTAAAGTTAAAAAACCCTCTTTAACGAACTGAAGTTGGCATAAAGCCATGGCGGCATAACGGCAATGCATTTAGAAGAATTCCGTAAGCTATATTTAGGTATAAAGTCGATTTTGTTGTATATACACATTTAGCAAGAGATATCGAAATGCTTCCAATCATTAGTTTAACATATTTAAGTTAATTATCCTTCTATAAGATATTGAAGTTGATATAAAGCCTTGGCGGCATAACGACAGTACATTTGGAAGAATTCCGTAATCTTATTTTTTAGGTAGAAAGTCGATTTTCTTGTATATATGCATTAAGAAATCGATTTCGAAATGCTTCAAATAACTGGTGTAACATATCTAAGTTAATAAACCTTCTTAAACGAACAGAAGTTAACATAAAGCCATAGCCGTTATCTTATATTTAGGTTTAAAATCGATTTTGTTGTATATATGCATTTAGCAATCGATATCGAAATGCTTCAAATCATTAGTTTAACATATTTAAGTTAATTAACCTTTTTTAACATATTGAAGTTGATATAAAGCCTTGGCGGCATAACGACAGTACATTTGGAAGAACTCCGTAATCTTATATTTAGGTAGAAAGTCGATTTTCTTGTATATATGCATTAAGCAATCGATATCGAAATTCTTCAAATAACTGGTTTAACATATTTAAGTTAATAAACCTTCTTTAACTAACTGAAGTTAACACAAAGCCATAACGGTATAACGGCAGTGCATTTGGAAGAATTCCGTAATATTACATTTAGGTATAAAGTCGATTTTGTGGTATACATGTATTTAGCAGTAGATTCCGAAAATCTTCAAATCATTAGTTTATCATATTTAAGTTAATAAAGCTTCTTTAATGCACTGAAATTAACATAAAGCCATGGTGGCATAACGGCAGTGCATTTAGAAGTATTCTGTTATCTTATGTTTAGGTATAAAGTCAATTTTCTTGTACATACACATTTAGCAATCGATATCAAAATGCTTGAAATCATTAGTTTAACATATTAAAGTTAAAAAACCCTCTTTAACGAACTGAAGTTGGCATAAAGCCATGGCGGCATAACGGCAGTGCATGTAGAAGAATTCCGTAATCTTATATTTAGGTTAAAGTCTATTTTCATGTATTTACACATTTGGGAATAGATATCGAGATTCTTCAAATAATTACTTTAACATATTTAAGTTAAACAACCTTTTTTAATGTACTGAAGTTTATATAAAGCCATAACGGCAGTGTATTTCGATGAATTCCGTAATCTTATATTTATGTATAAGTTCGAGTTTCTTGTATTTACATATTTAGCAATCGATATCGAAATGCTTCAAATCATTAGTTTAACATATTTAAGTTAATTAACCATCTTTAACGTATTGAAGGTGATATAAAGCCATGGCGGCATAACGACAGTAATTTGGAAGAATTCCGTAACCTTATATTTAGGTATAAAATCGATTTTCTTGCATATATGCATTTAGCAATCGATATCGAAATGCTTCAAATCATTAGTTTCACATATTTAAGTTAATAAAACCTCTTTAACGAACTGAAGTTGGCATAAAGCCATGGCGGCATAACGGCAGTGCATGTAGAAGAATTCCGTAATCTTATATTTAGGTTAAAGTCTATTTTCATGTACTTACACATTTGGGAATCGTTATCGAGATGCTTCAAATAATTACTTTAACATATTTAAGTTAAACAACCTTTTTTAACGTACTGAATTTATATAAAGCCATAACGGCAGTGTATTTCGATGAATTTCGTAATCTTATATTTATGTATAAAGTCGATTTTCTTGTATTTACATATTTAAGTTAACTTAACTATTTAACTATTGAAGTTAATAAAGCCATTGCGGTATAACGGCAGTGCATTTAGAAGAATTCCGTAATCTTATGTTTAGGTATAAATCGATTTTCTTGTATATCACATTTAGCAATCGATATCGAAAAACTTCAAATCATTAGCTTTTAAAATATTTAAGTTAATTAACCCTCTTTATCTTACTGAAGTCTACAAACGCCTTAACGGCATAACGGCAAAGCATTTAGAAGAATTACGTAATCTTATATTTAGGTATAAAGGTTTTAATTTCAAAATTTTGTTTAAAAATTTTTTAAAAGTTAACAAACCTACTTTAACGCACTGAAGTTAACACAAAGCCATGGCGGCATAACGGCAGTGCATGTAGAAGAATTCCGTAATCTTATATTTAGGTATAAAGTCGATTTTCTTGTATATACATATTTAGCAATCGATATCGAAATGCTTCAAATCATTAGTTTAACATATTTAAGTTAATTAACCTTCTATTTAAAGTATTGAAGTTATATAAAGCCATGGCGGCATAACGGCAGTACATTTAGAAGAATGCCGTAATCTTATATTTAGGTAGAAAGTCGATTTTCTTGTATATATGCATTAAGAAATCGATTTCGAAATGCTTCAAATCATGGTTTAACATACTTTTAAATTAATAAACCTTCTTTAACTAACTGAAGTTAACATAAAGCCATAACGGCATAACGGCAGTGCATTTGGAAGAATTCCGTAATCTTACATTTAGCTATGAATTCGATTTTCTTGTATATTCACATTTAGCAATCGATATCTAAATGCTTCAAATCATTAGTTTAACATATTTAAGTTAATAAACCTTCTTTTTAAAAACTTTAAGTTGACATAAAGCCATTTGCGGCATAACGACAGTACATTTGGAAGAATTCCGTAATCTTATATTTAGGTAGAAAGTCGATTTTCTTGTATACATGCATTAAGAAATAGATTTCGAAATGCTTCAAATAACTTTAACATATCTTTAAATTAACAAACCTTCTTTAATGAACTGAAGCTTTAAAATAAAGCCATAAGGGGGCCGGTTATCTTATATTTAGGTATAAAATCGATTTTCTTGTATATAAACATTTAGCAATCGATATCGAAATGCTTCAAATCATTAGTTTAACATATTTAAGTTAATTAACCTTCTTTAACGTACTGAAGGTGATATAAAGCCATTTGGGGGCATAACGACAGTACATTTGGAAGAATTCCGTAATCTTATATTTTGGTAGAAAGTCGATTTTCTTGTATATGTGCATTAGGAAATCGATTTCGAAATGCTTCAAATAACTGGTGTAACATATCTAAGTTAATAAACCTTCTTAAACGAACTGAAGTTAACATAAAGCCATAGCTGTTATCTTATATTTAGGTATAAAATCGATTTTGTTGTATATATGCATTTAGCAATCGATATCGAAATGCTTCAAATCATTAGTTTAACATATTTAAGTTAATTAACCTTTTTTAACATATTGAAGTTGATATAAAGCCTTGGCGGCATAACGACAGTACATTTGAAAGAATTGCGTAATCTTATATTTAGGTAGAAAGTCGATTTTCTTGTATATATGCATTAAGCAATCGATATCGAAATTCTTCAAATAACTGGTTTAACATATTTAAGTTAATAAACCTTCTTTAACTAACTGAAGTTAACATAAAGCCATAACGGTATAACGGCAGTGCATTTGGAAGAATTCCGTAATATTAAATTTAGCTATAAAGTCGATTTTGTGGTATATATGTATTTAGCAGTAGATTCCGAAAATCTTCAAATCATTAGTTTAACATATTTAAGTTAATAAAGCTTCTTTAATGCACTGAAGTTAACATAAAGCCATGGTGGCTTAACGGCAATGCATTTAGAAGAATTCCGTAAGCTTATATTTAGGTATAAAGTCGATTTTGTTGTATATACACATTTAGCAAGAGATATCGAAATGCTTCCAATCATTAGTTTAACATATTTAAGTTAATTATCCTTCTATAAGATATTGAAGTTGATATAAAGCCTTGGCGGCATAACGACAGTACATTTGGAAGAATTCCGTAATCTTATTTTTTAGGTAGAAAGTCGATTTTCTTGTATATATGCATTAAGAAATCGATTTCGAAATGCTTCAAATAACTGGTGTAACATATCTAAGTTAATAAACCTTCTTAAACGAACAGAAGTTAACATAAAGCCATAGCCGTTATCTTATATTTAGGTTTAAAATCGATTTTGTTGTATATATGCATTTAGCAATCGATATCGAAATGCTTCAAATCATTAGTTTAACATATTTAAGTTAATTAACCTTTTTTAACATATTGAAGTTGATATAAAGCCTTGGCGGCATAACGACAGTACATTTGGAAGAACTCCGTAATCTTATATTTAGGTAGAAAGTCGATTTTCTTGTATATATGCATTAAGCAATCGATATCGAAATTCTTCAAATAACTGGTTTAACATATTTAAGTTAATAAACCTTCTTTAACTAACTGAAGTTAACACAAAGCCATAACGGTATAACGGCAGTGCATTTGGAAGAATTCCGTAATATTACATTTAGGTATAAAGTCGATTTTGTGGTATACATGTATTTAGCAGTAGATTCCGAAAATCTTCAAATCATTAGTTTATCATATTTAAGTTAATAAAGCTTCTTTAATGCACTGAAATTAACATAAAGCCATGGTGGCATAACGGCAGTGCATTTAGAAGTATTCTGTTATCTTATGTTTAGGTATAAAGTCAATTTTCTTGTACATACACATTTAGCAATCGATATCGAAATGCTTCAAATCAGTAGTTTAGCATATTTAAGTTAATTAACATTCTTTATCTCACTGAAGTCTACAAAAACCTTAACGGCATAACGGCAGTGCATTTAGAAGAATTACGTAATCTTATATTTAGGTATAAAGTCGATTTTCTTTTATTAACACATTTAACAATCGATATCGAAATGCTTCAAATCATTAGTTTAACATATTTAAGTTAATTCACCCTTTTATCTTACTGAACTCTACATAAAGCCTTAACGGCATAACGGCAGTGCATTAAGAAGAATTCCGTAATCTTATATTTAGGTATAAAGTCGATTTTGTTGTATATACACATTTAGCAATCGAAATCGAAATGCTTCAAATTATTAGTTTAACATATTTAAGTTAATTCACCCTTTTATATTACTGAAGTCTACATAAAGCCTTAACGGCATAACGGCAGTGCATTTAGAAGAACTACATAATCTTATATTTAGGTATAAAGACGATTTTCTTGTATATACTCATTTAGCAATCGATATCGAAATGCTTCAACTTATTATTTTAACATATTTAAGTTAATAAACCTTCTTCAACGAACTGAAGTTGGCATAAAGCCATGGCGGCATAACGGCAGTGCATGTAGAAGAATTCCGTTATCTTATATTTACGTATAAAGTTGATTTTGTTGTACATACACATTTAGCAATCGATATCGAAATGCTTCAAATCATTAGGTTAACATATTTAAGTTAATAAACCATCTTTATGTTTTTTCTTTAGTTAACATATTTAAGCTAATTAACCTTCTTTGACGTATTGAAGGTGATATAAAGCCATGGCGGCATAACGACAGTACATTTGGAAGAATTCCGTAATCTTATATTTAGGTATAAAGAAGATTTTCTTGTATATATGCATTTAGCAATCGATTTCGAAAATCTTCAAATCATTAGTTTAACATGTTTAAGTTAATTAACCTTCTTTAACGAACGGAAGTTGGCATAAAGCCATGGCGGCATAACGGCAGTGCATGTAGAAGAATTCCGTAATCTTATGTTTAGGTATAAATTCGATTTTTTTGTATATGCATATTTAGCAATCGATATCGAAATGCTTCAAATCATTAGTTTAACATATTTAAGTTAATTAAACTTTTTTAACGAACTGAAGTTTACATAAAGCCATGGTGGCATAACGGCAGTGCATTTAGAAGAATTCTGTTATCTTATGTTTAGGTATGAAGTCGATTTTCTTGTATATACACATTTAGCAATCGATATCGAAATGCTTCAAATCAGTAGTTTAGCATATTTAAGTTAATTAACCTTCTTTATATCACTGAAGTCTACAAAAACCTTAACGGCATAACGGCAGTGCATTTAGAAGAATAACGTTATCTTATATTTGGGTATAAAGTCGATTTTCTTTTATTAACACATTTAGCAATCGATATCGAAATGCTTCAAATCATTAGTTTCACATATTTAAGTTAATAAAACCTCTTTAACGAACTGAAGTTGGCATAAAGCCATGGCGGCATAACGGCAGTGCATCTAGAAGAATTCCGTAATCTTATATTTAAGTTAAAGTCTATTTTCATGTACTTACACATTTGGGAATCGTTATCGAGATACTTCAAATAATTACTTTAACATATTTAAGTTAAACAACCTTTTTTAACGTACTGAAATTTATATAAAGCCATAACGGCAGTGCATTTAGAAGAATTACGTAATCTTATATTTAGGTATAAAGTCGATTTTCTTTTATTAACACATTTAGCAATCGATATCGAAATGCTTCAAATCATTAGTTTAACATATTTAAGTTAATTCACCCTTTTATCTTACTGAAATCTACATAAAGCCTTAACGGCATAACGGCAGTGCATTTAGAAGAATTACCTAATCTTATATTTAGGTATAAAGTCGATTTTCTTGTATATACACATTTAGCAATCGAAATCGAAATGCTTCAAATTATTAGTTTAACATATTTAGGTTAATTCACCCTTTTATCTTACTGAAGTCTACATAAAGCCTTAACGGCATAACGGCAGTGCATTTAGAAGAACTACGTAATATTATATTTAGATATAAAGTCGATTTTCTTGTATTTACTCATTTAGCAATCGATATCGAAATGCTTCAACTTATTAGTTTAACATATTTAAGTTAATAAACCTTCTTCAACGAACTGAAGTTGGCATAAAGCCATGGCGGCATAACGGCAGTGCATGTAGAAGAATTCCGTTATCTTATATTTAGGTATAAAGTCGATTTTGTTGTATATACACATTAAGAAAATCGTTATCGAAATGCTTCAAATCATTAGTTTAACATATTTAAGTTAATAAAGCTTCTTTAACGCACTGAAGTCTACAAAAAGCCTTAGCGGTATACCTGCAGTGCATTTAGAAGAATTCCGTAATGTTATATTTAGGTATAAAGTCGATTTTTTTGTATTTACATATTTAGCAATCGATATCGAAATGCTTCAAATCATTAGTTTAACATATTTAAGTTAATAAAGCTTCTTTAACGCACTGAAGTTAACATAAAGCCATGGCGGCATAACGGCAGTGCATGTAGAAAAATTCCGTAATCTTATATTTAGGTATAAAGTCGATTTTCTTGTATATACACATTTAGCAATCGATATCGCGATGCTTCAATTCATTAGTTTAACATATTTACGTTAATAACCCTTTAACGCACAGAGGTCTACATAAAGCCTTAAGGGTATAACTGCAGTGCATTTAAAAAATTCCGTAATCTTATATTTAGGTATAAAGTCGATTTTCTTGTATATATACATTTAGAAATCGATATCGAAATGCTTCAAATCATTAGTTTAACATATTTAAGTTAACAAACCTACTTTAACGAACTGAAGTTGACATAAAGCCATGGCGGAATAGCGGCAGTGCATTTGGAAGAATTCCGTAATCTTATATTTAGGTATAAAATCGATTTTCTTGTATATACACATTTAGCAATCGATATCGAGATGCTTCAATTCATTAGTTTAACATATTTAAGTTAATAAACCTTCTTCAACGCACTGAAGTTGTCATAAAGCCATGGCGGCATAACGGCAGTGCATGTAGAAGAATTCCGTAATCTTATATTTAGGTATAAAGTCGATTTTCTTGTATATATGCATTAAGCAATCGATATCGAAATGCTTCAAATCATTAGTTTAACATATTTAAGTTAATAAAGCTTCTTTAACGCACTGAAGTTAACATAAGCCATAACGGCATAACGGTATCATTTAGAAAATTCGTTATTTAGGTATAAAGTCGATTTTGTTGTATATACACATTTAGCAATCGATATCGAAATGCTTCAAATCATTAGTTTACATATTTAAGTTAATAAACCTTTTTAACGACTGAAGTTACATAAAGCCATGGCGGCATAACGGCAGTGCATTTAGAAGAATTCCGTAATCTTATATTTAGGTATAAAGTCGATTTTCTTGTATATACACATTTAGCAATCGATATCGAAATGCTTCAAATCATTAGTTTAACATATTTAAGTTAATTAACCTTCTTTAACTCACCGAAGTCTACAAAAACCTTAACGGCATAACGGCAGTGCATTTAGAAGAATTACGTAATCTTATATTTGGGTATAGAGTCGATTTTCTTTTATTAACACATTAAGCAATCGATATCGAAATGCTTCAAATCATTAGCTTAACATATTTAAGTTAATTCACCCTTTTATCTTACTGAAATCTACATAAAGCCTTAACGGCATAACGGCAGTGCATTTAGAAGAATTCCGTAATCTTATATTTAGGTATAAAGTCGATTTTGTTGTATATACACATTTAGCAATCGAAATCGAAATGCTTCAAATTATTAGTTTAACATATTTAAGTTAATTCACCCTTTTAGATTACTGAAGTCTACATAAAGCCTTAACGGCATAACGGCAGTGCAGTTAGAAGAACTACGTAATCTTATATTTAGGTATAAAATCGATTTTCTTGTATATATGCATTTAGCAATCGATATCGAAATGCTTCAAATCAATAGTTTCACATATTTAAGTTAATAAAACCTCTTTAACGAACTGAAGTTGGCATAAAGCCATGGCGGCATAACGGCAGTGCATGTAGAAGAATTCCGTAATCTTATATTTAGGTTAAAGTCTATTTTCATGTACTTACACATTTGGGAATCGTTATCGAGATACTTCAAATAATTACTTTAACATATTTAAGTTAAACAACCTTTTTTAACGTACTGAAGTTTATATAAAGCCATAACGGCAGTGTATTTCGATGAATTTCGTAATCTTATATTTATGTATAAAGTCGATTTTCTTGTATTTACATATTTAGCAATAGATATCGAAATGCTTCCAATCATTAGTTTAACATATTTAAGTTAATTAACCATCTTTAACTTATTGAAGGTGATATAAAGCCATGGCGGCATAACGACAGTAATTTGGAAGAATTCCGTAATCTTATGTTTAGGTATAAATCGATTTTCTTGTATATACACATTCAGAAATCGATACCAAAGTGCTTCAAATCATTAGTTTAACATATTTAAATTAATTAACCCTCTTTATCTTACTGAAGTCTACATAAAGCCTTAACGGTATAACGGCAACGCATTTAGAAGAATTCCGTTATCTTATATTTAGGTATAAAATCGCTTTTGTTGTATATACACATTTAGCAATCGATATCGAAATGCTTCAAATAATTAGTTTCACATATTTAAGTTAATAAACCTTCTTTAACGAACTGAAGTTACATAAAACCATTACGGTAGAACGGCAGTGGATTTAGAAGAATTCCGTAATCTTATATTTAGGTATAAAGTCGAATTTCTTGTAAATATGCATTAAGCAATCGATATCGAAATGCTTCAAATCATTCGTTTAATATATCTAAGTTAATTAGCGTACTTTATCGTACTGAAGTTTACATAAAGCCTTATCGGCATGACGGCAGTGCATTTAGAAGAATTCCGTATTCTCATATTTAAGTATAAAGTCGATTTTGTTGTACACACACATTTAGCAATTAATATCGAAATGTTTCAAATCATTAGTTTAACATATTTAAGTTAATAAAACTTTTTTAACGAACTGAAGTTTACATAAAGCCATGGTGGCATAACGGCAGTGCATTTAGAAAAATTCTGTTATCTTATGTTTAGGTATGAAGTCGATTTTCTTGTATATACACATTTAGCAATCGATATCGAAATGCTTCAAATCAGTAGTTTAGCATATTTAAGTTAATTAACCTTCTTTATCTCACTGAAGTCTACAAAAACCTTAACGGCATAACGGCAGTGCATTTAGAAGAATAACATAATCTTATATTTGGGTATAAAGTCGATTTTCTTTTATTAACACATTTAGCAATCGAGATCGAAATGCTTAGAATCATTAGTTTAACATATTTAAGTGAATTCACCCTTTTATCTTACTGCAATCTACATAAAGCCTTAACGGCATAACGGCAGTGCATTTAGAAGAATTACCTAATCTTAAATTTAGGTATAAAGTCGATTTTCTTGTATATACACATTTAGCAATCGAAATCGAAATGCTTCAAATTATTAGTTTAACATATTTAAGTTAATTCACCCTTTTATCTTACTGAAGTCTACATAAAGACTTAACGGCATAACGGCAGTGCATTTAGAAGAACTACGTAATATTATATTTAGATATAAAGTCGATTTTCTTGTATTTACTCATTTAGCAATCGATATCGAAATGCTTCAACTTATTAGTTTTACATATTTAAGTTAATAAACCTTCTTCAACGAACTGAAGTTGGCATAATGCCATGGCGGCATAACGGCAGTGCATGTAGAAGAATTCCGTTATCTTATATTTAGGTATAAAGTCGATTTTCTTGTATTTACATATTAAGCAATCGATATCGAAATGCTTCAAATCATTAGTTTAACATATTTAAGTTAACAAACCTACTTTAACGAACTAAAGTTGACATAAAGCCATGGCGGCATAACGGCAGTGCATGTAGAAGAATTCCGTAATCTTATATTTAGGTATAAAGTCGATTTTCTTGTATTTCATATTAGCAATCGATATCGAAATGCTTCAATTCAATAGTTTGACATATTTAACATAACGCACTGAAGTTGACATAAAGCCATGGCGGAATAGCGGCAGTGCATTTGGAAGAATTCCGTAATCTTATATTTAGTATAAAGTCGATTTTCTTGTATATACCATTTAGCAATCGATATCGAAATGCTTCAATTCATTACTTTAACATATTTAAGTTAATAAACCTTCTTCAACGAACTGAAGTTGTCATAAAGCCATGGCGGCATAACGGCAGTGCATGTAGAAGAATTCCGTATCTTATATTTAGGTATAAAGTCGATTTTCTTGTATTTACATATTAAGCAATCGATATCGAAATGCTTCAAATCATTAGTTTAACATATTTAAGTTAACAAACCTTCTTTAACGAACTGAAGTTGACATAAAGCCATGACGGATAACGGCAGTGCATTTGGAAGAATTCCGTAATCTTATATTTAGGTATAAAGTCGATTTTCTTGTATATACACATTTAGCAATCGATATCGAAATGCTTCAATTCATTAGTTTAAAATATTTAAGTTAATAAACCTTCTTCAACGCACTGAAGTTGTCATAAAGCCATGGCGGCATAACGGCAGTGCATGTAGAAGAATTCCGTAATCTTATATTTAGGTATAAAGTCGATTTTCTTGTATTTACATATTTAGCAATCGATATCGAAATGCTTCAAATCATTAGTTTAACATATTTAAGTTAACAAACCTCTTTAACGAACTGAAGTTGACATAAAGCCATGGCGGCATAACGGCAGTGCATTAGAAGAATTCCGTAATCTTATATTTAGGTATAAAGTCGATTTTCTTGTATTACATCATTTAGCAATCGATATCGAAATGCTTCAATTCATTAGTTTAACATATTTAAGTTAATAAACCTTCTTAAGCACTGAAGTTGTCATAAAGCCATGGCGGCATAACGGCAGTGCATGTAGAAGAATTCCGTAATCTTATATTTAGATATAAAGTCGATTTTCTTGTATATACACATTTAGCAATCGATATCGCGACGCTTCAATTCATTAGTTTAACATATTTAAGTTAATAAACCTTCTTCAACGAACTGAAGTTGTCATAAAGCCATGGCGGCATAACGGCAGTGCATGTAGAAGAATTCCGTAATCTTATATTTAGGTAAAAAGTCGATTTTCTTGTATTTACATATTTAGCAATCGATATCGAAATGCTTCAAATCATTAGTTTAACATATTTAACATAACGCACTGAAGTTGTCATAAAGCCATGGCGGCATAACAGCAGTGCATGTAGAAGAATTCCGTAATCTTATATTTAGGTATAAAACCGATTTTCTTGTATATACACATTTAGCAATCGATATCGAAATGCTTCAATTCATTAGTTTAACATATTTAAGTTAATAAACCTTCTTCAACGAACTGAAGTTGTCATAAAGCCATGGCGGCATAACGGCAGTGCATGTAGAAGAATTCCGTAATCTTATATTTAGGTATAAAGTCGATTTTCTTGTATATATCAATTAAGCAATCGATATCGAAATGCTTCAAATCATTAGTTTAACATATTTAAGTTAATAAACCTTCTTTAACGAACTGAAGTTGACATAAAGCCATGGCGGCATAACGGCAGTGCATGTAGAAGAATTCCGTAATCTTATATTTAGGTATAAAGTCGATTTTCTTGTATTTACATATTTAGCAATCGATATCGAAATGCTTCAATTCAATAGTTTGACATGTTTAAGTTAATAAACCTTTAACGCATAGAAGTCTACATAAAGCCTTAACGGTATAACTGCAGTGCATTTAAAAGAATTCCGTAATCTTATATTTGGGTACAAAGTCGATTTTCTTGTATTTACATATTTAGCAATCGATATCGAAATTCTTCAAATCATAAGTTTGACATATTTAAGTTAAATATTCCCCTCTATCTTACTGAAGTCTACATAAAGGCTTAACGGCATAACGGCAGTGCATTTAGAAGAATTCCGTTATCTTATATTTAGGTATAAATTCAATTTTCTTCTATATACACATTTAGCAGTCGATATCAAAATGCTTCAAACCATTAGTTTAACATATTTAAGTTAATTATTCCCCTTTATCTTACTGAAGTCTACATAAAGCCTTAACGGTATAACGGCAGTGCATTTAGAAGAAATCCGTAATGTTATAATTTTATATTTAGGTATAAAGTCGATTTTGTTGTATTTATACATTTAGCAGTCGATATCGAAATGCTTCAAACCATTAGTTTAACATATTTTAAATAATTAACCTTCTTTAACGTACTGTAGTTGATACAAACCATGGCGGCATAACGACAGTACATTTGGAAGAATTCCGTAATCTTATATTTAGGTATATGTAAAGTCAATTTTCTTGTATATACACATTTAGTAATCGATATCGAAATGCTTCAAATCATTAGTTTAACATATTAAAATTAATAAACCTTCTTTAACGCACTGAAGTCTACATAAAGCCTTAACGGCATAACTGCAGTGCATTTAGAAGAATTCCGTAATCCTATATTAAAGTATAAAGTCGATTTTCTTGTATATACATATTTAGCAATCGAGTTTAACATATTTAAGTTAATTATTCCCCTCTATCTTACTGAAGTCTACAAAAGCCTTAACGGCATAACGGCAGTGCATTTAGAAGAATTTTATAATCTTATATTTAGGTATAAAGTCGATTTTCTTGTATATACTCATTTAGCAATCGATATCGAAATGCTTCAAATCATTAGGGTTACATTTTTAAGTTATTTATAATAAACCTTCTTTAACTGCAGTGCATTTAAACGAATTCCGTAATCTTATATTTAGGTACAAAGTCGATTTTTTTGTATTTACATATTTAGCAATCGATATAGAAATGCTTCAAATCATAAGTTTAACATATTTAAGTTAATTATTCCCCTCTATCTTACTGAAGTCTACATAAAGCCTTAACGGCATATAGGCAGTGCGTTTAGAAGAATTCCGTTATCTTATATTTAGGTATAAATTCGATTTCCTTGTATATACACATTTAGCAAGCGATATCGAAATGTTTCAAATCATTAGTTTAACATATTTAAGTTAGTTAACCTTCTTTAACATATTGAAGTTGATATAAAGCCATGGCGGCATAACGGCAGTGCATGTAGAAGAATTCCGTAATTTTATAATTAGGTATAAAATCGATTTGTTGTATAAACACATTTAGCAGTCGATATCGAAATGCTTGAGATCATTAGTTTAACATATTTAAAATAATTAACCTTCTTTAACGTATTGTAGTTGATACAAACCATGGCGGCATAACGACATTACATTTGGAAGAATTCCGTAATCTTATATTTAGGTATATGTAAAGTCGATTTTCTTGTATATACACATTTAGTAATCGATATCGAAATACTTCAAATCATTAGTTTAACATATTAAAGTTAATAAACCTTCTCTAACGCACTAAAGTCTACATAAAGCCTTAACGGTATAACTGCAGTGCGTTTAGAAGAATTCCGTTATCTTATATTTAGGTATAAATTCGATTTCCTTGTATATACATATTTAGCAATCGATATCGAAATGCTTCAAATCATTAGTTTAACATATTTAAGTTAATTAACCATCTTTAACGTATTGAAGGTGATATAAAGCCATGGCGGTATAACGACAGTAATTTGGAAGAATTCCGTAATCTTTTATTTAGGTATAAAGTCGATTTTCTTGTATATATGCATTTAGAAATCGATACCGGAATGCTTCAAATCATTAGTTTAACATATTTAAGTAACAAACCTACTTTAACGAAATGAAGTTGACATAAAGCACTGGCGGATTAAGGGCAGTGCATTTGGAAGAATTCCTTATCCTATGTTTAGGTATAATGTCAAATTTCTTGTACTAGCAAATTTAGCAATCGATATCGAAATGCTTGAGATCATTAGTTTAACATATTTAAGTTAAATTACCTTCTTTAACCTACCGAAGGTGACATGAAGCCATGGCGGCATAACGGCAGTGCATGTAGAAGAATTCCGTAAATTTATATTTAGGTATAAATTCGATTTTCTTGTATGTATACATTTCGCAATCGATATCGGAATCTTCAGATAACTGGTTTAACATATTTGAATTAATTAACCTTCTTTATCTTACTGAAGTTTACATAAAGCCATAACGGCATAACGGCAGCATATTTATATGAATTCCGTTATCTTATATTTAGGTATAAAGTCAATTTTTTGTATATACACATTTAGCAATCGATATCGAAATGCTTCAAATCATTAGTTTAACATATTTAAGTTAATTAACCCTCTTTTTCTTACTGAAGTCTACAAAAGCCTTAACGGCATAACGACAGTGCATTTAGAAAATTTTATTATCTTATATTTAGGTATAAAGTCGATTTTCTTGTATTTACATATTTAGCAATCGAGTTTAACATATTTAAGTTAATTATTCCCCTCTATCTTACTGAAGTCTACATACAGCCTTAACGGCATAACGGCAGTGCATTTAGAATTCCGTTATCTTATATTTAGGTATAAATTCGATTTTCTTATATATACACATTTAGCAAGCGATATCGAAATGTTTTAAATCATTAGTTTAACATATTTAAGTTAGTTAACCTTCTTTAACTTATTGAAGTTGATATAAAGCCATGGCGGCATAACGGCAGTGCATATAGAAGAAATTCGTAATATTATATTTAGGTATAAATTCGATTTTCTTGTATATACACATAAAGCAATCGATAACGAAATGCTTCAAATCGATAGTTTAACATATTTTCGGTTATTAAACTTCTTTATCTTACTGAAGTTTACCTAAAGCCATAACGGTATAACGGTGGTGCATTTAGAAGAATTCCGTAATCTTATATTTAGGCATAAAGTCGATTTTGTTGTATATATACATTTAGCAATCGATATCGAGATGCTTCAACTCATTAGTTTAACATATTTAAGTTAATAAACCATCTTTAACGATCTGAAGTTGGCATATAGCCATGGCGGCATAGCGGCAGTGCATGTAGAAGAATTCCGTAATCTTATATATAGGTTTAAATTGATTTTCTTGTATATACTCATTTTGCTATCGATATCGAAATGCTTCAAAATATTAGTTTAACATATTTAAGTTATTTAGTCCTCTTTTTCATACTGAAGTCTACAAAAGCCTTAACGGCATAACGACAGTGCATTTAGAAGAATTTTATAATCTTATATTTAGGTATAAAGTCGATTTTCTTGTATATACTCATTTAGCAATCGATATCGAAAAGCTTCAAAATATTAGTTTAACATATTTAAGTTATTTAGTCCTCTTTTTCATACTGAAGTCTACATAAAGCCTTAACGGTATAATGGCAGTGCATTTAGAAGAATTCCGTAATGTTATAATTTTATATTTAGGTATAAAGTCGATTTTCTTGTATTTACACTTTTAGCAATCGATATCGAAATGCTTCAAACCACTAGTTTAACATATTTAAAATAATTAACCTTCTTTAACGTATTGAAGGTGATAAAAAGCCATGGCGGCATAACGACAGTACATGTGGAAGAATGCCGTAATCTTATATTTAGGTATAAAGTCAATTTTTTGTATATACACATTTAGCAATCGACATCGAAATGCTTCAAATCATTAGTTTAACATATTTAAGTTAATTAACCCTCTTTTTCTTACTGAAGTCTACAAAAGCCTTAACGGCATAACGGCAGTGCATTTAGAAGAATTTTATAATCTTATATTTAGGTATAAAGTCGATTTTCTTGTATATACTCATTTAGCAATCGATATCGAAAAGCTTCAAAATATTAGTTTAACATATTTAAGTTATTTAGTCCTCTTTTTCATACTGAAGTCTATAAAAGCCTTAACGGCAGCGCATGTTGAAGAATTCCGTTATCTTCTATTTAGGTATAAAGTCGATATTGTTGTACATACACATTTAGTAATCGATATCGAAATGCTTCAAATCATTAATTTAACATATTAAGTTAATAAACATTTTCTAGCTTACTGAAGTCTACATAAAGCCTTAACGGTATAATGGCAGTGCATTTAGAAGAATTCCGTAATGTTATAATTTTATATTTAGGTATAAAGTCGATTTTCTTTTATTTACACTTTTAGCAATCGATATCGAAATGCTTCAAACCACTAGTTTAACATATTTAAAATAATTAACCTTCTTTAACGTATTGAAGGTGATAAAAAGCCATGGCGGCATAACGACAGTACATGTGGAAGAATACCGTAATCTTATATTTAGGTATAAATTCGATTTTCTTGTATGTATACATTTCGCAATCGATATCGAAATGCTTCAAATAACTGGTTTAACATATTTGAATTAATTAACCTTCTTTATCTTACTGAAGTTTACATAAAGCCATAACGGCAGCATATTTATATGAATTCCGTTATCATATATTTAGGTATAAAGTCAATTTTTTGTATATACACATTTAGCAATCGATATCGAAATGCTTCAAATCATTAGTTTAACATATTAAGTTAATAAACATTTTTTTGCTTATTGAGGTCTACATAAAGCCTTAGCGGTATAACTGCACTGCATTTAGAAGAATTCCGTTATCTTATATTTAGGTATAAATTCGACTTTCTTGTATATACTAATTTAGCAAGCGATATCAAAATGCTTCAAATTATTAGTTTAACTTTTTTAAGTTAATTAACCTTCTTTAACGAATTGAAGTTGACATAAAGCCATGGCGGCATAACGACAGTACATTTGGAAGAATTCCGTAATCTTATATTTGGGTATAAAGTCGATTTTCTTGTATATACACATTTAGCAATCGATATCGAAATGCTTCAAATCATTCTTCTTCTTCTTTACTGGCGTAGACACCGCTTATGCGATTATAGCCGAGTCAACAACAGCGCGCCAGTCGTTTCTTCTCTTCGCTACGTTGCGCCAATTGGATATTCCAAGCGAAGCCAGGTCCCTCTCCACTTGGTCCTTCCAACGGAGGGGAGGTCTTCCTCTTCCTCTGCTTCCCGCGGCGGGTACTGCGTCGAATACTTTCAGAGCTGGAGCGTTTTCATCCATCCGGACAACATGACCTAGCCAGCGTAGCCGCTGTCTTTTAATTCGCTGAACTATGTCAATGTCGTCGTATATCTCGTACAGCTCATCGTTCGATCGAATGCGATATTCGCCGTGGCCAACGCGCAAAGGACCATAAATCTTTCGCAGAACTTTTCTCTCGAAAACTCGCAACGTCGACTCATCGGTTGTTGTCATCGTCCAAGCCTCTGCACCATATAGCAGGACGGGAATAATGAGCGACTTATAGAATTTGGTTTTTGTTCGTCGAGAGAGGACTTTACTTTTCAATTGCCTACTCAGTCCGAAGTAGCACCTGTTGGCAAGAGTAATCCTGCGTTGGATTTCCAGGCTGACATTGTTGGTGGTGTTAATGCTGGTTCCTAAATAGACGAAATTATCTACAACTTCAAAGTTATGACTGTCAACAGTGACGTGGGAGCCAAGTCGCGAGTGCGACGACTGTTTGTTTGATGACAGGAGATATTTCGTCTTGCCCTCGTTCACTGCCAGACCCATTTGAGTTCCTTCCTTGTTCAGTCTGGAGAAAGCAGAACTAACGGCGCGGGTGTTGAGGCCGATGATATCAATATCATCGGCATACGCCAGCAGCTGTACACTCTTGTAAAAGATTGTACCTGCTCGATTAAGTTCTGCAGCTCGAATAATTTTCTCGAGCAGCAGATTGAAAAAGTCACACGATAGGGAGTCGCCTTGTCTGAAACCTCGTTTGGTATCGAACGGCTCGGAGAGGTCCTTCCCGATCCTGACGGAGCTTTTCGTGTTGCTCAACGTCAGTTTACACAGCCGTATTAGTTTTGCGGGGATACCAAATTCAGACATCGCGGCATAAAGGCAGCTCCTTTTCGTGCTGTCGAAAGCAGCTTTGAAATCGAAGAAGAGGTGGTGTGTGTCGATTCTTCTTTCACGGGTCTTTTCCAAGATTTGGCGCATGGTGAATATCTGGTCGGTTGTTGATTTACCAGGTCTAAAGCCACACTGATAAGGTCCAATCAGTTTGTTGACGGTGGGCTTTAATTTTTCACACAATACGCTCGACAGAACCTTATATGCGATGTTGAGGAGGCTAATCCCACGGTAGTTGGCGCAGATTGTGGGGTCTCCTTTTTTATGAATTGGGCATAGCACACTTAAATTCCAATCGTTGGGCATACTTTCGTCCGACCATATTTTACAAAGAAGCTGATGCATGCACCTTATCAGCTCTTCGCCGCCGTGTTTGAATAGCTCGGCCGGCAATCCGTCGGCCCCTGCCGCTTTGTTGATTTTCAGGCGGGCAATTGCTATTCGAACTTCATCATGGTCGGGCAATGGAACATCTGCTCCATCGTCATCGATTGGGGTATCGGGTTCGTTTTCTCCTGGTGTTGTGTGTTCACTGCCATTCAGCAGGCTGGAGAAGTGTTCCCTCCATAATTTAAGTATGCTCTGGGAATCGGTAACTAGATCACCTTTGGGGGTTCTACAAGAGTATGCTCCGGTCTTGAAACCTTCTGTAAGCCGCCGCATCTTTTCGTAGAATTTTCGAGCATTACCCCTGTCGGCCAGCTTATCAAGCTCTTCGTACTCACGCATTTCGGCCTCTTTCTTTTTCTGTCTACAAATGCGTCTCGCTTCCCTCTTCAACTCTCGGTATCTATCCCATCCCGCACGTGTTGTGGTCGATCGTAACGTTGCGAGGTAGGCAGCCTGTTTTCTCTCCGCTGCGACACGGCACTCCTCGTCGTACCAGCTGTTCCTTTGCACTTTCCGAAAACCAATGGTTTCGGTTGCAGCTGTACGTAAGGAGTTTGAAATGCCGTCCCACAGCTCCCTTATACCGAGTTGTTGACGAGTGCTCTCAGAGAGCAGGAGTGCAAGCCGAGTAGAAAATCGTTCGGCTGTCTGTTGTGATTGCAGCTTCTCGACGTCGAACCTTCCTTGTGTTTGTTGGCGTGCGTTTTTTGCTGCACAGAGGCGGGTGCGAATTTTGGCTGCAACAATATAGTGGTCCGAGTCGATGTTAGGACCTCGGAGCGCACGCACATCTAAAACACTGGAGACGTGTCTTCCGTCTATCACAACATGATCGATCTGGTTGGTGGTTTTTCGATCCGGAGACAGCCAGATAGCTTTATGTATCTTCTTATGCTGGAATCTAGTACTACAGATAACCATATTTCGGGCCCCGGCGAAGTCGATCAGCCTCAACCCATTTGGGGATGTTTCCTCGTGGAGGCTGAATTTACCGACCGTAGTGCCAAAGATACCTTCTTTGCCCACCCTGGCGTTGAAGTCGCCAAGCACGATTTTGACATCGTGGCGGGGGCATCTCTCATAAGTGCGCTCCAAGCACTCATAAAAGGCATCTTTGGTCTCATCGTCCTTCTCTTCCGTCGGGGCGTGGGCGCAAATCAGCGATATGTTGAAGAACCTCGCTTTGATGCGGATTGTGGCTAGACGTTCATTCATAGGAGTGAATGATAGTACTCGGCGAGGGAGTCTCTCTCCCACCACGAATCCAACACAAAACTTGCGCTCCTTTATATGGCCACTGTAGTAAATGTCACAAGGACCTACTCGTCTCTGTCCTTGTCCCGTCCATCGCATTTCTTGGACGGCGTGATGTCAGCCTTTATCTTTACGTGGTCATCTACCAGCCGGGCAGCGGCACCTTCCCAATTAAGGGACCGGACATTCCAGGTGCATGCCCTCAAATCATAGTCCTTATTTCGTTTGCCGTGGTCGTCATCAAAAGGGGGGTCTCTCATCCGAGGCTGTTTTTTCCTTTTCATGCTTCAAATCATTAGTTTAACATATTTAAGTTAATAAACCTTCTTTAGCGCACTAAAGTCTACAGAAGGCCCTAATGGCATAACGGCAGTGCATTTAGAAGAATTCCATAATGTTATAATTTTATATTTAGGTATAAAGTCGATTTTCTTGTATTTACATATTTAGCAATCGATATCGAAATGCTTCAAACCATTAGCTTATCATATTTAAATAATTAACCTTCTTTACATAACGGAATAACGGCAGTATATTTGGGTAATTTCCGTAATCTTTTATTTAGGTATAAAATCGATTTTTTTGTAAATACACATTTAGCAATCGATATCTAAATGCTTCAGCTCATTAGTTTAACATATTTAAGTTAGTAAACCTTCTTTAACTTTCATAACTGCAGTGCACGCCGAAGAATTCCATAATCCTATATTTAGGTATAAAGTCGATTTTCTTGTATATACATATTTAGCTATCGATATCGAAATGCTTCAAATCATTAGTTTAACATATTAAGTTAATAAACATTTTTTAGCTTACTGAAGTCTACATAAAGCCTTAACGGTATAACGGCAGTGCATTTAGAAGAATTCCGTAATGTTATAATTTTATATTTAGGTGTAAAGTCGATTTCCTTGTATTTACACATTTAGCAGTCGATATCGAAATGCTTCAAATAACTGGTTTAACATATTTAAGTTAATAAACCTTCTTTAACGAACTGCAGTTTATACAAAGCCATGGCGGCATAACGACAGTACATTTGGAAGAATTCCGTAATCTTATATTAAGGTATAAAGTCGATTTTCTTGTATACGCACATTTAGCAATCGATATCGAAATGCTTTAAGTCATTAGTTTAACATATTTAAGTTAATAAAGCTTCTTTAACGCACTGAAGTCTACATAAAGACTTAACGGTATAACAGCACTGCATTTAGAAGAATTCCGTTATCTTATATTTAGGTATAAATTCGACTTTCTTGTATATATTCATTTAGCTAGCGATATCGAAATGCTTCAAATCATTAGTTTAACATATTTAAGTTATTAAACCTTCTTTAACGCACTGAAGTCTACATAAAGTGTTAACGGCATAACGGCAGTGCATTTAGAAAAATTCTGTTATCTTATACAGGGTGGGCCATTTAAAGTTGACCTATCTGGCAACGCTGTAACTTTTAACAGCGCTGACAAATCGGCTGATGTCGTACCGCGTTAGAAGCGTCATTCGAAAGCAATTTATACCATGGAACAGTACACTCCAAAAGAACGCGCTGAAATTGTTCAGCTTTATATTCAAAATAACTTTTCAATTGTGTTAACTCAACGTGCGTTTCGCAAAAAAAATAAAGTGAAAAGTGCTCCAGTTAAGAACACAATTAAGTCTTTATACGCAAAATTTGTGAACACCGGTAATCTCAGTAATGCCAGTCATGCATCCAGACAACGCACAAGACGTTCTGATGAAAATATCGAAGCTGTACGAGCCAGTATTGAGGAGACTCCATCGACATCGAGTTATCGCCGCTCTCAGGAATTAGACATCTCTCGCACCACTCTCCGACGCATAATTCATAAAGATTTGAAGATGTTTCCATATAAAATTCAAATGGCACAAAAACTAAACCCAGCTGATTATCCGCGACGCCTTAATTTTGGCAAATGGGCCATCGAAATGGCTGAAAACGAACTTGACTTTTGGCGAAAACTCATCATGTCAGACGAGGCACATTTCTCGTTGAATGGAGGCGTAAACAAGCAAAATTGCCGATTTTATGCCACCGAAAATCCTCAATTAATTGAAGAACAGCCTCTTTACGACCAAAAAGTAACAGTTTGGTGCGGTGTTTGCGCGAATATGATCATCGGACCGTATTTTTTCGAAGACGATGATGGAGCCACGACAACAGTCAATGGTGAGCGTTATCGAGCCATGATAACGGATTTTGTGATACCCATTATTCGCGAAAATGACATGGATAACTTCTGGTTTCAACAGGACGGGGCTACATGCCATACAGCTCGACCAACAATCAATTTATTGCAACCATTTTTCCCCGGGCGATTGATATCGAAAAATGGTGATGTTGACTGGCCACCGAGATCACCAGATTTGACGCCACCAGACTTTTATTTGTGGGGTTATTTGAAATCCAAGGTATACGCTAATAAGCCAAAGACCTTAGCTCAACTGAAAGCCAACATTCGACGTGAAACAGCCGCCATATCATCCGAAACATTGGCCAAAGTCATGGAAAATGTCGAAAAAAGAGTGCATTTAGCTGTCAAAGTTAAAGGTGCCCATTTACGCGATCTAATTTTTAAATATTAGCTGAAACAAATCCCCTTGGACCAAAAAACATTGTTTTCTTTTGTTCTTTTTTGTTAGAAACAAATGGGTCAACTTTAAATGGCCTACCCTGTATTTAGGTATAAATTCGATTTTCTTGTATATACATATTTGGCAAGCGATATCGAAATGCTTCAAATCATTAGTTTAACATATTTTAGTTAATTAACCTTCTTTAACGTATTGAAATTGATTTAAAGCCATAACGGCAGTGCATTTGGAAGAGTTCCGTAATCTTATATTTAGGTATAAAGTCGATTTTCTTTTATGTACACATTTAGATATCGATATCGAAATGCTTCAAATCATTAGTTTAACATATTTAAGTTATTAAACCTTCTTTAACGCACTGAAGTCTACATAAAGTGTTAACGGCATAACGGCAGTGCATTTAGAAAAATTCCGTTATCTTATATTTAGGTATAAATTCGATTTTCTTGTATATACATATTTGGCAAGCGATATCGAAAAGCTTCAAATCATTAGTTTCACATATTGAAGTTAATTAACCTTTTTTAACGTATTGAAGTTGATTTAAAGCCATAACGGCAGTGCATTTGGAAGAGTTCCGTAATCTTATATTTAGGTATAAAGACGATTTTCTTTTATATACACATTTAGATATCGATATCGAAATGCTTCAAATCATTAGTTTAACATATTAAGTTAATAAACATTTTTTAGCTTACTGAAGTCTACATAAAGCCTTAACGGTATAACGGCAGTGCATTTAGAAGAATTCCGTAATGTTTTAATTTTATTTTTAGATATAAATTCGATTTTCTTGTATATACACATTTAGCAATCGATATCGAAATGCTTCAAATCATTAGTTTAACATATTTCAGTTAATTAACCTTCTTCAACGTATTGAAGTTGATAAAGAGCCATGGCCATATGTATATACAAGAAAATCGACTTTATACCTAAATATAAGATTATGGAATTCTTCTGCGTGCACTGCAGTTATGAAAGTTAAAGAAGGTTTATTAACTTAAATATGTTAAACTAATGAGCTGAACCATTTAGATATCGATTGCTAAATGTGTATATATAAAAAAATCGATTTTATACCTAAATAAAAGATTACGGAAATTACCCAAATATACTGCCGTTATGCCGTTATGGCTTCTGTAAAGAAGGTTAATTATTTAAATATGATAAGCTAATGGTTTGAAGCATTTCGATATCGATTGCTAAATATGTAAATACAAGAAAATCGACTTTATACCTAAATATAAAATTATAACATTATGGAATTCTATTAAAATGCACTGCCGTTATGCCATTAGGGCCTTATGTAGACTTTATTGCGCTAAAGAAGGTTTATTATCTTAAATATGTTAAACTAATGATTTGAAGCATTTCGATATCGATTGCTAAATGTGTATATACAAGAAAATCGAGTTTATACCTAAATATAAGATTACGGAATTGTCCCAAATGTACTGTCGTTATGCCGCCATGGCTTTGTATCACCTTCAATACGTTAAAGAAGGTTTATTAACTTAAATATGTTAAACTAATGATTTGAAGCATTTCGATATCGATTGCTAAATGAGTATGTACAAGAAAATCGAATTCATAACTAAATATAAGATTATGTAATTCTTCTAAATGCACTGCCATTATGCCGTTAAGGCTTTTGCAGACTTCAGTAAGAAAAAGAGCGTTAAGTAACTTAAATATGTTTAACTAATGATTTGAAGCATTTCGATATCGATTGCTAAATTTGTATCAACTACAATACGTTAAAGAAGGTTAATTAACTTAAATATGTAAAACTAATGATTTGAAACATTTCGATATCGCTTTCCAAATATGTATATACAAGAAAATCGAATTTATACCTAAATATAAGATAACGGAATTCTTCTACATGCACTGCCGTTATGCCGTTAACGCTTTATGTTGACTTCAGTGCGTTAAAGAAGGTTTATTAACTTAAATATGTTAAACTAATGATTTAGAGCATTTCGATATCGATTGCTAAATGTGTATATACAAGAAAATTGACTTTATACCTAAATATAAGATTACGGAATTCTTCCAAATGAACTGTCGTTATGCCGCCATGGCTTTGTATAAACTGCAGTTCGTTAAAGAAGGTTTATTAACTTAAATATGTTAAACCAGTTATTTGAAGCATTTCGATATCGACTGCTAAATGTGTAAATACAAGAAAAACGACTTTACACCTAAATATAAAATTATAACATTACGGAATTCTTCTAAATGCACTGCCGTTATACCGTTAAGGCTTCATGTAGACTTCAGTAAGCTAAAAAATGTTTATTAACTTAATATGTTAAACTAATGATTTGAAGCATTTCGATATCGATAGCTAAATATGTACATACAAGAAAATCGAATTTATACCTAAATATAAGATTATGGAATTCTTCGGCGTGCACTGCAGTTATGAAAGTTAAAGAAGGTTTACTAACTTAAATATGTTAAACTAATGAGCTGAAGCATTTAGATATCGATTGCTAAATGTGTATATACAAGAAAATCGATTTTATACCTAAATAAAAGATTACGGAAATTACCCAAATATACTGCCGTTATTCCGTTATGGCTTCTGTAAAGAAGGTTAATTATTTAAATATGATAAGCTAATGGTTTGAAGCATTTCGATATCGCTTGCTAAATGAGTATATACAAGAAAGTCGAATTTATACCTAAATATAAGATAACGGAATTCTTCTAAATGCAGTGCAGTTATACCGTTAAGGCTTTATGTAGACTTCAGTGCGATAAAGAAGGTTTATTATCTTAAATATGTTAAACTAATGATTTGAAGCATTTCGATATCGATTGCTAAATGTGTATATACAAGAAAATCGAGTTTATACCTAAATATAAGATTACGGAATTGTCCCAAATGTATGTACTGTCGTTATGCCGCCATGGCTTTGTATCACCTTCAATACGTTAAAGAAGGTTTATTAACTTAAATATGTTAAACTAATGATTTGAAGCATTTCGATATCGATTGCTAAATGAGTATGTACAAGAAAATCGAATTCATAACTAAATATAAGATAACATAATTATTCTAAATGCACTACCGTTATGCCGTTAAGGCTTTATGTAGACTTCAGTGAGTTGAAGAAGGTTCATTAACTTAAATATGTTAATCTAATGATTTGAAGCATGAAAATGAAAAAACAGCCTCGGATGAGAGACCCCCCTTTTGATGACGACCACGGCAAACGAAATAAGGACTATGATTTGAGGGCATGCACCTGGAATGTCCGGTCCCTTAATTGGGAAGGTGCCGCTGCCCAGCTGGTAGATGACCACGTAATGATAAAGGCTGACATCACGCCGTCCAAGAAATGCGATGGACGAGACAAGGACAGAGACGAGTAGGTCCTTGTGACATTTACTACAGTGGCCATATAAAGGAGCGCAAGTTTTGTGTTGGATTCGTGGTGGGAGAGAGACTCCGTCGCCGAGTACTATCATTCACTCCTATGAATGAACGTCTAGCCACAATCCGCATCAAAGCGAGGTTCTTCAACATATCGCTGATTTGCGCCCACGCCCCGACGGAAGAGAAAGGGCGATGAGACCAAAGATGCCTTTTATGAGTGCTTGGAGCGCACTTATGAGAGATGCCCCCGCCACGATGTCAAAATCGTGCTTGGCGACTTCAACGCCAGGGTGGGCAAAGAAGGTATCTTTGGCACTACGGTCGGTAAATTCAGCCTCCACGAGGAAACATCCCCAAATGGGTTGAGGCTGATCGACTTCGCCGGGGCCCGAAATATGGTTATCTGTAGTACTAGATTCCAGCATAAGAAGATACATCAAGCTACCTGGCTGTCTCCGGATCGAAAAACCACCAACCAGATCGATCATGTTGTGATAGACGGAAGACACGTCTCCAGTGTTTTAGATGTGCGTGCGCTCCGAGGTCCTAACATCGACTCGGACCACTATATTGTTGCAGCCAAAATTTGCACCCGCCTCTGTGCAGCAAAAAACGCACGCCAACAAACACAAGGAAGGTTCGACGTCGAGAAGCTGCAATCACAACAGACAGCCGAACGATTTTCTACTCGGCTTGCACTCCTGCTCTCTGAGAGCACTCGTCAACAACTCGGTATAAGGGAGCTGTGGGACGGCATTTCAAACTCCTTACGTACAGCTGCAACCGAAACCATTGGTTTTCGGAAAGTGCAAAGGAACAGCTGGTACGACGAGGAGTGCCGTGTCGCAGCGGAGAGAAAACAGGCTGCCTACCTCGCAACGTTACGATCGACCACAACACGTGCGGGATGGGATAGATACCGAGAGTTGAAGAGGGAAGCGAGACGCATTTGTAGACTGAAAAAGAAAGAGGCCGAAATGCGTGAGTACGAAGAGCTAGACAAGCTGGCCGACAGGGGTAATGCTCGAAAATTCTACGAAAAGATGCAGCGGCTTACAGAAGGTTTCAAGACCGGAGCATACTCTTGTAGAACCCCCAAAGGTGATCTAGTTACCGATTCCCAGAGCATACTTAAATTATGGAGGGAACACTTCTCCAGCCTGCTGAATGGCAGTGAACACACAACACCAGGAGAAAACGAACCCGATACCCCAATCGATGACGATGGAGCAGATGTTCCATTGCCCGACCATGATGAAGTTCGAATAGCAATTGCCCGCCTGAAAATCAACAAAGCGGCAGGGGCCGACGGATTGCCGGCCGAGCTATTCAAACACGGCGGCGAAGAGCTGATAAGGTGCATGCATCAGCTTCTTTGTAAAATATGGTCGGACGAAAGTATGCCCAACGATTGGAATTTAAGTGTGCTATGCCCAATCCATAAAAAAGGAGGCCCCACAATCTGCGCCAACTACCGTGGGATTAGCCTCCTCAACATCGCATATAAGGTTCTGTCGAGCGTATTGTGTGAAAGATTAACGCCCACCGTCAACAAACTGATTGGACCTTATCAGTGTGGCTTTAGACCTGGTAAATCAACAACCGACCAGATATTCACCATGCGCCAAATCTTGGAAAAGACCCGTGAAAGAAGAATCGACACACACCACCTCTTCGTCGATTTCAAAGCTGCTTTCGACAGCACGAAAAGGAGCTGCCTTTATGCCGCGATGTCTGAATTTGGTATCCCCGCAAAACTAATACGGCTGTGTAAACTGACGTTGAGCAACACGAAAAGCTCCGTCAGGATCGGGAAGGACCTCTCCGAGCCGTTCGATACCAAACGAGGTTTCAGACAAGGCGACTCCCTATCGTGTGACTTTTTCAATCTGCTGCTCGAGAAAATTATTCGAGCTGCAGAACTTAATCGAACAGGTACAATCTTTTACAAAAGTGTACAGCTGCTGGCGTATGCCGATGATATTGATATCATCGGCCTCAACACCCGCGCCGTTAGTTCTGCTTTCTCCAGACTGAACAAGGAAGGAACTCAAATGGGTCTGGCAGTGAACGAGGGCAAGACGAAATATCTCCTGTCATCAAACAAACAGTCGTCGCACTCGCGACTTGGCTCCCACGTCACTGTTGACAGTCATAACTTTGAAGTTGTAGATAATTTCGTCTATTTAGGAACCAGCATTAACACCACCAACAATGTCAGCCTGGAAATCCAACGCAGGATTACTCTTGCCAACAGGTGCTACTTCGGACTGAGTAGGCAATTGAAAAGTAAAGTCCTCTCTCGACGAACAAAAACCAAATTCTATAAGTCGCTCATTATTCCCGTCCTGCTATATGGTGCAGAGGCTTGGACGATGACAACAACCGATGAGTCGACGTTGCGTGTTTTCGAGAGAAAAGTTCTGCGAAAGATTTATGGTCCTTTGCGCGTTGGCCACGGCGAATATCGCATTCGATGAGCTGTACGAGATATACGACGACATTGACATAGTTCAGCGAATTAAAAGACAGCGGCTACGCTGGCTAGGTCATGTTGTCCGGATGGATGAAAACGCTCCAGCTCTGAAAGTATTCGACGCAGTACCCGCCGCGGGAAGCAGAGGAAGAGGAAGACCTCCACTCCGTTGGAAGGACCAAGTGGAGAGGGACCTGGCTTCGCTTGGAATATCCAATTGGCGCCACGTAGCGAAGAGAAGAAACGACTGGCGCGCTGTTGTTGACTCGGCTATAATCGCATAAGCGGTGTCTACGTCAGTAAAGAAGAAGAAGAATGATTTGAAGCATTTCGATATCGATTGCTAAATGTGTATATACAAGAAAATCGACTTTATACCCAAATATAAGATTACGGAATTCTTCCAAATGTACTGTCGTTATGCCGCCATGGCTTTATGTCAACTTCAATTCGTTAAAGAAGGTTAATTAACTTAAAAAAGTTAAACTTATAATTTGAAGCATTTTGATATCGCTTGCTAAATGAGTATATACAAGAAAGTCGAATTTATACCTAAATATAAGATAACGGAATTCTTCTAAATGCAGTGCAGTTATACCGCTGAGGCTTTATGTAGACTTCACTGCGTTAAAGAAGGTTTATTATCTTAAATATGTTAAACTAATGATTTGAAGCATTTCGATATCGATTGCTAAATGCGTATATTGAACAAAATCGACTTTACACCTAACTATAAGATTACGGAACTCTTCCAAATGCACTGCCGTTATGCCGTTAAGGCTTTTGTAGACTTCAGCAAGATAAAGAGGATTAATTAACTTAAATCTGTTAAACTTATGATGTGAAGCATATCGGCATCGATTGCTAAATGTGTATATACAAGAAAATCGACTTTATACCTAAATATAAGATTACGGAATTGTCCCAAATATGCTGTCGTTATGCCGCCATGGCTTTGTATCACCTTCAATACGTTAAAGAAGGTTTATTAACTTAAATATGTTAAACTAATGATTTGAAGCATTTTGATATCGATTGCTAAATGAGTATGTACAAGAAAATCGAATTCATACCTAAATATAAGATTACGTAATTCTTCTAAATGCACTGCCGTTATGCCGTTAAAGCTCTTGCAGACTTCAGTAAGAAAAAGAGGGTTAAGTAACTTAAATATGTTAAACTAATGATTTGAAGCATTTCGATATCGATTGCTAATATGTAGATACAAGAAAATCGACTTTATACCTTAATATAAGATTACGGAATTCTTCTAAATGCACTGCAGTTATACCGTTAAGGCTTTATGCAGACTTCATTGCGTTAAAGAAGGTTTATTAACTTTAATATGTTAAACTAATGATTTGAAGTATTTCGATATCGACTGCTAAATGTGTAAATACAACAAAATCGACTTTATACTTAAATATAAAATTATAACATTACGGATTTCTTCTAAATGCACTGCCGTTATACCGTTAAGGCTTTATGTAGACCTCATTAAGCTAAAAAATGTTTATTAACTTAATATGTTAAACTAATGATTTGAAGCATTTTGATATCGATAGCTAAATGTGTATATACAACAAAATCGAATTTATACCTAAACATAAGATTACGGAATTCTTCTACATACACTGCCGTTATACCGCCATGACTTTATGTTAACTTCAGTGCGTTCAAGAAGCCTTATTAACTGAAATATGTTAAAATAATGGTTTGAAGCATTTCGAAATCGATTGCTAAATGAGTATATACAAGAAAATCGACTTTATACCTTAATATAAGATTACGGAATTCTTCTAAATGCACTGCAGTTATACCGTTAAGGCTTTATGCAGACTTCATTGCGTTAAAGAAGGTTTATTAACTTAATATGTTAAACTAATGATCTCAAGCATTTCGATATCGACTGCTAAATGTGTTTATACAAGAAAATCGACTTTATACCTAAATATAAGATTACGGAATTCTTCTACATGCACTGCCGTTATGCCGCCATGGCTATATGACAACTTCAGTGCGTTATGTTAAATATGTTAAACTATTGAATTGAAGCATTTCGATATCGATTGCTAAATATGTAAATACAAGAAAATCGACTTTATATCTAAATATAAGATTACGGAATTCTTCTACATGCACTGCCGTTATGCCGCCATGGCTTTATGACAACTTCAGTGCGTTGAAGAAGGTTTATTAACTTAAATATTTTAAACTAATGAATTGAAGCATCTCGATATCGATTGCTAAATGTGTATATACAAGAAAATCGACTTTATACCTAAATATAAGATTACGGAATTTTTCTACATGCACTGCCGTTATGCCGCCATGGCCTAATGTTAACTTCACTGCGTTAAAGAAGCTTTATTAACTTAAATATGTTAAACTAATGATTTGAAGCATTTCGATATCGATTGCTTAATGCATATATACAAGAAAATCGACTTTATACCTAAATATAAGATTACGGAATTCTTCTAAATGCACTGCCGTTGTACCGTAATGGTTTTATGTAAACTTCAGTTCGTTAAAGAAGGTTTATTAACTTAGATATGAGAAACTAATGATTTGAAGCATTTCGATATCGATTGCTTAATGCATATATTCAAGAAAATCGACTTTATACCTAAATATAAGATTACGGAATTCTTCTAAATCCACTGCCGTTCTACCGTTATGATTTTATGTAAACTTCAGTTCGTTAAAGAAGGTTTATTAACTTAAATATGTGAAACTAATGATTTGAAGCATTTCGATATCGATTGCTAAATGTGAATATACAACAAAAGCGATTTTATACCTAAATATAAGATAACGGAATTCCAAATGCACTGCCGTTCTGCCGTAATGGCGTTAGTAAGATTAAGAAGGTTAATTTACTTAAATATGTTAAACTAATGATTTGAAGCATTTCGATATCGATAGCTAAATGTGTATATACAAGAAAATCGATTTTATACCTAAATATAAGATTACGGAATTCTTCTAAATGCACTGCCGTTGTACCGTAATGGTTTTATGTAAACTTCAGTTCGTTAAAAAGGTTAATTAACTTAGATATGTGAAACTTATGATTTGAAGCATTTCGATATCGATTGCTAAATGTGTATATACAAGAAAATCGACTTTATACATAAATATAACATTACGTAATTCTTCTAAATGCATTGCCGTTATACCGTTAAGGCTTTATGTAGACTTCAGTGATCTAAAGAGGGTTAATTAACTTAAATATGTTAAACTAATGATTTGAAGCATTTCGGTATCGATTTCTGAATGTGTATATACAAGAAAATCGATTTTATACCTAAACTTAAGATTACGGAATTCTTCCAAATTACTGTCGTTATGCCGCCATGGCTTTATTTCACCTTCAATAAGTTAAAGATGGTTAATTAACTTAAATATGTTAAACTAATGATTTGAAGCATTTCGATATCGATTGCTAAATATATAAATACAAGAAAATCGACTTTATACATAAATATAAGATTACGGAATTCATCGAAATACACTGCCGTTATGGCTTTATATAAACTTCATTAACGTACTGAAGGTTGTTTAACTTAAATATGTTAAAGTAATTATTTGAAGCATCTCGATAACGATTCCCAAGTGTGTAAATACATGAAAATAGACTTTAACCTAAATATAAGACTACGGAATTCTTCCAAATGTACTGTGGTTATGCCGCCATGGCTTAATATCAACTTCAATACGTTAAAGAAGGTTAAATAACTTAAATTTGGTAAACTAATGACTTGAAGCATTTCGATATCGCTTGCTAAATGCGTATATACAAGAAAATCGATTTTATATCTAAACATAAGATTACGGAATTCTTCCAAATGTACTGTCGTTATGTCACCATGGCTTTATATCACCTTCGTTACGATAAAGAAGGCTAATTAACTTAAATATGTTAAACTAATGATTTGAAGCATCTCGATATCGATTGCTAAATGTGTATATACAAGAAAATCGACTTTATACCTAAATATAAGTTAACGGAATTCTTCTACATGCACTGCCGTTATGCCGCCATGGCTTTAAACCAACTTCAGTTCGTTAAAGAGGTTTTATTAACTTAAATATGTGAAACTAATGATTTGAAGCATTTCGATATCGATTGCTAAATGCATATATACAAGAAAATCGATTTTATACCTAAATATAAGATTACGGAATTCTTCCAAATTACTGTCGTTATGCCGCCATGGCTTTATATCACCTTCAATACGTTAAAGATGGTTAATTAACTAAAATATGTTAAACTAATGATTTGAAGCATTTCGATATCGATTGCTAAATATGTAAATACAATAAAATCGAACTTATACATAAATATAAGATTACGGTATTCATCGAAATACACTGCCGTTATGGCTTTATATAAACTTCAGTACGTTAAAAAAGGTTGTTTAACTTAAATATGTTAAAGTAGTTATTTTAAGCATCTCGATATCGATTCCCAAATGTGTAAATACATGAAAATAGACTTTAACCTAAATATAAGATTACGGAATTCTTCTACATGCACTGCCGTTATGCCGCCATGGCTTTATGCCTCCTTCAGTTCGTTAAAGAGGGTTTATTAACTTTAATATGTTAAACTAATGATTTGAAGCATTTTGATATCGATTGCTAAATGTGTATATACAAGAAAATCGACTTTATACCTAAACATAAGATTACGGAACTCTTCCGTTATGCCGTTATGGCTTTATGTTAACTTCTGTTCGTTAAAGAAGGTTTACTAACTTAAATATGTTAATCTAATGATTTGAAAATTTTCGAAATCGATTGCTAAATGCATATATACAAGAAAATCGACTTTATACCTAAATATAAGAATACGGAATTCTTCCAAATGTACTGTCGTTATGCCGCCATGGCTTTCTATATACTTCAATACGTTAAAGAAGGTTAATTAACTTAAATATGTTAAACTTATGATTTGAAGCATTTCGATATCGATTGCAAAATGTGCATATACAAAAAAATCGAATTAATACCTGAATATAAAATTACGGAATTCTTCTACATGCTCTGCCGTTATGCCGCCATGGCTTTGTGTTAACTTCAGTGCGTTAAAGTAGGTTTGTTAACTTAAATATGTTAAACTAATGATTTGAAGCATTTTGATATCGATTGCTATATGAGTATATACAAGAAAATCGACTTTATACCTAAATATAAGATTACGAAATTCTTCTAAATGCTTTGCCGTTATGCCGTTAAGCCGTTTGTAGACTTCAGTAAGATAAAGAGGGTTAATTAATTTAATTATGTTAAACTAATGATTTGAAGCATTTCGATATCGATTGCTAAATGTGCATATACAAAAAAATCGAATTTATACCTAAACATAAGATTACGGAATTCCTCTACATGCACTGCCGTTATGCCGCCATGGCTTTATGCCAACTTCCGTTCGTTAAAGAAGGTTAATTAACTTAAATATGTTAAACTAATGATTTGAAGATTTTCGAAATCGATTGCTAAATGCATATATACAAGAAAATCTTCTTTATACCTAAATATAAGATTACGGAATTCTTCCAAATGTACTGTCGTTATGCCGCCATGGCTTTATATCACCTTCAATACGTCAAAGAAGGTTAATTAGCTTAAATATGTTAACTAAAGAAAAAACATAAAGATGGTTTCTTAACTTAAATATGTTAACCTAATGATTTGAAGCATTTCGATATCGATTGCTAAATGTGTATATACAACAAAATCAACTTTATACCTAAATATAAGATAACGGAATTCTTCTACATGCACTGCCGTTATGCCGCCATGGCTTTATGCCAACTTCAGTTCGTTGAAGAAGGTTTATTAACTTAAATATGTTAAACTAATAAGTTGAAGCATTTCGATATCGATTGCTAAATAAGTAAATACAACAAAATCGACTTTATACCTAAATATAAGATTACGTAGTTTTTCTAAATGCACTGGCGTTATGCCGTTAAGGCTTTATGTAGACTTCAGTAATATAAAAGGGTGAATTAACTTAAATATGTTAAACTAATGATTTGAAGCATTTCGATATCGATTGCTAAATGTGTTAATAACAGAAAATCGACTTTATACCCAAATATAAGATTACGTATTTCTTCTAAATGCACTGCCGTTATGCCGTTAAGGTTTTTGTAGACTTCAGTGAGATAAAGAAGGTTAATTAACTTAAATATGCTAAACTACTGATTTGAAGCATTTCGATATCGATTGCTAAATGTGTATATACAAGAAAATCGACTTTATACATAAATATAACATTACGTAATTCTTCTAAATGCATTGCCGTTATGCCGTTAAGGCTTTATGTAGACTTCAGTAAGATAAAGAGGGTTAATTAACTTAAATATGTTAAACTAATGATTTGAAGCATTTCGGTATCGATTTCTGAATGTGTATATACAAGAAAATCGATTTTATACCTAAATATAAGATTACAGAAATCTTCCAAATTACTGTCGTTATGCCGCCGTGGCTTTATATCACCTTCGATACGTTAAAGATGGTTAATTAACTAAAATATGTTAAACTAATGATTTGAAGCATTTCGATATGGATTGCTAAATATGTAAATACAAGAAAATCGACTTTATACATAAATATAAGATTACGGAATTCATCGAAATACACTGCCGTTATGGCTTTATATAAACTTCAGTACGTTAAAAAAGGTTGTTTAACTTAAATATGTGAAACTAATGATTTGAAGCATTTCGATATCGATTGCTAAATGTGTATATACAAGAAAATCGACTTTATACCTCAATATAAGATTACGGAATTCTTCTACATGCACTGCCGTTATGCCGCCATGGCTTTATGCCAACCTCAGTTCGTTAAAGAGGATTTATTAACTTTAATATGTTAAACTAATGATTTGAAGCATTTTGATATCGATTGCTAAATGTGTATATATAAGAAAATCGACTTTATACCCAAATATAACATTAAGTAGTTCTTCTAAATGCACTGCCGTTATACCGTTAAGGCTTTATGTAGACTTCAGTAAGATAAAGAAGGTTAATTAACTTAAATATGCTAAACTAATGATCTCAAGCATTTCGATATCGATTGTTAAATGTGTATATTTAACAAAATCGACTTTATACCTAAATCTAAAATTACGGAATTCTTCCAAATGCACTGCCTTTATACCGTTAAGGCTTTATGTAAACTTCAGTAAGGTAAAGAAGGTTAGTTAACTTAAATATTTTGAACTAATGACCATTTCGATATCGAGTGCTAAATGAGTGTATACAAGAAAATCTACTTTATACCTAAATATAAGGTTAAGAAATTCTTCTGAATGCACTGGCGTCATACCGTTAAGGCTTTGTGTAAACTTCAGTACGATAAAGTACGCTAATTAACTTAGATATGTTAAACTAATGATTTGAAGCATTTCGATATCGATTGCTTAATGCATATATGTAAGAAAATCGACTTTATACCTAAATATAAGACTACGGAATTCTTCCAAATGTACTGTCGTTATGCCGCCATGGCTTTATGTCAACTTCAATACGTTAAAGAAGGTTAATTAACTTAAATATGTTAAACTAATGATTTGAAGCATTTCGGTATCGATTGCTAAATATGTTAATACAAGAAAATCGACTTTATACCTAAACATAAGATTACGGTATTCTTCTACATGCACTGCCGTTATGCCGCCATGGCTTTGTGTTAACTTCAGTGCGTTAAAGAAGCTTTATTAACTTAAATGTATTAAAATAATGATTTCGAGCATTTCGATATCGCTCGCCAACTGTGTATATACAAGAAAATCGACTTTATACCTAAACATAAGATAACGGAATTCTTCTAAATGCACTGCCGTTATGCCACCATAGCTTTATGTAAACTTCAGTTCGTTAAAAAAGGTTTATTAATTTAAATATGTTAAACTAGTGATTTGAAGCATTTCGATATCGTGTGCTAAATGTGTATATAAAAGAAAATCGACTTTATACCTAAATATAGGACTACGGAATTCTTCGAAATGCACTGCCGTCAAGCCGATAAGGCTTTATGTAAACGCCAGTAAGATAAAGTAGGCTAAATAACTTAAATACATATGTGAAACCAGTTATTTGAAGCATTTCGATATCGATTTCTAAATGAGTATATACAAGAAACTCGACTTTATACCTAAATATAAGATTGCGCAATTCTTCTAAATGATTTGCCGTTATGCCGTTTAGGCGTTTGTAGACTTCAGTAGGATAAAGAGGGTTAATTAACTTAAATATGTTAAACTAATGATTTGAAGCATTTCGATATCGATTGCCAAATGTGCATATACAAAAACATCTAATTTATACCTAAACATAAGATTACGGAATTCCTCTACATGCACTGCCGTTATGCCGCCATGGCTTTATGCCAACTTCCGTTCGGTAAAGAAGGTTAATTAACTTAAATATGTTAAACTAATGATTGGAAGATTTTCGAAATCGATTGCTAAATGCATATATACAAGAAAATCTTCTTTATACCTAAATATAAGGTTACGGAATTCTTCCAAATGTACTGTCGTTATGCCGCCGTGGCTGTATATCACCTTCAATACGTCAAAGAAGGTTAATTAGATTAAATATGTTAAACTAATGATTTGAAGCATTTCGATATCGATTGCTAAATGCGTATATACAACAAAATCGACTTTATACCTAAATATAAGCTTACGGAATTCTTCTAAATGCACTGCCGTTATGCCGCCATGGCTTTATGTTAACTTCATTGCCTTAAAAAGCTTTATTAACTTAAATATGTTAAACTAATGATTTGAAGCATTTCCATATCGATTGCTAAATGTGCATATACAAGAAAATCGACTTTATACGTAATATAAGATAACGGAATTTTTCTAAATGCACTACCGTTATGCCGTTATGGCTTTGTGTTAACTTCAGTTCGTTTAAGAAGGTTTATTAACTTAGATATGTTACACCAGTTATTTGAAGCATTTCGAAATCGATTTCTTAATGCATATATACAAGAAAATCGACTTTCTACCTAAATATAAGATTACGGAATTCTTCCAAATGTACTGTCGTTATGCCGCCAAGGCTTTATATCAACTTCAATATGGTTAAAAAGGTTAATTAACTTAAATATGTTAAACTAATGATTTGAAGCATTTCGATATCGATTGCTAAATGCATATATACAGCAAAATCGATTTTATACCTAAATATAAGATAACGGCTATGGCTTTATGTTAACTTCAGTTCGTTTAAGAAGGTTTTTTAACTTAGATATGTTACACCAGTTATTTGAAGCATTTCGAAATCGATTTCTTAATGCATATATACAAGAAAATCGACTTTCTACCTAAATATAAGATTACGGAATTCTTCCAAATGTACTGTCGTTATGCCGCCAAGGCTTTATATCAACTTCAATAGCTTATAGAAGGATAATTAACTTAAATATGTTAAACTAATGATTGGAAGCATTTCGATATCGATTGCTAAATGTGTATATACAACAAGATCGACTTTATACCTAAATATAAGCTTACGGAATTCTTCTAAATGCATTGCCATTAAGCCACCATTGCTTTATGTTAACTTCAGTGCGTTAAAGAAGCTTTATTAACTTAAATATGTTAAACTAATGATTTGAAGATTTTCGGAATCTACTGCTAACTACATATATACCACAAAATCGACTTTATACCTAAATGTAATATTACGGAATTCTTCCAAATGCACTGCCGTTATACCGTTATTGCTTTATGTTAACTTCAGTTAGTTAAAGAAGGTTTATTAACTTAAATATGTTAAACCAGTTATTTGAAGCATTTCGATATCGATTGCTTAATGCATATATACAAGAAAATCGACTTTCTACCTAAATATAAGATTACGGAATTCTTCCAAATGTACTGTCGTTATGCCGCCAAGGCTTTGTATCAACTTCAATATGTTAAAAAACGTTAATTAACTTAAATATGTTAAACTAATGATTTGAAGCATTTCGATATCGATTGCTAAATGCATATATACAACAAAATCGATTTTATACCTAAATATAAGATAACGGCTATGGCTTTATGCTAACTTCAGTTCGTTTAAGAAGGTTTATTAACTTAGATATGTTACACCAGTTATTTGAAGCATTTCGAAATCGATTTCTTAATGCATATATAGAAGAAAATCGACTTTCTACCTAAATATAAGATTACGGAATTCTTCCAAATGTACTGTCGTTATGCCGCGAAGGCTTTATATCACCTTCAATACGTTAAAGAAGGTTAATTAACTTAAATATGTTAAACTAATGATTTGAAGCATTTCGATATCGATTGCTAAATGCATATATACAACAAAATCGATTTTATACCTAAATATAAGATAACGGCTATGGCTTTATGTTAACTTCAGTTCGTTTAAGAAGGTTTATTAACTTAGATATGTTACACCAGTTATTTGAAGCATTTCGAAATCGATTTCTTAATGCATATATACAAGAAAATCGACTTTCTACCTAAATATAAAATTACGGAATTCTTCCAAATGTACTGTCGTTATGCCGCCAAGGCTTTATATCAACTTCAATATGTTAAAAAAGGTTAATTAACTTAAATATGTTAAACTAATGATTTGAAGCATTTAGATACCGATTGCTAAATGTGAATATACAAAAAATTCGAATTCATAGCTAAATATAAGATTACGGAGTTCTTCTACATGCACTGCCGTTATGCCGCCATGGCTTTGTGTTAACTTCAGTGCGGTAAAGAAGGTTTGTTAACTTTAATATATTAAACTAATGATTGAAATGACAAGAAAATCGACTTTATACCTAAATTTAAGATTACGTAATTCTTCTAAATGCTTTGCCGTTATGCCGTTAAGGCGTTTGTAGACTTCAGTAAGATAAAGAGGGTTAACTAACTTAAATATGTTAAACTAATGAGATGAGGCATTTCGATATCGATTGCTAAATATGTAAATACAAGAAAATCGACTTTATACATAAATATAAGATTACGGAACTCTTCTAAATGAACTGCCGTTATGCCGTTATGGCTTTATGTTAACTTCTTTTCGTTAAAGAAGGTTTATTAGCTTAAATATGGTAAACTAATGATTTGAAAATTTTCGAAATCGATTGCTAAATGCATATATACAAGAAAATCTTCTTTATACCTAAATATAAGATTAGGGAATTCTTCCAAATGTACTGTCGTTATGCCGCCATGGCTTTATATATACTTCAATAGGTTAAAGAAGGTTAATTAACATAAATATGTTAAACTAATGATTTGAAGCACTTCGATATCGATTGCTAAATGTGTATATACAAAAATATCAAATTTATACCTAAATATAAGATTACGGAATTCTTCTACATGCACTGCCGTCATGCCGATAAGGCTTTATGTAAACGCCAGTAAGATAAAGTAGGCTAAATAACTTAAATACATATGTGAAACCAGTTATTTGATGCATTTCGATATCGATTGCTAAATGAATATATACAAGAAAATCGACTTTATACCTAAATATAAGATTACGCAATTCTTCCAAATGCGCTGCCGTTATACCGTTATGGCATTATGTGAAGTTCAGTAAGATAAAGAAGGTTAATTTACTTAAATATGTTAAACTAATGATTTGAAAAATTTCGATATCGATTGCTAAATGTGTATATACAAAAAAATCAAATTTGTACCTAACAGACTTTATGCATAAATATAAGATTACGGAATTCATCGAAATACACTGCCGTTATGGCTTTATATAAACTTCAGTACGTTAAAAAAGGTTGTTTAACTTAAATATGTTAAAGTAATTATTTGAAGCATCTCAATATCGATTCCCAACTGTATAAATACATGAAAATAGACTTTAACCTAAATATTAGATTACGGAATTCTTCTACATGCACTGCCGTTATGCCGCCATGGCTTTATGCCAACTTCAGTTCGTTAAAAAGGTTTTATTAACTTAAATATGTGAAACTAATGATTTGAAGCATTTCGATATCGATTGCTAAATGCGTATATACAAGAAAATCGACTTTATACCTAAATATAAGATTACGGAATTCTTCCAAATGCACTGCCGTTATGCCGCCATGGCTTTATGCAAACTTCAGTTCGTTAAAGAGGGTTTATTAACTTTAATATGTTAAACTAATGATTTGAAGAATTTTGATATCGATTGCTAAATGTGTATATACAAGAAAATCGACTTTATACCCAAATATAAGATTACGTAATTCTTCTAAATGCACTGCCGTTATGCCGTTTAGGTTTTTGTAGACTTCAGTAAGCAAAAGAAGGTTAATTATTTTAAATATGTTAAACTAATTGCTTGAAGCATTTAGATATCGATTGCTAAATGTGTAAATACAACAAAATCGACTTTATACCTAAATATAAGATTACGGAATTCTTCCAAATGCACTGCCTTTATACCGATAAGGCTTTATGTAAACTTCAGTAGGGTAAAGAAAGTTAATTAACTTAAATATATTGAAATAATGATTTGAAGCATTTCGATATCGATTGCTAAATGTGTGTATACAAGAAAATCGACTTTATACCTAAATATAAGATAACAGAATTCTTCTAAATGCACTGCCATTATGCCGTTATGGCTTTATGTTAACTTCTGTTCGTTAAAGAGGGTTTATTAACTTTAATATGTTAAACTAATGATTTGAAGCATTTTGATATCGATTGCTAAATGTGTATATACAAGAAAATCGACTTTATACCCAAATATAAGATTACGTAATTCTTCTAAATGCACTGCCGTTATGCCGTTTAGGTTTTTGTAGACTTCAGTAAACATAAGAAGGTTAATTATTTTAAATATGTTAAACTTATTGTTTAAAGCATTTAGATATCGATTGCGAAATGTGTAAATACAACAAAATCGACTTTATACCTAAATATAAGATTACGGAATTCTTCCAAATGCACTGCCTTTATACCGTTAAGGCTTTATGTAAACTTCAGTAAGGTAAAGAAAGTTAATTAACTTAAATATATTGAAATAATGATTTGAAGCATTTCGATATCGATTGCTAAATGTGTATATACAAGAAAATCGACTTTATACCTAAATATAAGATTACGGAAATCTACCAAATGCACTGACCTTATGCCGCCATGGCTTTATGTAAACTTCAGTTCGTTAAAGAAGGTTTATAAATTTAAATATGTTAAACAAAAGATTTGAAGCATTTCAAATACGATTGCGAAATGTGTATATACAAGAAAATCGACTTTATACCTAAATATAAGATTAAGAGATTCTTCTCAATGCACTGCGTCATACCGTTAAGGCTTTATGTAAACTTCGGTACGATAAAGTAGGCTAATTAAATTAAATATGTTAAACTAATGATTTGAAGCATTTCGATATTGATTGTTTAATGCATATATACAAGAAAATCGACTTTATACCTAAATATAAGACTACGGAATTCTTCCAAATATAAGACTACGGAATTCTTCCAAATGTACTGTCGTTATGCCGCCATGGCTTTATGTCAACTTCAATACGTTAAAGAAGGTCAATTAACTTAAATAGTTAAACTAATGATTTGAAGCATTTCAATATCGCTTGGTAAATGCGTATATACAAGAAAATCGAATTTATACCTAAACATAAGATTACGGTATTCTTTTACATGCACTGCCGTTATGCCGCTATGGCTTTATGTTAACTTCAGTGCGTTTAAGAAGCTTCATTAACTAAAATATGATAAAATAATGATTTGGAGCATTTCGCTATCGCTCGCTTACTGTGTATATACAAGAAAATCGACTTTATACCTAAACATAAGATAACGGAATTCTTCTAAATGCACTGCCGTTATGCCACCATGGTTTTATGTAAACTTCAGTTCGATAAAAAAGGTTTATTAATTTAAATATGTTAAACTAATGATCTGAAGCATTTCGATATCGATTACTAAATGTGTATATAAAAGAAAATCGACTTTATACCTAAATATAAGACTACGGAATTCTTCTAAATGCACTGCCGTCATGCCGATAAGGCTTTATGTAAACGCCCGCAAGAAAAAGTAGGCCAAATAACTTAAATACATATGTTAAACCAGTTATTTGAAGCATTTCAATATCGATTGCTAAATGTGTATATACAAAAAATCGATTTTATACCTAAATATAAGGCTACGGAATTCTTCCAAATGTACTGTCGTTATGCCGCCATGGCTTTATGTCAACTTCAATACGTTAAAGAAGGTTAATTAACTTAAATATGTTAAACTAATGATTTGAAGCATTTCAATATCGCTTGGTAAATGCGTATATACAAGAAAATCGAATTTATACCTAAACATAAGATTACGGTATTCTTTTACATGCACTGCCGTTATGCCGCTATGGCTTTATGTTAACTTCAGTGCGTTAAAGAAGCTTCATTAACTTAAATATGTTAAAATAATGATTTGGAGCAATTCGATATCGCTCGCTTACTGTGTATATCCAAGAAAATCGACTTTATACCTAAACATAAGATAACGGAATTCTTCTAAATGCACTGCCGTTATGCCACCATGGTTTTATGTAAACTTCAGTTCGTTAAAAAAGGTTTATTAACTTAAATATGTTAAACTACTGATTTGAAGAATTTCGATATCGATTGCTAAATGTTTATATACAAGAAAATCTTCTTTATACCTATATATAAGATTACGGAATTCTTCCAAATGTACTGTCGTTATGCCGCCATGGCTTTCTATATACTTCAATACGTTAAAGAAGGTTAATTAACTTAAATATGTTAAACTAATGATTTGAAGCATTTCGATATCGATTGCAAAATGTGTATATACAAAAAATCGAATTTATACCTGAATATAAGATTACGGAATTCTTCCTTATGTACTGTCATTATGCCACCATGGCTTTATATCAACTTCAATACGTTAAAAAGGGTTAATTAACTTTAATATGTTAAACTAATGATTTGAAGCATTTAGATATCGATTGCTAAATGTTTATATACAAGAAAATCAATTTTATACCTAAGTATAAGATTACGGAATTCTTCCAAATGTACTGTCGTTATGCCGCCATGGCTTTCTGTATGCTTCAATACGTTAAAGAAGGTTAATTAACTTAAATATGTTAAACCAGTTATTTGAAGCATTTCGATATCGATTGCTAAATGCATATATACAACAAAATCGACTTTATACCTAAATATAAGTTTACGGAATTCTTCCAAATGCACTGACGTTATACCGTTATGGCTGTATCTTAACTTCAGTTAGTTAAAGAAGGTTAATTAACTTAAATATGTTAAACTTATGATTTGAAGCATTTCGATATCGATTGCTTAATGCATATATACAAGAAAATTGACTTTATACCTAAATATAAGATTACGGAATTCTTCCGAATGTACTGTCGTTATGCCGCCATGGCTTTATATCAACTTCAATACGTTAAAAAGGGCTAACTAACTTAAATATGTTAAACTAATGATTTGAGGCATTTAGATATCGACTGCTAAATGTGTATGTACAAGAAAATCGACTTTATACCCAAATTTAAGATTACGGAATTCTTCTAAATGCACTGTCGTTATGCCGTTATGGCTTTATGTTAACTTCTGTTCGTTAAAGAAGGTTTATTAACTTAAATATGTTAAACTAATGATTTGAAATTTTGCGAAATCGATTGCCAAATGCATATATACAAGAAAATCTTCTTTATACCTAAATATAAGATTACGGAATTCTTCCAAATGTACTGTCGTTATGCCGCCATGGTTTCTATATACTTCAATACGTTAAAGAAGGTTAATTAACTGAAATATGTTAAGCTAATGATTTGAATCATTCCGATATCGATTGCTAAATGTGTATGTACAAGAAAATCGATTTTATACCTAAGTAAAAGATTACGGAATTCTCCCAAACATACTTCCGTTATGGCTTTATATCACCTTCATTACATTAAAGAAGGTTAATTAACTTATATATGTTAAACTAATGATTTGAAGATTTTCGATATCGATTGCTAAATGCGTAAATACAAGAAAATCGACTATATACCTAAATATAAGATTACGGAATTCTTCTACATGCACTGTCGTTATGTCGCCATGGCTTTATATAACCTTCATTACGTTAAAGAAGGTTAATTAACTTAAATATACTAAACCAGTTATTTGAAGCATTTTGATATCGATTGCTAAATGTATATACAAGAAAATCGACTTTATACCCAAACCTAAGATTACGGAATTCTTCTAAATGCACTGCCGTTATGCCGTTAAGGCTTTACGCAGACTTCAGTGAGCTAAAAAATATTTATTAACTTAATATATTAAACTAATGATTTGAAGCATTTCGATATCGATATCTAAATGTGTATATAAAAGAAAATATGCTTTATACCTAAATATAAGATTACAGATTTCATCTACATGCACTGCCGTAATGCCGCGGTGGCTATATGCCAACTTCAGATCGTTAAAGAAAGTTTATTAACTTAAATATGTTAAGCTAATGAGTTGAAGCATCCCGATATCGATAGCTAAATGTGTCCATACAACAAAATCGACTTTATACCTAAATATAAGATTACGGAATTCTTCCAAATGCACTGCTGTTATACCATTGTGGTTTTATGTAAACTTCAGTAAGATAAAGAAGGTTAATTAACTTAAATACGTTAAACTAATGACTTGAAGCATTTCGTTATCGATTGCTAAAAGTGTATATACAAGAATATCGAGTTTATGCCTAAATATAAGATTACGGAATTCTTCTCAATGCACTGCCGTTATGCCGCCATGGCTTTGTATCAACTTCAGTACGTTGAAGAAGGTTAATTAACTTAAATATGTTAAACTAATGATTTGAAGCATTTCGATATCGCTTGCTAAATGTGTATATACAAGAAATTCGATTTTATACCTAAATATAAGATAACGGAATTCTTCTAAATGCGCTGCCGTTATGCCGTTAAGGCTCTATGTAGACCTCAGTAGGATAAACAGGATTAATTAACTTAAATATGTTAAACTAATGATTTGAAGCATTTCGATATCAATTGCTAAATAAGTAAATACAAGAAAATCGAATTTATACCTAAATAAAATAAATAAATTCTTCTAAATGCACTGCAGTTATACCCTTAAGGCTTTATATAAATTTCAGTACGTTAAAGAAGGTTAATTTACTTAAATATGCTAAACTAATGATTTCAAGCATTTCGATATCGATTGCTAAATTTGTATGTACACGAAAATCGATTTTATACCTAAATAAAAGATTACGGAATTAACCCAAATATACTGCCATTATGGCGTTATGTAAACTTCGGTAAGATAAAGAAGGTTAATTAACCTAAATATGCTAAACCAGTTATTTGAAGCATTTCGATATCGATTACTTTATGCGTATATAGAAGAAAATCGACTTTATACCTAAATATAAGATTACGTAATTCTTCTAAATGCACTGCCGTTATGTCGTTAAGGCTTTTGTAGACTTCAGTAAGATAAAGAGCGTTAATTAGCTTAAATACGAGGGCTATCTGATAAATAACAGACCTCAACGTGAGGCTAGCGGCACCTCTGAAAACAAAGTTTCTACTTCAAATGGGCCATATTATAATAGCTAATCGCCAAAAATTTCAGAAATGTATCTTGCGCAATTATCTGTTGACAGTCGTTTTTGTGAGTCTAATTCGGTGATTTCCCAAAAATGGAAAAAATTGAATATCGAGCTTGGAAGATGATGAACGTCCTGGGCGTCCAAAAGCTGTAACCACTAACGATAACATCGCTAAAGTTCATCAATTGGTATTAGACGACCGCCGGATTAAAGTTAGGGAAATAGCTGAGATCATGAAGATGTCGAAAGAACGTGTTTGTCACATATTAAACCAAGATTTGGGCATGAGAAAGCTGTCCGCGCTTTGGGTGCCGCGTTTGCTTACGCTAGACCACAAACGTGCGCGCATGAACATTTCCAGCGCACTGTTGGCTCAGTTTAGAGGCAATACGACCAAGTTTTGACGCCGATTGATAACTGTAGACGAAACTTGGATTCATCATTATACGCCCGAAACAAATATCCAATCTAAACAGTGGATTGAAAAGGGGGAACCGGCCCCAAAAAAACCTAAAGCTGTGTATTCGGCTGGGAAAGTGATGGCGAGTGTTTTTTGGGACAGCCATGGAATTATATTTATCGGCTATCTTGAAAAAGGAAAAACTATAACAGGAGCATACTATGCATCATTATTGGACAAGCTAAAGGAAGAAATTTCGAAAAAGCGGCCACATTTGCAAAAAAAAGAAAATCTTGTTCCACCAAGACAACGCACCATCTCACAACTCAACAGTCGCCATGGCGAAAATCCACGAATTGCGGTTCGAACTGCTTGACCATCCACCTTATTCACCGGATCTAGAACCAAGCGACCTTTTTTTGTTTCCTCAATTTAAAACTGCGCGCGGCGGTCAGAGATTTTCGTCAAACGAGAAGGCAATCTCTTTCGTGAACTCGTATTTTGCAGACAAAGACGCCAAGTACTATTTGGAAGGGTTGCAAAGATGGGAGCATCGCTGGGAGAAGTGTGTGGAGTTAGAAGAAGACTATGTAGAAAAATAAAAAAAAATTTGAAAAAGTCGCGTGCATGATGGTTACGTCGATTATTTAGCAGACAGCCCTCGTATGTTAAAGTAATGATTTGAATCATTTCGATATTGATTGCAAAATGTGTATATACAAGAAAATCGACTTTATACCTAAATATAAGATTACGGAATTCTTCCAAATGCACTGCCGTAATGGCTTTATATCAACTTCAATACGTTCAAGAAGGTTAATTTACTTAAATATGTTAAACTAATGATTTGAAGCATTTCGATACCGAATGCTAAATGTGTAGATATAAGAAAATCGACTTTATACCTAAATACAAAATTATAACATTACGGAATTCTTCTAAATGCACTGCCGTTATACCGTTAAGGCTTTATGTAGACTTCAGTGCGTTAAAGAAGGTTTATTAACATAAATATGTTAAACTAATGACTTGAAGCATTTCGAAATGTTAGTTAACCCTCTTTATCTTACTGAAGTCTACAAAAGCCTTAACGGCATAACGACAGTACATTCGGAAGAATTCCGTAATCTTATTATTAGGTATAAAGTCGATTTTGTGGTATATATGTATTAAGCAATCGATTTCGAAAATCTTCAAATCATTAGTTTAACATATTTAACTTAATAAAGCTTCTTTAACGCACTGAAGTTAACATAAAGCCATGGCGGCATAACGGCAGTGCATTTAGAAGAATTCCGTAAGCTTATATTTAGGTATAAAAACGATTTTGTTTTATATACACATTTAGCAATCGATATCGAAATGCTTCCAATCATTAGTTTAACATATTTAATTTAATTAACCTTCTTTAACGTATTGAAGGTGACATAAAGCCATGGCGACATAACGACAGTACATTTGGAAGAATTCCGTAATCTTATATTTAGGTATAAAGAAGATTTTCGTGTATATATGCATTTAGCAATCGATTTCGAAATGCTTCAAATAACTGGTTTAACATATTTAGGTTAATAAACCTTCTTTAACGAACTGAAGTTGGCATAAAGCCCTGGCGGCATAACGAAAGTGCATTTAGGAGAATTCCGTAATGTTATATTCAGGTGTAAAGTCGATTTTCTTGTATTTACATATTTCGCAATCGATATCGAAATGCTTCAAATCATTGGTTTAACATATTTAAGTTAATTAACCTCCTATAACTTATTGAAGTTGATATAAAGCCATGGCGGCATAACGGCAGTGCATTTAGAAGAATTCCGTAATCTTATATTTAGGTATAAAGTCGATTTTCTTAAATTTACACAATAAGCAATCGATATCGAAATCCCTTAAATCACTAGTTTAACATATTTTAGTTAATAAACTTTTTTTAGATTACTTAAGTCTACATAAAGCCATGGCGGTATAACGGCAGTGCATTTAGAAGAATTCCGTAATGTTATAATTTTATATTTAGGTATAAGGTCGATTTTCTTGTATTTACACATTTAGCAATCGATATCGAAAATCTTCAAATCATTAGTTTAACATATTTAAGCTAATTAACCCTCTTTATCTTACTGAAGTCTACAAAAGCCTTAGCGGTATAACGGCAGTGCATTCAGAGAAATTCCGTTATCATATATTTAGGTATAAAGTCGATTTTCTTGTATATATGCATTAAGCAATCGATTTCGAAATGCTTCAAATAACTGGTGTAACATATCTAAGTTAATAAACCTTCTTTAACTAACTGAAGTTAACATAAAGCCATAACGGCATAACGGCAGTGCATTTAGAAGAATTCCGTAAGCTTATATTTAGGTACAAAGTCGATTTTCTTGTATATACGCATTTAGCAATCGATATCGAAATGCTTGAAATCATTAGTTTAACATATTTAAGTTAATAAGCCTTCTTTAAGGTATTGAAGGTGATAAAAAGCCATGGCGGCATAACGACAGTACATTTGGAAGAATTCCGTAACCTTATATTTAGGTATAAAAAAGATTTTCTTGTATATTCTACAAAAGCCTTAACGGCATAACGCAGTGCATTCAGAGAAATTCAGTCATCATATATTAATGTATAAAGTCGATTTTCTTGTATATGTGCATTAAGCAATCGATTTCGAAATGCTTCAAATAACTGGTGTAACATATTTAAGTTAATAAACCTTCTTTAACGAACAGAAATTAACATAAAGCCATAACTGCATAACGGCAGTGCATTTAGAAGAACTCCGTAATCTTATATTTAGGTATAAAGTCGATTTTCTTGTATATGCACATTTAGCAATCGATATCGAAATGCCTCAAATCAATAGTTTAAAATATTTAAGCTAATTAACCCTCTTTATCTTACTGAAGTCTACAAACGCCTTAACGGCATAACGGCAAAGCATTTAGAAGAATTACGTAATCTTATATTTAGGTATAAAGTCGATTTTCTTTTATATACTCATTTAGCAATCGATATCTAAATGCTTCAAATCATTAGTTTAACATATTAAAGTTAACAAACCTACTTTAACGCAATGAAGTTAACATAAAGCCATGGCGGCATAACGGCAGTGCATGTAGAAGAATTCCGCAATCTTATATTTTGCTATAAATTCGATTTTTTTGTATATATGCATTAAGCAATCGATATCGAAATGCTTCAAATAACTGGTTTAACATATTTAAGTTAATAAACCTTCTTTAACTAACTGAAGTTAACATAAAGCTATAACGGTATAACGTCAGTGCATTTGGAAGAATTCCGTAAACTTATATTTAGGTATAAAGTCGATTTGGTTGTATATATGCATTTATCAATCGATTTAGAAAATCTTCAAATCATTAGTTTAACATATTTAAGTTAATAAAGCTTCTTTAACGCACTGAAGTTAACATAAAGCCATGGCGGCATAACGGCAGTGCATTTAGAAGAATTCCGTAAGCTTATATTTAGGTATAAAATCGATTTGGCAATCGATATCGAAATGCTTCAAATCATTAGTTTAACATATTTAAGTCAATTAACCTTCTTTAACGTATTGAAGGTGATATAAAGCCAAGGCGGCATAGCGACTGTACATTTGGAAGAATTCCGTAATCTTATATTTAGGTATAAAAAAGATTTTCGTGTATATATGCATTTAGCAATCGATTTCGAAATGCTTCAAATAACTGGTTTAACATATTTAAGTTAATAAACCTTCTTTAACGAGCAGAAGTTAACATAAAGCCACAACGGCATAACGGCAGTGCATGTAGAAAAATTCCGTTATCATATATTTAGGTATAAAGTCGATTTTCTTGTATATATGCATTAAGCAATCGATTTCGAAATGCTTCAAATAACTGGTGTAACATATTTAAGTTAAGAAACCTTCTTTAACGAACAGATATTAACATAAAGCCATAACTGCATAACGGCAGTGCATTTAGAAGAACTCCGTAATCTTATATTTAGGTATAAAGTCGATTTTCTTGTATATACCCATTTAGCAATCGATATCGAAATGCCACAAATCATTAGTTTAACATATTTAAATAATTAACCCTCTGTATCTTACTGAAGTCTACAAACGCCTTAACGGCATAACGGCAAAGCATTTAGAAGAATTACGTAATCTTATATTTAGGTATAAAGTCGATTTTCTTGTATATACTCATTTAGCAAGCGATATCGAAATGCTTCAAATCATTAGTTTAACATATTTAAGTGAACAAACCTATTTTAACGCACTGAATTTAACACAAAGCCATGGCGGCATAACGGCAGTGCAATTAGAAGAGATCCGTAATCTTTTATTTAGCTATAAATTTGATTTTTTTGTATATACACATTTAGCAATCGATATCGAAATGCTTCAAATCATTAGTTCAACATATTTAAGTTAATTAACCTTCTTTATCTTACTGAAGTTAACATAAAGCCATAACGGGATAACGGCAGTGCATTTAGAAGAATTCCGTTATCATATATTTAGGTATAAAGTCGATTTTCTTGTATATACACATTTAGCAATCGATATCGGAATGATTCAAATCATTATTTTAACATATTTCAGTTAATAAAACTTCTTTAACAAACTGAAGTTGGCATAAAGCCATAACGGTATAACGGCAGCGCATTTGGAAGAATTCCGTAATCTTATGTTTAGGTATAAAGTCGATTTTGTTGTATATACCCATTTAGCAATCGTTATCGAGATGCTTCAACCCATTAGTTTAACATATTTAAGTTAATAAAGCTTCTTTAACGCACTGAAGTTAACATAAAGCCATGGCGGCATAACGGCAGTGCATGCAGAAGAATTCCGTTATCTTATATTTAGGTATAAATTCGATTTTCTTGTATATACACATTTAGCAATAGATATCGAAATGATTCAAATCTTTAACGAACTGAAGTTGACATAAAGCCATGGCGGCATAACGGCAGTGTATTTAGAAGAATTCCGTAATCTTATATTTGGGTATAAAGTCGATTTTGTTGTATATACACATTTAGCAATCGATATCAAAATGCTTCAAATCATTAATTTAATATATTTTAGTTAATTAACCTTCTTTATCTTACTGAACTTCACATAATGCCATAACGGTATAACGGCAGCGCATTTGGAAGAATTCCGTAATCTTATGTTTAGGTATAAAGTCGATTTTGTTGTATATACACATTTAGCAATCGATATCGAGATGTTTCAACCCATTAGTTTAACATATTTAAGTTAATAAACCTTCTTTAACGAACTGAAGTTGGCATAAAGCCCTGGCGGCATAACGATAGAGCATTTAGGAGAATTCCGTAATGTTATATTCAGGTGTAAAGTCGATTTTCTTGTATTTACATATTTAGCAATCGATATCGAAATGCTTCAAATCATTAGTTTAACATATTTAAGTTAATTAACCTTCTTTAACGTATTGAAGGTGATATAAAGCCATGGCGGCATAACGGCAGTGCATTTAGAAGAATTCCGTAATCTTATATTTAGGTATAAAATCGATTTTCTTAAATTTACACAATATGCAATCGATATCGAAATGCTTCAAATCATTAGTTTAACATATTTTAGTTAATAAAATTTTTTTAGCTTACTGAAGTCTACAAACGCCTTAACGGCATAACGGCAGTGCATTCAGAGAAATTCCGTTATCATATATTTAGGTATAAACTCGATTTTCCTGTATATATGCATTAAGCAATCGATTTCGAAATGCTTCAAATAACTGGTGTAACCTATTTAAGTTAATAAACCTTCTTTAACGAACAGAAATTAACATAAAACCATAACTGCATAACGGCAGTGCATTTAGAAGAACTCCGTAATCTTATATTTAGGTATAAAGTCGATATTCTTGTATATACACATTTAGCAATCGAAATCGAAATGCTTCCAATCATTAGTTTAACATATTTATGTTAATTAACCTTCTTTAACGTTTTGAAGGTGATATAAAGCCATGGCGGCATAACGACAGTACATTTGGAAGATTTCCGTAATCT
>CM050327.1:28164495-28234549 GCA_027475135.1 Bactrocera correcta
ACATAAAACCATGGCGGCATAAAGGCAGTGCATTTAGAAGAATTCCGTAATCTTATATTTAGGAATAAAGGCGATTTTCGTGTATATACACATTTAGCAATCGATATCGAAATGCTTTAAATCATTAGTTTAACATATTTAAGTTAATTAACCATCTTAATCTTACTGAAGTCTACAAAAGCCTTAACGGCATCATGGCAGTGCATTTAGAAGAATTCCGTAATCTTATATTTAGGTTTAAAGTCGATTTTCTTGTATATACACATTTAGCAATCGATATCGAAATGATTCAAATCAATAGTTTAACATATTTAAGTTAATAAACCTTCTTTAACGAACTGATGTTGGTATAAAGCCATGGCGGCATAACGGCAGTGTATTAAGAAGAATTTCGTTATCATATATTTAGGTATAAAGTCGATTTTCTTGTATATACACATTTAGCAATCGATATCGAGATGCTTCAACCCATTAGCTTAACATATTTAAGTTAATTAACCTTCTTTATCTTACTGATCTTCACATAATGCCATACCGGTATAACGGCAGCGCATTTGGAAGAATTCCGTAATCTTATGTTTAGGTATAAAGTCGATTTTCTTGTATATACACATTTAGCAATCGATATCGAGATGCTTCAACCCATTAGTTTAACATATTTAAGTTAATTAACCTTCTTTATCTTACTGAACTTCACATAATGCCATACCGGTATAACGGCAGCGCATTTGGAAGAATTCCGTAATCTTATGTTTAGGTATAAAGTCGATTTTCTTGTATATACACATTTAGCAATCGATATCGAAATGATTCAAATCATTAGTTTAACATATTTAAGTTAATAAACCTTCTTTAACGAACTGAAGTTGGCATAAAGCCATGGCGGCATAACGGCAGTGTATTTAGAAGAATTCCGTAATCTTATATTTAGGTATAAAGTCGATTTTCGTTATTTACACATTTAGCAAACGATATCGAAATGATTCAAATCATTAGTTTAACATATTTAAGTTAATAAACCTTCTCTAACGAACTGAAGTTGGCATAAAGCCATGGCGGCATAACGGCAGTGTATTTAGAAGAATTTCGTAATCTTATATTTAGGTATAAAATCGATTTTGTTGTATATACATATTTAGCAATCGATATCGAAATGCTTCAAATCATTAGTTTAACATATTTTAGTTAATTAACCTTCTTTATCTTACTGAACTTCACATAATGCCATAGCGGTATAACGGCAACGCATTTGGAAGAATTCCGTAATCTTATGTTTATGTATAAAGTCGATTTTGTTGTATATACACATTTAGCAATCGATATCGAGATGCTTCAACCCATTAGTTTAACATATTTAAGTTAATTAACCTTCTTTAACGCACTGAAGTTGGCATAAAGGCCTGGCGGCATAACGATAGTGCATTTAGGAGAATTCCGTAATCTAATATTTAGGTGTAAAGTCGATTTTCTTGTATTTACATATTTAGCAATCGATATCGAAATGCTTCAAATCATTAGTTTAACATAATTAAGTTAATTAACCTCCTATAACTTATTGAAGTTGATATAAAGCCATGGCGGCATAACGGCAGTGCATTTAGAAGAATTCCGTAATCTTATATTTAGGCATAAAGTCGATTTTCTTAAATTTACACAATAAGCAATCGATATCGAAATGCTTCAAATCATTAGTTTAACATTTTTCAGTTAATAAACTTTTTTTAGCTTAATGAAGTCTACATAAAGCCATGGCGGTATAACGGCAGTGCATTTAGAAGAATTCCGTAATGTTATAATTTTATATTTAGGTATAAAGTCGATTATCTTGTATTTACACATTAAGCAATCGATATCGAAAATCTATAAATCGTTAGTTTAACATACATATTTAAGCTAATTAACCCTCTTTATCTTACTGAAGTCTACAAAAGCCTTAACGGCATTACGGCAGTGCATTCAGAGAAATTCCGTTATCATATATTTAGGTATAAAGTCGATTTTCTTGTATATATGCATTAAGCAATCGATTTCGAAATGCTTCATATAACTGGTTTAACATATTTAAGTTAATAAACCTTCTTTAACTAACTGAAGTTAACATAACGTCATAAAGGTATAACGGCAGTGCATTTGGAAGAATTCCGTGAACTTATATTTAGGTATAAAGTCGATTTTGTTGTATATATGCATTTAGCAAACGATTTCGAAAATCTTCAAATCATTAGTTTAACATATTTAAGTTAATAAAACTTCTTTAACGCACTGAAGTTAACATAAAGCCATGGCGGCATAAAGGCAGTGCATTTAGAAAAATTTCGTAAGCTTATATTTAGGTATAAAGTCGATTTTATTGTATATACCCATTTAGCAATAGATATCGAAATGCTTCCAATCATTAGTTTAACATATTTAAGTTAATTAACCTTCTCTAACGTACTGAAGTTGATATAAAGCCATGGCGGCATAACGACAGTACATTTGGAAGAATTCCGTAATCTTATATTTAGGTATAAAGTCGATTTTCTTGTATATATGCATTTAGCAATCGATTTCGAAATGCTTCATATAACTGGTTTAACATATTTAAGTTAATAAACCTTCTTTAACTAACTGAAGTTAACATAACGCCATAAAGGTATAACGGCAGTGCATTTTGAAGAATTCCGTGAACTTATATTTAGGTATAAAGTCGATTTTGTTGTATATATGCATTTAGCAAACGATCTCGAAAATCTTCAAATCATTAGTTTAACATATTTAAGTTAATAAAGCTTCTTTAACGCACTGAAGTTAACATAAAGCCATGGCGGCATAAAGGCAGTGCATTTAGAAGAATTCCGTAATCTTATATTTAGGAATAAAGGCGATTTTCGTGTATATACACATTTAGCAATCGATATCGAAATGCTTTAAATCATATACTTAACATATTTAAGTTAATTAACCATCTTAATCTTACTGAAGTCTACAAAAGCCTTAACGGCATCATGGCAGTGCATTTAGAAGAATTCCGTAATCTTATATTTAGGTATAAAGTCGATTTTCTTTATATACACATTTAGCAAACGATATCGAAATGATTCAAATCATTAGTTTAACATATTTAAGTTAATAAACCTTCTTTAACGAACTGAAGTTGGCATAAAGCCATGGCGGCATAACGGCAGTGTATTTAGAGGAATTTCGTAATCTTATATTTAGGTATAAAGTCGATTTTGTTGTATATACATATTTAGCAATCGATATCGAAATGCTTCAAATCATTAGTTTAACATATTTTAGTTAATTAACCTTCTTTATCTTACTGAACTTCACATAATGCCATAGCGGTATAACGGCAACGCATTTGGAAGAATTCCGTAATCTTATGTTTAGGTATAAAGTCGATTTTGTTGTATATACACATTTAGCAATCGATATCGAGATGCTTCAACCCATTAGTTTAATATATTTAAGTTAATTAACCTTCTTTAACGCACTGAAGTTGGCATAAAGGCCTGGCGGCATAACGATAGTGCATTTAGGAGAATTCCGTAATCTGATATTTAGGTGTAAAGTCGATTTTCTTGTATTTACATATTTAGCAATCGATATCGAAATGCTTCAAATCATTAGTTTAACATAATTAAGTTAATTAACCTCCTATAACTTATTGAAGTTGATATAAAGCCATGGCGGCATAACGGCAGTGCATTTAGAAGAATTCCGTAATGTTATAATTTTATATTTAGGTATAAAGTCGATTTTGTTGTATATATGCATTTAGGAAACGATTTTGAAAATCTTCAAATCATTAGTTTAACATATTTAAGTTAATAAAGCTTCTTTAACGCACTGAAGTTAACATAAAGCCATGGCGGCATAAAGGCAGTGCATGTAGAAAAATTTCGTAAGACTATATTTAGGTATAAAGTCGATTTTGTTGTATATACACATTTAGCAATAGATATCGAAATGCTTCCAATCATTAGTTTAACATATTTAAGTTAATTAACCTTCTTTAACGTATTGAAGTTGATATAAAGCCATGGCGGCATAACGACAGTACATTTGGAAGAATTCCGTAATCTTATATTTAGGTATAAAGAAGATTTTCTTGTATATATGCATTTAGCAATCGATTTCGAAATGCTTCAAATAACTGGTTTAACATATTTAAGTTAATAAACCTTCTTTAACTAACTGAAGTTAACATAAAGCCATGGCGGCATAAAGGCAGTGCATTTAGAAGAATTACGTAATCTTATATTTAGGTTTAAAGTCGATTTTCTTGTATATACACATTTAGCAATCGATATCGAAATGCTTCAAATAACTGGTTTAACATATTTAAGTTAATAAACCTTCTTTAACTAACTGAAGTTAACATAAAGCCATGGCGGCATAAAGGCAGTGCATTTAGAAGAATTACGTAATCTTATATTTAGGTTTAAAGTGGATTTTCTTGTATATACACATTTAGCAATCGATATCGAAATGATTCAAATCATTAGTTTAACATATTTAAGTTAATAAACCTTCTTTAACGAAATGATGTTGGCATAAAGCCATGACGGCATAACGGCAGTGTATTTAGAAGAATTTCGTTATCATATATTTAGGTATAAAGTCGATTTTCTTGTATATACACATTTAGCAATCGATATCGAGATGCTTCAACCCATTAGTTTAACATATTTAAGTTAATTAACCTTCTTTATCTTACTGATCTTCACATAATGCCATACCGGTATAACGGCAGCGCATTTGGAAGAATTCCGTAATCTTATGTTTAGGTATAAAGTCGATTTTCTTGTATATACACATTTAGCAATCGATATCGAAATGCTTCAACCCATTAGTTTAACATATTTAAGTTAATTAACCTTCTTTATCTTACTGAACTTCACATAATGCCATACCGGTATAACGGCAGCGCATTTGGAAGAATTCCGTAATCTTATGTTTAGGTATAAAGTCGATTTTGTTGTATATACACATTTAGCAATCGATATCGAGATGCTTCAACCCATTAGTTTAACATATTTAAGTTAATTAACCTTCTTTATCTTACTGAACTTCACATAATGCCATACCGGTATAACGGCATATGTATATACACATTTAGCAATCGATATCGAAATGATTCAAATCATTAGTTTAACATATTTAAGTTAATAAACCTTCTTTAACGAACTGAAGTTGGCATAAAGCCATGGCGGCATAACGGCAGTGTATTTAGAAGAATTCCGTAATCTTATATTTAGGTATAAAGTCGATTTTCTTTATAAACACATTTAGCAAACGATATCGAAATGATTCAAATCATTAGTTTAACATATTTAAGTTAATAAACCTTCTTTAACGAACTGAAGTTGGCATAAAGCCATGGCGGCATAACGGCAGTGTATTTAGAAGAATTTCGTAATCTTATATTTAGGTATAAAGTCGATTTTGTTGTATATACATATTTAGCAATCGATATCGAAATGCTTCAAATCATTAGTTTAACATATTTTAGTTAATTAACCTTTTTTATCTTACTGAACTTCACATAATGCCATAGCGGTATAACGGCAACGCATTTGGAAGAATTCCGTAATCTTATGTTTAGGTATAAAGTCGATTTTGTTGTATATACACATTTAGCAATCGATTTCGAAATGCTTCAACCAATTAGTTTAACATATTTAAGTTAATTAACCTCCTATAACTTATTGAAGTTGACAAAAAGCCATGGCGGCATAACGGTAGTGCATTTAGGAGAATTCCGTAATCTGATATTTAGGTGTAAAGTCGATTTTCTTGTATTTACATATTTAGCAATCGATATCGAAATGCTTCAAATCATTAGTTTAACATATGTAAGTTAATTAGCCTCCTATAACTTATTGAAGTTGACAAAAAGTCATGGCGGCATAACGGTAGTTCATTTAGAAGAATTCCGTAATCTTATATTTAGGTACAAAGTCGATTTTCTTGTATTTACACATTTAGCAATGGTTATCGAAAATCTTCAAATCATTAGTTTAACATATTTAAGCTAATTAACCCTCTTTATCTTACTAAAGTCTACAAAAGCCTTAACAGCATAATGGCAGTGCATTCAGAGAAATTCCGTTATCATATATTTAGGTATAAAGTCGATTTTCTTGTATATATGCATTAAGCAATCGATTTCGAAATGCTTCAAATAACTGGTGTAACATATCTAAGTTAATAAACCTTCTTTAACGAACTGAAGTTGACAAAAAGCCATGGCGGCATAACGGTAGTTCATTTAGAAGAATTCCGTAAGCTTATATTTAGGTATAAAGTCCATTTTGTTGTATATACACATTTAGCAATAGATATCGAAATGCTTCCAATCATTAGTTTAACATATTTAAGCTTATTAACCCTCTTTATCTTACTGAAGTCTACAAACGCTTTAACGGCATAACGGCAAAGCATTTAGAAGAACTACGTAATCTTAGATTTAGGTATTAAGTCGATTTTCTTGTATATACTCATTTAGCAATCGATATCTAAATGCTTCAAATTATTAGTTTAACATATTAAAGTTAACAAACCTACTTTAACGCAATGAAGTTAACACAAAGCCATGGCGGCATAACGGCAGTACATGTAGAAGAATTCCGTAATCTTATATTTAGCTATAAATTCGATTTTTTTGTATATACACATTTAGCAATCGATATCTAAATGCTTCAAATCATTAGTTTAACATATTTAAGTAAATTAAGCCTTTTTAACGTATTGAAGTTGATATAAAGCCATGGCGGCATAACGACAGTACATTTGGAAGAATTCCGTAATCTTATATTTAGGTATAAAAAAGATTTTCTTGTATATATGCAATTAGCAATCGATATCGAAATGCTTCAAATCATTAGATTAACATATTTAAGTTAATAAAGCTTCTTTAACGCACTGAAGTTAACATAAAGCCATGGCGACATAACGGCAGTGCATTTAGAAGAATGCCGTAAGCTTATATTTAGGTATAAAATCGATTTTCTTAAATTTACACAATAAGCAATCGATATCGAAATGCTTCCAATCATTAGCTTAAAATATTTAGTTTAATTAACCTTCTTTAATGTATTGAAGGCGATATAAAGCCATGGCGGCATAACGACAGTACATTTGGAAGAATTCCGTAATCTTATATTTAGGTATAACGAAGATTTTCTTAAATTTACACAATAAGCAATCGATATCGAAATGCTTCCAATCATTAGCTTAAAATATTTAGTTTAATTAACCTTCTTTAACGTATTGAAGGCGATATAAAGCCATGGCGGCATAACGACAGTACATTTGGAAGAATTCCGTAATCTTATATTTAGGTATAACGAAGATTTTCTTGTATATATGCATTTAGCAATCGATATCGGAATGCTTCAAATTAGTAGTTTTACATATATTAATTAAATAAAGCTTCTTTTACGCAATGAAGTTAACATAAAGCCATGGCGGCATAACGGCAGTGCATATAGAAGAATTCCGTAATCTTTTATTTAGGTATAAAGTCGATTTTCTTGTATATACTCATTTATCAATCGATGTCGAAATGCTTCAAATAATTAGCTTAATATATTAAAGTTAATAAAGCTTCTTTAGCGCACTGAAAATAACATAAAGCCATGACAGCAAAACAGCAGTGCATTTAGAAGAATTCCGTAATCTTATATATAGATATAAAGCAGATTTTGTTGTATATACACATTTAGCAATCGATATCGAAATGCTTCAAATCATTAGTTTAACATATTTAAGTTAATAAACCTTCTTTGACGTATTGAAGTTGATATAAAGCCATGGCGGCATAACGACAGTACATTTAGAAGAATTTCGTAATCTTATATTAAGGTATAAATTCTATTTTCTTGTATATACACATTAAGCAACCGATAACGAAATGTTTCAAATCGATAGTTTAACATATTTAAGGTTATTAACCTTCTTTATCTTACTGAAGTTTACATAAAGCCATAACGGTATAACGGCAGCGCATTTGGAAGAATTCCGTAATCTTATATTAAGGTAAAAAGTCGATTTTGTTACATATACACATTAAGCAATCGATATCGAAATGCTTCAGCTCATAAGTTTAACATATTTAAGTTAATAAATCTTCTTTAACGATCTGAAGTTGGCATATAGCCATGGCGGCATAACGGCAGTGTATGTAGAAGAATTCCGTAATCTCATATTTAGGTAAAAGGTCGATTTTCTTGTATATACACATTTAGCTATTGATATCGAAATGCTTCAAATTATTAGTTTAACATATAAAGTTAATAAACGTTTTTTAGCTTACTGAAGTCTACATAGAGCCTTAACGGTATAACGCCAGTGCATTTAGAAGAATTCCGTAATGTTATAATTTTATATTCAGGTATAAAGTCGATTTTCTTGTATTTACACATTTAGCCATCGATATCGAAATGCTTCAAACCATTAGTTTAACAGATTTAAAATAATTAACCTTCTTCAACGTATTGAAGATGATATAGAGCCATGGCGGCATAATGACAGTACATGTGGAAGAATTCCGTAATCTTATATTTAGGTATAAAGTCGATTTTCTTGTATATAGATATTTCGCAATCGATATCGAAATGCTTCAGATAACAAGTTTAACATACTTAAGTTAACATATTTAAGTTAATAAACCTCCTTTAGCGAACTGAAATTGACATATTTAGGTATAAAGTCGATTTTGTTGTACATACACATTTAGCAATCGACATCGAAATGCTTCAAATCATTAGTTTAACATATTTAAGTTAATTAACCTTCTTTAACGTAATGAAGGTGATATAAAGCCATGGCTGCATAACGACAGTGCATGTAGAAGAATTTCGTTATCATATATTTAGGTATAAAGTCGATTTTCTTGTATATACACATTTAGCAATCGATATCGAGATGCTTCAACCCATTAGTTTAACATATTTAAGTTAATTAACCTTCTTTAACTTACTGATCTTCACATAATGCCATACCGGTATAACGGCAGCGCATTTGGAAGAATTCCGTAATCTTATGTTTAGGTATAAAGTCGATTTTCTTGTATATACACATTTAGCAATCGATATCGAGATGCTTCAACCCATTAGTTTAACATATTTAAGTTAATTAACCTTCTTTATCTTACTGAACTTCATATAATGCCATACCGGTATAACGGCAGCGCATTTGGAAGAATTCCGTAATCTTATGTTTAGGTATAAAGTCGATTTTGTTGTATATACACATTTAGCAATCGATATCGAGATGCTTCAACCCATTAGTTTAACATATTTAAGTTAATTAACCTTCTTTATCTTACTGAACTTCACATAATGCCATACCGGTATAACGGCATATGTATATACACATTTAGCAATCGATATCGAAATGATTCAAATCATTAGTTTAACATATTTAAGTTAATAAACCTTCTTTAACGAACTGAAGTTGGCATAAAGCCATGGCGGCATAACGGCAGTGTATTTAGAAGAATTCCGTAATCTTATATTTAGGTATAAAGTCGAATTTCTTTATATACGCATTTAGCAAACGATATCGAAATGATTCAAATCATTAGTTTAACATATTTAAGTTAATAAACCTTCTTTAACGAACTGAAGTTGGCATAAAGCCATGGCGGCATAACGGCAGTGTATTTAGAAGAATTTCGTAATCTTATATTTAGGTATAAAGTCGATTTTGTTGTATATACATATTTAGCAATCGATATCGAAATGCTTCAAATCATTAGTTTAACATATTTTAGTTAATTAACCTTTTTTATCTTACTGAACTTCACATAATGCCATAGCGGTATAACGGCAACGCATTTGGAAGAATTCCGTAATCTTATGTTTAGGTATAAAGTCGATTTTGTTGTATATACACATTTAGCAATCGATTTCGAAATGCTTCAACCCATTAGTTTAACATATTTAAGTTAATTAACCTCCTATAACTTATTGAAGTTGACAAAAAGCCATGGCGGCATAACGGTAGTGCATTTAGGAGAATTCCGTAATCTGATATTTAGGTGTAAAGTCGATTTTCTTGTATTTACATATTTAGCAATCGATATCGAAATGCTTCAAATCATTAGTTTAACATATGTAAGTTAATTAGCCTCCTATAACTTATTGAAGTTGACAAAAAGTCATGGCGGCATAACGGTAGTTCATTTAGAAGAATTCCGTAATCTTATATTTAGGTACAAAGTCGATTTTCTTGTATTTACACATTTAGCAATGGTTATCGAAAATCTTCAAATCATTAGTTTAACATATTTAAGCTAATTAACCCTCTTTATCTTACTAAAGTCTACAAAAGCCTTAACAGCATAACGGCAGTGCATTCAGAGAAATTCCGTTATCATATATTTAGGTATAAAGTCGATTTTCTTGTATATATGCATTAAGCAATCGATTTCGAAATGCTTCAAATAACTGGTGTAACATATCTAAGTTAATAAACCTTCTTTAACGAACTGAAGTTGACAAAAAGCCATGGCGGCATAACGGTAGTTCATTTAGAAGAATTCCGTAAGCTTATATTTAGGTATAAAGTCCATTTTGTTGTATATACACATTTAGCAATAGATATCGAAATGCTTCCAATCATTAGTTTAACATATTTAAGCTTATTAACCCTCTTTATCTTACTGAAGTCTACAAACGCTTTAACGGCATAACGGCAAAGCATTTAGAAGAACTACGTAATCTTAGATTTAGGTATTAAGTCGATTTTCTTGTATATACTCATTTAGCAATCGATATCTAAATGCTTCAAATTATTAGTTTAACATATTAAAGTTAACAAACCTACTTTAACGCAATGAAGTTAACACAAAGCCATGGCGGCATAACGGCAGTGCATGTAGAAGAATTCCGTAATCTTATATTTAGCTATAAATTCGATTTTTTTGTATATACACATTTAGCAATCGATATCTAAATGCTTCAAATCATTAGTTTAACATATTTAAGTAAATTAACCCTTTTTAACTTATTGAAGTTGATATAAAGCCATGGCGGCATAACGACAGTACATTTGGAAGAATTCCGTAATCTTATATTTAGGTATAAAAAAGATTTTCTTGTATATATGCAATTAGCAATCGATATCGAAATGCTTCAAATCATTAGATTAACATATTTAAGTTAATAAAGCTTCCTTAACGCACTGAAGTTAACATAAAGCCATGGCGACATAACGGCAGTGCATTTAGAAGAATGCCGTAAGCTTATATTTAGGTATAAAATCGATTTTCTTAAATTTACACAATAAGCAATCGATATCGAAATGCTTCCAATCATTAGCTTAAAATATTTAGTTTAATTAACCTTCTTTAATGTATTGAAGGCGATATAAAGCCATGGCGGCATAACGACAGTACATGTAGAAGAATTCCGTAATCTTATATTTAGGTATAACGAAGATTTTCTTAAATTTACACAATAAGCAATCGATATCGAAATGCTTCCAATCATTAGCTTAAAATATTTAGTTTAATTAACCTTCTTTAACGTATTGAAGGCGATATAAAGCCATGGCGGCATAACGACAGTACATTTGGAAGAATTCCGTAATCTTATATTTAGGTATAACGAAGATTTTCTTGTATATATGCATTTAGCAATCGATATCGGAATGCTTCAAATTAGTAGTTTTACATATATTAAGTAAATAAAGCTTCTTTTACGCAATGAAGTTAACATAAAGCCATGGCGGCATAACGGCAGTGCATATAGAAGAATTCCGTAATCTTATATTTAGGTATAAAGTCGATTTTCTTGTATATACTCATTCATCAATCGATGTCGAAATGCTTCAAATAATTAGTTTAATATATTAAAGTTAATAAAGCTTCTTTAGCGCACTGAAAATAACATAAAGCCATGACAGCAAAACAGCAGTGCATTTAGAAGAATTCCGTAATCTTATATATAGATATAAAGTCGATTTTGTTGTATATACACATTTAGCAATCGATATCGAAATGCTTCAAATCATTAGTTTAACATATTTAAGTTAATAAACCTTCTTTAATGCACTGAAGTCTTCATAAAGCCTTAACGGTATAACTGCAGCGCATTTAGAAGAATTCCGTATTCTTATATTTAGGTATTAAGTCGATTTTGTTGTATATACGCATTTAGCAATCGACATCGAAATGCTTCAAATCATTAGTTTAACATATTCAAGTTAATTAACCCTCTCTGTCTTACTGAAGTCTACATAAAGCCTTAACGGCATAACGGCAGTGCATTTAGAAGAATACCGTTATCTTATATTTAGGTATAAATTTGATTTTCTTGTATATAGATATTTCGCAATTGATATCGAAATGCTTCAGATAACAAGTTTAACATATTTAAATTAATAAACCTCCTTTAGCGAACTGAAATTGACATATTTAGGTATAAAGTTGATTTTGTTGTACATACACATTTAGCAATCGATATCGAAATGCTTCAAATCATTAGTTTAACATATTTAAGTTAATTAACCTTCTTTAACGTAATGAAGGTGATATAAAGCCATGGCTGCATAACGACAGTGCATGTAGAAAAATTTCGTAATCTTATATTTAGGTATATAGTCGATTTTCTTATATTTGCACATTTAGCAGTCGATATCGAAAATCTTCAAATCATTAGTTTAACATATTTAAGTTAATTAACCTTTTTTAACGTAATGGAGGTGATATAAATCCATGGCGACATAACGACAGTGCATTTAGAAGAATTCCGTAATCTTATATTCAGGTATAAAGTTGATTTTCTTGTATATACGCATTAAGCAATCGATATCGAAATGATTCAAATCAATAGTTTAACATATTTAAGTTAATTAACCTTCTTTAACATATTGAAGTTGATATAAAGCCATGGCGGCATAACGATAGTACATTTGGAAGAATTCCGTAATCTTAAGTTTAGGTATAAATTAGATTTTCTTTTATATACACATTTAGCAATCGATATCGAAATGCTTCAAATCATTAGTTTAACATATTTAAGTTAATTAACCTTCTTTGACGTATTGAAGTTGATATAAAGCCATGGCGGCATAACGACAGTACATTTAGAAGAATTTCGTAATCTTATATTAAGGTATAAATTCTATTTTCTTGTATATACACATTAAGCAACCGATAACGAAATGTTTCAAATCGATAGTTTAACATATTTAAGGTTATTAACCTTCTTTATCTTACTGAAGTTTACATAAAGCCATAACGGTATAACGGCAGCGCATTTGGAAGAATTCCGTAATCTTATATTAAGGTAAAAAGTCGATTTTGTTACATATACACATTAAGCAATCGATATCGAAATGCTTCAGCTCATAAGTTTAACATATTTAAGTTAATAAATCTTCTTTAACGATCTGAAGTTGGCATATAGCCATGGCGGCATAACGGCAGTGTATGTAGAAGAATTCCGTAATCTCATATTTAGGTAAAAGGTCGATTTTCTTGTATATACACATTTAGCTATTGATATCGAAATGCTTCAAATTATTAGTTTAACATATAAAGTTAATAAACGTTTTTTAGCTTACTGAAGTCTACATAGAGCCTTAACGGTATAACGCCAGTGCATTTAGAAGAATTCCGTAATGTTATAATTTTATATTCAGGTATAAAGTCGATTTTCTTGTATTTACACATTTAGCCATCGATATCGAAATGCTTCAAACCATTAGTTTAACAGATTTAAAATAATTAACCTTCTTCAACGTATTGAAAATGATATAGAGCCATGGCGGCATAACGACAGTACATGTGGAAGAATTCCGTAATCTTATATTTAGGTATAAAGTCGATTTTCTTGTATATAGATATTTCGCAATCGATATCGAAATGCTTCAGATAACAAGTTTAACATACTTAAGTTAACATATTTAAGTTAATAAACCTCCTTTAGCGAACTGAAATTGACATATTTAGGTATAAAGTCGATTTTGTTGTACATACACATTTAGCAATCGACATCGAAATGCTTCAAATCATTAGTTTAACATATTTAAGTTAATTAACCTTCTTTAACGTAATGAAGGTGATATAAAGCCATGGCTGCATAACGACAGTGCATGTAGAAGAATTTCGTAATCTTATATTTAGGTATATAGTCGATTTTCTTATATCTACACATTTAGCATTCGATATCGAAAATCTTCAAATCATTGGTTTAACATATTTAAGTTAATTATCCTTCTTTAACGTAATGGAGGTGATATAAATCCATGGCAACATAACGACAGTGCATTTAGAAGAATTCCGTAATCTTATATTCAGGTATAAAGTTGATTTTCTTGTATATACGCATTTAGCAATCGATATCGAAATGATTCAAATCAATAGTTTAACATATTTAAGTTAATTAACCTTCTTTAACATATTGAAGTTGATATAAAGCCATGGCGGCATAACGACAGTACATTTGGAAGAATTCCGTAGTCTTATATTTAGGTATAAAGTCGATTTTGTTGTATATACGCATTTAGCAATCGATATCGAAATGCTTCAAATAACTGGTTTAACATACTTAAGTTAATTAACCTTCTTTAACGAACTGAAGTTAACATAAAGCCATAACGGCTCATAAGTTTAACACATTTAATTTAATAAACCTTCTTTAACGATCTGAAGTTGGCATATAGCCATGGCGGAATAACGGCAGTGCATTTAGAAGAATTCCGTTATCTTATATTTAGGTATAAATTCGATTTTCTTGTATATACACATTTAGCAATCGATATCGAGATGCTTCAAATCATTAGTTTAACATATTTAAGTTAATAAACCTTCTTTAACGAACTGAAGTTGGCATAAAGCCATGGTGGCATAACCACAGTACATTTGGTCGAATTCCGTAGTCTTATATTTAGGTATAAAGTCGATTTTCTTGTATATATGCATTACGCAAGCGATATCGAAATGCTTCAAATAACTGGTTTAACATATTTAAGTTAATAAACCTTCTTTAACGAACGGTAGTTGGTTTAGAGCCATGGCGGCATAACGGCAGTGCATTTAGAAGAATTCCGTAATCCCATATTTAGGTATAAAGTCGATTTTCTTACATATACACATTTAGCAATCGATATCGAAATGCTTCAAATCATTAGTTTAACATATTTAATTTAATAAACCTTCTTTAACGAACGGAAGTTGGCGTAAAGCCATGGCGGCATAACGGCAGAGCATTTAGAAGAATTCCGTAATCTTATATTTAAGTATAAAGTCGATTTTCTTGTATATACACATTTAGCAATCGATATCGATATGCTTCAAATCATTAGTTTAACATATTTAAGTTAATTATCCTTCTTTAACGAACTGAAGTTAACACAAAGCCATAACGGCAGTGCATTAAGAAGAATTCCGTTATCTTATATTTGGGTATAAAGTCGATTTTTTTGTATATGCACATTTAGCAATCGATATCGAGATGAATCAACTCATTAGTTTAACATATTTAAGTTAATAAACCTTCTTTAACGATCAGATGTTTGCATATAGCCATGATGGCATAACGGCAGTGCATGTAGAAAAATTCCGTAATCTTATATTTAAGTATAAAGTCGATTTTCTTGTATATACACATTTAGCAATCGATATCGATATGCTTCAAATCATTAGTTTAACATATTTTAGTTAATTATCCTTCTTTTTCTTACTGAAGTTTACATAAAGCCATAACGACATAACGGCAGTATGTTTGGGTGAATTCCGTAATCTTTTATTTAGGTATAAAATAGCTTTTCTTGTACATACACATTTAGCAATCAATATCGAAATGCTTCAAATCATTAATTTAGCATATTTAAGTTAATTAACCTTCTTAAACGTATTGAAGTTGATATAAACCCATAACGACGGTACATTTGGAAGAATTCCGTAGTCTTATATTTAGGCATAAAGTCGATTTTCTGGTATATACACATTTTGCAATCGATATCAAAATGCTTCAAATAACTGGTTTAGCATATTTAAAATAATTAACCTTCTTTAACGCATTGAAGTTGATATAAAGCCATGGCGGCATAACGACAGTACATTTGGAAGAATTCCGTAGTCTTATATTTAGGTATAAAGTCGATTTTGTTGTATATACGCATTTAGCAATCGATATCGAAACGACTCAATTAACTGGTTTAACATACTTAAGTTAATAAACCTTCTTTAACGAACTAAAGTTAACATAAAGCCATAACAGCAGTGCATTTAGAAGAATTCCGTTATCTTATATTTAGGTATAAAGTCGATTTTCTCTTATATACACACTAAGCAATCGATATCGAAATGCTTCAAATCATTAGTTTAACATATTTAAGTTAATAAACCTTCTTTAACGAACGGAAGTTGGCATAAAGCCATGGCGGCATAACGACAGTGCATGTAGAAGAATTCCATTATCTTATATTTAGGTATATAGTCGATTTTCTTGTATATACACATTTAGCTATCGATAACGAAATGCTTCAAATCATTAGTTTAACATATTTAAGTTAATTAACCTTATTTATCTTACTGAAGTTTACATAAAGCCATAACGGTATAACGGCAGTGCATTTGGAAGAATTCCTTAAACTTATATTTAGGTATAAAATCGATTTTGTTGTATATACACATCTAGCAATCGATATCGAGATGCTTCAACTCATTAGTTTAACATATTTAAGTTAATCAACCTTTTTTAACATATTGAAGTTGATATAAAGCCATGGCGGCATAACGGCAGTGCATGTGGATAAATTCCGTTATCCGTTACATTTGGAAGAATTCCGTAGTCTTATATTTAGGTGTAAAGTCGATTTTCTTGTATATACACATTTAGCAATCGATATCGAAATGCTTCAAACCATTAGTTTAACATATTTAAATTAATTAACCTTCTTTAACGTATTGAAGGTGATATAAAGCCATGGCGGCATAACGACAGTACATGTGGAAGAATTCCGTAATCTTATATTTAGGTATAAATTCGATTTTCTTGTATAAATACATTTCGCAATCGATATCGAAATGCTTCAGATAACTGGTTTAACATATTTAAGTTAATAAACCTCCTTTAGTGAACTGAAGATGACATAAAGCCATAACGGCACTGCATTTGAAAGAATTCCGTAGTCTTATTTTTATGCATAAAGTCGATTTTCTTGTATATACACATTTTGCAATCGATATCAAAATGCTTCAAATAACTGGTTTAGCATATTTAACTTAATAAGCCTTCTTTATCTTACTGAAGTTTACATAAAGCCATAACGACATAACGGCAGTATATGTGGCAGAATTCCGTAATCTTATATTTGGGTATAAAGTCGATTTTTATGTACATACGCATTTAGCAATCGATATCGAAATGCTTCAAATCATTAGTTTAACATATTTAAGTTAATAAACCTTCTTTAACGAACGGAAGTTGGCATAAAGCCATGGCGGCATAACGACAGTGCATGTAGAAGAATTCCGTTACCTTATATTTATGTATATAGTCGATTTTCTTGTATATATACATATAGCAATCGATATCGAAATGTTTCAAATCACTAGTTTAACATATTTAAAATAATTAACCTTCTTTAACGTAATGAAGGTGATATAAAGCCATGGCGGCCTAACGACAGTGCATTTAGAAGAATTCCGTAATCTTATATTTAGGTATAAATTCGATTTTCTTGTACATACACATTTAGCAATCGATATCGAAATGCTCAAGTCATTAGTTTAACATATTTAAGTTAATAAACCTTCTTTAACGAACTGTAGTTAACATAAAGCCTTAACGGTATAACTGCAGAGCATTTAGAAGAATTCCGTATTCTTATATTTAGGTATAAAGTCGATTTTCTTGTATATGCTCATTTAGCAATCGATATCGAAATGCTTCAAATAATAAGTTTAGTATATTTAAGCTAATAAAGCTTCTTTAACGCACTGAAGTTAACATAAAGCCATGGCGGCATAACGGCAGTGTATGTAGAAGAATTCCGTAATCTTATATTTAGGTATAGAGTCGATTTTGTTGGATTTATACATTTAGCAATCCATATCGAAATGCTTCAGCTCATAAGTTTAACATATTTAACTTAATAAGCCTTTTTTAACGATCTGAAGTTGGCATATAGCGATGGCGGCCTAACGGCAGTAACGGAATTCTTCTAAATGCAACAGTTATACTCTTATGGCACATTTAAGCCAAACGATATCGTGCGTTTAAAGAAGGTTTATCATATTTGGTTAAATATTTTTAACGTAATGATTTAAGCATTTCGATATCGATTGCTTAGAATCTATATTAACATATAAAATAACCTTCTTTAACACCATAAATATAACGATAACGGAAGTCATCAAAGTTCCTATAATTTATTAACCGTTATCTTCTTAAGTTTACATTAGCAACGTATCGAATGTAAAGAAGTATTAATATTTACTTAATTAATCTTGTTTAACTTATGATGCAAGCCATATCGGCATGCATTTAGCAAATGTCCGTATTTAATTAGATAAATTCGTTTCTTTATACCTAGCATATACGATACGGAATTGTCCAAATCATACCGTTATACCGATGGCTTAATGTAACCTTCAATACGTTAAAGAAGGTTTATTAACTTAAATATGTATAAATTAATGATTTGAAGCATTTCGATATCGATTGCTAAATGGATATGTACAAGCAAAATCGAATTTATACCTAAACATAAGATTACGGAATTTACTAATGCACTGCCTTATACCGCCAGGCTTTATGTTAACTTAGCTGCGATAAAGAGGTATTAATTTACTTAAATATGTTAAAATAATGATGTTGAAAACATTTCGCATCGATATCAAATGCTTATATCATAGAATTTAATGAATATACCTAAATATAAGATTACGAATTCTTCTAAATGCACTGCCGTTATGCCTAAGGCATGGCTTCGGTATTAGGTAATTACCTTATATATGTTAAATAAATTTGAGTTTAAAAATTAACTTAAATATGTTAAACTAATGATTTGAAGCATTTCGATATCGATTGCTAAATGTCTATATACAAGAAAATCGAATTTATATACCTAAACATAAGATTACGGAATTCTTCTAAATGACTGCTTATACCGCCATGGTTTGTTAACTCAGTGCATTTAAAGAATTTAATCTTATTTAATATGTTAAATAATGATTTGAAACATTTCGATATCGATATCGAACTTGAAATCAAAATTAAGATTTATACTAAATATAAGATTAACTTAATTCTTCTAAATGCACTGCCGTTATGCCGTTAAGGCTTGATGTAGACCTCAGAAGTAAAAGTTTATTAACTTAATATGTTAAACTAATGATTTGAAGCATTTCGATATCGATAGCTAAATGTGTATGTACAAGAAATCGGAATTTATACCTAAATATAAGATTACGGAATTCTTCTAATACACTGCCGTTATGCCGTTAAGGCTTTTGCAGACTTCAGTAAGAAGAGGAGGGTGAAGTAACTTAAATATGTTAAACTAATGATTTGAAGCATTTCGATATCGATTGCTAAATGTGTGTATACAAGAAAATCGACTTTACATATACCTAAATATAAGATTACGGAATTCTTCAAATGTACCATGGTTTGTATCAACTACAATATGTTAAAGAATGTTAATCATTTTAATATGTTAAACTAATGGTTTAAAGCATTTCGATATCGACTGCTAACTGTGTAATACAACAAATCGACTTTATACCTAAATATAAAATTATAACATTACGGATTTCTTCTAAATGCACTGTCGTTATACCGTTAAGGCTTTATGTAGACCTCATTAAGCTAAAAAATGTTTATTAACTTAATATGTTAAACTAATGATTTGAAGCATTTCGATATCGATAGCTAAATGTGTATATACAAGAAAATCGGCTTTATACCTGAATATAAGATTACGGAATTCTTCTACATGCACTGCCGTTATGCCGCCATGGCTTTATATCAACTTCGATATGTTAAAGAAGGTTAACTAACTTAAATATGTTAAACTAATGATTTGAAACATTTCGATATCGCTTGCTAAATATGTAAATACAAGAAATCGAATTTATACCTAAATATGAGGTAACGGAATTCTTCTAAACGCACTGCCGTTATGCCGTTAAGGCTTTATGTAGACTTCAGTAAGATAGAGGGGTATAATTAACTTAAATATGTTAAACTTATGATTTGAAGCATTTCGATATCGATTGCTAAATATGTAAATACAAGAAAATCGACTTTATACCTTAATATAAGATTACGGAATTCTTCTAAATGCACTGCAGTTATACCGTTAAGGCTTTATGTAGACTTCAGTGCGTTAAAGAAGGTTTATTAACTTTAATATGTTAAACTAATGATTTGAAGCATTTCGATATCGATTACTAAATGTGTATATACAAGAAAATCGACTTTATACCTAAATATAAGATAACGGAATTCTTCTACATGCACTGCCGTTATGCCGCAATGATTTTATGCCAACTTCAGTTCTTCGAAGAAAGTTTATTAACTTAAATATGTTAAACTAGTGAGTTGAAGCATCTCGATATCGATTGCTAAATGTGTATATACAACAAAATCGAATTTATACCTAAACATAAGATTACGGAATTCTCCTACATGCACTGCCGTTTTACCGCCATGGCTTTATGTTAAATTCAGTGCGTTAAAGAAGGCTTATTAACTTAAATATGTTAAAATAATGATTTGAAACATTTCGATATATATATCGACTTTATATATAAATATAAGATTATACCTAAATATAAGATTACTTTACAGTCTCCGACTGTCACTCGACGCATACGGTTGTGCTATCAGTAATTTCGTTGTGTTAATCAATTTCGCTAGTGCAAGTTACATTTTCGCATTCCTTTTCGCACCTTATTTTTCAATAAGCCGGCTCTTATTTACTGACTCCTATTAATTAAATCAAATTGTGTAAACATGTCCCCTTGGGGGACCGCTCTAGAAAATAATAGGTTCTCCCTATTATCTTCTAGTCCTCAACCAAAAAGAAAAAAAAAAGCCAACCCTATATCGAATGAAGAATTATTTCCTACTCTACCAACAACAATTAAAGACAGTCCTAAATATATAGTGGTAAGTTCGAGTGATGCAAATAAGCCGTTGAATAAATTTTCCTGCTTCGCCGTTCACAAAGCCCTGAAACATATTAGCTCCGAAATAATAAAAATCAGTCAACTAAGGGACGGTAATTTGCTACTCCTAGTTAAAAATAGCACTATCGCAAAAAAATTCACTACAACAAAGCAACTCTTTGGGATATGCAGTGTAAAAATTGAGCTCCACAAAAATCTAAACTCATGCAAAGGTACCATTTACGCTCCGTGCCTTAACGATATTCCAGAGAATGAAATAATTAAAAACTTGCAAGAACAGGGTGTCATATCAATTTATAAATTTCCGAAATACATAAATAGCCAACCAACTCCAAGTGATGTAGTCCTCCTAACTTTCGATCGCTACTCCCTACCGGAAAAAATTGATGTTTCATGGTATACAACAAAGGTAAGACCATACTATCCAAATCCTATGAGATGCAAAAACTGTCAATTACTTGGTCACACAAAAAAACGCTGCAATAAGGTTCCTACTTGCGATACATGTGCATTACCAACCCACAATCCCTCACCCTGTACTCGCACTCTCTGTGCAAACTGTTCTGCTGATCACCCAGCCTCAAGTAAACTGTGTCCAAAGTTCACCCAAATAAAGAATATAATAACAATTCAAACAGACAACAAATGCTCTTTCCGCGAAGCAGTAAATATCCATAAAGCACAAATACCACCTGTTTTCAATTCTTCATCTCCTTCATTCGCTAACGTTATTAACAACCCGACAAACATAACTCCCACAAACAATCAACAAAACACTCAAACAAAAGAGCAAATCTCGCTCTCCTCTATTACTTCACCTACAACTTCCAACTCTAAAACAATCAGCACAAACAACGAAGAAAATGTAACAACCACTATAAATCAAATAAATTCAACTCACTCGTTTCCAACAACAAGTGCAGTCGAAGACTCAACTGTAACACCTTTTGACTACAACGCAACAACCTCACTCATTTCAAACTTGATCACCCAACTCAGTAACACTCCCGCCGCCCCATTACCCACACAACCCCCATCACAAAATAGACTATGAAAATTCTCCAGTGGAATTTGAAAGGTCTATTTAACAATTATCCAGATTTAAATATACTCTTAAATGAATTCTCATCACACGTAATTGCATTACAAGAAACTCACCTCCCAGCAAATAAAACGGCATATACTCCTCACAAATACATTGGTTATTTCCATAATCTACCACAAAACAAATCAGCTAAACAAGGCATTGCCCTGTTTATCAAAAAACATATCAAACACAAACGTATCCCAGTCTCTTCCAACATTTCCGCCATTGCAATAGAAATTAACATCGGTTTCAAATTTTCCATAGTCACATGCTACATCCCTCCGAATCAAAAGTTTACGGCAGGAGAACTTATAGGTGTCATCAACGCTGTTCCTGCACCCACAATAATCATTGGAGATTTTAATGCTTGGAGCCCCCTATGGGGATCTACCTCCTCAAATGGAAGAGGCCAAATAATGGAAGATGTTATTCTCTCAAAAAACTTATTTGTTCTTAATGATAGATCACCAACTCACTTTTCCTCCCATAAAACTTTCACTCATATAGACATCGCTCTTTGTTCAGCTTCCATAGCCCATAAACTCTGTTCTTACACTCTAGAAGACCTTCACAATAGCGACCACTTTCCTATCATAACTACCCTCATCACACCGATGCAATACATCATTAAGCCGAGATCAAAATTTCTTACAGATAAAGCTGATTGGTTAAAATATTGCTCCCTGCTCAACACATCAACAAGTGCTGAAATAATATCAGAAAACATAAACGCAGAAGCATCAAAAATAAAAAGGATTATTCGATCCGCTGCACATATCTCCATTCCCCAAACTAGCACAAAAAAATTTTCCGCCAAACTACCATATTGGTCCAATCTATTAACTACCTTGAGAAATACAAAACAATCTCTTTGGTCTAAATTCAAACAGAACGTAACAACTGAAAACTTAATTAGATACAAAAAAGCAAACTCTAACTTCAGAAGAGAACTAAAGTCTGCTAAACGCATAGCCCTTGAAAAACTAACAGCTAATATAAAACCCACTACAAGCTCTAAAAAAATATGGAATGACATCAAATCTCTTTCAGGAGGACATAAACAAAATAAAATTGATTTTATTCAATCTCCCGTAGGTCCCATTTACGATCCGCAGCATATTGCAGAAAACTTTGCACAAACATGGTCAAACAACTCCAAAAATTTCAACTTTCACCCGAATTTTATTACACTTTCTAATCAAATCATCTCCCAAACATACCACAACCCATCCCCATGTTTCGAAGCTACATTAATAGAATCTCCCATTACATTAGAAGAGTTCGATTCTACTATCAGCAAAATGTCCGGAAAAACCCCTGGATCAGACAAAATTTCCTACCCCCTCCTAAAAAATCTTCCATACTCTTTAAAAATCAGACTTATAACCCTATACAATAACATATTAAAGCAGGGTATTGTACCTCAAGAATGGAAAAAAGCTACAATTATTCCCATCCCTAAACCCAACAAATCGAGTGCCTCAATTTCAGACTTCAGACCTATTTCTTTGATACCCTGCATTGCCAAAGTTTTGGAAAAAATTATATCAAAAAGACTCATGTGGTATTTAAAACAAAAAGGACTGATAAGCCCCAACCAGTTTGGTTTTCAAAGTGGTCTTGGCGTCATTGACCCACTTCTTTACTTTGAACACCACGCTACAACAACAATATCTACCAAAAATCACTTATCCGTCCTCAGTCTAGATTTTGAGAAAGCATTCGATAGAATTGGAGCTCATACGGTATTACAAGAATTAAAAAAATGGGACATTGGAGATAAAATGTATAATTTCATAAAGTCATTCCTTTCAAATCGTAAGATTACAGTAAGTGTTAGTAACCACAACTCCAACATATACCCCCTACATAATGGCATACCCCAAGGATCTCCCCTTTCAACAACACTATTTATTATTGCCTTTAACCAATTAAGCAACTTAATAACCTCATACCGATGTGTAGATCATATCATCTACGCAGACGATGTTTTAATTTTTTCGGCTTTAAAAAATTTAAACCAAGTAAAAATCATTTTTAGCAACATCCTAACCGAAATAACAGAATGGTCTAAAACTTCAGGAACAAAAGTTTCTCCAAGCAAAAGCGCAACATTTCACGTTTGCAGAAAAAGAAAATGCACCTTCCCTAACCTATCCTTCGAAAACACACAAATTCCTCACACTACAACTTTAAGAATACTTGGCTTAATTTTTGATAAAAAACTAACATTTAAGGAACATTGTAAATATGTTAGATTAAGTTTACTTAATAGACTAAACATTATAAAGTTTCTCTCTTCAAAACACTGTCATATCCATACCTCAACTCTCGTAAATATTGTAAAAGCATTGATGTTGTCAAAAATAGACTTTGGACTCGCAATCTATGGACACTGTGCTAAATCCCATCTCGCACTCATTGAAACCCCTTATCACATAGCGGTAAAAAGGAGCATTCGCGCATTCCCTACTTCTCCAACCTAAGTGGTCTTAACTGAAGCAGGTCTACCCAGCATCCATCTCCGAACAAAGCAGAATACAATGATGCTCATTCCAAAGCTCCTCCAGTGCAAAAACTCCCTTTTGTTTAATGCGATGAAAACATATCGTACCACCAAAAAACTATCCACGATCGTACAATGTATAAACATTATAGAAAAACTTGACATAATATCAACACCTCAATTAATAAAGGAGAACACCCATCCTCACTGGCTGACGTTAAAATCATCCATAATAAGTACATTATTCAAGTATCAAAAATCAACCACCAACGTAGAACAATATAACCAGCTATTTAACGACGCAGTAAACATTTACAAACCAGAGTGGAAAATTATCTACACCGATGGATCAAAATCGGACACCCACACTTCGTTTGCAGTGACAAACGACCAAGGTGTCATTATAACCGTCAGTGTTTTACCACCGTACTGCTCTATACTTACAGCTGAAGCGGCTGCGATATACGAAGCGGTGCTATTTATTGCACAATCTAAAGAAAAACACATCATATGCAGTGATAGCAAATCGACAATTACCGCGCTGTTGAATGATACAAATAAGTCAGTACTGATCAAGAATATAAAAGATATTTTATATAAACACAAAAACATAATCAAGATCATGTGGATCCCTGGACACGCTGGTATTAGAGGCAACCAACTTGCAGACGATCGCGCCAAAAAGGCGAGTAGAGAACCAGTTTTCTCGTACGCACACGTCACATCAAAAGATATTCGCAACCTAGTAAAAAAAGAGCTTTACGAGTCAAACTCTAGAGACTGGATAAACTTTCAACACCAATACAAGGAACACAATCCCACCGGTGTCAAGCCAAACTACCCATCCGACTGTTCCTGCCAATACATAAAAATATTTGTGCGCCTTAGATTAGGTCACACTTTAAGAACACACAATTATCTGTTGAACAAAACGGAAAAACCTAGCTGCACACTTTGCAATCATCCAAACGACTCAGTTAACCATATCCTAAACGACTGCACTACACTAGCACAAAAAAGGAAAACCATCTTTGGAAACAGAGAACCCTCCCGTCTACTGAAAACACCAAATATTGACAACATCAATGCTATCAACAATTTTCTTAAGATATGTAAGATAAATAACATTTAAATATTATGAGCAAATAAACACTAAGTATTAATTATACACTTAATTTTAATTAGACATAACTATTGTAATAGATAGCCGAAGGCCCTAGTAGCCAGTGCTTAATCTCTGTGTATTAATTATTAATAATTAGTTCTCATTTAAATAAACAAATAAATAAAAGATTACTTTATTCTTCTAAATGCATTGCCGTTATGCCGTTAAGGCTTGATGTAGACTTCAGGAAGACAAATAGGATTAATTAACTTAAATATGTTAAACTAATGATTTGAAGCATTTCGATATCGATTGCACGATGTGTTTATACAACAAATAGATTTTATACCTAAATATAAAATTACGGAATTCTTCTACATGCACTGCCGTTATGCCGCCATGGCTTCATGTCACCTTCGGTAGGTTAAAGAAGGTAATTTAACTTATATATGTTAAACTAATGATTTGAAGCATTTCGATATCGATTGCTATATGTGCTAGTACAAGAAACTTGACTTTATACCTAAACATAGGATAACGGAATTCTTCCAAATGCACTGCCGTTAATCCGCCATGGCTTTATGTCAACTTCAGTTCTTTAAAGAAGGTTTGTTAACTTAAATATGTTAAACTAATGATTTGAAGCATTTCGATATCGATTTCTAAATGCATATATACAAGCAAATCGGCTTTATACCTAAATATAAGATTACGGAATTCTTCCAAATTACTGTCGTTATGCCGCCATGGCTTTATTTCACCTTCAATACGTTAAAGATGGTTAATTAACTTAAATATGTTAAACTAATGATTTGAAGCATTTCGATATCGATTGCTAAATATGTAAATACAAGAAAATCGACTTTATACCTTAATATAAGATTACGGAATTCTTCTAAATGCACTGCAGTTATCCCGTTAAGGCTTTATGTAGACTTCAGTGCGTTAAAGAAGGTTTATTAACTTTAGTATGTTAAACTAATGATTTGAAGCATTTCGATATCGATTACTTAATGTGTATATACAACAAAATCGACTTTATACCTAAACATAAGATTACGGAATTCTTCCAAATGCGCAGCCTTTATACCGTTATGGCATTATGTGAAGTTCAGTAAGATAAAGAAGGTTAATTAGCTTAAATATGTTAAACTATTGATATGAAGATTTTCGAAATCGATTGCTAAATGCATATATAAAACAAAATCTTTTTTATACCTAAATATAAGGCTGTTATGGTGTTATGGCTTTATGTTAACTTCAGTAAGATAAAGAAGGTTAATTAACTTAAATATGTTAAACTGATGATTTGAAGCATTTCGATATCGATTGCTAAATGTGTATATACAAGAAATTCGAATTTATACCTAAATATAAGATTACGGAATTCTTCTACATGTACTGCCGTTATGCCGCCATGGCTTTATGTTAACTTCAGTGCGTTAAAGAAGCTTTATTTACTTAAATATGTTAAACTACTGATTTGAAGCATTTCGATACCGATTGCTAAATGAGTATATACAAGAAAATCGACTTTAAACCTAAATATAAGATTACGTAATTCTTCTTAATGCGCTGACATTATGCCGTTAAGGCTTTTGTAGACTTCAGTAAGATTAAGATGGTTATTTAACTCAAATATGTTAAACTAATGATTTGAAGCATTTCGATATCGATTGCTAAATGTGTATATACAAGAAAATCGACTTTATTCCTAAATATAAGATTACGGAATTCTTCCAAAATGCACTGCCGTTATGCCGTTGTGGCTTTATGTTAACTTCTGTTCGTTAAAGAAGGTTTGTTAACTTAAATATGTTAAACCAGTTATTTGAAGCATTTCGATATCGATTGCTAAATGAGTATATACAAGAAAATCGACTTTTTACCTAAATATAAGATTACGTAGTTCTTCTAAATGCACTGCCGTTATGCCGTTAAGGCTTTATGTAGACTTAAGGAAGATAAATAGGGTGAATTATTATTTAGGTATAAAGTCGATTTTCTTGTATATATGCATTAAGCAATCGATTTCGAAATGCTTTAAATAACTGGTGTAACATATCTAAGTTATTAAACCTTCTTTAACGAACTGAAGTTAACATAAAGCCATAACGGCAGTGCATTTAGAAGAATTCCGTAAGCATATATTTAGGTTTTAAGTCGATTTTGTTGTATATGCGCATTTAGCAATCGATATCGAGATGCTTCAACCCATTAGTTTAACATATTTAAGTTAATAAACCTCCTTTAACGAACTGAAGTTAACATAAAGCCATGGCGGTATAACGGCAGTGCATTTAGAAGAATTCCGTAAGCTTATATTTAGGTATAAAATCGATTTTGTTGTGTATACACATTTAGCAATAGATATCGAAATGCTTCCAATCATTAGTTTAACATATTTAAGTTAATTAACCTTCTTTAACTTATTGAAGGTGATAAAAAGCCATGGCGGCATAATGACAGTACATTTGGAAGAATTCCGTAACCTTATATTTAGGTATAAAAAAGATTTTCTTGTATATATGCATTAAGCAATCGATTTCGAAAATCTTCAAATCATTAGTTTAACATATTTGAGCTAATTAACCCTCTTTATCTTTCTGAAGTCTACAAAAGCCTTAACGGCATAACGGCAGTGCATTCAGAGAAATTCCGTTATCATATATTTAGGTATAAACTCGATTTTCTTGTATATACACATTTAGCAATCGATATCGGAATGATTCAAATCATTAGTTTAACATATTTCAGTTAATAAAACTTCTTTAATGAACTGAAGTTGGCATAAAGCCATAACGGTATAACGGCAGCGCATTTGGAAGAATTCCGTAATCTTTTGTTTAGGTATAAAGTCAATTTTGTTGTATATACCCATTTAGCAATCGATATCGAGATGCTTCAACCCATTAGTTTAACATATTTAACGCACTGAAGTTAACATAAAGCCATGGCGGCATAACGGCAGTGCATTTAGAAGAATTCCCTAAGCTTATATTTAGGTATAAAATCGATTTTGTTGTATATACACATTTAGCAATCGAAATCGAAATGCTTCCAATCATTAGTTTAACATATTTAAGTTAATTAACCTTCTTTAACGTATTGAAGGTGATAAAAAGCCTTGGCGGCATAACGACAGTACATTTGGAAGAATTCCGTAATCTTATATTTAGGTATAAAAAAGATTTTCTTGTATATATGCATTTAGCAATCGATATCGAAATGCTTCAAATCATTAGTTCAACATATTTAAGTTAATTAACCTACTTTAACGTATTGAAGGTGATATAAAGCCATGGCGGCATAACGACAGTACATTTGGAAGAATTCCGTAATCTTATATTTAGGTATAAAGAAGATTTTTTTGTATATATGCATTTAGCAATCGATTTCGAAATCCTTCAAATAACTGGTTTAACATATTTAAGTTAATTAATTTCTTTATCTTACTGAAGTTAACATAAAGCCATAACGGCATAACGGCAGTGCATTTAGAAGAATTCCGTTATCATATATTTAGGTATAAAGTCGATCTTCTTGTATATACACATTTAGCAATCGATATCGAAATGATTCAAATCATTAGTTTAACATATTTAAGTTAATAAACCTTCTTTAACGAACTAAGTTGGCATAAAGCCCTAACGGTATAACGACAGCGCATTTGGAAGAATTCCGTAATCTTATGTTTAGGTATAAAGAAGATTTTCTTGTATATATGCATTTAGCAATCGATTTCGAAATCCTTCAAATCATAGTTTAACATATTTAAGTTAATAAACCTTCTTTAACGCACTGAAGTTAACATAAAGCCATGGCGGCATAACGGCAGTGCATTTAGAAGAATTCCGTAATCTTATATTTAGGTATAAAGTCGATTTTCTTGTATATACACATTTAGCAATCGATATCGAAATGCTTCAAATCATTAGTTTAACATATTTAAGTTAAATAACCTTCTTTAATCTTACTGAAGTTAAAAAAGCCTTAACGGCATAACGGCAGTGCATTTAGAAGAATTCCGTAATCTTATATTTAGGTATAAAGACGTTTTCTTGTATATTCACATTTAGCAATCGATATCGAAATGCTTCAAATCATTAGTTTAACATATTTAAGTAATAAACCTTCTTTAACGCACTGAACATAAAGCCATGGCGGCATAACGGCAGTGCATGTAGAAGAATTCCGTAATCTTATATTTAGGTATAAAGTCGATTTTCTTGTATATACACATTTAGCAATCGATATCGAAATGCTTCAAATCATTAGTTTAACATATTTAAGTTAATTAACCTTCTTTATCTTACTGAAGTTAACATAAAGCCATAACGGCATAACGGCAGTGCATTTAGAAGAATTCCGTTATCATATATTTAGGTATAAAGTCGATTTTCTTGTATATACACATTTAGCAATCGATATCGAAATGCTTCAAATCATTAGTTTAACATATTTTAGTTAATTAACCTTCTTTATCTTACTGAACTTCACCTAATGCCATAACAGTATAACGGCAGCGCATTTGGAAGAATTACGTAATCTTATGTTTAGGTATAAAGTCGATTTTCTTGTATATACACATTTAGCAATCGATATCTAGATGCTTCAACCTAATAGTTTAACATATTTAAGTTAATAAACCTTCTTTAACGAACTGAAGTTGGCATAAAGCCCTGGCGGCATAACGATAGTGCATTTAGGAGAATTCCGTAATCTTATATTTAAGTGTAAAGTCGACTTTCTTGTATTTACTTATTTAGCAATCGATATCGAAATGCTTCAAATCATTAGTTTAACATATTTAAGTTAATTAACCTCCTATAACTTATTGAAGTTGATATAAAGCCATGGCGGCATAACAGCAGTGCATTTAGAAGAAAATTTACACAGTAAGCAATCGATATCGAAATGCTTCAAATCATTAGTATAACATATTTTAGTTAATAAACTTTTTTTAGCTTACTGAAGTCTACATAAAGCCATGACGGTATAACGGCAGTGCATTTAGAAGAATTCCGTAATGTTATAATTTTATATTTAGGTATAAAGTCGATTATCTTGTATTTACACATTAAGCAATCGATATCGAAAATCTTCAAGCTATTAGTTTAACATATTTAAGCTAATTAACCCTCTTTATCTTACTGAAGTCTACAAAAGCCTTAACGGCATAACGGCAGTGCATTCAGAGAAATTCCGTTATCATATATTTAGGTATCAGTCATCGACTAAACGCCGCCGTGTGCATACGTTTGCTCTCTTTCGCGGATCTCGTCTGACTTTCTCACCCGCTTCAGTGCAGTTATCTTTATTTATTCTCCTTTTGCGCGCTATCCCACGTGTTTCTTTTGTTTGTGCGAACAAAGGTATACTTTACCAAGTGACTAATTATCTAAAAGTGCAACATGCCCCCCGGGGCTACTAACCTAGGGGAAAACAGGTTTGCCCTGCTTTCCTCTAGTCCACAATCAAAAAGGAAAAAAGCCAACAAATCTGTTGAAGAGTTTCCTGATCTCCCTCGTGTAAACATTACAAAGAACGACGATCCTAAGTTCGTTGTATTAAAATCGTGCGACAACAACAAGCCCCTATCACGTTTTTCTTGTTTTTTGGTACATAAAGCCCTTAACGCAATAAGTAAAGATGTGAAAATCACAGAGATGAGAGATGGAAATCTCTTGCTACTTGCAAAAAATAAAAAAATTGCCGAAAAGTTCATCAACATCAAAAATCTCTCAGGCATCTGCCAAATCGAAGCAAAATACCATGAGCAACTCAATAGTGTCAAAGGCACAATTTTCGCTCCGTTCCTTAATCACGTCCCAGACAACGAAATTGTGGAAGGCTTAGAAGCATATGGTGTAACATCCATTTACAGATTTCAGAGAAAAACTGAAGGAGTTCTAACACCTACAGGTGCGTTACTTTTAACCTTTGAAAGCTACAAACTTCCCGAAAAAATAGATGTTGCATGGAGGAAAATTTCTGTTCGCCCATATTTCCCCAACCCAATGCGTTGCAAATCTTGCCAAAAGCTTGGCCATACACTAAAGCATTGCAGAAATCTTCCATCATGCGTCAATTGCAATTTCCCTCCTCACAAAGAAGAAAAATGCTCAAGATTAATGTGCGCAAATTGTTCTGGTGAACATCCCGCGTCCTCAATTAGTTGCCCAAAATTCCAACAAGCGAAAGAAATATTAAAAATAAAAACGGAAGAAAAGTGCAGCAGTATGCGAAGAAGCAGCAAAGAAATACAGAGCGCAAGCTCCCACACCCTCTCCTCTTCAATCATTCTCTGAAATTACTAAGCGACCTGCTAACATAGCAACCAACAATATCAATATACCCACTGAAAAAACTACAACAACAAACAATAATGCAAACATCATTCCTATATCTCCACAAAACGATACACCATCCACCTCTTCATTAAAATCAAATGCAATAAGCCTTACCACTTTATCCCCATCCCCCCAAAGTACTAATAACAATCTTCCCACCTTTCTATACTCTCAGCTCAGCGAAGCAATGCATTCCAACTTAGCAAGCGCTAAGCTAAATGACATCGCGCAATTCGCTAATAGCTCAAGTCTTAAACATTCTTCTTCCCGCGACTAGACGCGCTATGCCAAAGCATAGTTTACTCATAGTTGCCAAGACTCATTTTTCTCTCCCCACTCTCTAGCTATTTATATTTCTCCCTCTTCTGTTTCTTGTCTTTACTTTTTCGATATGCTGTCGATCATACAATGGAATATGAACGGTTATTCCAACAATTATCACGAACTAGAAACTCTCATCAATTCTTACACTCCATCCATGATCTTCCTTAATGAAACTCATATTCCACATAATCAACCTGCGCACACGCCAAAATCCTACGTAGGCTATTTTAACAATCTCCCGCACGTAACAACAAAAAAACAAGGCGCTGCTATTTTAATAAGAAGAAGCATACCCCACAAAGTACTACCTGTTCGGTCTAATCTCTCAGTAGTTGCCATTGAAATTAATGCACCAACAAAACTAGCAGCAGCTTGCATTTACATTCCACCCACACAAGATTTTGCTTCCTTTGATATTCTGCAATTGATAAACCAATTAGATAAACCACTAATTTTAGGAGGAGATATAAACGCCTGGAGTACAATATGGGGATCTTCACACACAAACTCAAGAGGCGAAAAAGTTGAAGATGCGCTACTCGCATCCAATATTATCTGTCTTAACGATGGATCCGTCACACATTTTTCCACCCACAACACCTTCTCCAATATTGATGTCACTTTTTGCTCTACTAATATAGCTCCCCAATGCACATGGCAAGTGCTAAATTCTTTGTTTGGCAGCGACCACTTCCCAATATTCATACAAATAAATCCGCGCAACAATCAAAACAATAGTACATTTAAATTTACATCTAAATTAAAAACTGATGAGGCTGATTGGAAAAAGTTCAGACAAATATGCAGCAATCTTTGTGAGACCACGCAAGTTTCCTCCAACCCGAACCAGGAGTCTGCTAAAATTTCGAGAATCATACGTACCGCTTCTCATTTTTCCATCCCTCGAACGCTTCCCAACAAAAGTAGAAAAAATATTCCTTGGTGGAACGCTGACTTGTCCAGACTACGGCTCACCAAGCAGAATTTATGGTATGAATACAAGCGAACACGCTCAGCTGAAAACCTGCTCCTTTACAAAAAGGCAAATGCGTCATTCCGACGTTCTGCCAAACATTATAAAAAGAAAAAGTTTGAAGATCTCACTGAGACCATAAACCCCCGCACTAGCCCAAAGAAAATATGGGATGATATCAAAATGCTAACCGGATCTCCTAAACAGCCTCTATTTTCCTACATTCAGACACAAAGCGGACCATTAACGGCTCCCGTAGATATCGCCAACCATTTTGCGTCTTTCCTGTCACTCTCTTCTTCCGATGCAAGCTTCTCAGACACGTTCCGCAACCTAAAATCTCAACGAATAAGTTTTGAACCACCTATTTTGTACCGTTTATCGCCTCCCGCTAAGCAACTAGAATCGGAAATCCTACTAACCGAACTCGAATTCGCCCTTTCGTCCGTTAAAGGCAAAACCCCTGGTCTTGACAAAATTACCTATCCAATCATTCAAAACTTGCCCATCCAAGCTAAGCATCGTTTACTCAACCTCTATAATAATATATTTGAAAGCGGATGCTATCCTCATGCCTGGAAAACTTCGTGTATAGTTCCTATCCTGAAGCCCAATAAGTCAGCGCTTGATGTCAACAACTATAGGCCGATATCGCTCTTACCCTGCTTGGGAAAACTTCTTGAAAAAGTTATAGTTAACCGACTGATGTGGTATGGCAACAAAAGAAAACTCATAAGCCCCAACCAAACTGCATACAGAAAGAATTATGGCACCATCGATGCTCTTTTGCACCTAGATCACTTTATATCAAGCGCTCTTTCCTCTAAAAACCATGTCTCAAATTTAGCAATTGATTTTCAGAAAGCATTCGACCGTGTTGGTGCCCATATCGTTCTGAGACAATTAGATAAATGGAAACTAGGCCCTAAAATCAAGAAATTTGTCAAGAACTTCCTCAGTCACAGGCAATGTAAAGTAAAAATAAATGGTTTCCTATCCTCCACAGCTTCACTTGACAACGGAACTCCGCAAGGGTCTCCATTATCCGCCTTCCTTTTTATAATAGCTTTCGATGAGATTACTCAACTCACTTACAACCACCGCGGCATCGAGTGCCAGCTTTATGCTGACGATGTAATTTTCTACACAAAGAATGCAAACCTCACCAATACAGCCCAACTGTTTGAGAATATCCTATCCGAAATTTCGACATGGTCCCTATCATCAGGAACTACTATCTCCTACGAAAAATCAAAAACATTACACATTTGTAAAAAACGAACATGCTCAGGTTTACTAACCTATTCTAACAATATTAATATTAGTATGGTAAATGAACTTAAAATCTTAGGGCTAGTACTAGACTCTAAATATAGCTTTAAGGCCCATTGTAAGCATGTTAAGGACTGCCTCTTAACGCGACTAAATATAATCTAACGTCGAAAAAAAGTTTAATTCATCCATCAACGCTTATCAACGTCACCAAGGCTCTGCTGATTTCCAAGATAGACTACGCTCTACCTATCTTCAGCAACTGCCCAGTTTCTACAATGAAAATACTCTCCTCCCCTTACCATGTGGCCATGCGCAGAAGCATTAGAGCATTTCCAACAACACCACTAAAGAATCTCTTTGCTGAAACTGGCCTGCCATCTATAACAGACAGAACGATCGACTGCACCAGACGTTTACTACCAAAGCTTTTGTTCACGACCAACACTATTCTCGCCAAAGACGTCCACAATGCTCTCTCGAGGAAACGGAAACCTAAGTGCTTGTCAGCCATCGCGCGATGCGTTAACTTCGCCAGGCAACTTGAATTACCTTCCTATAAATGTTCTCTTGGACCTGAAACTCGTCCTCAATGGATGATAAAAAATACTTCCTTTGCTATTAAGACCCTGCAACTGCCGAAGGATAAGACCTCTAGCGAAAAATACAGGCAACTCTTCGCTTCGGAGAAGTTAAAATACTCCAGTTACGGTTGGAACTTTATATACACCGACGGCTCAAAAACAGCAAACAGCGCAACGTTCGCAGTCACAAAAGAAAATGGTGACTTGATTCGACACGGCTCTCTCCACACAATATGTTCATCATATACGGCCGAAGTCGGCGCTTTATTAGAAGCAGTTACCTATGCAAATTACACGAGGGGAAAGTATATCGTATGCACCGATAGCAAATCTTGCATCGAAGCCATAGAATCGCCGGAAAACACACAAAATGAAATAGTCGCCATACGCAACAATCTTCTGAAATATCCAAACAAAGTGAAACTGATGTGGATCCCGGGGCACACAGGGATACCCGGTAATGAAAAAGCAGACGCAGCTGCGAAAAATGCAGCAAATACACCAACCATAACTTTCGGTTATTTCACAAAACAAGACATTATAACTGAGATTAAACGCCTAAGGAAAAAATCAGCAAAAGATAATTGGAGTGGATATATTCATCACTATTCTAAAGTCAACCCGTTCAGAATTAAGCCGACCTACACTGCAGACATCACCTTGCGCGCCATCAGGCCCTTTACCCGCTTACGTCTGGGACACACCATAATTACACACGCTCATTTATTGAAACGTGCCCCTCATGGAAACTGCCCATTCTGCGACGAAAACGCAACGTTAGAACACATATTAACCGCTTGCCCTATAACTGCAACAATTAGACATGAGATTTTCAATTCGGCCGATCCATTCCAGCTTCTGAATGAGCCCACCGCTAAAAATGTGAATATGATTTATAATTTTCTTAAGGAAACAGATCTACTTCGACGAATATAAAGATTTATAGCTACTCTAATTAACTCACTAACCCTACTTCCTAAGTACTAATCTATCCTTTCACTTCTGTTTTAATATTACATTAAACATACATATGCATGTAGCATAACAGACAGCCGAAGGCCTCTGCTGCCAGTGCTGCTAGATATTTATTTGTAGAATATTAAGTATTGTACAAATAATTTATAAAATAAAAAATAAAATAAAAATATTTAGGTATAAAGTCGATTTTCTTGTATATACTCATTTAGCAATCGATATCGAAACGCTTCAAGTCATTAGTTTAACATATTTTAGTTAACAAACCTTCTTTAACGCACTGAAGTTAACACAAAGCCATGGCGGCATAGCGGCAATGCATTTAGAAGAATTCCGTAATCTTTTATTTAGCTATAAATTCGATTTTTTTGTATATACACATTTAGCAATCGATATCTAAATGCTTCAAATCATTAGTTTAACATATTTAAGTTAATTAACCTTTTTTAACGTATTGAAGTTGATATAAAGCCATGGCGGCATAACGACAGTACATTCGGAATAATTCCGTAATCTTATATTTAGGTATAAAGTCAATTTTCTTGTATATATGCATTAAGCAATCGATATCGAAATGCTTCAAATAACTGGTTTAACATATTTAAGTTAATAAACCTTCTTTAACTAACTGAAGTTAACATAATGCCATAAAGGTATAACGGCAGTGCATTTGGAAGAATTCCGTGAACTTATATTTAGGTATAAAGTCGATTTTGTTGTATATATGCATTTAGCAAACCATTTCGAAAATCTTCAAATCATTAGTTTAACATATTTAAGTTAATAAAGCTTCTTTAACGCACTGAAGTTAACATAAAGCCATGGCGGCATAACGACAGTGCATTTAGAAGAATTCCGTAAGCTTATATTTAGGTATAAAGTCGATTTTCTTGTATATACACATTTACCAATAGATATCGAAATGCTTCCAATCATTAGTTTAACATATTTAAGTTAATTAACCTTCTTTAACGTATTGAAGTTGACATAAAGCCATGGCGGCATAACGACAGTACATTTGGAAGAATTCCGTAATCTTATATTTAGGTATAAAGTCGATTTTCTTGTATTTACATATTTAGCAATCGATATCGAAATGCTTCAAATCATTAGTTTAACATATTTAAGTTAATTAACCTCCTATAACTTATTGAAGTTGACATAAAGCCATGGCGGCATAACGGCAGTGCATTTAGAAGAATTCCGTTATCTTATATTTAGGTATAAAGTCGATTTTCTTAAATTTACACAATAAGCAATCGATGTCGAAATGCTTCAAATCAATAGTTTAACATATTTTATTTAATAAACTTTTTTTAGCTTACTGAAGTCTACATAAAGCCATGGCGGTATAACGGCAGTGCATGTAGAAGAATTCCGTAATCTTATATTTAGGTATAAAGTCGATTTTCTTGTATATACACATTTAGCAATCGATATCGAAATGTCTCTAATCATTGGTTTAACATATTTAAGTTAATTAACCCTCTTTATTTTACTGAAGTCTACAAACGCCTTAACGGCATAACGGCAAAGCATTTAGAAGAATTACGTAAACTTATATTTAGGTATAAAGAAGATTTTCTTGTATATATGCATTTAGCAATCGATTTCGAAATGCTTCAAATAACTGGTTTAACATATTTAAGTTAATAAACCTTCTTTAACGAACAGAAGTTAACATAAAGCCACAACGGCATAACGGCAGTGCATTTAGAAGAATTCCGTAATCTTATACTTAGGTATAAAGTCGATTTTGTTTTATATACACATTTAGCAATCGATAACGAAATGCTTCAAATTATTAGTTTAACATATTTTAGTTAATTTACCTTCTTTATCTTACTGAACTTCACATAATGCCATAACGGTATAACGGCAGCGCATTTAGAAGAATTCCGTAATCTTATGTTTAGGTATAAAGTCGATTTTGTTGTATATAAACATTTAGCAATCGATATCGAGATGCTTCAACCCATTAGTTTAACATATTTAAGTTAATAAACCTTCTTTAACGAACTGAGGTTGGCATAAAGCCCTGACGGCATAACGATAGTGCATTTATTCCGTAATCTTATATTTAGGTGTAAAGTCGATTTTCTTGTATTTACATATTTAGCAATCGATATCGAAATGCTTCATATCATTAGTTTAACATAATTAAGTTAATTAACCTCCTATAACTTATTGAAGTTGATATAAAGCCATGGCGGCATAACGGCAGTGCATTTAGAAGAATTCCGTAATCTTATATTTAGGCATAAAGTCGATTTTCTTAAATTTACACAATAAGCAATCGATATCGAAATGCTTCAAATCATTAGTTTAACATTTTTTAGTTAATAAACTTTTTTTAGCTTACTGAAGTCTACATAAAGCCATGGCGGTATAACGGCAGTGCATTTAGAAGATTTCCGTAATGTTATAATTTTATATTTAGGTATAAAGTCGATTATCTTGTATTTACACATTAAGCAATCGATATCGAAAATCTTTAAATCATTAGTTTAACATATTTAAGCTAATTAACCCTCTTTATCTTACTGAAGTCTACAAAAGCCTTAACGGCATAACGGCAGTGCATTCAGAGAAATTCCGTTATCATATATTTAGGTATAAAGTCGATTTTCTTATATATATGCATTAAGCAATCGATTTCGAAATGCTTCATATAACTGGTTTAATATATTTAATTTAATAAACCTTCTTTCACTAACTGAAGTTAGCATAACGCCATAAAGGTATAACGGCAGTGCATTTGGAAGAATTCCGTGAACTTATATTTAAGTATAAAGTCGATTTTGTTGTATATATGCATTTAGCAAACGATTTCGAAAATCTTCAAATCATTAGTTTAACATATTTAAGTTAATAAAGCTTCTTTAACGCACTGAAGTTAACATAAAGCCATGGCGGCATAACGGCAGTGCATGTAGAAAAATTTCGTAAGCTTATATTTAGGTATAAAGTCGATTTTGTTGTATATACACATTTAGCAATAGATATCGAAATGCTTCCAATCATTAGTTTAACATATTTAAGTTAATTAACCTTCTTTAACGTATTGAAGTTGACATAAAGCCATGGCGGCATAACGACAGTACATTTGGAAGAATTCCGTAATCTTATATTTAGGTATAAAGTCGATTTTCTTGTATATATGCATTTAGCAATCGATTTCGAAATGCTTCAAATAATGGTTTAACATATTTAAGTTAATAAACCTTCTTTAACTAACTGAAGTTAACATAACGCCATAAAGGTATAACGGCAGTGCATTTTGAAGAATTCCGTGAACTTATATTTAGGTATAAAGTCGATTTTGTTGTATATATGCATTTAGCAAACGATTTCGAAAATCTTCAAATCATTAGTTTAACATATTTAAGTTAATAAAGCTTCTTTAACGCACTGAAGTTAACATAAAGCCATGGCGGCATAAAGGCAGTGCATTTAGAAGAATTCCGTAATCTTATATTTAGGAATAAAGGCGATTTTCGTGTATATACACATTTAACAATCGATATCGAAATGCTTTAAATCATTAGTTTAACATATTTAAGTTAATTAACTTCTTTTAAACTTACTGAAGTCTACAAAAGCCTTAACGGCATCATGGCAGTGCATTTAGAAGAATTACGTAATCTTATATTTAGGTTTAAAGTCGATTTTCTTGTATATACACATTTAGCAATCGATATCGAAATGATTCAAATCATTAGTTTAACATATTTAAGTTAATAAACCTTCTTTAACGAACTGATGTTGGCATAAAGCCATGGCGGCATAACGGCAGTGTATTTAGAAGAATTTCGTTATCATATATTTAGGTATAAAGTCGATTTTCTTGTATATACACATTTAGCAATCGATATCGAGATGCTTCAACCCATTAGTTTAACATATTTAAGTTAATTAACCTTCTTTATCTTACTGAACTTCACATAATGCCATACCGGTATAACGGCAGCGCATTTGGAAGAATTCCGTAATCTTATGTTTAGGTATAAAGTCGATTTTGTTGTATATACACATTTAGCAATCGATATCGAGATGCTTCAACCCATTAGTTTAACATATTTAAGTTAATTAACCTTCTTTAACGCACTGAAGTTGGCATAAAGGCCTGGCGGCATAACGATAGTGCATTTAGGAGAATTCCGTAATCTGATATTTAGGTGTAAAGTCGATTTTCTTGTATTTACATATTTAGCAATCGATATCGAAATGCTTCAAATCATAAGTTTAACATTTGTAAGTTAATTAACCTCCTATAACTTATTGAAGTTGACAAAAAGCCATGGCGGCATAACGGTAGTTCATTTAGAAGAATTCCGTAATCTTATATTTAGGTACAAAGTCGATTTTCTTGTATTTACACATTTAGCAATAGATATCGAAAATCTTCAAATCATTAGTTTAACATATTTAAGCTAATTAACCCTCTTTATCTTACTAAAGTCTACAAAAGCCTTAACAGCATAACGGCAGTGCATTCAGAGAAATTCCGTAATCATATATTTAGGTATAAAGTCGATTTTCTTGTATATATGCATTAAGCAATCGATTTCGAAATGCTTCAAATAACTGGTGTAACATATCTAAGTTAATAAACCTTCTTTAACGAACTGAAGTTAACATAAAGCCATAACGGCATAACGGCAGTGCATTTAGAAGAATTCCGTAAGCTTATATTTAGGTATAAAGTCCATTTTGTTGTATATACACATTTAGCAATAGATATCGAAATGCTTCCAATCATTAGTTTAACATATTTAAGCTAATTAACCCTCTTTATCTTACTGAAGTCTACAAAAGCCTTAACGGCATAACTGCCTACCTAAATATAAAATTATAACATTATGGAATTCTTCTAAATGCACTGCCGTTATGCCATTAGGGCTTTATGTAGACTTTAGTGCGTTAAAGAAGGTTTATTAACTTAAATATGTTAAACTAATGATTTGAAGCATTTCGATATCGATAGCTAAATGTGTATATCCAAGAAAATCGACTTTATACCTAAATATAAGATTACGGAATTCTTCCAAATGTACTGTCGTTATGCCGCCATAGCTTTGTATCAACTTCAATACGTTAAAGAAGGTTAATAATCTTAAATATGTTAAACTAATGGTTAGAAGCATTTCGGTATCGACTGCTGAATGTGTAAATACAAGAAAATCGACTTTACACCTAAATATAAAATTATAACATTACGGAATTCTTCTAAATGCACTGCCGTTATACCGTTAAGGCTTTATGTAGACTTCAGTAAGCTAAAAAATGTTTATTAACTTAATATGTTAAACTAATGATTTGAAGCATTTCGAAAGTCGACTTTATACCTAAATATAAGATTATGGAATTCTTCTACGTGCACTGCAGTTTTGCCTCCATGGCTATATGCCCACTTCAGATCGTTAAAGAAGGTTTATTAACTTAAATATGTTAAACTAATGAGCTGAAGCATTTCGATATCGATTGCTACATGTGTATATACAAGAAAATCGACTTTATACCTAAATATAAGATTACGGAATTCTTCCAAATGTACTGTCGTTATGCCGCCATGGCTTTGTATCACCTTCAATACGTTAAAAAAGGTTAATTGTTTTAAATATGTTAAACTAATGGTTTGAAGCATTTCGATATCGATTGCTAAATGTGCAAATACAAGAAAATCGACATTTTACCTAAATATAAAATTAAAACATTACGGAATTCTTCTAAATGCACTGCCGTTATACCGTTAAGGCTTTATGTAGACTTTAGTAAGCAAAAAAATGTTTATTAACTTAATATGTTAAACTAATGATTTGAAGCATTTCGATATCGATATCTAAATGTGTATATAAAAGAAAATCGACTTTATACCTAAATATAAGATAGGAATTCTTCTAATGCACTGCGTTGATGGCTTATATCAACTTCAATACGTTAAAGAAGGTTTATTAACTTAAATATGTTAAACTAATGGTTGAAGCATTTCGATATCGTTGCCAAATTGATATACAAGAAAATCGACATTATACCTTAAATTTAAGATACGGAATTCTTCTAAATGCATGCCGTTATCCGTTAAGGCTTTATGTAGACTTCAGTGCGTAAAAAGTTTATAAACTTAATATGTTAAACTAATGATTTGAAGCATTTCGATATCGATATGCTAAATGTGTATATCAAGGAAATCGACTTTATACCTAAATATAAGATTACGGAATTCTTCCAAATTAACTGCGTTATGCCGCCACTTTTATCAACTTCAATACGTTAAAGAAGGTTAATAATCTTAAATATGTTAAACTAATGTTGAAGCATTTCGATATCGACTGCCAAATTGTATATACAAGAAAATCGAATTTACCCTAATAAAATTTAACATTACGGAATTCTTCTAAATGCACTGCGTTATACCGTTAAGGCTTTATGTAGACTTCAGTGGCTAAAAAAGTTTATTACTTAATATGTTAAACTAGTGATTTGAAGCATTTCGATATCGATTGCTAAAATGTTATACAAGAAAATCGACTTTATACCTAATATAAGATTACGGAATTCTTCTCGAATGCACTGCAGTTATGCACCATGGCTTTGTTCCACTTCAATCGTTAAAGAAGGTTATAAACTTAAATATGTTAAACTAATGGTTAGAAGCATTTCGATATCGATGCTAATTGTCAAATACAAGAAAATCGACATTTCACCTAAATATAAAATTATAACATTACGGAATTCTTCTAAATGCACTGCCGTTATACCGTTAAGGCTTTATGTAGACTTAGTAAGCAAAAAATGTTTATAACTTAATATGTTAAACTAGTGATTTGAAGCATTTCGATATCGATACTAAATTGTATATAAAGAAAATCGACTTTATCCTAAATATAAGACTACGGAATTCTTCCAATTGCACTGCCGTTATGGCTTTATATCAACTTCAATACGTTAAAGAAGGTTTATTAACTTAAATATGTTAAACTAATGATTTGAAGCATTTCGATATCGCTTGCCAAATATGTATATACAAGAAAATCGAATTCATACCTAAATTTAAGATAACGGAATTCTTCTAAATGCAGTGCAGTTATGCCGTTAAGGCTTTATGTAGACTTCAGTGCGTTAAAGAAGGTTTATTAACTTAAATATGTTAAACTAATGATTTGAAGCATTTCGATATCGATTGCTAAATGTGTATATCCAAGAAAATCGACTTTATACCTAAATATAAGATTACGGAATTCTTCCAAATGTACTGTCTGTTATGCCGCCATAGCTTTGTATCAACTTCAATACGTTAAAGAAGGTTAATAATCTTAAATATGTTAAACTAATGGTTAGAAGCATTTCGATATCGACTGCTGAATTTGTAAATACAAGAAAATCGACTTTACACCTAAATATAAAATTATAACATTACGGAATTCTTCTAAATGCACTGCCGTTATACCGTTAAGGCTTTATGTAGACTTCAGTAACCTAAAAAATGTTTATTCACTTAATATGTTAAACTAGTGATTTGAAGCATTTCGATATCGATAGCTAAATATGTATATACAAGAAAATCGACTTTATACCTATATATAAGATTATGGAATTCTTCTACGTGCACTGCAGTTATGCATCCATGGCTATATGCCCACTTCAGATCGTTAAAGAAGGTTTATTAACTTAAAGATGTTAAACTAATGAGCTGAAGCATTTCGATATCGATTGCTAAATGTGTAAATACAAGAAAATCGACTTTATACCTAAATATAAAATTATAACATTATGGAATTCTTCTAAATGCACTGCCGTTATGCCATTAGGGCTTTATGTAGACTTTAGTGCGTTAAAGAAGGTTTATTAACTTAAATATGTTAAACTAATGATTTGAAGCATTTCGATATCGATTGCTAAATGTGTATATACAAGAAAATCGAATTTATACCTAAATATAAGATAACGGAATTCTTCTAAATGCACTGCCGTTATGCCGTTAAGGCTTTATGTAGACTTCAGTGAGCTACAGAATTTATTAACTTAAATATGTTAAACTAATGATTTAAAGCATTTCGATACCGATTGCTAAATGTGTATATACAAGGAAATCGAATTTATACCTAAATATAAGAATACGGAATTCTTCCAAATGTACTGTCGTTTTGCCGCCATGGCTTTATGTCAACTTCAATTCATTAAAGAAGGTTAATTAACTTAAATAAGTTAAACTAATGATTTGAAGCATTTTGATATCGCTTGCTAAATGAGTATATACAAGAATATCGAATTTATACCTAAATATAAGATAACGGCATTCTTCTAAATGCAGTGCAGTTATACAGTTAAGGCTTTCTGTAGACTTCAGTGCGTTAAAGAAGGTTTATTAACTTAAATATGTTAAACTAATGATTTGAAGGCTTTCGATATCGATTGGTAAATGCGTATATTGAACAAAATCGACTTTATACCTAAATATAAGATTACGGAACTCTTCCAAATGCACTGCCGTTATGCCGTTAAGGCTTTTGTAGACTTCAGTAAGATAAAGAGGATTAATTAACTTAAATCTGTTAAACTAATGATGTGAAGCATTTCGGCATCGATTGCTAAATGTGTATATACAAAAAAATCGACTTTATACCTAAATATCAGATTACGGAATTCTTCCAAATGTACTGTCGTTATGCCGCCATGGCTTTATATCACCTTAAATACGTTAAAGAAAGTTTATTAACTTAAATATGTTAAACTAATGATTTGAAGCATTTCGATATCGATTGCTAAATGAATATATACAAGAAAATCGAATTCATACCTAAATATAACATTACGTAATTCTTCTAAATGCACTGCCGTTATGCCGTTAAGGCTTTATGTAGACTTTAGTGCGTTAAAGAAGGTTTATTAACTTAAATATGTTAAACTAATGATTTGAAGCATTTCGATATCGATTGCTTAATGTGTATATACAAGAAAATCGAATTTATACCTAAATATAAGATAAGGGAATTCTTCTAAATGCACTGCCGTTATGCCGTTAAGGCTTTATGTAGACTTCAGTGAGCTAAAGAATGTTTATTAACTTAAATATGTTAAACTAATGATTTGAAGCATTTCGATACCGATTGCTAAATGTGTATATACAAGAAAATCGAATTTATACCTGAATATAAGAATACGGAATTCTTCCAAATGTACTGTCGTTTTGCCGCCATGGCTTTATGTCAACTTCAATTCATTAAAGAAGGTTAATTAACTTAAATAAGTTAAACTAATGATTTGAAGCATTTTGATATCGCTTGCTAAATGAGTATATACAAGAATATCGAATTTATACCTAAATATAAGATAACGGCATTCTTCTAAATGCAGTGCAGTTATACAGTTAAGGCTTTCTGTAGACTTCAGTGCGTTAAAGAAGGTTTATTAACTTAAATATGTTAAACTAATGATTTGAAGCATTTCGATATCGATTGCTAAATGCGTATATTGAACAAAATCGACTTTATACCTAAATATAAGATTACGGAACTCTTCCAAATGCACTGCCGTTATGCCGTTAAGGCTTTTGCAGACTTCAGTAAAAAAAAGAGGGTTAAGTAACTTAAATATGTTAAACTAATGATTTGAAGCATTTCGATATCGATTGCTAAATGTGTATGTACAACAAAATCGACTTTATACCTAAATATAAGATAACGGAATTCATATAAATATACTGCCGTTATGCCGTTATGGCTTTATGTAAACTTTATAAGATGAAGAAGGTTAATTAACTTTAATATGAAAAACAAGTTATTTGAATCATTTCGATATCGATTGCAAAATGTGTATGTACAAGAAAATCGACTTTATGCCTAAATATAAGAATATGGAATTCTTCCAAATGCACTGCCGTTATGCCGTTATGGCTTTATATTAACTTAAGTTCGTTAAAGAAGATTTATTAACTTAAATATGTTAAACCAGTTATTTGAAGCATTTCGATATCGATTGCTTAATGCATATATACAAGAAAATCGACTTTATACCTAAATATAAGACTACGGAATTCTTCCAAATGTACTGTCGTTATGCCGCCATGGCTCTTTATCAACTTCAAGACGTTAAAGAAGGTTTATTAACTTAAATATGTTAAACTAATGATTTGAAGCATTTCGATACCGCTTGCTAAATGTGTATATACAAGAAAATCGAATTTATACCTAAATATAAAATTATAACATTACGGAATTTTTCTAAATGCACTGCAGTTATACCGTTAAGGCTTTATGTAGACTTCAGTAAGCTAAAAAATGTTTATTAACTTAATATGTTAAACTAATGATTTCAAGCATTTCGATATCGATATCTAAATGTGTATATAAAAGAAAATCGACTTTATACCTAAATATAAGATTACGGAATTATTCCAAATGCACTTTTTTAACGAACTGAAGTTTACATAAAGCCATGGTGGCATAACGGCAGTGCATTTAGAAGAATTCCGTAAGCTTATATTTAGGTATAAAGTCGATTTTCTTGTATATACACATTTAGCAATCGATATCGAAATGCTTCAAATCAGTAGTTTAGCATATTTAAGTTAATTAACCTTCTTTATCTCACTGAAGTCTACAAAAACCTTAACGGCATAACGGCAGTGCATTTAGAAGAAATACGTAATCTTATATTTGGGTATAAAGTCGATTTTCTTTTATTAACACATTTAGCAATCGATATCGAAATGCTTCAAATCATTAGTTTAACATATTTAAGTTAATTATTCCCCTCTATCTTACTGAAGTCTACATAAAGCCTTAACGGCATAACGGCAGTGCATTTAGAAGAACTTCATAATCTTATATTTAGGTATAAAGTCTATTTTGTTGTATTTACTCATTTAGCAATCGATATCGAAATGCTTCAACTTATTAGTTTAACATATTTAAGTTAATAAACCTTCTTCAACGAACTGAGGTTGGCATAAAGCCATGGCGGCATAACGGCAGTGCATGTAGAAGAATTTCGTTATCTTATATTTAGGTATAAAGTTGATTTTGTTGTGTATACACATTTAGCAATCGATATCGAAATGCTTCAAATCATTAGGTTAACATATTTAAGTTAAGAAACCATCTTTATGTTTTTTCTTTAGTTAACATATTTAAGCTAACTAACCTTCTTTGACGTATTGAAGGTGATATAAAGCCATGGCGGCATAACGACAGTACATTTGGAAGAATTCCGTAATCTTATATTTAGGTATAAAGAAGATTTCCTTGTATATATGCATTTAGCAATCGATTTTGAAAATCTTCAATTCATTAGTTTAACATATTTAAGTTAATTAACCTTCTTTAACGAACGGAAGTTGGCATAAAGCCATGGCGGCATAACGGCAGCGCATGTAGAGGAATTCCGTAATCTTATGTTTAGGTATAAATTCGATTTTTTTGTGTATGCACATTTAGCAATCGATACCGAAATGCTTCAAATCATTAGTTTAATAAATTAAATTAATTAACCCTCTTTATCTTACTGAAGTCTACAAACGCCTTAACGGCATAACGGCAAAGCACATAGAAGAATTCCGTAATTTTATATTCAGGTATAAATTCGATTTTTTTGTATATGCACTTTTTGCAATCGATATCGAAGTGCTTCAAATCATTAGTTTAACATATTTAAGTTAACAAACCTACTTTAACGCACTGAAGTTAACACAAAGCCATGGCGGCATAACGGCAGAGCATGTAGAAGAATTCCGTAATTTAATATTCAGGTATAAATTCGATTTTTTTGTATATGCACTTTTTGCAATCGATATCGAAGTGCTTCAAATCATTAGTTTAACATATTTAAGTTAATTAACCTTCTTTAACGTATTGAAGTATATAGAAAGCCATGGCGGCATAACGACAGTACATTTGGAAGAATTCCGTAATCTTATATTTAGGTATAAAGTCGATTTTCTTGTATATATGCATTTAGGAATCGATTTCGAAAATTTTAAAATCATTAGTTTAACATTTTTAAGTTAGTAAATCTTCTTTAACGAACAGAAGTTAACATAAAGCCATAACGGCATAACGGAAGAGTTCCGTAATCTTTGTTTAGGTATAAAGTCGATTTTCTTGTATATACACATTTAGCAATCAATATCAAAATAATTCAAATTATTAGTTTAACATATTAAAGTTAATAAACCCTCTTTAACGAACTGAAGGTGGCATAAAGCCATGGCGGCATAACGGCAGTGCATGTAGAAGAATTCCGTAATCTTATATTTAGGTTAAAGTCTATTTTCATGTATTTACACATTTGGGAATCGATATCGAGATGCTTCAAATAATTACTTTAACATATTTAAGTTAAACAACCTTTTTTAACGTACTGAAGTTTATATAAAGCCATAACGGCAGTGTATTTCGATGAATACCGTAATCTTATATTTATGTATAAGTTCGATTTTATTGTATTTACATATTTAGCAATCGATATCGAAATGCTTCAAATCATTAGTTTAACATATTTAAGTTAATTAGCCTTCTTTATCGTAATGAAGGTGATATAAAGCCATGGTGGCATAACGACAGTACATTTGGAAGAATTCCGTAATCTTATGTTTAGATATAAAATCGATTTTCTTGTATATACGCATTTAGCAAGCGATATCGAAATGCTTTAAGTCATTAGTTTACCAAATTTAAGTTATTTAACCTTCTTTAACGTATTGAAGTTGATATAAAGCCATGGCGGCATAACCACAGTACATTTGGAAGAATTCCGTAGTCTTATATTTAGGTTAAAGTCTATTTTCATGTATTTACACACTTGGGAATCGTTATCGAGATGCTTCAAATAATTACTTTAACATATTTAAGTTAAGCAACCTTTTTTAACGTACTGAAGTTTATATAAAGCCATAACGGCAGTGTATTTCGATGAATTCCGTAATCTTATAGAAAGTCGGTTTTCTTGTATTTACATATTTAGCAATCGATATCGAAATGCTTCAAATCGTTAGTTTAACATATTTAAGTTAATTAACCATCTTTAACTTATTGAAGGTGATATAAAGCCATGGCGGCATAACGACAGTAAATTCTTCTAAATGCACTGCAGTTATACCGTTAAAGCTTTATGTAGACTTCAGTGCGTTAAAGAAGGTTTATTAACTTAAATATGTTAAACTAATGATTTGAAGCATTTCGATATCGATAGCTAAATGTGTATATACAAGAAAATCGACCTTATACCTAAATATAAGATAACGGAATTCTTCTACATGCACTGCCGTTATGCCATCATGGCCATATGCAAACTTCTGAACATTAAAGAAGGTATATTAACTTAAATATGTTAAACTAATGAGTTGAACCATCTCGATATCGATTGCTAAATGTGTATATACAAAAAATCGACTTTATTCCTGAATATAAGATTACGGAATTCTTCCAAATGCACTGCCGTTATACCGTTATGGCTTTATGTAAACTTCAGTAAGAAAAAGAAGGATAATTAACTTAAATATGTTAAACTAATGATTTGAAGCATTTCGATATCGATTACTAAATGTGTATATACAAGAAAATCGACTTTATATCTAAATATAAGATAACGGAATTCTTCTACATGCACTGCCGTTATGCCGCCATGATTTTATGCCAACTTCAGTTCTTCGAAGAAAGTTTATTAACTTAAATATGTTAAACTAATGATTTGAAGCATTTCGATATCGATAGCTAAATGTGTATATAAAAGAAAATCGAATTTTTCCCTATATATAAGATAACGGAATTCTCCTAAACGCACTGCCGTTATGCCGTTAAGGCTTTATGTAGACCTCATTAAGCTTAAAAATTTTTATTAACTTAACATGTATGTTAAACTAATGATTTGAAGCATTTCGATATCGATTACTAAATGTGTATATACAAAAAAATCGACTTTATACCTACATATAAGATTACGGAATTCTTCCAAATTACTGTCGTTACGCCGCCATGGCTTTATTTCACCTTCAATACGTTAAGGATGGTTAATTAACTAAAATATGTTAAACTAATGATTTGGAGCATTTCGATATCGATTGCTAAATATGTAAATACAAGAAAATCGACTTTTTACCTTAATATAAGATTACGGAATTCTTCTAACTGCACTGCAGTTATACTGTTAAGACTTTATTAGACTTCAGTGTGTTAAAGAAGGTTTATTATAAATAACTTGAAAATGTAAAACTAATGATTTGAAGCATTTCGATATCGATTGCTAAATGTGTATATACAAGAAAATCGACTTTACATATACCTAAATATAAGATTACGGAATTCTTCCAAATATACTGTCGTTATGCCGCCATGGTTTGTATTAACTACAATACGCTAAAGAAGGTTAATTATTTTAAATATATTAAACTAATGGTTTGAAGCATTTCGATATCGACTGCTAAATGTGTAAATACAACAAAATCGACTTTATACCTAAATATAAAATTATAACATTAAGGATTTCTTCTAAATACACTGCCGTTATACCGTTAAGGCTTTATGTAGACCTCATTAAGCTAAAAAATGTTTATTAACTTAATATGTTAAACTAATGTTTTGAAGCATTTCGATATCGATTACTAAATGTGTATATACAAGAAAATCGACTTTATACCTAAATATAAGATTACGGAATTCTTCCAAATGTACTGTCATTATGCCGCCATGGCTTTGTATCAACTTCAATACGTTAAAGAAGGTTAATTATTTTAAATATGTTAAACTGATGGTTTGAGGCATTTTGATATCGCTTGCTAAATGAATATATACAAGAAGTCGAATTTATACCTTAATATGAGATAACGGAATTCTTCTAAATGCAGTGCAGTTATACCGTCAAGGCTTTATGTAGACTTCAGTGCGTTAAAGAAGGTTTATTAACTTAAATATTTTAAACCAGTTATTTGAAGCATTTCGATATCGAATGCTTAATGCATATAAACAAGAAAATCGACTTTATACCTAAATATAAGACTACGGAATTCTTCCAAATGTACTGTCGTTAAGGCTTTATATCAACTTCAATACGTTAAAGAAGGTTAATTAACTTAAATATGTTAAACTAATGATTTGAAGCATTTCGATATCGCTTGCCAAATATGTATATACAAGAAAATCGAATTTATACCTAAATATAAAATTACGGAATTCTTCTACATGCACTGCCGTTATGCCGCCATGGCTTCATGTCACCTTCGCTAGGTTAAAAAAGGTAATTTAACTTAAATATGTTAAACTAATGATTTGAAACATTTCGATATCGATTTCTAAATGCATATATACAAGAAAATCGACTTTATACCTAAATATAAGATTACCGAATTCTTCCAAATTACTGTCGTTATGCCGCCATGGCTTTATTTCACCTTCAATACGTTAAAGATGGTTAATTAACTTAAATATGTTAAGCTAATGATTTGAAGCATTTCGATATCGATTGCTAAATATGTAAATACAAGAAAATCGACTTTCTATAAGATTACGGAATTCATCGAAATACACTGCCGTTATGGCTTTATATAAACTTCAGTACGTTAAAAAAGGTTGTTTAACTTAAATATGTTAAAGTAATGATTTGAAGCATTTCGATATCAATTGCTAAATGAGTATATACAAGAAAATCGAATTCATACCTAAATATAAGATTACGTAATTCTTTTAAATGCACTGCCGTTATGCCGTTAAGGCTTTTGCAGACTTCAGTAAGAAAAAGAGGGTTAAGTAACTTAAATATGTTAAACTAATGATTTGAAGCATTTCGATATCGATTGCTAAATGTGTATGTACAACAAAATCGACTTTAAGCCTAAATATAAGTCTACGGAATTCATATAAATATACTGCCGTTCTGCCGTTATGGCTTTATGTAAACTTCAGTAAGATAAAGAAGGTTAATTAACTTAAATATGTGTCCTTCAAGACAGAGTCAGATGACCGTTCTTTATTACATTCAAAATGCGACTGATGCTTACATGTTAAAATGAACTTAAAAGTAAAAATGAATGAATGAATATATATAGTGGAACAAATAAAAATGAATGTGTATTCTAATAAAATGCAGAGATGCCAATAGTGACAAATATGGTGATGACAGCTCGGCTTCTCCTGACATTAACTCGTCCCGAGTTATTCGTCATTAATAGTATCTTCAGGATAATCATCATCGTCTATATCTGGAAACAAGGCACACCACGGTTTCATCTTGTCGGATGTTGCAATTTGACTGTAGTGACGTTGTGTTCGCTGCATACCTTCGATATCTTCAACGACGTAACGATCGAACCTCAATACTTTCTTAACCACGTAGGGACCTTTGTACTTCGGGTGTAACTTCTTCGACTCGCCCGTGTTTGGAGGAGGAGCTTCGACCAGTACAAGCGCTCCCTCTTCGTATCGTACTGGTTTGGAATGACGTGCATCAAACTTGGCCTTCCACTTAACTCGTGCCAATTTAATGTTTCGTATAGCTTCACTTCGTCGACCATTCATTTGGAGATGTTCTTCTTCATTCTGGATGGCTGCTAGTATCAAGTTACTACTTAAATCGCGTAGGGGAAAGTCATATTCCAAATCAATCGGTGCAAACTTTGTTGTCGCGTTCACCTTAGTATTTAAGGACCATTGCAGCATACGAACATGTGTATCCCAATCTTTCGCCTCACTGGTCGATGCTCTCAAAAATGAAAATACTGATTGATTAACCCTTTCTGCCAAACCATTCGAACGTGGTGTACGCGCAGCTACCTTAATATGTTGTATCTTGTATGCCTCGCAATAGTTACCAAATGCTGCGGACGTAAATGCGGTACCTCTGTCTGTTACAATTCGTCGCGGTAAGCCAAAGAATAGAGTCAAATCATTCAATGCATCTACGACCGGTTTGGTTTTTGTAGATCTAGTTGGGACAACTACTGAATACCTCGTGAGTGCGTCCACGATGACAAGAACGTACTCATAACCACGTCGACTTTTCACAAAAGGCCCAAGATGATCCAAGTGTAAGGTGTGAAATGGTAATTTTGGAACCTCCATGCCATAGAGCTCGCATTCCTTGCGAATCGGTTCGCGACTGTAACAGCACTCAATGCACGACTTGACAAAGCCCTTTGTAAAGTTCCTCATGCGCGGAAACCAAAAATGTTGCATGATCCTTTTCAAAGTACCGTCGACAACGGGATGACCCACATCGTCATGACAGAGTTTAAGTATCCGCCATCGCATGCCTTTTGGAACAACTAACAAATTACTCCCATTCTTAACTAAGCGGAATAACCGGTGATTCTTCAAACAGAAACTTTTCCTTATGTCACTGCGTTGATTGCCAGCGTCTTTATCCTCGATTACGCGTATAATTTCATTCAGCTTGTTATCTTGCCTCTGCATGGTGCAAACCCAATCCTCAATTGTCAGCGTCAAAATCTTACTGGATACGTCTTCTAACTGTTCGTCCCCTCTTATTGGTGCACGACTTAGAGCATCAACGTGACTCATCGTTGACCCTGCCCGATGTATTATGTTATAGTCGTATTCCAACAATCGTAGTAGCCAACGCGCTACTTTCGGAATCATAGGTTTTGACATCTTTGCAGTCGTCATCGCCTGACAATCTGTTACGATTGTAAAACGTTTACCGAGTAAGAACATTCTGAAGCGTTCACATGCCTCAACCACAGCGAGCACTTCCAGCTCATATGCATGCCAATTCTTTTCCTGTTGCGTACATGCCCTACTATAATATGCAATTGGCTTCAATCCACTCTCATCTCGTTGCATAAGAATAGCGGCTATACCCATACTTGATGCGTCTGCATGGAGCTCATGGTCCTTCGTGATGTCGTAGATTGTCAAAATTGGGGCTTTACTTATCAACTCGATTAAACGCTGGAATGACTCTTCACATGTGGAGTCCCAAACGAAACTTGCGTCCTTCTTCGTAAGCTGGGTGAGAGGCTTAGCGATCAATGCATATTCGGGAACAAACTTCCGGAAAAACCCTGTCAACCCTAAAAACCTTCTAACTTCTACCTGATTTCGCGGCGTTGGAAAATGTTCAATCGCCGATGTCTTAACAATACCCGGTCTAATACCATTTTTATCTACCTGATGCCCTAGGAAAGTAACCTCATTTTTCATGAATGAACACTTTGATAATCTTAGCGTTAACCCTTCCTTCTGAACGATTTTTAAAAACTCTTCTAAATAAAATAAATTTTCTTCTTCCGTATCACTAGCTATAATCACCTCATCCACATAGCTTACAACTGCTTTATTCAGCGGTGCAATCAGCTGAGTCATCATTTTTTGGAATGTACACGGAGCGTTCCGCAAACCAAATGGCATTCTATTAAATTCATAATGGCCATTGTGCGTTACAAAGGCGGTAAACGGTTTTGCGTCTTCCTCTAACTCAATCTGGTAGTAGCCAGACATTAAATCCAACGTGGTGAAAAACTTTTTACCGGACAGTGTCGCCAAAACGCCATCAACTGTCGGCATCAACCACGGTTGTTTTTCAGTTACAGCATTTACCTCACGGAAATCGACGCACAACCTATCCTCCCCATTTTTCTTACGCACCATAACTACTGGTGATGCATATGTGGATTCAGATCTACGCACAATACCCAATTGCATTAACTCATCTACGATTTCCTCAACAACACGCTGTTTAGGTATTGGAATACTATATGGTTTCTTATAAATTGGTTTCGGTGACGTTAATTTGATATTCATTCTGAATCGCTTTGATATACCCAGTTCAGGTAACTTTTCACCGAAACAATTCGCATATATATTCACCATTTCAACTAATTTTTGCTCTATCCCTACCCTGAACTCAGCACCTATATCTAAGACATGCCTTTTAATTTGCATGATTGTGCACATGCGTTCTTCAATCACTACAGTGCCTTTGGATAGGACATCAATACCAACAATTGCTTCGTAAGTCATCACTGAGTCGTCTATTACCCATAATTCGACAGATCGTGTAGCTTTATTCATTCTAATATGCGCTAACATTTTTCCGTGGCAGGTAATCTGACTACCTCCAAAACCAATTAATCTTTCATCGCACTCAGCGATACACAAACCACACTTTGTTGCTATTGATTTCCTAACCAGTGATCTGCTACTGCCTGAATCAATTAGTGCCTTGCACCTTACATTTTCGTTGCCAAAAATTTCAATGTCCATGCACAACTCTTTGCACTGATTTCTTTCTATTTCTATTTTATTCACTGACATATCGTTTTCTTCAACTTCTACTCTTTTAGTACTTTCCCCACTTTCACTATCTTTTATTCGATGCACTCGCCCATTCTGTTTAACCTCTCTCTTTTTCCGACACTTCACACAATTCCTTGCAATATTCCCTCTTACCTGACAATTAAAACATATAGGGCCATTTACACTCTTGCTTACCCTACTTGCCACTTCTGGCGTTTGCTGTTGTTTGTAGTGAAATTCGTTTAGCTTAAATTTATTCTCCCCGCTCGGTGGTATACTCAACAGCGATTGTAATAAATCAGAACAGTTATTAAATTTCATTGCACTTAAAACCCTACTCAAATTATCGTCCATTAATCCATTAATAATATATCGTATCATAGACATATCGTCAATATTATCTCGTCTGCCTATTGCTAGCATATTATAATAAAATTCATCAATTTTCTCACCCTTACTCCTTTTCGTATTCATCATTCTTATATGGGTGTCTGCAGAATTTCTAACGCACGGAAAATTTGACAAAAAAGAAATTACAAAATCACTCCACTCACGATAAACTGGCTGTGCATCAGCCCATCGCTTAGCCACTCTCCGCAGCCTACTAAGAACAGCAAATATGACGAAAGTGTCTTCCCAATGATATGCTGCTCTCAATTGTTCAACTCTCTCTATAAATTGTATAGACGTGTACGTGTTGTCGATGGGGTTGAACTCAGGCAGAATCGCTGCTATTTCACTTGGTGTATAACATCTGCTTCTTGTTGCTTGGTCTCTCTCTCCCGCTCTCGTGCATGTTTCAGCGAACCAAGGCGCTGATCGTTCTCTATGTTCTGTATGCATTTCTGTTTGTGGCGTAGTTAGCAAGTGCGCATTTGATGTTTTAATTTCTTGTGTCGCAATTACTGGTTGTTGCATGATGAACGATTGATTCGGATGCCACGACGTAGGTGGTTGCTGCGTACTTGGCTGCGTTGTTACCCGTGACCGCTCATACATATACAGATATGACGACGGTTGTATATATGCGTGCGACTGTGTATATACATACGGCTGCGCAAATAAATTGCGTTCTCTTTGCGACGCAAATGATGCTGACGACGTTTCTATCGGCGCTCGGGTAACTGGGATCACTGTTTCCCGAATGTCCGGCCCTGTTGAACGTAGGGTATGCAGTTGTGCAGTTAGCATTTCCACTGCCCCACATAACGCACTAACCTGCACCTCCAACTGCGTCCTTACCCGATCGTTGTTCAATGATGGCCCGTCATTCTCCTCCTGATTTTCACCACTTCCCTGCGCTAAATCTGCGCCACATGATTCACCTGACGCCATAACCTGCTTCAGCAAATATGTATTAACGTCTTGGAATCGGCTTATTAATTCGACTTTTGTCCCGCTGGTCTTTAAATTTAACCTTTTTAACGCTTCTTTCAGTTGCACTACCGTTGAATTATTTAAGTCCATCCCAATTCTGAAGTCTGTCCTTCAAGACAGAGTCAGATGACCGTTCTTTATTACATTCAAAATGCGACTGATGCTTACATGTTAAAATGAACTTAAAAGTAAAAATGAATGAATAAATATATATAGTGGAACAAATAAAAATGAATGTGTATTCTAATAAATTGCAGAGATGCCAATTGTGACAAATATGGTGATGACATATGTTAAACTAATGATTTGAATCATTTCGATATCGATTGTAAAATGTGTATGTACAAGAAAATCGACTTTATGCCTAAATATAAGACTACGGAATTCTTCCAAACGCACTGCCGTTATGCCGTTATGGCTTTATATTAACTTCAGTTCGTTAAAGAAGGTTTATTAACTTAAATATGTTAAACCAGTTATTTGAAGCATTTCGATATCGATTGCCTAATGCATATATACAAGAAAATCAACTTTATACCTAAATATAAGACTACGGAATTCTTCCAAATGTACTGTCGTTATGCCGGCAAGGCTCTTTATCAACTTCAATACGTTAAAGAAGGTTAATTAACTTAAATATGTTAAACTAATGATTTGAAGCATTTCGATATCGCTTGCTAAATGTGTATATACAAGAAAATCTAATTTATACCTAAATATAAAATTATAACATTACGGAATTCTTCTAAATGCACTGCCGTTATACCGCTAAGGCTTTATGTAGACTTCAGTAAGCTAAAAAATGTTTATTAACTTAATATGTTAAACTAATGATTTCAAGCATTTCGATATGGATATCTAAATGTGTATATAAAAGAAAATCGACTTTGTACCTAAATATAAGATTACGGAATTCTTCCAAATGCACTGTCGTTATGGCTTTATATCAACTGCAATACGTTAAAGAAGGTAAATTAACTTAAATATGTTAAACTAATGATTTGAAGCATTTCGATATCGCTTGCCAAATATGTATATACAAGAAAATCGAATTTATACCTAAATATAAGATAACGGAATTATTCTACATGCACTGCCGTTATGCCGTTAACGCTTTATGTAGACTTCAGTGCGATAAAGAAGGTTTATTAACTTAAATATGTTAAACTAATAATTTAAAGCATTTCGATATCGATTGCTAAATGCGTATACACAAGAAAATTGACTTTATACCTAAATATAAGATAACGGAATTCTTCCAATCCTACTGTCATTATGCCTCCATGGCCTTGTATCAACTTCAATACGTTAAAGAAGGTTAATTATTTTAAATATGTTAAACTAATGGTTTGAAGCATTTCGATATCGATTGCTAAGTGTGCAAATACAAGAAAATCGACTTTATACCTAAATATAAAATTATAACATTACGGAATTCTTCTAAATGCACTGCAGTTATGAAAGTTAAAGAAGGTATATTAACTTAAATATGTTAAACTAATGAGTTGAAGCATTTCGATATCGATTGCTAAATGTGTATATACAAGAAAATCGATTTTATACCTAAATAAAAGATTACGGAATTCTTCCAAATGTACTGTCGTTATGCCGCCATGGCTTTATGTCAACTTCAATTCGTTAAAGAAGGTTAATTAACTTAAAAAAGTTAAACTAATAATTTGAAGCATTTTGATATCGCTTGCTAAATGAGTATATACAAGAAATTCGAATTTATACCTAAATATAACATAACGGAATTCTTCTAAATGCAGTGCAGTTATAGCGTAAAGGCTTTATGTAGACTTCAGTGCGTTAAAGAAGGTTTATTAACTTAAATATGTTAAACTAGTGATTTGAGGCATTTCGATATCGATTGCTAAATGCGTATATTGAACAAAATCGACTTTATACCTAAATATAAGATTACGGAACTCTTCCAAATGCACTGCCGTTTTGCCGTTAAGGCTTTTGTAGACTTCAGTAAGATAAAGAGGATTAACTAACTTAAATCTGTTAAACTTATGATGTGAAGCATATCGGCATCGACTGCTTAATGTGTATATACAAGAAAATCGACTTTATACCTAAATATAAGATTACGGAATTGTCCCAAATGTACTGCCGTTATGCCGCCATGGCTTTGTATCACCTTCAATACGTTAAAGAAGGTTTATTAACTTAAATATGTTAAACTAATGATTTGAAGCATTTCGATATCGATTGCTAAATGAATATGTACAAGAAAATCGAATTCATACCTAAATACAAGATTACATAATTCTTCTAAATGCACTGCCGTTATGCCGTTAAGGCTTTTGCAGACTGCAGTAAGAAAAAGAGGGTTAAGTAACATAAATATGTTTAACTAATGATTTGAAGCATTTCGATATCGATTGCTAAATTTGTATCAACTACAATACGTTAAAGAAGGTTAATTAACTTAAATATGTTAAACTAATGATTTGAAGCATTATCGATATCGCTTGCCAAATATGTATATACAAGAAAATCGAATTTATACATAAATATAAGATAACGGAATTCTTCTACATGCACTGCCGTTATGCCGTTAACGCTTTATGTAGACTTCAGTGCGTTAAAGAAGGTTTATTAACTTAAATATGTTAAAATAATGATTTAAAGCATTTCGATATCGATTGCTAAATGTGTATATACAAGAAAATTGACTTTATACCTAAATATAAAATTACGGAATTCTTCCAATCCTACTGTCATTATGCCGCCATGGCTTCAATACGTTAAAGAAGGTTAATTATTTTAAATATGTTAAAGTAATGGTTTGATGCATTTCGATATCGATTGCTAAATGTGTAAATACAAGAAAATCGACTTTATGCCTAAATATAAAATTATAACATTACGGAATTCTTCTAAGTGCACTGCCGTTATACTGCTAAGGCTTTATGTAGACTTCAGTAAGCTAAAAAATGTTTATTCACTTAATATGTTAAACTAATGATTTGAAGCATTTCGATATCGATATCTTAATGTGTATATAAAAGAAAATCGACTTTATACCTAAAAATAAGATTACGGAATTCTTCCAAATGCTCTGCCGTTATGGCTTTAAATCAAGAAGGTCAATTAACTTAAATATGTTAAACTAATGGTTTGAAGCATTTCGATATCAATTGCTAAATGTGTATATTCAAGAAAATCGACTTTATACCTAAATATAAGATTACGGAATTCTTCCAAATGTACTGTCGTTATGCCGCCATGGCTTTATGTCAACTTCAGTTCGTTAAAGAAGGTTTATTAACTTAAATATGTTAAACTAATGATTTGAAGCATTTCGATATCGATTGTTAAATGTGTATATACAAGAAAATCGAATTTATACCTAAACATAAGATTACGGAATTCTTCTACATGCACTGCCATTATACCGCCATGGCTTAATCTTAACTTCAGTGCGTTAAAGAAGGTTTATTAACTTAAATATGTTAAAACAATGATTTGAAACATTTCGATATATATCGACTTTATATCTAAATATAAGATTATACCTAAATACAAGATTACGTAATTCTTCTAAATGCACTGCCGTTATGCCGTTAAGGCTTGATGTAGACTTCAGGAAGATAAATAGGGTTAATTAACTTTAATATGTTAAACTAATGATTTGAAGCATTTCGAAATCGATTGCTAAATGAGTATGTACAAGAAAATCGAATTCATACCTAAATATAAGATAACGTAATTCTTCTAAACGCACTGCCGTTATGCCGTTAAGGCTTTTGCAGTCTTCAGTAAGAAAAAGAGGGTTAAGTAACTTAATTATGTTAAACTAATGATTTGAAGCATTTCGATATCGATTGCTAAATATGTAAATACAAGAAAATCGACTTTATACCTTAATATAAGATTACGGAATTCTTCTAAATGCACTGTCGTAATGCCGCCATGGTTTGTATCAACTTCAATACGTTAAAGAAGGTTAATTATTTTAAATATCATAAACTAATGGTTTGAAGCATTTCGATATCGACTGCTAAATGTGTAAATACAGCAAAATCGACTTTATACCTAAATATAAAATTATAACATTACGGATTTCTTCTAAATGCACTGCCGTTATACCGTTAAGGCTTTATGTAGATCTCATATGTTAAACTAATGATTTGAAGCATTTCGATATCGATAGCTAAATGTGTATATACAACAAAATCGAATTTATACCTAAACATAAGATTACGGATGTCTTCTACATACACTGCCGTTATACCGCCATGGCTTTATGTTAACTTCAGTGCGTTCAAGAAGGTTTATTAACTTAAATATGTTAAAATAATGATTTGAAGCATTTCGATATCGATTGCTAAATGCGTAAATACAAGAAAATCGACTTTATACCTAAATATAAGATTACGGAACTCTTCTAAATGCACTGCCGTTATACCGTTAAGGCTTTATGTAGACTTCAGTAAGCTAAAAAATGTTTGTTAACTTAATATGTTAAACTAATGATTTGAAGCATTTCGATATCGATATCTAAATGTGTATATAAAAGAAAATCGACTTTATACCCAAAATATAAGATTACGGAATTCTTCCAAATGCACTGCCGTTATGGCTTTAAATCAACTTCAATACGTTACAGAAGGTTAATTAACTTAAATATGTTAAACTAATGATTTGAAGCATTTTGATATCGCTTGCTAAATGAGTATATACAAGAAAGTCGAATTTATACCTAAATATAAGATAACGGAATTCTTCTAAATGCACTGCCGTTATGCCGTTAAGGCTTTATGTAGACTTCAATAAGATAGAGGGGAATAATTAACTTAAATATGTTAAACTTATGATGTGAAGCATATCGGCATCGATTGCTAAATGTGTATATACAAGAAAATCGACTTTATACCTAAATATAAGATTACGGAATTGTCCCAAATATACTGTCGTTATGCCGCCATGGCTTTGTATCACCTTCAATACTTTAAAGAAGGTTTATTAACTTAAATATGTTAAACTTATGATTTGAAGCATTTCGATATCGATTGCTAAATGAGTATGTACAAGAAAATCGAATTCCTACCTAAATATAAGATTACGTAATTCTTCTAAATGCACTGCCGTTATGCCGTTAAGGCTTTTGCAGACTTCAGTAAGAAAAAGAGGGTTAAGTAACTTAAATATGTTTAACTAATGATTTGAAGCATTTCGATATCGCTTGCTAAATGAATATATACAAGAAAGACGAATTTATACCTAAATATAAGATAACGGAATTCTTCTAAATGCAGTGCAGTTATACCGTTAAGGCTTTATGTAGACTTCAGTGTGTTAAAGAAGGTATATTATAAATAACTTGAAAATGTAAAACTAATGAATTGAAGCATTTCGATATCGCTTGCTAAATGTGTTTATACAACAAATCGATTTTATACCTAAATATAAAATTACGGAATTCTTCTAAATGCACTGCCGTTATACCGTTATGGCTTTAGGTAAACTTCAGTAAGATAAAGAAGGTTAATAACCTTAAATATGTTAAACTAATGATCTCAAGCCTTTCGATATGCTACATGCACCGCCGTTATGCCGCCATGGCTTCATGCCACTTTCGGTAGGTTAAAGAAGGTAATTTAACATAAATATGTTAAACTAATGATTTGAAGCATTTCGATATAGATTGCTAAATGTGCTAGTACAAGAAATTTGACTTTATACCTAAACATAGGATAACGGAATTCTTCCAAATGCACTGCCGTTAATCCGCCATGGCTTTATGTCAACTTCAGTTCTTTAAAGTAGGTTTGTTAACTTAGATATGTTAAACTAATGATTTAAAGCATTTCGATATCGATTTCTAAATGCATATATACAAGAAAATCGACTTTATACCTAAATAAAAGATAACATAATACTTCCAAATTACTGTCGTTATGCCGCCATGGCTTTATTTCACCTTCAATACGTTAAAGTTGGTTAATTAACATAAATATGTTAAACTAATGATTTGAAGCATTTCGATATCGATTGCTAAATACGTAGCTACAAGAAAATCGATTTTATACCTTAATATAAGATAACGGAATTCTTCTAAATGCACTGCAGTTATACCGTTAAGGCTTTATGTAGACTTCAGTGTGTTAATAAAGGTTTATTATAAATAACTTGAAAATGTAAAACTAATGATTTGAAGCATTTCGATATCGATTGCTAAATGTGTATATACAAGAAAATCGACTTTACATATACCTAAATATAAGATTACGGAATTCTTCCAAATGTACTGTCGTTATGCCGCCATGGTTTGTATCAACTACAATACGTTAAAGAAGGTTAATTATTTTAAATATGTTAAACTAATGGTTTGAAGCATTTCGATATCGACTGCTAAATGTGTGAATGCAACAAAATCGACTTTATACCTAAATATAAAATTATAACGTTACGGATTTCTTCCAAATGCACTGCCGTTATACCGTTAAGGCTTTATGCAGACCTCATTAAGCTAAAAATGTTTATTAACCTAATATAATAAACTATTGATTTGAAGCATTTCGATATCGATAGCTTAATGTGTACATACAAGAAAATCGACTTTATACCTGAATATAAGATTACGGAATTCTTCTACATGCACTGCCGTTATGCCGCCATGGTTTTATATCAACTTCAATATGTTAAAGAATGTTAACTAACTTAAATATGTTAAACTAATGATTTGAAACATTTCGATATCGCTTGCTAAATGTGTATATACACGAAAATCGAATTTATACCTAAATATAAGATAACGGAAATTACCCAAATATACTGCCGTTATGCCGTTATGGCTTCTGTAAGGAAGGTTAATTATTTAAATATGATAAGCTAATGGTTTGAAGCATTTCGATATCGATTGCTTAATATGTAAATTCAATAAAATCGGCTTTATACCTAAATATAAAATTATAACATTATGGAATTCTTCTAAATGCACTGCCGTTATGCCATTAGGGCCTTATAAAGACTTTAGTGCGCTAAAGAAGGTTTATTAACTTAAATATTTTAAACTAATGATTTGAGGCATTTCGATATCGATTGCTAAATATGTATATACAAGAAAATCGAATTTTTACCTAAATATAAGATAACGAAATTTTCTAAATGCACTGCCGTTATGCCGTTAACACTTTATGTAGACTTCAGTGCGTTAAAGAAGGTTAATTAACTTAAATATGTTAAACTAATGATTTGAAGCATTTCGATATCGATTGCTAAATGTGTATATACAAGAAAATCGTCTTTATACCTAAATATAAGATAACGGAATTCTTCTAAATGCCGTGCTGTTATACCATTAAGGCTTTATGTAGACTTCAGTTCGTTAAAGAAGGTTTATGAACTTAACTATGTTAAACCAGTTATTTGAAGCATTTCGATATCGACTGCTAAATGTGTAAATACAAGAAAATCGACTTTACACCTAAATATAAAATTATAACATTACGGAATTCTTCTAAATGCACTGCCGTTATACCGTTAATGCTTTATGTAGACTTCAGTAAGCTAAAAAATGTTTATTAACTTAATAAGTTAAACTAATGATTTGAAGCATTTCGATATCGATAGCTAAATATGTATACACAAGAAAATCGACTTTATACCTAAATATAAGGTTATGGAATTCTTCTGCGTGCCCTGCAGTTATGAAAGTTAAAGAAGGTTTATTAACTTAAATATGTTAAACTATATGAGCTGAAGCATTTCGATATCGATTGCTACATGTGTATATACAAGAAAATCGATTTTATACCTAAATAAAAGATTACGGAAATTACCCAAATATACTGCCGTTATGCCGTTATGGCTTCTGTAAGGAAGGTTAATTATTTAAATATGATAAGCTAATGGTTTGAAGCATTTCGATATCGATTGCTAAATATGTAAATTCAAGAAAATCGACTTTATACCTAAATATAAAATTATAACATTATGGAATTCTTCTTAATGCACTGCCGTTATGCCATTAGGGACTTATGTAGACTTTAGTGCGCTAAAGAAGGTTTATTAACTTAAATATTTTAAACTAATGATTTGAAGCATTTCGATATCGATTGCTAAATGTGTATATACAAGAAAATCGAATTTATACCTAAATGTAAGATAACATAATTCTTCTAAATGCACTGCCGTTATGCCGTTAAGGCTTTATGTAGACTTCAGTGAGTTAAAGAAGGTTTATTAACTTAAATATGTTAAACTAATGATTTGAAGCATTTCGATATCGATTGCTAAATGTGTATATACAAGAAAATCGACTTTATACCTAAATATAAGATTACGGAATTCTTCCAAATGTACTGTTGTTATGCCGCTATGGCTTTATGTCAACTTCAATTCGTTAAAGAAGGTTAATTAACTTAAAAAAGTTAAACTAATAATTTGAAGCATTTTGATATCGCTTGCTAAATGAGTGAATACAAGAAATTCGAATTTATACCTAAATATAAGATAACGGAATTCTTCTAAATGCAGTGCAGTTATAGCGTTAAGGCTTTATGTAGACTTCAGTGTGTTAAAGAAGGTTTATTAACATAAATATGTTAAACTAGTGATTTGAAGCATTTCGATATCGATTGCTAAATGCGTATGTTGAACAAAATCGACTTTATACCTAAATATAAGATTACGGAACTCTTCCAAATGCACTGCCGTTATGCCGTTAAGGCTTTTGTAGACTTCAGTAAGATAAAGAGGATTAACTAACTTAAATCTGTTAAACTTATGATGTGAAGCATATCGGCATCGATTGCTTAATGTGTATATACCAGAAAATCGACTTTATACCTAATTATAAGATTACGGAATTGTCCCAAATGTACTGTCGTTATGCCGCCATGGCTTTGTATCACCTTCAATACGTTAAAGAAGGTTTATTAACTTAAATATGTTAAACTAATGATTTGAAGCATTTCGATATCGATTGCTAAATGAATATGTACAAGAAAATCGAATTCATACCTAAATACAAGATTACGTAATTCTTCTAAATGCACTGCCGTTATGCCGTTAAGGCTTTTGCAGACTTCAGTAAGAAAAAGAGGGTTAAGTTACTTAAATATGTTTAACTAATGATTTGAAGCATTTCGATATCGATTGCTAAATTTGTATCAACTACAATACCTTAAAGAAGGTTAATTAACTTAAATATGTTAAACTAATGAGTTGAAGCATTTCGATATCGATTGCTAAATGTGTATATACAAGAAAATCGATTTTATACCTAAATAAAAGATTACGGAATTCACTCAAATATACTGCCGTTATGGCTTTATTTAAACTTCAGTAAGATAAAGAAGGTTAATTAACCTAAATATGCCAAACCAGTTATTTGAAGATTTTCGATATAGATTGCTAAATGTGTAATTTCAAGAAACTCGACTACATACCTAAATATAAGATTACGGAATTCTTCCAAATGCACTGCCGTTATGGCTTTATATAGACTTCAATACGTTAAAGAAGGTTAATTAACTTAAATATGTTAAACTAATGATTTGAAGCATTTCGATGTCGCTTGCCAAATATGTATATACAAGAAAATCGAATTCATACCTAAATATAAGACTACGGAATTCTTCCAAATGTACCGTCGTTATGCCGCCATGGCTTTGTATCAACTTCAATACGTTAAAGAAGGTTAATTAACTTAAATATGTTAAACTAATGATTTGAAGCATTTCGAGATCGATTGCTAAATGTGTATATACAAGAAAATCGAATTTATACCTAAATATAAAATTAAAACATTACGGAATTCTTCTAAATGCACTGCCGTTATACCGATAAGGCTTTATGTAGACTTCAGTATGCTAAAAAATGTTTATTAACTTAATATGTTAAACTAATGATTTGAAGCATTTCGATATCGATATCTAAATGTGTATATAAAAGAAAATCGACTTTATACCTAAATATAAGATTACGGAATTCTTCCAAATGCACTGCCGTTATGGCTTTTACAACTTCAATACGTTAAAGAAAGTTAATAAACTTAAATATGTTAAACTAATGATTTGAAGCATTTCGATGTCGCTTGCCAAATATGTATATACAAGAAAATCGAATTCATACCTAAATATAAGACTACGGAATTCTTCCAAATGTACCGTCGTTATGCCGCCATGGCTCTTTATCAACTTCAATACGTTAAAGAAGGTTAATTAACTTAAATATGTTAAACTAATGATTTGAAGCATTTCGAGATCGATTGCTAAATGTGTATATACAAGAAAATCGAATTTATACCTAAATATAAATTAAAACATTACGGAATTCTTCTAAATGCACTGCCGTTATGCCGTAACTTTATGTAGACTTCAGTGCGTTAAAGAAGGTTAATTACTTAAATATGTTAAACTAATGATTTGAAGCATTTCGATATCGATTGCTAAATGTGTATATACAAGAAAATCGACTTTATACCTAAATATAAGATTACGGAATTCTTCCAAATGCACTGCGTTATGCCGCAAGGCTTTATACCACTTCAATACGTTAAAGAAGTTATTATTCTTAAATATGTTAAACTAATGTTTGAAGCATTTTGATATCGCTTGCTAAATGAATATATACAAGAAAAGTCGAATTTATACCTAAATTAAAGATAACGGAATTCTTCTAAATGCATGCGTTATACCGTTAAGGCTTCATGTAGACTTCAGTGCGTTAAAGAAGGTTTATTAACTTAAATATGTTAAACTAATGATTTGAAGCATTTCGATATCGATTGCTAAATGTGTATATACAAGAAAATCGACTTTATACCTAAATATAAGATTACGGAATTCTTCCAAATGTACTGTCGTTATGCCGCCAAGGTTTGTATCAACTACAATACGTTAAAGAAGGTTAATTATTTTAAATATGTTAAACTAATGGTTTGAAGCATTTCGATATCGACTGCTAAATGTGTATATACAAGAAAATCGAATTTATACCTAAATATAAGATAACATAATTCTTCTATATGCACTGCCGTTATGCCGTTTAGGCTTTATGTAGACTTCAGTGACTTTATCCTAAATATAAGATTACGGAATTCTTCCAAATGTACTGTCGTTATGCCGCCATGGTTTGTATCAGCTACAATACGTTAAAGAAGGTTAATTATTTTAAATATGTTAAACTAATGGTTTGAAGCATTTCGATATCGACTGCTAAATGTGTAAATACAACAATATCGACTTTATACCTAAATATAAAATTATAACATTACGGATTTCTTCTAAATGCACTGCCGTTATACCGTTAAGGCTTTATGTAGACCTCATATGTTAAACTAATGATTTGAAGCATTTCGATATCGATTGCTAAATGCGTATATTGAACAAAATCGACTTTATACCTAAATATAAGATTACGGAACTCTTCTAAATGCACTGCCGTTATACCCTTAAGGCTTTATGTAGACTTCAGTAAGCTAAAAAATGTTTATTAACTTAATATGTTAAACTAATGATTTGAAGCATTTCGATATCGATATCTAAATGTGTATATAAAAGAAAATCGACTTTATACCCAAAATATAAGAATACGGAATTCTTCCAAATGCACTGCCGTTATGGCTTTAAATCAACTTCAATACGTTAAAGAATGTCAATTAACTTAAATATGTTAAACTAATGATTTGAAGCATTTTGATATCGCTTGCCAAATATGTATACACAAGAAAATAGAATTTATACCTAAATATAAGATAACGGAATTTTTCTAAATGCACTGCTGTTATACCGCTAACACTTTATGTAGACTTCAGTGCGTTAAAGAAGGTTTAATAACTTAAATATGTTAAACTAATGATTTGAAGCATTTCGATATCGATTGCTAAATGTGTATATACAAGAAAATCGACTTTATACCTAACTAAAAGATTACGGAATTCTTCCAAATGTACTGTCATTATGCCGCCAAGGCTTTGTACCAACTTCAATACGTTAAAGAAGGTTAATTATCTTAAATATGTTAAACTAATGGTTTTTAGGGCCTTATGTAGACCTTAGTGCGCTAAAGAAGGTTTATTAACTTAAGTATGTTAAACTAGTGATTTGAAGCATTTCGATATCGATCGCTAAATGTGTATATACAAGAAAATCGACTTTATACCTAAATATAAGATTACGGAATTCTTCCAAATGTACTGTCGTTATGCCGCCATGGCTTTATGTCAACTTCAATTCGTTAAAGAAGGTTAATTAACTTAAAAAAGTTAAACTAATGATTTGAAGCATTTTGATATCGCCTGCTAAATGAGTATATACAAGAAAGTCGAATTTATACCTAAATATAAGATAACGGAATTTTTCTAAATGCATTGCAGTTATACCGTTAAGGCTTTATGTAGACTTCAGTGCGTTAAAGAAGGTTTATTATCTTAAATATGTTAAACTAATGATTTGAAGCATTTCGATATCGATTGCTAAATGCGTATATTGAACAAAATCGACTTTATACCTAAATATAAGATTACGGAACTCTTCCAAATGCATTGCCGTTATGCCGTTAAGGCTTTTGTAGACTTCAGTAAGATAAGGAGGATTAATTAACTTAAATCTGTTAAACTTATGATGTGAAGCATATCGGCATCGATTGCTAAATGTGTATATACAAGAAAATCGACATTATACCTAAATATAAGATTACAGAATTGTTCCAAATGTACTGTCGTTATGCCGTCCTGGCTTTGTATCACCTTCAATACGTTAAAGAAGGTTTATTAACTTAAATATGTTAAACTAATGATTTGAAGCATTTCGATATCGATTGCTAAATGAGTATGTACAAGAAAATCGAATTTATACCTAAATATAAGATAACGGAATTCTTCTAAATGCACTGCCGTTATGCCAATAGGGCCTTATGTAGACTTTAGTGCGCTAAAGAAGGTTTATTAACTTAAATATGTTAAACTAATGATTTGAAGCATTTCGATATCGATTGCTAAATGTGTATATACAAGAAAATCGACTTTATACCTAAATATAAGATTACAGAATTGTTCCAAATGTACTGTCGTTATGCCGTCATGGCTTTGTATCACCTTCAATACGTTAAAGAAGGTTTATTAACTTAAATATGTTAAACTA